>CM028132.1:319667500-320867500 GCA_016271365.2 Neoceratodus forsteri
GGCCGGGTAGAATGGTATCCCATAAACATGGCAATGACAAAATATTTGAGGACAAAAATGGAGAAGGAAAACAGCACGGCCACAAAGGGTGACTGAAAACACAGTGATCACCAACATGCCGATCTGTGGATGTTCCCCCTTCCCAAGTTCTGTACCCCCTCCAGAGTTTATTATATTTAGTAAGGGGGGGTGTTGGGTGCAAAGCCCCCCACAGAAAGTCACTGTGCCACTGTAGTTGCCATTTCTGTGATCGCTGTGTTTTCAGTCACCCTTTGTGGATGTGCTAGTATCTGTTCACCGTTTTTGACCTTGCAGTTTTCTCCTCACTTTTATCACATATAAGCAGGCACAACCACAACCCAGTGGCAGAGGGCACCAGTGAAGTTAAATTTCAGAGGAGCTGGATGATGGGGTTGGGGGGGGAGTTGGTTAGGAAGGAGGCTACTGAGGAGGGAAGGCGCATGAAATGTATATAGACAAAAAAAAAAAAAAAAAAGAAGCCTGGCCCCTACGTCACCTTGTGAGGTGAGAACCATAGTACCCAGCATCTGGGTGACTGGCTACATGATCCTGAAACTTTCTCACCAACATAATACAATCATGTAATGGCAATAAATCAATATAAAGAAACAAATGATGACAGATCTTTATATCAATTTTTTTTTTATGTTGGGGTGTTGTATTAACATTGGGCCCTATGTGCAAATGGGTGGGAATACACACCAGAGGTGCTTTTCCCACCTGCGGAGTTCCACACCTGTGGACAGGTGTGCACCAGCTGCTATTCACTACTGACCACCGCCTGTCCGTGGTCTAACCCCCGGCGAGCAGGACACCACAGGTAGGCTGGAGTGGGGTTGCGGACCTAGACTGGCATCCAGTTGGATGCCTGGACCAGGTCACAGAGTGGATCCCCTACATGGTGGGGCACACATTGGCAGCATGCCATATGGAGGACCAATGGCCGGTGGCTGTGGCAGTGAGAGGAGGGGAAAGCTGGTGGCCCTGCCACAATGTAGCCTCAGAGTGGGTTGCAGTGACAAGGTGAGAGGTCTATTGGTGGTGCTGGTGGGGGCACTGTACCCCAGCACATGCCTGGTGGTACCAGAGGCATGGGGTTGTCTGGCAGTGCTGTTTGGGGGGAGGCAGCATCCATGGGCCAGTGCCCCTGTGTGTGAGTTTGATGGGGAAGGCACCTGGTAGGAGCCATGCACCGATGTGTGCTGGGTAGTGCCAGGTGGCCATGCGTTGATCCAGCCGCAGTGGTCCAGGTGGCAGTGTGGGTTATCCGTTGCATCTGGACAGTGTCAAAATGTGTGCATTGTGCACATAGGGGGCTTATGGCAGGGTTGTCTCTGTCATGCTTTGTGTCCTCCTCCAAACCCCTGTGGCCAGCACTATGTGCCATTGTACATGGAGCGTAGTGCTGGCACGCTTCTAGCCTGCCCCCCCAAGTGGTGTGGTACATGGCTATGGGGATTGGGTGTATTAAGTCTGTACACCCTGCTTTGTGTATTCCATGTGGGGGGGGAGCACAATGGGTGCAGAGCAGCTACATGGCACAGCTACGTGGTACGTAGTCACTCTGCCCATTAGTGCATAGGGCCCATTGTAGGCAGTTAGACACATTGAATGATAATAGTGTATTTAATCATGGATAACCATAACCATTTTTTTCTAGTTTATACATATCATTCTCTAAATGCATTTGTATTCATGAGGCAGTATACCCCTATTAGATGGGGTGGAGGAAAAAGAGCACTGGTATTACTAAAAAACTCTATAACATTTGAGCTGTAGAAATTATAACATATGCTGGTTAGAGCTAAAATGGCTGTTAATTTATTAACCTGATAAGGAATATTGGATTAATGTGTGTTTTTACATTGTAATTTACTTCTTGTAATATTGTGATTTAATAATCCAAGAGTTACACAATAATAGAACATTAAAAGTAAAAACCGTACGCATCAGGCTAAAGCAGATAAAGCTATTCTTGGCTATAGAAACACATATACACACACACACACACACACACACGCACACATCAGCTAGTTTTCTTTCTTTACATGCAGTGAAACGCTTAGAAACACTGATTGCCAATGTAAATAGTTGTATCTTTCAAAAGTGCTTTCTGTATGCTACTGCATCCTAAGATCCATTTTCCAAATCATCAACTGCTGCCAATGTTGACATTTTAGGTATCATATAAATGGTTTTCTAAACAGAGACAGGTGCTGGCAACAGTGAAGACAGCTGGTGCAGCCACAGGCAGATAAGTAGGTCAACAACAGGCGATGGAGCAACAGACAGGTAATGTGGGTATTGACAAGGTTAGGTAGAAGTATCAATAGAGGCAGGCAGGGTAGTAACAGATATAGGTGAGGCAATGACAGGTGGGGCACAACAATAGAGACTGGGAAGATCTCCCAAGCTGAAAGAGTGGTGCATGGCCCATCATTCTGGGCATTTGGTGATGACCTCCTTTTTGGCATCTGAAAAACAACCAAATAGTCTAGTTACTGGTCCAGCTGCTGTATACTCCCATTGGCTCTTTGATGGGTTCTTGACTACACCAGCCACTGGAGAATGTCCCTGCCAGGGTGCTCATGCTCAGCAGTCCTGTCCATCTGTCCTATTCTGGTTGCACCCTCGCTGTCCCCTTCATATGTGTCCAAGTTTAGTGGGTGCCAATCATTTACATCCCTGTCCATGGCTGGTCATACACAATTGGGTTTGTTCTATTAGTGTCATCATCTCACAGCCCACAGCATAAGGGTCCCTATCAGGTCATGCAACTCCTGAAACAAAATACAAAGTGGCAATCAGGCCGGGAGTGACATGCAAGTCACATGTATGCAGAGGTGGAGGGGAATGCACCACTGTACACATCATGCTATTCACCCAGACATGATCCATGAGCCACTAGCACCGTACTGGTCATCCTGGTCCCTGTGCCCATTACCCTACAGGGTGATGGTCCATGGCACATATGCAGTCAGAGGCACAGGCACAGACTTGGTGTAGGTCAGCTTTGTCCAAGGCATCCTGATGGTGGCTCATCTGCATGGCTAGTGGCATACTGTATATACAGGTGTCCCGAGGTGTCACCATGACACTACATTCATCAGGCACACTCACACCCACCGCATGATAATTGGATAATTTGGACAGTATTTAATGGGCCTCATGGATGGCGGGCCACATGTATGGCTATCAGGGCTTGGTTGTAGGTCCACGTTGTGAGAATGGTAAGCAATGTGTCCCAGAATCTTGAAGAATATGGTTCTCCTAGGGGTGCACCACAAGTAGTGGGAGCACAGACCTTGGGTACACCAAAAAAGGATCCATCAGCCATGGACAGACACAGCAATGCTGACAGAGTTGTAGTACATCAACAGGCACAACTTTGACACAGACACCATAGGAGATCTGTGCCTGCTATTGGATCATGGTTATAAACAAGGACCTGCCAGAGTCGTGCCTTGGATGTCAGGAATGCATGCTAATGGCCTTGGCATACTGCATGACTGGTACCTTTCAATGTGCAACTGGGGCCATGGCTGGCATGAGCCAGTTATCTATTAGCAGCTACCCCAAGCAGGTGATGGATGCACTACTGGAACTACGTGGTGACTATGCAAGCTTCTTTAGGGTTTAGCATGCTCAGTCCTGGCTGATGCACATATATTTTATCACATTTGTTATACAACTTTCTTAATTTTCTTAATTAAAAAAACAGGGATGCACCTGGTGTGTGACAAAAATGAAATATATTACAGTGCCAGTGCTTCCCTTCCCCAACTCCCACCCCCAAGCTGCTTGAAAGCCTGCAATTCATTCAGATTCATTCAAATTTCTCTTACTTGGTTTTTATTCCATAATTTTAACATTTAGAGAAGTTCTTGGTCTCATCCTTCTGCCCAATCACGATCAGCCTGACCACCGCTCATTATGTCAAGAAATTACATTTTAAATTCTAATACACCAAAATTAGCAGAGGTCTGTTGGCACTGCTAAGCAGTTTAATGGAACAGATGCACTTTTCTGGCGCTCCCAAGAGATTTATTTCTAAATTCATATTTTTACATCAAAGTGCTAAAAACTGAACTTGCTTGGTAGTCCTAAGTATACCGATCCTGACTAGTTACAAAAAAATGGGAAGCTCAAGAGCAGCTGTAGCCACAAATAATTTCTTCAAGATGAAAGGAGCTCAGCAGCCTGAGACCAAGTGAGCCAGCAGGCCAAAAGCTTGAACATGGCTGAAGACGATGGGGAGCTAGTAACTCCGCAAATGGAAAATTCCACCCTTGGTAAGTTAATCAAGACTGTGCAGGACATAGACAAAATATTTGACACTCTGATACCTTGAGTGACATCCTTTTAAACTGGAGCACAAGGAGAAGGTGATGCTCAGAGCTGAAGCAGCCTGACTGAAATCGGTCAAAGCAAGGGCAAAACTGGTTAAGGAAAATAGCCTCCTTCATCAATGACTGGAGACCATTAAAAACCAAGCCTAGGAGAGAAATCTTAGGGTAGCAGGCCTCCCCAAGAAGGTTGAGAGCGAGGATGCCACAGGCTTCACCCAAGCATTGTTGTGCCACACCCTGAGGTTCGCAGAGGAGGACATGAACTTCTTGATAAAGAAAGCCTTTTGAATTATGCCGCACAGAGCAATAACAGAGTTCACAGCAGCCCTCACATTCCTGATAGTATTCAGCGGTGTTGGGGACAAAGACAGTGCACTTGGAATGGCTAAGCATCTCCACTTTCTGAAGTTTGATGGTACAGACATACGCTTCTTCCCAGACCTCTCGTATTCTACAAGAATGTGGTGCAAGACATTCAGTTGGCTCTAGAGCAGACTATGGGTGCTAAAAATAACACATTAACTTCTGCTGCCTGCTAAATTGCGATTCACTCAGAATGGGAGACTGTAACTTTACAATAATCCACAGGAGGCAGGGAGGGCTCTAGTGACAATGGAGGTAGAGCTGACCAGAGTGGAAACAGAGGTTTCAGATGTCTCAGAGGCAGAAGAATAAGAGCGGATTATGAGTACTTGGGTTAACTGCTTCAGTTGGGTTACTCAGTAACTGACATTATTTGAGAGTACACAGGCTTACTACGGGACATGCTGCTTTTAACTTTAAAAAATACAAGCCAGGATATTCAAAGCAGTTGTACAGGGCACAACTGAGTTGGGCCAGCGCAAGTGCGGACATGCGCCAAGGAGTGATGTTCAGCAGGAACTGTTGTGCAGCACAAATCCCATTGTGCCAATGTGCAACTATAATGAATGCAGGTGCAAGAGCAGGGGGCGTGACCATGAATATCCAGCACAGTACTATATTCAACTGTGGAACCATGGCACAAGTGTGGAGCATTACCTGGATGTTCCGAGCCAACTTGAGCCTATAAATAGAGGGTGCAAACACACAGACAGCACTTGCACCAGGCAAGAGGAAGGGAGGGAGGGGGAGAGAGAGAGAGAGAGAGAGAGAGTGGCAAAATACAGCAAGAAGGAAGAAAGGACAGACAGGCAGAAAGACAGACCAAGGGAGACAGCGTGAGTGAGAGACAGAGAGACTGTCACAGGCAGCCACAGAGGGAGAGGGACAGAGGTGGCAGTGGAGAGGGAGCCAGGGGAATAGAGAGCGAGAGGGACAGGAAGGCACAGTGTCAGGCAATGCACCAGGGTGGCACACAGCCAGCAGCAGCCGACCACCCGGGGGGAGACAGGACATCAGTAGCCATGGATAGTGTGCCCTTCCTGATGAAGGCCATAATGAGGGGTGTGAGGGGGCAGGAGGAACAACGACGTGGCCGAGGAAGGGCCTGTCAGCAGTATGCTTGGAACAGGTGATATTCTGACTGCACCACCTTCAAGAACTACACTGACATGGAGATTGTGGGATGGTACCACCTGAACCTGAACTGCCATTCTGAAGCACCTCTGCAAGCTTTGATGTGAGAAGATGCAGGCACCCACAAGACGGAGCCACGTACTGCCTGTGGAGACAAAAGTGACAGCTGTCATGTGCCTGCTCACCATGGGCACCTTCCAGAGACCAAAAAGGGACATCGCAGGCATAACCCAGTCAGCCACGGCATGCCTCCTTACACAGTTCCTCAACACTCTGCTGCCACATGCTTCAGAATACATCCATTTCCTCAGTACACAGGGGGAGCATACAGCAACCATGCAGGACTTCCACAGGGTAGCACGTATGCCTGGCATGCTTGGGGCCATTGACTGCACCCACGTGGGCATCTGCACACCACCTGGCCCTGAGGGTGTGGCCTATACCAATAGAAAGGGGTTCCCGAGCATGAGCTGCCAGGTGGTGTGCGATGCCAAGGGACACATCACCAATGTCTGTGCCACACACCCTGGGAGTGCACATGATGTATTCATCTGGCACAGCTCTGCACTGTGCCACAGGTTTGAGCATGGGGACATCCCCACAGGCCACCTAGTGGGTGAGTATGAGCCAGGCAGGGAGGTGGGGCAGAGCAGGCCATAGGATGGGGGAGGGCAAGGTGGGTGTGCTGGCAAGGTTGCCAGGGACAGGCATGGAGAACATTTAAGGATGTCACAGGGCTAACCATGTCACTATCCACACAGGAGACAGCGCCTATCCACTGAGGCCTTGGCTGCTCACCCCCCCATAGGTGCCCATCATCCCCAGTAGAGGAACGCTACAATGAGGCACACACCAGCATGTGAAACATAATTGAGTGTGTATTCGGCATGCTGAAAGCACGGGTCCATTGTTTAGACAGGTCTGGCAGTGCCCTACAGTACAGCCCCTTGAAAGCCTGTTGGCCTATTCCTGGCCTGCTGCATATTGAGCAACATGAGCATCGACCGTGGGATAGCTGTCAAGACTGATGAAGGTAACAGTAGTGGGGACAATGGCGGCAATGGGCCAGAGGGTGGTGAACAGCCCCACCAGGCGGAGGGATCCCCGGCTGCAAAGGATGGTGCGACAGCATTGTGACACCATCGCACAGGGGCACTGTGATGCACACAGGTAGGTGATGCCAAACCCATGCAAAGGCCATATACACAGGTACAGCACACAGGCAGGGGTGTGAATTGCAATGGGCATGCACACACAGAGACATGGTGCAGGGGTAAGGGAGTCAGCGGCACACATCCACACACAACTGCACACAGCAACACACACATGCACCCACGCACCCAGGCGCTGGCAAGTTGTGGGGATCAGATGCATTGCACCGGTGCACAGGCACAATCTGTGCATTACTGCCCTCATCACAACCACGCCACATGGGCCAGTGGCTGGGCAGGCATGCACACAGGTAGCATGCGGCACGACACACAGGCACCTCACCAGTGGTATGCACATACACTCCACCCAAGCATGCACAGGGAAGTGGCTGCAGACTGCAGTCAGGTCAGCATGCAAATTAAGGCTGCCGCGTAGAACCATGGCCACCACGGCCACGTGGTGGCCACACTGCGCGATCGGCAGCCAGTGCCGCTCACACAAAGGGGTGTTTGCAACAGCAACCCAGGGGTTGAACTATGGGACCACGACCGGGTCTGAGCAGAGGTGTGTAGGCACCCAAACAGGCCCACTCCAGGCATGTCTGGGATGCCAACAGCAGAGCCCAGCATCAACAGTGAGGGTGTCACCCGACGCCGGGATCTTGGGGTGGACAGTGCACTATGTGGGGTCTTGGAGGCTGGCCATGCCATGTGGCAGCTAGTAGTGCAAGGCCATCCATAATTGCATTGGCAATGCGATCCTGGGATGCAGTTGTGGCCTACTGCAAGTTCTATATAGCCACCAGGAGCTGCACAGTGCCCCCTCACACTGCTCAGCCACCTGGTGCACCTACGTGCTCAGTACACACACCCCAGTGGCAAGCAGCACCTGTTGCTCCATGCAGGCCTGCAGCAAATGGGTGTGCTCTGTCAATGGGTAGGCACCCTGGGGAACCTGATTGGGGTGTTGACCCTCCTGCAGTGACCGACCATGATGCACAGCCCCCAGCTCAGGTGAACACTGCACAGTGGGGTCCTCATAGGATATGTCCCTAGCAGGTGCCCAGGAGGTGGACCTCGCTGCTGGCTGCCATGTGACTCCTGCAGCCTGCTGCCATTGCCTATCTGGCCGCTGAATGCTGCCCAGCACCTGCATTGCCGCACCACCACCACCACCACCACATGGCACATGGTGCAGGCAGCTGTTCCACTTCTGTCAGGTCGCTGGGTGTACTGCCTGCGTTGGTGTCTGGTAAGGGTGTCTCCCCCACAACACCACCCATGGTGTCCAGGATTATGATTAGGTCATCGTCGGTGTCAGACCATGCCCCAATCTGTGTCTCCACTCAGATTACACCAAGACTGGCATCCTGTAGAAACAAATCCAGGACCTTGTCCGACCCCATGTCCAGGACATCCGGCTGGACAATGGTGGTGTACTGCAGCCTATCAGGCCCCTGGATGCCCATGGAGGTAGATGGCTATTCTTCCGGGGCTGGTCCTGCCTCCATAGCTGCTGTTGGTTCCTCATCCTCTGCACGCAGGTGTGCTGGTGCTGAAAGAAGTGTGTCAGTGATGCAAGGCCCACGAGTGACCACCACCCCCTCAACACAGCCACTGCATGCTGTGCATGCCCGACATTTGTACCATTCAGTGATGGGCTGCCACCCATCAGGAATCCTCTACCTGGCACACCCTCCACAGTACTGCAGTGCATGGTGGCTGCCCCCCTCCAGTAGCTTTCCGGGCAGCATGGATGGCTGCCACCTTCTCTTTAATGCACCACTTATCTGTGCCCACCTTCTTACAGCACTCCTGCACTGACCGCTGGTGGCTGTACTGCTGGTTCATGCATGCTGCCACCTCCTCCCAGACCCCAGCCATGGCCTGTGGTGTGTCCATGGCACCACTCAACAGTGGCTCCCTGTTGAGGCAGGCTTCAAACAGGGCCTCTGTCTTCATGAAATTGGGCCTGTGCTTGCGAGCAGGTCCATGCCCCTCACGTTCCTACATGTTGCTACCTGTGGACATGGACAGCACAGTGTGTTCAGTGTCAGCAGCACTTTATTCCATCCCCCTGCTGTGCTGGCTGGGCTCAGTGTGGTCCAGCAGCATGCGCAGCTTATCTCAAAAGGTTGCAATACCAGTCTATGGCCTGTGCCGATCCATGGTGCTTTTATGGTAGAACGCATGCAAGTGAGCAATGGCGCAATGGTAATAACATGCTAGTTCCCCCAGTGTGCCATGCATTGACTGATGAGCTCATTTGCATGTGGCGGCAGAATATTGCGAATTTATTCCATGAGCTGTAAGATTGCTCCCGAGCAAGTCATGGCGCAATGTGCACACATGCACACTGTACAGGACTGCAGTGTGCATGCACTGGTCAGTGTGCTGCCACCTATTGCACACTGTGTGCCCACTGTGCAATAGGGACTGTGGTGCATGGTGCACCATGCCTGATATTTTGCACATGCGCACTATGCAGCGGCCAGCCCCTGACCCCTGCTGTGACCTCTGCTCCTTGGTGACTCCCACACCCTTGACGCCACCTAGCCACACCCATGCCACGAATCTCTATGACTGCATGATGGGTGGACAAAGTGCATGTCTCCTTGGCCCGCGCATCTGGTGCATGCACTGGCCATGTGCACCTCCTGCCATCATTTTGCTTCACAGCTCACACCACAGTGATGGCGCAGCAGTGACGTGGATGGGCAGCCAACAGGATGCAGGTCAAGCTGGCCAACTTCATGGCCTGCATCCAGTCACACATACCCCAGCTGTTTGGGCAGGTGACACTTCAGCAGCCCCAGGTGGTTGTGTGGCAGGCAATTGCTGCCTTGCTCACCCAGGGCACAGGGGTGGCCAGGACTGGTAAGCAGTGTTGCCACCAATATGGGAACCTGGTGAGGAGGGATCTAGAGTGCCTCAGGAGGATGGAGGCGCATCAGGCATGGGGCTCTGCCACAGCCAGATGAGTAGGCCCATCATGCATGTGTGCCCTGGTGCTGTACTGTGGTGTTGGCTAGGCTGCCTGGCATGTCCTGCAGGGTTGAGTACTACCATTGTGTGCATTGTGGGGAGGCATCACCCTCTGCCACTTGCATTGTGCTGCCACTCTGTGGGACGTGTCGGGCAGGGGCTCACCCTGTGCACAGGACTGGGGTGTTAGGCAGCAGATATGCTTGGTTACTGAAGTATACATGTTTCTGTTCCATTCCCAGGACCTGAGGAGAGATGTCGAATGGCACTGGCAGGATGCCAGGCCACAGCAGCCCAGGGAGGAGGAGCAGCTCTAGCACCAGTGGGGCCACAGAGGGCAGGTAGGCACTGACATTGTTCTGCACACCATTATTGGGGGGGTGGGGGCATTGGTGTGGGCATGGCCACCTGTGCCATGTGCCATGGCAGCTGTCTGTGTCACACTGTTCATGGTGCCTGCCACTGTGGTGCATCCATTGGTCACGTGTGCCAGCTGCTAGTGGGGGTGGGTGTGTGCACGTCTGCCACTGATGTTGCTGTGGTGCTGCTGCTCGGGCACTATGCCATGTGACTGCCATGGTGCAGTCAGATGCCACTGTGCCATGGGGACCACCGCTGTGCGCTGATGTTGTGTACCGCCTTGCCGGCAGGTGTTGGCCCACGCCCCTGTGGGTGGCCTATAGGGGCCCTCAGAGGGTGTGTGTGTTCCCCCTGCCCAGTATGTGCTGTGGTTGGGCCATGTTCACGTGGGACATTGCACTGATCACCTGTCCAGTCCCTTGTCCTAGGTGTCTGCCAACAGCGTAAGAGGCCCCTATACTGCCAGCTCCTGAGGCAGATCATCTTAATAACCTTGATGACAATGGAGGCAGTGTTCCAGGTCTGAAGACTGCTCCTGGTGGTCAGGAGGCACCAACAGCAGCAGGGGGTGGCAGGACATGGCCGCTGCTAGCCCAGCTTTGTGTTTCCCTGTTTCCCCAGCCATACCTCCCCCTCCAGTCCCTTATCCCACTGTACAGTCCATGTTCCCTGTCCTCTTCCCTCGCTATACCTACCCTTTCCCAGACCCTGATTTTTGTACATAGTTCTGAGTTAATGTATTTTTCTGACTTACCTGCCTGTGTCTGTGTCTGCTTTGCAGGTGGCTTGAGGAGCCATGCTGCAGTGGCCCAATGCCTGTCCATGTGGTGTGCATTTGCTAGGGTGTGTGTTGTGCTTCTGTGGATCACTGCTTTGTGCTGCTGTGTGTCCCACTGTGGTGGTGTCCCTCCCCTTGGTTGATGACTGTGCCTTGGGGCAGCTGTCAATGTTGTGTGGTGTGTGTGTGTCTGCTTGGCTGCATTGTCTTGGATGTGGCCTGGCCTGATCTGGGTGTGCAGGGGGGGTGCAGCCTGTTACCTGAAGGGGGGCCCCCCCTTGGTGGCCTTCTGTTCCCCATTGGCACCCCCATTGCCTAATGTCTGTGACACTGTTGTGTTCTGGGGTAGGGGTCTGGGTGCCTGTTTGCACCCTGCTGTGCCCTGCTGGTGGTGGCCTCCTGTGGCCTGTAACTCTGCTTCCCTGGCTCTGTCCCTGGGTCTCCTTTCTGTGCCATGCCCCCCCCCCCCGTTGTTCTGGTGCTTTGTTCCCACAGTTGCCCTGGGGCTTCAGTGTCTGCCCATGGCTCACCTGTGGTTGCGCCATGACACATCCACATTTTGCTCATGGCACATCCATGACTGTCTGGCACAACTGAGCCACCTCCTGAAGAATGTGCTGGCACATTGTGCCCAGCACAACCTCTGAATATGGCTCCTGTTGTGCCATGGTGCATTGGATTTGCACTGCACTGGATATGCGCCAGCCTTTGCCACATTTCTGAATATCTGGCCCACAATGCTTGGAGCCTTATTCCTTTTCTCAAGCAACTGTCCTTTTTTACTGAATCCTTGTACCATGGCAGTTCCCACCACAATGCTGGGTCTAAATGATCTCCCTTTGCCACAGTTTTTCACAACAGACTATTTGAACATGATGTTTACCACCATTGTGGATATGGGCAGCTAACATGTCTTATGTGGCAGAGAACTGCCTTATCTTATACTGAATCCCTGTGCAGCATGTTTAAAGTTATTCAGTCTCTGTTCAATAATATTCAGGTTAAGATTTTATACCATACAAACATACAAACATATGAAGAACCCAGCAGAATAATGCTGTTTGAGGCAATCTATCTAGTCTGCTCGTATTGCAGGGTACACATATTAAGCTACTGACTCAGCCCTCCTCTCCAGTCCTTCCATCATTTCCATCATCCCCTCCCATGACCCTTACTTTCCCCTTATGTCTATCCTAGCTTCTCTTTAAACTGCCCACCAGCTTCAATGAGATCACTTCTTCCGACAGTGCATTCTAACTGGCCACCATCCCCTCAATGAGGAAATGCTTCCTAACCTCCTCCCAAGCCTCCTCTTCCAACTTAAGACTGTGCCCCTTCATGTTTCAGTTGCCACTTAGCTTAAAGAGACCCTCCTTTCCCACCCTATTTATTAATTTCAAGTAATTAAAGGTTTCAATCATGTCTCCTCTCTCCCTCATCTCCTTAAGGGAGTACATGTTCAGGTCCCCAACCTATCCTCATATTCTCCACCCTGCCAACCAACGATCAACTTCATTGCCCTCTTCTGGACCATCTCCAGCAGGCTAATTACTTTGTAAAGTGTGTGCACCATTACTGTACTCCAAACTCTAAATGTGGTCTCACCAGTGATCTGTACTGGGGCAGTATAACCTCCTTTCACCTACTGCTGATCCCCTTGGCTATGCATCCAAGCATCTTATTTTCCCTTGCTGCTGGTATCCTGAACTGCATAGAGTGCTTCAGGTCTCTAATGATCATAATTCCCAGATCTTTCTCCTCCCCTGCTGCAGATACCTGGACCCTTCTATGACAATATTCTGTCCTGAGATTCTTGGTTCCAATGTGCATAATTTTGTATTTCTTGACATCGAAGCCAAGCTGCTAAATCCTGGACCACCACTCAAGTTTTTCCAGATTCCCCTTTAGGTCCTGCGTCCCTTTGGCTGTGTCTACCCTCCCCCAGAGCTTAGTTTCATCCATGAGTCCAAACCATTAGTGAAAGGAGAAAGTCCAGAGGAGGTATTGTTAAGATCAAAGGATATAAGGTTGTGCGTGAGGAGGAGAACCATGTAAAAGCATCTACCCTAAATAGATACTTCTGCTCAGTATTTACTGAAGAGAAGGTAGGGCAGGGCCCACAGGTCAGCACCATGGACACGGGGGGGGTGAGCACTAGTCCCTTCACAAAAGAAATGGTCCTACAAGAGCTCAATAAGCTAAGGGTGGACAAGGCAATGGGACATGATGGCATACATCCCAGGGTACTAAAGGAGTGAAGGGTAGAACTAGCAGAGCCATTATCAGAACTGTTTAGTGAGTCTCTAAGCACAGGAGCGGTCCCAGAAGACTGGAGAAGGGCTTATGTGATCCTGCTCCACAAGAGTAGTATCCAGGAGGAGGCAGGGAACTACAAACCAGTCAGTCTTACCTCAGTAGTGGGAAGAATATGGAGGAGCTCCTTAAGGAAAGGATAGTGCAACACCTAGAATCCATAGAAGCACAGGATCCAAGACAGCATGGGTTTACAAAAGGAAGGTCCTGTCAAACAAATCTCATAGATTTCTTTGACTGGGTAACCAGAGTGGTGGACCAAGGGGGAGCAGTTGGTGTAGCTTACCTTGACTTCAGCAAAGCTTTCGGTACTGTTCCACATAGAAGATTGATTAATAAGCTGGGTAGGCTTGGGCTGGGTCAGAAGTTGGTCAACTGGGTGGCAAACTGGTTGGCGGGCAGAAAACAGAGTGTGGTGGTAAAGGGTATACAGCCAGAAAAGATACAAGTCACAAGTGGGGTACCTCAGGGATCAGTCCTGGGGCCAGTCCTCTTCAATATCTTCATCAGTGACATTGCAGATGGACAAGAGGGTAAGGTTTGTCTGTTTGCAGATAACACCAAGATCTGCAACAGAGCAGATGATCCAGATGGGGTGGGCAGAATGAGCAGAGATCTGGATAAACTAGCAAAATGGTCGGAAGAGTGACAACTGGGGTTTAATGCAAAGAAGTGCAAGATCATGCACATAGGGAAGAGAAACCCTGAAGCCACCTATAGGCTGGGAGAGGAATTGCTGGCAGTCACAGGGGGAAGAAAGAGACTTGGGCATCATATTCACCAATGACCTGAAATCATCCAAGCAGACCACTAAAGCAGTAGGTAAGGCTAGGGGGATGTTAAGGTGTATTAGTTGGGGTATCACAAGTCAGAAGAGGGAGGTAATAATCCCTCTTTACAAGACACTGGTTAGGCCCCATCTGGAGTACTGTGTGCAGTACTGGAGGCCACACTTTCACAAGGACATTAACCAAAGTGAGGCAGTCCAGAAAAGGGGCAACCAAAATGGTGCAGGGACTGCATCAGAAAACATATGAGGCCAGATTAACGGAGCTCAATATGTATACCCTAGAGCAAAGGAGGGAGAGAGGTGATATGATCAAAACATTTAAACATCTTATGGGCATTAACAAGGTGAAAGAGTCTAACATGTTTCAATATAAGAAAAATAGCAGGACAAGAGGACCCAGCATGAGATTAGAGGGAGGCCAATTAAGGGGTAATATGAGGAAGTTCTTTTTCACAGAAAGGGTGGTGGATGTATGGAACGGCCTACCTCAGGAAGTGGTGGCTATGAATACAGTGCAGGGCTTCAAACAAACATGGGATAGGCATAAGGGAGCAATACAGATGAGTATGAATAGATAAGATATTGACAGAGCAAAGGCCAATGGCACATTTATAAGGTAGAAAAAGAAATTGGCAGACTGGATGGGCCTTGCGGTCCTTATCTGCTGTCAACTTCTATGTTTCTATGAGAAGGCACATTTTGACTTTAATGTCATCCCCAATGTCATTAATAATGACACTGAACAACACCGGCCCTAGCACCGAGCCTTGCAGGACCTCACTGGTGACCTCCCTGGTGCAAGTTAACTCTCCTGCCACCACCACCTTCTGAGTTCTGTTCCCCAGCCAGTTTTCCACCCATCTGGTCATCTTCTCCTCAGCTGTCAGATCTGTCAACTTCCTGATCAACTTCTTGTGGGGTACAGACTCAAAGGCTTTGCTGAAATCCAGGTAGAGGATATCCACTGCTTGGTCCCTGTCCGCTGTTTTGGTTACCCAATGAAAGAGGTCAGTCAGATTCGTTTGACACAACCTCTCTCCCACAAACCCATGTTGCCTTTCTTCCTGAAGACCATGCTTCTCTAGATACTCCATCAGCCATTCCTTAACTATGTCCTCCATGAGCTTGCACATGATTGAAGTTAAACAGACTGGTCTGTAATCCCCTGGGTCATCTTTGGGACTGCTCTTATGGGAGGACACTACACCAGCTGTTCTCCAGTCCTGTGGTTCCATGCCTGATTCCAGTGAATTACTGAACAGGCACACCAGTGGCTCCACAAACTCCTCTACTAGATCCTTCGGCAGTCTTGGGCATATTCCATATGGGCCTGGTGATTTCTGTACCTTTAATTCTAGCAACCTTTTTCTTATTCTATCCCACTCTATTACCACAACTGTGCTCCCCCCCCCAGTCCTCTCCCCCTCCCATTGGCACTGGTTTGTCTTTCTCCCTGGTGAATCTGGAACAGAAGTATTTGTTCAGTACCTCAGCTTTTCCCCATTCTTCTCCACTCACCCATCCCCTTTCCAAAGCCTAGCAATCCTGTCCTTCTTGTCCCTTTCCTCACTTACATAGTGATAAAAGGCTTTCTCCCCCCTTCTTAAGTCCCTCCGCGCTAATTGCTGTTCCTTCTGAACCTTAGTATGCTGACTATCTTGCTTGGATTCACCCATGTTGGTACAACATTAAAAGTGCCAACGGCAATTACAATGCAAGCATTCTGCTGTAAATGGAAACCATGAACGTTAACTGGTTTGCCAAACAACATGGGCAAATTGCAGGAGCATAACAAATGCATGAAAACAAGAGAAACTCTTCCCTAATCACCCCACAACATTGCAAAACACAGCACCAAACAAGGCACATACTGTCTGTATATTGCAGTGGGCTTCATCCCCCACAACCCCCACAGTTATTATAACCAACCCCAGTTTGTAACATGGTTGAGAGGCAGTGATAATCTAAAGATGTTGCACACAGTTACCAGGGATGGAAAGGAACACAGGAGGCTCTGATAAGTACACAGCAAAACACACAAGTTACCTCACTTACTTTAAACTGCAACACCTGCAGCACCATGACCACTAATGCACAAACAGCACATTTCAGTTACAGGGGAGACACACACCTGCTACCACTAAACCACTTGGAAGCACCCTAAAGACACTGTGCTATAAAATCCCAGACACAGCCAAATTCCAAAAACCCTAATAAAAAAACACAGGTCACAAGAATGCCATTCGGCAACATGCTGTCACTATCATGACTGCAACAATATTCAGTCGTCCTTCTAATGGTATGCCCCTTACTTGCCTCATTAGCCATGTTAAGCTAATTATCCCCTGTCTTCCTCTCTCTTGGTTTTCCTGAATTTCCTATAGGCTAACCTTCTGTCCCTTATGCCTGGATAACCCCAGTACTAAACAGTTGGGTGCTTTGGCCCTTGAGTTCTTCCTCCACAGTCTAATGCATGCCTCTGTTGTAGCCATTATTCCCTCCTTAATAATGTACCACCTTTGGTTCACCCCTATATCTGCCCAATGCCCACAAGGTGTTTCCTTAACAATTTGCTTATCTTTCTAAAGTTTACACTCCTAAATTCCAGTATTTTGGTCTTAGTGGGGACATTTTCCTTGCCCATATCTAACCTGAACCACACTGTGCGATGATCTCTTCCATCCAGGGGATTCTTGACCATTATATCATGCATGTGGGCCTCATTTGTGAGCGCCAGATCATGGATTACCCTCTCCCAGATGGGTTCTGTGACTTCTTGAGTCAGGACCCCATTCTGCAATACTTTCTGGATCATCTGACTCCTGGCACATGTCGTGGTCGATACGATGCAACCTATCTTGGGCAGGTTGAAGTTCTCCACTATTATCATCTCTCCCTTCCCTGCAGCATTCAATATTTGTGAGCTCAATTCCCTGTCCGTTTCTTGGTTGGGTGGTCTGTAAACAACCCCCCAACCTCACCTTCTTCTATAATAACTGATCCCACATTGCTTCTGCCCTCCCGTGCTCCAACTCCCCTGTCATACATGTTATACCCTCCCTAATGTGAACCACCCCCATCCCTACCACCCTATTGCTCCTGTATAATTTGTACCCCTGGAATGAATGGTCCCAGTAATGGATTGGTGTATCCCGAGTCTCAGTGACTCTGTGATGTCCACCCCCTCCTTCTGCTAGTAGTGCCTGCAGGTCATCCATCTTGTTACCAATACTTTGCATGTTCAGGGACAGCACCCTCCAAATACAGTCTGAGCTTCCTTCACTTTCCCCACTTCTTTCCTTCCCCTTTCTCTCCTCTGTGTGCTCCCTCCACCCCCCGTTGATGACTGCGTTGCTCCCTCTCCACCCTTCAGACCACTTCTACTGGTATGGGGGAGGTTTGTTGACCTCCTCCTCCTAGATTCTTGGGCATGTAGTCCTGCCTGCTCCCCCAGTAGTTTCAATTCATATCATGGGTTATGTACCTCCCCAGTTTGCCCCTGAGTACCCTCGAGCCCTCCCAACTGAGGTGTAGTCTGTCTGGTGCATAAATAAAGGATATGCAATGGAAATGAGTGGAATATATGATTTATCTACACAAGACAAGTTTGACCTTGGGTAACCTCACTAGTGGCATAAGCCACGAATGAGATGTCCGAGGTCAAACTGCTCAAGTGCAGATAAATCAAGTGTTCCACAAGTTCCCCATTGCATATCCCATTTATGCAATAGGGATGTAATTTTTTGATGCAGTTATTATTTATTTTGTATTTAGACTGGCCTTTTTATTATGAAAAATGGGAATTATTTTGTGCTATTTTTGCTAGGAACACTAATATGGTTACTAGGGATTCCATGTTCCTCTTTCATAGTGTAGTATGTTACTGGCTGGGAATGCCATGTGGCAGTGCCAGAGAGTTTCAAAAACATGGTGGCTCCTCAGTTCATTTAGCAAGACTTACAGATTGCCACTCTCAATGCGTAGCTGTTCGTTTTTCTTTTTAATTTAAATGTAGTTTATCTGGTTGATCTCGGGTTATGTACTCAGCTTCTGTATTTTGTTTTTTACTGACTGAGCAAGGGTCATGTCGGGGACCGAGCGAGTTGTACCGTGACCATGCCAGCAACATTAAATAATGCACAGATTACCCTGTCATCCCTGAAGCAGAAAGCACACTGGAGAAGAAAACTTATATTTTGGGCTGAGGTGGTGTTTTTATGATGAAGTATGTCTGGTATGGCAGGCAAGTGGCTGCCAATGGAACAGAAACAGAGGTGGCATGAGATGGTTGGTGGGCTGGAGGAAGATGGAGGGGGTTACTGATGGGCGACGAGACTTGCACGTTCTGGTTGAATTGAGAGAAACAAAATGCAGCCTGCACTATGGATAAAGCAAAAGAGAAAGCAGTTGTTTATAGTTAAAGGAAAAAAACAGCTTAGCTTTCTTTTGGAGTCCTATATTACAATTAGGGTGTTGGAGCTGTGTTCAACTATTTTGTACTGTTTGTAGCCAAACCAGAGCTTAACAGGAATGGTTTTGGGGGAGGGGTCAGTGATCTAAATCTGGTAGGAGAGGGGATGACTGATGGCAGGGTGTTTAATAAATGGTGCTTGACTGACATTAGGGTGTTAAATAAATAGTGGTTCTATGATTTGACACCAGTGAGAACTAAAAGATTTATTTAACTGTTTTGGTGCCCGCTCCTATTGAGTAAAGTGTTTTATATGACCAGGTCTCCCCCCAATCCCCAATGCAGACGAACTGTTCCTCTTTACACCATCCCCTCAGCCAGACATTATTTATTTATTTATTTATTTACATTTTGATGACCAGATAGGCCCACTGAGACCAAACCATCCCTTTTTCAGGGGCAACCCAGAATTAGTCACAGTTAGCAACAGAAAAATAAACATACACAAAACGCATACCAGGTTGAATACATACAGGTACAAGGTAATTAATTACAAACATTGGGATAGAATTTTACAGACATTAGGCAAATAATTTAATTCAATATATACAGCAGGCAGTGCAACAAATACAGCAAACAGAGTGACAGATATGGTAGACAACGTTAAACAATTTATAATACAAATATAAATAAGAACACCTAAAGAAAGATTAGGTGGCACAAGAATTGCTCTACCCTTTTCTTCCTGACTATGCTGGCCCTTGGTACTGGTAACACCTCTGAGAATGTCTTCTATCTTGCTACCTAACTACAGGTCCCCCCCCCCCCCCCCCCCCCAATGACCTGCATCTACTTTGTACCACCTCCAGCTCCTCCGCAGCTAGGTTGTTGGTACCTAGGTGTATAACAATGTTTGATTCCCTTTCAATCCAGCTTACTTTTTCTCCAATTCTTAGGCACACCTTCTCTGCTGTCACCCCTGGCATGCAAACCACCTTCCTTCTCACATTTGGATCTCCCTTCCCCAATGAATACCCTTAATTATGGAGTCCCTTAAGATTACTACCTTTCTGTGCCCTCCATTCATGTCTCCATTTCTTTCTTTCTCATCTTCCATACAAGCTGATCCCCCCACCTAGTTGCTTCTCCTCCACCATAGTTAACATCCCACCACGGCCTCTACTTATCCCACCAACTATGTCACAATTCCCCTATATGACTTTCCCTTTTTGTCTATCTATGCTTGCTTACATTTTCCTCTCTCTTCCTCATACCCCATCAACCCCTTCCCCAACTACTGTCTGCTCCACTTTGCCTGTTTCTTATTTTCTGCCCACCTTGACTACCCTGAAGAGTCCCACGCACTCCTGTCCCTGACCAAATTGTATTAACCTGACCACCTACCACACCTACTGTTTTCCCCTCTGCCTTTCCAGACAGTGGGTCAAATCTATGCATTAAAAGCATCATTTCAATAGTTACCTCTAGAGCTGTGCAGAATATAAAATTCCACCTGTGGAATGACCATTCTGATTCTGTGGAATTCCACTGAATGTTCATGACAATTCTGTGGAATTTTGCAAAATTGTAAATTTCAGTTATTTCAGTGTAACTTCACATGTATGCATTCAAATCCAGAAATCTCATTTAACAAAATTAAAAGAAATAAGGAAACAACTAATAAGATGGATTCTGTGCCTAAATTTAGATTTAGAGATATAATGTTAAAGGAAGTAGAAAAGGAACTTAAACATCTGAATGTGTCAAAATCTGGAGGTTTGGATGACATTGAAGCCAGATTTTTGAGTTGTGGGGCAGAGATTATTGCTCCTGTTGTGGCATATCTCTTTAATTGGAGTATGCAATGCTCCACAGTGCCAGGGGTCAGGAAGATGAGTAAAATCATACTTATTTTCAAGGGAGGTGAGAGTGTAGCTGTTTCAGATTACAGACCAATAGCCCTGTTACCAATAGTATCCAAGATACTGGAAAAGTTAGTCCATGCACAATTAAGTCAATATTTGGAAAATAATCAGTTACTGACAAAATTTCAATATGGATTCCAGAAAGGTAAATCAACAAGCACTGCCTTATTGGATTTTAACAATCTAATAGCAATATCATTAAATCAATGTAGAAGTACAGGGGCGGTGTTTGTTGATTTAAGTTAGACATTCGATCTTGTCCAGCATGAAGCTCTGTTAGAGAGATTATGTGAATTGGGTATTCAGGATGGATCATTGAGGTGGATGAAATCATATCTATCTGATCGGAGACAATGTGTGGTTTTGGGTGATACTATTTCAGGCCAGGGAGAAGTTTTTCGAGGAGTCCCACAAGGATCCATTTTGGGCCCCCTTATGTTTAATGTTTATGTGAATAATCTCCCAAAGCAAATAAAATACTGTGATGTTAGAATGTATGCAGATGATACAGTAATTGTGGCATCTGCAGATAGTGTGGAACAATTGACTTATAAACTGCAACAAGATCTAAGTTCATTACAGATTTGGTTTAACAATTTAAAACCAAAAAAAACACAAAGTATGGTGTTTAGGGGAAATAGAACAAAAGGGGAATTAAAATTACAAATAAAACTTGTTGAGAATATTCAGATTGAAACCACTGACTCTTATAGATAATTAGGTGTAGAAGCTGATTCTGGTTTAATGTATACAGAACATGTACTTATACAAGTTAAAAAGGTAACTCAAAAATTAGGGATGTTAAGAACACCCTTCTTAACATCCCTAATTTTTGAGTTACCTTTTTAACTTAGTGTGTTTCTCCTAGGAAGTTTGTCTAGGGAGGTAAGGGAAAAAGTGGTAGGACAGTTGTTAGTTCCAGTTTCGGAATATGGATCAATACTGTACTTGCATTCTAACATCACAGTGTTAAATAAAGTAAATCAGATTTATTACAAAATGAGCAAATTTATAACAAGAAGTAAGCATGGGGTACATCATTGCGATTTGTATAAAAAGTTAGACTGGTTGAATCCCAAAGAGAAAGGGGCTTACATTTGATATACATATTGTCACCAAATAATAAAAGGTGAACCAAAGCACTGTTTATTTAATCATATTAAAATTAAAGGTGATAGAGCATTAACTATCCATACAAGATCTTTTGGTTATGAGATTCCTATGTTTAGATCATATAATAAATATAGTGATATTATGCTTCAGAATACCATTGCTTATTATTGGAATAAAATGCCTCAAAGATTGAAGGTTATTGAAAATGTACCCACTTTTAAGTGCAAAATAAGAGAATATTTGAAATCAACATGTACCTGTTTTAAGTAAATGTGATTGTGTATTGTAAATGTTTTGTATTTTGTATTGTTTGTTATTTTTTATGACAGGACTTTGTTGAAAATGGGAGTGTTGTCCCAACAAATGTATTTCCTGTATAAAAATAAAATTTAAAGAAGAAGAAATAACATCACCTGTGGAACATAAACAGTACCCACTGGATTACATGAGTGTACCAAATGTCAGAGTTGTACATTTCAAGTGGGAGGAGTTATGGGTGGCCAACCATTTAATCAAAATGAAATTTTCAGTTGTTTTTTTTTTAACTAGGAGAAACACACTAAGCTGAAAGCTTGTTTGCAGGTGTAACCTCTGCGCACAAGGAAGTTAAGTGACTTGCTCAGGGTCACACAGTATGCAAGTGGGGACTGTGGGATTCAAACCCAGATCTCCAGGTTTGCAGCTCAGAGCCTTAAACCACTGTGCTACACTGCCTTCTACTCTAGTTATTTTGAGATAATTTTAAAATTTCTTGCCCAAATTACTCTACAATATCAGGATGCAGAGACATGCCAAGAATGCATATATGCACCATGTTTCAAGTCTCAAGCTTCAGGTAGAGTTGAGTTATATAATAGGTAGCCAAATATTTTGCCAAAATTTAGATTGCTGTAATTTTAGTATAATTTTGATAATATGGATTGAAATGTTACACAACTTGACAGGTATACAAGTTATCACAACTTGTGTATATGTACTTAGTTTCAGATGTCTAGCTTTAAATGGGACTGAGTTATAGCCTGCCAAACTTGTTGCCAACAGTTACATTTCAGTTAGTTCTCGATAATTTTAAAACTACATATCCAAATTTAACCAGGGTTGAAACATTTAAACTACTATACCACATGGTCATTCCTGAACAACTTCACATCTTCAGCTTTAAATGGAATTGCATTAAAAGTAGTCAAACTTTCACAACATTTAAACATTTAATTTTGCAAGAATGTTAACTACAAATTTATAAACCCCTGTAACTTTAAAACTAGAGAATGCAATACCATTAAATTTGGTAGGTTCTTAGACCTTACGAGGAGATTGTGTGTGCCAATCTTATGAATTCCTTGCTGTGAGAAATTGCAAAATAACATCTGTACTTAAAGTGAAATACCATGAGTCTTTGTGAAAATTGTAGAATTTCATGGAAAGTTCAATAAACCTGGAATTTTCTAATTTCACTGAGCCTTATCTCTGGGATTCTAATTAAATAATAGGGGTATAAGAGGCAGGTAGCGCAGGGGGTCACCAGGTTCTGGAATTAGATCCACAGTTTCACCAAGAAATGGACAGCTGAGCTGGGTAGCACAACAGTGGTAGTTCCTCAGGTTGAAGTAAGATAGCAGAGTGTCAACAATTCCCACCTGAATGCAGGATATTTAAGGATCACATACAGTAATTTTTTTATCTGGGGAGTCTGGTGTACATGCACCAGGGCATGAACAGGGCTGCTCAGCTCACCCACGGTCAGCCGACACTCAGCCAGCAAACCGACCCAGATCAGGACACCCACCTGCAGCATCTTGGAAGGTACGGGACAGCACAGCCAATCGGAACACGGGTGCTTCCAGCAAACCCACTCTGATTGGCCAGGACTTTTCCCCTGCTATATACACCTGGCACTTTGTTAGATTTTCAATAGAGCTAAGCACATTTTAACTGTGTTATTAGAAGTTTTTCAACTGTATTAGCTGGATTGTAATTTCTACTACTGTTTTAAAGTGCTTACACCTCTTCTGTCTGACTGCTATTCCTGCAGTGCCCCCATCCAAGCACTCTGCCTTGGCTCCGATAAGTCTAACTACTTTTTTTTTTTTTTTTGGCTAGCTTGGCTAGTTTTCCATTAGCAGGTTATACAGACCTGCCACTAGATGGATTCTTGGTCTTCTACATAAATCACTGTACTCACTTGTTGGCAATATGGCCTGCATTATCATTTTTGCTGCCTCACAGCCGACTGGTCCCCTTACTCCATTCACTTGCATTGCTTGATTTTTCATGGCAAAAGCTGTTGTTGGGTTAAGTTTAATTTGTTAAATCCTGCCAAAAGAGCTGTTTTCATGTACTTGTGAAATCCTTGGGGCTTTTGTTAAGTGTAACTGTGGTTAAGTGATTACAGCATCCTGTTGTTAACTTAAAGTGGGCCAGGCAGCTATGGTGCCCAGCCCCCCCACAGCCTTTTGTTGTGATAATTTAAGTCTGAATTGCTCAGCAGAAATGCTTGTTCCTGCCTAAATATTAACTCCTGTGCCATCCTCTGTCTCTTCCCAGTTGAAGCTCCCTGTTGGAAGCCCTCATTGTGAGCCGAGGCTACGCTCTGCCAGCGGGCGGGCAGCAACCGCCTAGCCACCTCCAGGGACCAGAAAACCAGGAGGGACAGCCAGGGAAGGTACAGAAAAGCCACAAGATTTATGCCCACCCGCCCTGCCCCCTCCTCGGATGTTATTTTTATAGGCATTTTCCCACCAAATTACAATTCCTGCCCCCAACGCCACGCTATCCAGTAATCTGTCTCATTGCCACTGCTGCACTGCCAAATCAGCAACCCTTCCTCATTGTTCTCCCTGCTACTACACTGTTGTTTCCTAGTTCCATTTAATCATCAACCTTGCTTTCATAATGGGGGGATCCCTTTGGATACTCCTGGCTATGTTCTTCATGTTGTTCAGGGGAAAAAGACATCCTCCCTGCCACTGTCACACTAAAAAGTGCATCCCACCTTCCTAGTCTCGCTATTTCACCATTATTAAAGAAGGACCGGATCCTTATCTATGCACTACCTATGCCACAATTTAACCAGTGAGGTAACCTCCATGTAGGGACGCAAATCGCATATCGTTCGGTACCCCATTATTGGGTATACAGTTCCCCATTATGCCTGACCACCAGATTGCTATTGAGTGTATTGGCATGAACCCATAACCCTGACTGGCTTATCTTAAAACAGAAGCCCCTGAATAGAAAAAAGAGGACCAAAGATAGTCTCCTCATTTTCTCTCTTGAGCCCTTATTAAACTTTTAATTTTTTTCCTGATCTGTGTTGGAAATGTGGAAATTAATCCCGGACCTCCACAGTGCATTACCTCACCAGCAGGCTTAGCCTCCTAAGCTTTCTACATATCAATGCTTGCAGTCTGCTAAAAAAGCTCACGTTGATACAATCCTGGGTTGCCCATACTTTGCCAGACTTTCTTGTGGTATCAGAGACATGGCTCAGACCCGCCACAGCAGACAGAGACATAAACTTACCCAATTATCAAATATTCAGAGCGGATTGCCAGACAAGGGGTGGGGGAGTTGCTATATATGTCAAATCCGATATATCTGTAACTTGCTTAGATGCAACATCTATGCCCAAAGAATTCAAATGTCTATCCCTCAAATTGGCTCTCTCCAACACTGCAGCATTTCGGCTAGTTGGCTGCTACAGGCCCCCTTCAGTGGATCATAAGCTTCTAGCCCACCTGGGGAATCAAATCAAGATGGATACTGAAGAGACCATAATCCTAGGTGATCTAAACCTTAATTGGCTATCCAAGGCCACAGCTCCTTTAGTATCATTTTGTGATACATATGGTTTTTCACAACTTACATATGTACCATCTAGAATCAACAAAAAAAATCTGAGCAACAGCACATTACTTGACATCATGCTGGTGAACAAACCCCACCTCTTCACGCACGCTGGAGTGCTGTTCAGTGACATAAGTGACCACTGCCTTATTGCTGGAATAAGGTCATCCGGTAAACTAACACCCCAGCTAAATTCCTACTGAGGAGATCCAAGAAAACTTTCAACTCTGAGGCATATCTTCATGATCTAAATCACTCTACAAGATGGCAAAGAGTTCTACCTAGCAGACTCAGTGGAAAAGCTCATCAGGTGTTAAATAGCATAATACTAGATGCCCTTAACACTCATGCACCAATTACTAGAGTTCAAATTAAAACAAATCTTGTCGTTGGTTTTCACCTGACCTTAAATCAGCCCTGCTTGAGAGAGATAAGCTTTGGAAAAGGCAAGGAAGACTAAGAACCCAAATGACTGGTTGATATTTAAGAAAGCCAGGAATAGCTGTACCAAGAAAGTACGGGATGCTAAGGCTGCCTACTACATGGCTGAACTCGACTCCTCTTACCACAATCCTGCCAGGTTCTGGAGCACTATTAAGGGCATAATGGGACAAGATCCTAGCACTTCACTACCAGCTCAAATGCACCACAACAAGGTGACAATCTTGGACAGAATGGAAATACTGGATGCATTCAATAATAATTTTACAACCGCTGGCCTTGCATTTGATACCTCTCCAGCCAATCTGCTATGTGCTCAGTTAAGCTCCCAGTATACAGGATCTCAGTTAGCTGAATCCTCCTTCTCCTTCAAACCGATTCTGTTGAAACAAGTGGAGGATCTAATCTCGCAGATGGATATAAAAAAAAGTGCAGGTGCTGACTCCCTTGACCCCTACTTTCTAAAGATTGCAATGCATGCACTTGCAGTTCCTTTAACACACCTTTTTAACTTGTCCTTAAAATCTGGTTCTATTCCTGCAACTTGGAAAACAGCCCAAGTTTTCCCTCTACTGAAATCAGGAGACCCCATGGACATTAACAACTATAGGCCAATCTCTATCCTTCCAGTACTATCTAAGCTGCTAGAAAAACTGGTAAGCATCCAATTAAGAGATTACCTTGAAGAATCTAATCTTTTAAATCCAGCACAATCCGGGTTTTGGTCTAAGCATAGTACTATTTCTGCACTGGCTAAAGTTACTAACGATTGGCAAACCGAACTGGATAAAAAGAATAGCGTTTGTGCTGTTTTCCTTGATCTAAGCAAGGCATTTGATATGGTGGACCATGAGCTGCTACTCTCTTCCTTGCACTCCATAGGCTTGGATCCATCCTCCCTTACATGGTTCAGGTGTTACCTAACAGGAAGAACACAGCAAGTGAAAGCTGAAGGAGACCTATCTCCACTAAAACCACTTCTAAGAGGAGTTCCACAAGGATCTATCCTGGGCCCTATCCTTTTCACCATTTATATTAACAATATTGATTTGAATCTACCAAAGCCACTTTACACTTGTTCGCAGATGACACTGTTTTATATGTCAGCAACCCATCACCTGCTACAGCTTGTGAAGTTCTACAAACAGAATTCTCTATACTACAACATCAATTATTGGAAAAAAAGCTTCTTTTAAATGCAAAGAAAACAAAAGCAATGTTTTTCTCCACCCAAAGCCATACAAATCCTTCATTACTAAACAACCTCCCCCAGCTATCCACTATCCTTGGTGAAAGCCTTGATTATGTAGAAAAATTCAAGTATTTGGGGGTGTGGATAGATAGCAAACTTGACTACACAGTTCATATTGAAGAACTTTTAAAAAAGCTTCGCCAGAGACTTGGTCTATTTTTTAGAATAAGGCACCTTCTAAACAGAGATTCCAAATGAGGTTGGTCCAGGCCACATTTCTCTCAGTAATTGACTATGCAGACTTCCTCTATAGTCACTGCCCTATCTCCTACCTATGCAAATTGGATACACTATACCACAGAGCTCTGAGGTTCATAACAGATCTACCATTTAACACTCACCATTGCTCTCTCTATGCAGCAGTCGGTTGGACATCTACATCTCAGAAGAAACAGAAATGCTGCAGTGTGGACATACAGAATTTTGACTAAGATGCTTCCAAACTATATATTAGACTGCTTCGCACAGGCCACAGCTGGCACCCACGCCCATAAGAAGCTACAATTTCATTATGCTCAAAGTACCTAAAGTCAACACCCGGCATGGGAGATCTGCTATCAGCTATAATCTAGCTATATCATGGAACACGATTCAAAAGTCCTTGAAGCTGATCAACCGGGTATCCTTAGCATCCTTCAAGCATCTATACCTAAGTCTCTTCCCTGAAAAATGCAATTGCTTCCACAAGTTCTAGTTTATTCGCAATTCTTTCCTTCCCCCTCTCAGGCTGCCATCATATCATGGCAATTCACTTCCCTAGAATTCATCTCCACAGATACCTCACCCCCTGGCTATAATCTTCTCCCATTAACTCCAGGCTCCTACCTTAGCCCTTATCACTGCCTTTCACCTCCCAGTTCTAGCACCAGCCCCTGCTCTAGTCATGCGTAACCCTTGCTACCATGTCACTTGTCTCAGTCTATGACCACCTCTTTCAGTCATCCAATCACTATTTCTCTTTGTCCACATTGACTTCCTTTGGATCTTTGGAATCTTGGGTATATCATGTTGAATGTATGCCATGTTTACTGCCAATGTTGATATGTATATACTGGTTTACCTAGAGTGCATCTCATATGTTCCTACCATATCCTGTTATGTTTAAACAATTTCTGTTCTTGATTTCTGTATATAAGTGTTTTAATTATTCATGTACATATACTAATTATTGAACTTTGATTACTGTATATAAGTATATACGTGTTTTAAATCTTCCTATACATGTACCAATTATTGAACCTTGACCTTATCAGGTCCATCTTGCAAATGAGCTGTGCTCAATGATGTTCGCCTGAATAAATAAAGATTTGATTGATTGATTGATTGATTGACATGCAAGTCTAGTACTTAGAGGTACTCAAAAAGAGGTAGTGGGAGAAGAAAATATCTTGAGCAGCAGGAAGAAAGAATGCTGGCTATTCCAATGGTGTAGGTCGATAGGAAAAGAAGTAGGCGACTCAGATTTAAGGGAGTTTGTCACTGTAAAGAACAAAAAGAATATAAGTGGGATCAGTAGTTCTACTGAGTCAATCTGGCTATGCCTAAAGGGGGGGTAATCACCCAGAGAGGAACAGCAGGACTGCAAAAAGCTCAGCCCAGCTTATCAAATGAAGTAGTGATAAATGTATTGTTAATGTTAAATTCCACAAAAAGATTCTGGATGCTTTATCTGCAGCACGTGCTATCATACATTTGTGAGAAAATGTTACTAATATTTTTTCTTCTGCAAAATTAAAACAGCTTAACCAATTTATCCAGTTGTGTTAGACACCAGGACATGCTATGGATATGCATGTCAAATGTTAACTCTGTGCAAGCAAGAGCAGAGAAGTTACAAACATCAACATTGTTTCCATAAAGTTTTGCAAATGTTTACATAGGAAAGCTTTGAACCTCTGTAACTTAAAAATCTCTTATCTGATTCTCTCCATATTTAGGTTATTCTATAAGCATTACAAAAAGGACATCTGTACTAATTTGCACATATCTAGCTCCAAAAGATCCAGAGTTATATGCAGATTAATTGTTTTCATGAAATTTCCTGAAAAAAATAAAATGACAGATTTTGAGCACATGTAATTTTGAGACCATGCACCATATTGTCATGAAATCTGGCAGATTGCTAGAACATCTATCAGCAAGAAATCATACAAAATTTAAGATCCCTGACCAAATAAGTGGTTAAAGTATATGCAGATAAAAATGTTCATGAAATTTTGCACAGACAATAAAATGACAACATTTGAGCACCTATACTTTTGAAACAATCAATATGAATTTCATGATATGTGGCACATTAGTGGACACTGACTGAAAGAGCAAATATTCCAAATGTCAGAGCTCTAACTTAAACACTGGTTGAGTTATAATCAAACTATTAATTTTTAAAAATTCCAAGAAATTCTGACAAAATTATGTGAACTTTCATGGACATTTGAGAAATTTCAGTGAAATTCCATGGATTTGCAATTTTCTCATTCCACACAGCTCTAGTTCCCACTCCTGTTGCAATCCTTGCAGTCCCACCCATTCCCCCAGTTACCTGCCACCCCCCCCTTCCTGGGCTTCCTGGCCTTCTGAGGAAGAGTTACCCTGGATGCTGGATGATTTTCCCCTGTGTCCTTGCCCTGCCTGATATCCTTGCTCCCCTGGGCACCTCCCCTCTGCCTTTCTCTCCACTGCCTGCTCCTCTGTCTCTCCACTCCATCCTCCGCAGCTCCCGAGATATATATATAAATATATGTTTTTTCTTTTTTTATTTTGATCCCAAATTTTCAAGATACTCATTTTATGATTTGCCTTATAAACATGGCATGTACCATTCATTTATAGTATATTGGATGAAATGTAATTTCAAACCAGAAGTGTGAAAAACACAACTCATCCTGGATTTAAAAAATGACACTTGTCACATTTATGAGGTGAAATAGAGTAATGGCAATTCTAAAAGTTTGGATCCAAATATTGAAAATTAGTGGTTATGAGTGAATGTTGAAATACTGCAATGTTCACTCATAAACTAGCCATTTTACTGTTTTTTGTTCACCACATATTCAGTATAGCCTTCTTATTATCCCCATAAACCCAGTAGGTGAAGATTTCAAATCCCTGAGAAAACATTGTTCCATGCCACTGAAACATCATTCCATATAATAGGTGCAAAACATATTTTGGCCTGGATTTGAAAAATGACAGCTCTCACATTCATGAGGTGGTGTGAAAAAATGGCTATTTTAAAAATTTAGGTCAAAATATTTAAAATAACTAAAGTTACAAGTGAGAATAGTAAAATGTCAATGGATGCACATAACTTTGTTAATTTTACATATTTTGACTGACATTTTTCAACATAGCCTTCTTATGACCCCACCTCATTAAAAAGGGTAGTGAATGGATTCAAATTCCATCAGAAAGGTGATTTCACCAACTGACCATGAAATCACCTTTTGGCTGAATTTGCATAATATCACCACCATTGTCCATGAAGTTGAGTTCCAAAAAGACCATGCTGAAAATTTGGGAACAAAATATGCAAAAATGACAAAGTTATGCATCAAAGTTGAAAACCCACTCAAAATACATTGCACCACACTTACCTTAATATCTCATTTTGTTGTCTGTGTTTCCATCAGCAAGATATATCTTTGATTGGAGAGTGGATCTTCACCCTGTGACCTGTTCAGGTGAGTGAGGGTGTGTGGTGGTGTACTAGGGGGTGTGGAGTGGTGGGAGCTGAGTGGGAGGTGGGAGTGGGGGTTAGATCAGCGAGGGCCCATTTTCTGTTTTGCAGGTTAAAATAAAAACATTGAGGGATGGTTTTCTTTGTTTCAAATGGGGACGGAGATCATATTGTGGGGAGGGGTGCCACCAGACACTAGAGAAAGACAAAAACCTAACAGGGACAGCAATTGGAGGATGGTGGGGGAGTACCACTAGACATCAGGAAAAGATAAATTAAGTATGGCAATGGTGATCAAAGGGTGGGGGTTGCCACTAGACACCACAGAAAGATAAATTAAGTACAGAGATGGCAATCAGAGGGTGGGAGGTGCCACAGGACACCATTAAAATACAAATATATTAGGGGGATGGCAATCAGAGGATGGGGGTGTCATTAGACACCAGGGCAACATTACATACAGAAAGGGAAGGGAAAGGGAGTGCACCAGTAGACACTAGGGAAATGGCTGTTTCACTGCAGCCTGCAGCACAAGTTCCAGCTGTGACTGTAGAAGTCAAAAAAGTCACATGGTTCTCATACAGGAAAAGGTGGGTGAACAGCTCCTCTCACTAATCTGGGCACCATGGATTTTGGGTGCCAGAAAATGCATTTCTGCCAACTTTGAAAACAAACACCAGAATCTAGCTAAAAAAAAATTTAGTTAAATTCAGGTGTTTTTTTAAAACAATACATAATTTGTATATATTTTTACTGTCTGTAAATTTAAACAGTCAAAAGAAAATGGCAACTATCTCTACTGTGTTTTTCCCCCACAACAGGTAAATCACACAAATAACCACTCGCAATATGTTTTTTACTTTCCATGATAGTTTTTTTTTTTTTTACCAGTCTCACTGGAACATTAAGTAAACAAGCATTTGTCAATGCCAAATGTTTGCTTGCTGGCATTGACATTGGTGGGGTGTGCCTTTGGGTCATCAGGCATAATGGCAATGCCATTTCACCACACCCTATCAACAAATGTCACAGTGTGCCTTGGGTGTTTGGCCCTTATGCTCACCCCATTCCTTCAGGAAATATGGTGAGATGGGTGCAGTATGGGAGAATGGGGTGAACTTTGGGGTCGAAGAGTCCAAGGCACACCTCGATGCCTCTCACTGGCTGCAAGGTGTGGGTAGGGGTGGAATGGTATGAGCATTACAGGTGAAAATCCCAAGTCACACCCCTGATGCCTGTCACTCTCTACAGGGTGGGGCGTTATGGTCAGAAACCCTAATGCCTCAGGTGTTCATTGGTATTTTTACTCCAAATTTTCAACATGGGTCTTTTGTGACCCCACCTTATGAACAGTGGCACTATCAGTTCATTAGCCAAAGTCCATTTGGCACCACAGGTGTGAAAACACATATCGAACAGGATGTGAAAAATGACAGCTGTACTGTTCATGGGGAGGTATAAAAAATGGCAATGTTGAAAATCTGCAGTGAAAATAGTAAAACAACTGGTGAAGTCATGAGTGTGGGTAGAAACTGCGCCAACGCACACTCTTAATGTAATTAGTCTGGTGATTTGTTTACAGCAGATAGTCAACACAGACATTTTGGGACCTCCGCTCATGAATGGTGTCACTGTGATTTTCTTAATCTGTCCCAAACATTGATTTCGCACACTGACTACGACATTGTGCGCTACATGCGTGGAAACACATTTTGGGGGAGATGTGAAAATGACAGCTGTACTGCTCATAAGGAGGTGTGGTAAAATGACAATGTTGAAAATCTGGAGTGCAAATATTAAAAATTTGCGAACTTAAGAGCGTGCGTAGGAACTGCACAACACACGCTCATAAAACAGTCATTTTGGGGAATTTTTTCACCAAATTTTCAACATAGCCATTTTAAGACCTCTGCTCATGAACAGTGTCACTGTGATTTTCTTAATCTGTCCCAAACATTAATTTCGCACACTGAATGTGCCATTGTGCGCTACATGCGTGGAAACACATTTTGGGCGAGATGTGAAAAATGACAGCTGTACTGCTCATAAGGAGGTGTGGTAAAATAGCAATGTTGAAAATCTGGAGTGCAAATATTAAAATTTGTGAACTTATGAGCGGCATAGAACCTGAACTCACATCAGAAATAATGTTTTTGGGAATAGTTTCTAATTTTTCAACATATGGTTTTTGAGTGCCTACCTCATGAACTGTGACACTGTTGTTTTGTACATCGGTACTGAAAGGTGGTTTCACACAGTGACCACAAAATCACCTTTCTGGACTGAATAACAAAATGACAGTGCAAGCATTCATGAGGTGGGGTCCCAAAAACCCCATGTTGAAAATTTGGGAAAAACATTCCAAAAAATGCCTGAGATATGCATCAAAGTTGAAAACACCCTATTTATTCCATTATACAGCTTACCAGCATTTCTTCAGTTTGCGGTTGGCTTTGAAGAGTGTGGATGTGTTCCTGGTCCACCGAAGATTGTTGCACAGGACTCCAGAGGTAAGTACGGGGTGTGGAGGTGTGGGGAGTCAGTATGCACAGAGGGTGGGCACAGGTGGGAGAGGAGGGTCAAGATAGTCAGCATGGGACTGTTCTTTCTTTCTAGGTTTCCTTTTTCTTGTAGGAAGATGATGCAGGATGTTTGCCATGCTGCGGTGGGCTCCCAGCATGGCAGCTGGAAGTTTTTTTTTGTGGGGGCCAGCGGAGCCGACTTGGGATTGGGCACCCCCGTCAGCCATAGAGGGCTTTGCCACATTGGGGTGGGCTCCCAGCGTGGCACCTGGAAGTGTATTTAAGGGGGCCACCAAATGGACATTTGCCTCGCTGGGGTGGCCTCCCAGCATGGCACTTGGAAGGCTGTTTAGGGGGGGCACTGGAGCTGATGGAGGATTGGGCACCCCCGTCGGCCATATTGTTTGTGTGTGGGGGAGCATGTGAGGATGCTAGGGTGGGCTCCCAGCATGCTACTTGTTGGGGGGCGGCTGTCTGTGACAGCTCTTGCACTGCAGTGCCGACATGGCGGCACTTTGCATACTGCCAACGACGGCAGTATGCAAATTGCCTACATGCTGCAGCTCGTTCTTTCAACTGTACGCAGCTGCATTTGCAAACGCTGTCATAGACAGCTCTTACATTCATTGGCGCAGTGGGGCCGTGCCTGCAAAAGGCATCAAGGCATTGGAAGTAGAGAGGCACACCTACAAATTCTCGTATGGTGGCACTATGTTTCTTGCACATGTGTGCAAGCAAACATAAAAATCATTATAAGTTTATAATGGCATACTATTTTTTCACCAAACCTTCCAAAGGCACACCCTTGGCATGGGCCCCTTTAACCCTGAAAATTTCATGAAAAAATTCTGCATGGTCTAGGTTGTAGGTGAGAGCAAAAATACCCAGTGTTAAGTATTGAGAAACCAAACATGTTATTTATTGTTTTTTGGCACTCCACATCTCAAAAACCATATAAGACCATCACAAAATGTTCCACATCTTGATACTCTGAGAGCCTGACTGAACATGCCAAATTTTGGGCTATTTCATCAAACAATTACAAAGTTATTAAGGTGCAAAATTTGGGGTTTAACATTCAAAAGGCAACTCAACCCAAACTATAGGGGTGCTACCGTGTCCCAATAATACAATCATTTGTGAGTGGGTCATTTTTTCTGATGTGTATATACATACAATGGTCTTGACTGACTGTCCTCTGCTTCCCAACAGGTACTGTATTATGGCTGAAGAAGACAGCATCTGCAGGCTCAAATTCACTGATAAAGAGGTATTGGCCCTGGACCAGGACTACAGTAAATGGGAAGACTTGTTTGGCCTCTTCAGGAGCACACCAGCCATGATATGACAGGAATGGCAGACCAGGGCCAATACCATTAATGCTGGTGGCACCTGGACCTGGATAGTACAGAAGTGCAGAAAATGAGTGACTGGACATGGACTTTCAACAAGGAGCTGCTTGTCGTGGTATGGGCATACGTGAGGGCCATAGGCGGTGGGCTGCCCACAGCACAGTCATTGAATGTGGCTGAAGGACTCATGGTGGCAACCATACCAGCTGTGGCTGTGACGAGGCTTCCCAAGTTGAGCTGTTACAGTCATGCAAGTGACTGCAGTAGTCACTGCACCTTGCAGTGCTCTGCATATGCACAGGGGAGGATCACATGTCACAGTAGTGCCACATGTTGCATGGCTGGAATGGGGTAGGATGACCCACCTGTCATGCTGATACATAGTACAGCTGAATGACCACTGGAGCTGTGCACAGGATGTCCTGTATGAATCAGTATTCACAAAGTGGCAGCTGCTGGAGGAGCCAGGGTAAATGCAATACTGCTGGAGTAGGATGATGATGATAAGACATTTTAGAGGATTTCTGGGGCAGGAGGAGTCTGATTTGGATGCCTCTGAGAAGCAGACTGGCAGTTGTGGGCAGCTGCCAGCCCACTTCACTGTGCTGCTGCTACAAGGAAGCACCCCGCAGACCCCTCTGCCACTGTGACACTGCAGGCACACCCTCAGCAGACTCAGCTACCATTGCACTGTATCAGTTCTCTTGGTAGGCCCAGCCACCACTGTGCTGCCTCAGGTACCCCACAGTCCCAGCCACCACTGTGCTGTCCCAGCCCCCCAAAGGCTTATCTACCACTATGTTGCCCCAGCCCCGTGCAGGACCAGCTTCCACTGGAAGCCTCAGTCCCCTGCAGACCCAGCCACCTCTGTGCTGTCCATCCCCACCACAGGTCCAGCTATCACTGTGCTGCCTCAGTTACCCACCCCCTCAACAGGCCCAGCTTCCCCTGCCCAGTATGCAGCCCAAACCTGTCCCCAGGACAGTCCCTGATGGCAGAAGGCAACTACGAATAGGCAGCTATTGCAGATTCACAGATCCACAGAAGGGGTCAGCAGATCAGGACTATGTGACTCACCTAGTCTGCCCCTTTTCCATACCTAATGCATTACCGCAGACCCTAGTTGGTCTGTGGCATACCCTCTCTTCCTTATTTATAGCGTATGCTTATGTCCATCCCATGCATTCTTGAATTCTCTACTGTTTTTGCCCTCAGCACATCCACAGGGAGGGTGTTCCAAGAATCCACTACTCTTTCTGTGAAATAGTACTTTCTCACATTGCCCCTGAGTCTAACACCCCCCCAGAAACATAGAAACATAGAATTTGAAGGCAGATAAGGACCCCTTGGCCTACCTAGTCTGCCCATTTCCCTACCTAACAGATAAGCTGCAGATCCTAGTTAACCAACAGCGTACTTCCTCCTACCCCCCACTAGAATTGTCTTATGTCTGTCCCATGCATTCCTGAATTCCCCCACTGTTTGTGACTCCATGACCTCCTCAGGAAAGCTGTTCCATGCATCCATAACCCTATCGGTGAAAAAATACTTCCTCACATTACCTCTGAGCTGTCCTTCTCCATCTTCAAATTGTATCCCCTTGTTCTTGCGCATCTCTTTTTTTAAAAGATGTTACCCTCTTGGACTTTGTTATTCCCTTGAGGTAGTTGAAAGTTTCTGTCATGTCTCCTCTCTCCCTCTTTTCCTCGAGGGTATACATATTAAGCTCCTTTAGTCTCTCTTCATATGTCTACTAGTGCAGACCCTGAACCATTAAAGTTACCCTCCTCTGGACAGCTTCCATCCTGTCTTTGTCCTTGTGGAGATGGGGTCTCCAGAACTGCACGCAGTACTCCAGATGGGGTCTCACCAACTGTCTGTACAGAGGGATAACAACTTCCTGTTTTCTGCTGGTGATGCCTCTCCCTATGCATCCCAGTATCCCCCCAGCCCTCCTTACTGCCTTCTCACATTACTTTCCCACCTTTAGGTCATCTGATATGACTACCCCCAGGTCCCTTTCCATTTTTGTTGTTGTTAGTATCTCACCCTCTACTGTGTACTCTTCCCCTGGGTTTTTGTTTCCCAGGTGCATTACTTTGCATTTCTTTACATTGAATCTAAGCTGCCATACATTTGACCTAGCTTCATATCATTCCCCCTTGTTCTTGTACATCTTCTTTTCTGAAAGATGCTACCCTCCTGTACTTTGTTTATATCCCTGATGTACCTGAATGTCTCTATCATATCCCCCTCTCTCCTTTCCGCCAGGGAATATATATAGAGGTCCTCCAGTCTTTCCTTATATGAGTTTTGGTGCAGCCCTTGCACCATTTTTGCTTTGGATTCCTAGGAGGACTCCCAGGTCAAAGTGGGATACCTGAGGAGCATGATCCAGACCCACAAACAGTGAGCTGAAAGGTGCCATGCAGAGCACATGGTGGCCTATGTGTGTCTGGAGCAGACCACGGCTGGCAGTGGGCTTTGGGAGACTAGCCACTGCCATGGTGGGGCAGGCTGCCATGGTCCTTTAGGTGCGGTGACCGAAGAGGGTGTTGATGGTACATGTGGAGACAAGTGTCATTAAACAGTGGACACTCCAAGGTATGGCTACCCCAGGCAGTGTGAGCCTCTGTACTTCATGCAGTGTGGTGATGAACTGGCTCAACAGGCATAAGGTGGCAGATTGTTTGATATCAGGGGTCTCACCCACCAGTATCTGAAATGTTCCAGTGGCCAGAAAACATTTCTGCATCACCTTGAGCTCGACAGATATTGCATGGCTGCAGTTGGTCTCAGTCCAGAGCTCCTCATGCAGCAGTTGCACTGCTGCATGAACATGGGCTTGTTGTGGCTGTACTGGCCCATGATCTGCTCTTCTCTGAGGTCTTCAAATGTGACTCACTGCCAGTGCTGTCTGTTTCCAGCATAGCACCTACAGGGCCTGTGATGTGTCTGGGGGCATTCTCCAGCTCCTCATCCTGCTGCACAGCATGAATGAGGAACAATAGGTGTCCCATTATTGTGGTGCAGTTCCTTTTTCCTCGAGTGGATTCATGGTGGGATACTGCTAGCCTTTTATACCCCTTATTTAGTGCTGTGCTAATGAATGCTAATGGTCATTAGTGTACTTCTAGTCATTTGAATATCATGGTGCATGCCATCTTCATGAGACTGTCCCCTGCTTTAGAGCTGCATATATTATCTTAGCACTGTTGTGCTATCACCCCAGGCCAGTGAAGTGCTAGTGTCTGAATATTGTGGCCCATCACTATTTTCTATTAGCACGGTACTAACCCAGTCAGTGTCACACTAACAATCTGAATATGGGGGCCATAACTCTGTTTCTCTAAAGATTTTTTTTTGAGCCCAATAAAAGTATCCCCAACAATATTGTTGTTGTTTTCTTACATCTTTAACTGGACTAATACAGCTACCATGCTAGATCATTCATCATGGCTTAGCTAAAGAAACTGCAACTGAAGCACTTGTACTTCTAGATTTTTACTAAAAAGGCACTTACTCAGCAACAGCACAGATCAACAGACGAGGTAACATAATTTTACTATTATCTTCCGGCCTCTTGTCAAAGTGGAAGGTCAAGACCACTTGGGAAAAGTTGCCACGTTCTCAGGAAATGGTGTGCATAGGGATTCTTTTACTACATTTTGTGGTGTGTGTAGTGTTTATGTTGGCTCAGGATCTGCAATTTTAATGAGGTTTCTTTTACTGGTTAGCTCTAAAAGTTTAAGTTTAGAGCTGGGCCAAATTGAATGGCTATCCTTTTTCTTGTCTCCTTATGATTTTATTAAGAATATGAATTCTAACAACTAGTTCTTGACATAATTTAGTACAGTGCACCTGCAATTAAAAAAAAAGCATGTTGGAAGGCTTAAATTTATTAAAAAAAAAGGGACGTAAGACTATATTATGTCTGTTAAGCAGTATGAATTAGATTAATTGAGTTATGTGTAATGCATTCACTTATTTGGACTTGTATTTTAGGTTCAAGGAATTTTTAACTGAGATGTTTGTATTAGCAACATCTATTGTCTGTAATATTAAATGAACACTTGCCCATCAAACACCATATTTGGGTAAGAGGTATGAGTCACTGCTCTTGTGGTTGTGAGGAGGAAGGCAGTCCAAAGGCTATCCCATAAGTTTGGAGGCAACCATTGGAAATTTGTCTAAGTTATGAGTAACAGTAAAATTGTGTTGACTAAAAACTAAGTCTGGTACAGCTTTATGTGGATTTAGTTTTTATTCTGAATGCAACTCCTGTATTGATACAAAGTGGTGTATATTGATACAGGGCTTGTGCACTGCAGATGGCAACTGGCCAGAGAGGTGAGCAGAGTAAGTGCAAGCCACATTCACAGGGCCATGGGGGACCTTAATTGGGTGGCACAGGAATTATGGAGGTTACAATAAAGGGGATGGACAACTGGACACCAGGATCTTCATTCTAATGAAGACTAGAAATGCAGTGAATTTTTAATACGCTGGTGAAGTGAATGTGAAGTGGGCACTTTGCGTTGGCGGAGCACAACGTAAAGTGAGCACTGTAAAGTGCTCACTTCATGTTATCATTGTTACTTCACATTGCCATTATGCCTTAACATGAAGTAAGGTGAAGTGACAAGTAAATAGGCAGCCCCCCACACATCGCATGGCTTACAGTACTGTAAGTCACATGCTTTAGCCAGGCAGGAAGGAAGTGAGTCAGAAAAGCAGTTTCACTTTTTCCTTTGCCTTTGTAGAGGGAGAAGGCTTTGTGAGACAACAGTGCAGGAGTCTATGACAAAGTGCTTTATTGCTTTTCTAAAACAACAGCTTTTTTAAAAGCTATCTTTATTTAGTTTTTGTATTGTGTTTGTGACTGTTTTTTGGTAGTTAATTTTTTTATAACTTTTGTTTTGTTTTGTGTGTGTGTGTGAGTGTGTGTATATGTGACAGGGACTTGCATGGGAGGGATGGATGTGGACCCTGGAGAAGGTGAGTTGCTAGCCCGTGGGCGCGGTCAGAGGAGGGAAGTTCAGACATGTGTGGGCAGTCATGTGATGCTGGATCGCTCCCGACTCCTGGGTGTTGCTCCCCCCCCACAGTGGAAGCAACAGCAGCAGCACCAATGCCACCGGTGTACTGCTGTGCATCCACTTTCTCCGCCACTACCACCACCACCAGTAGCAGCAGTTGTAGGGGCTCCAGCAGCACCACCTCCACAGCCACAGGAGATGCCCCTGGAAACCATAGGTGGTGTGAGGACTGTGTCTGGTCCCCCCCACAGCTCCCCAGTGTGGGAGTTTTTTAACTCTGTGGGGGGGGCAGCACAGTCATGGTGTGTCATCTGTGTGGTTTGCTGGTGCACCGTGGCCCCCTGGGGTCACATTTGGGGACCAGTGGCCAGCGCACCCACATGTTCAACCACCACAAGATGGAGTGACAGGCTGCCATGGAAGGGGCCAGGCATCCACCTGCTGGCCCTTCTGTGGCAGTGGCTGAGGGTGTTGCTGGGGTTGAAGTTGTGCCTTGCTGCAGCAGGAGGAGGACCAGTACAGCAGCTGCACCACCACTGCCACCACAGCCACCAGCACCACCCTCTGCACCACCACCACTTCCTGGATGTCTACCAGCAGTGGACCCCGCCACAGTCCCTGCAACAGAGGCTGAGCTCACCCTGCTGTGGGCGGCCCTGGAGGAGAGTAATCAGAGGGTTGGTGTTTTGCAGCATCGGGTCAATACAATACAAGAACAGCAGCAGCAAATACTGACAATGCTGCACCAGCTGCTTGACCACGATGGCATCCCACGGCCACTGTAAGGGATTGTTTTCTGCTCCCACCACTACTGTGTTGTACTGTTTTTGTGTTTTTTCTTTGTTGCTGTTTAATAATACACATTTTCCCTTCCAGGAGAATCTTTCTTGCTCCACATAGTGCAATATATTTCTGTGAAAACCACCCGTAATTTCATCACAGTGTGTCATGTGATGGAGGAATTCCCATTCTGAAAAGCCACCCACATTCTGCCCACCTTCTCAGCAACTTTAGGACATGATGCTAGGGAAAGCACAGGTGTGTGCTCCATTACAGTGAATGTCCAATTGTCAGGTAGCTTTCTGAATGTTTCTTTATGTTATAATGGTCTATTTGTGGTGAAATGTGTGGACACGTTTCCAGTAAGAAGAGCCGTGTTAGTGGAAATGTTCCCACATTTCACCACAAAGTGAACCTTATAACATAATGAAACAATGGGATAGCTGCCAGACATTCACTATAGTGGAGCATGCACCTGTGCTCCCCCTGGCAGAACATCCTAACGTTGCTGAGAAAGGGGGGCAGAATGTGAGTGGCTTTTCTAAACAGGAATTCCTCCGACACGTGACACACTGCAATGAAATTACAGTTTTTATCTCAGAAATATATTGCACTCTGTGGAGCAAGAAATATTCTACTGGAACTAAGGTCCCCCACATATTAGGTTATGTGCATCACCATAACTATGTAACATGGTGAATCTCTGTAAAGCAGCAGTGCAACAATCTATTGAGGATTCTGACCCATATTTTTTAATGCTATGTTACAACTTCCTTTACTTACATCCTGACTGGAATGATACGAGAATTTCCAGTAGTTGAGTCTGCTGTACTACCTTTTTTCATGTGTGAAATAATGAAAGGAGCATTCCTTTTAAATTGGTGCTGACCAGCTCTTTGTCATTGTTTTCTTCTGCTTTTCTCCATCACATCAGTTAGTTGTTATATATCACTTCCGTTGTTAATTGACAGTTATGCAGCAGGCAGTGTTTTATGACACCGCAGAACAATAGTTATTGAAAAGCAGCTACAAATAAACACAAACCTGGTCAGAACAATATTGAAAGGCTTGCCATTGTTTCATACATGAAAAAAACTAGTCAACTACTGTAAGTAAAGCAGACAGAAATTGTGAAAAGAAGTGTATCATTCGAGTCACAACTCAGAGTAACTAGTGGCTGTGGCAATGTAAAGTAGCATAAAAAAGTACAGTTCAAAATTGTCACAACATTCTTGCAATGCTGCTTTAATTGATAATGTCAGTATGACATCATGAGCTCACAACAATCACACAACACACAAAATGCATCCCCAGAATTAATGGCGCATTCAGTCATGCACACAGTGGTGGCACAGAGTCCCCAGATTTTTTCTGCAGGCCCAAAATACATCCTCCTTGTGTGCAAAAAATTGACAAGTGGTAACACAGTGAAATGAGACTGTTTCAGCACATACAAAGTCCCCTAGAATTAATGGCATACTCAGTAATGCATTCAGTGGTGACAGAGTCCCCAGATTTTTTCTGCAGGCCCAAAATGCATCCTCCTTGTGTGCAGAAAATTGACAAGTGGCAACACAGTGAAATGAGACTGTTTCAGTGCATACAAAGTCCCCCAGAATTAATGGTGTACTCAGTCATGCACGCAGTGGTGGTACAGAGTTCCCAGATTTTTTCTGCAGGTCCAAAATGTATCCTCCTTATGTGCAGAAAATTGACAAGTGGTAACACAGTGAAATGAGACTGTTTCAGCACATACAAAGTCCCCCGGAACAAAATGATGACCGTGAGTGTCCTGTTGCTGGTCCAATGTGTTCTGCGAGGAGATTCAAGCAAATGCAATGTTATCATCTCAACTGGATGGAAGGGTGCCCTTTGGCTGTACACTAATAGTAGCCTTGGTGAGTAGATATATATAGATATATGTTTGTGTATTTTGTAAGAAGTATTGTGTATTTTGTAGAAGACTTGGTTTGCTGGCCAAGGCACCTAGCTTCACCTGAGCTCTTTCCTTCTAAGACTGCTTGAAAGGCAGAGTAGAGAAACTTACCAGAGCAAGGGAGAAGGATTAAGACTTAGTTTGGCTAAGCAGATTTACTGTGTGGTGGTGTTTTGATTTTTTACTCACAGGGATTGCTACTGTTTGTGGCTAACATTTCATTGCTTTATTTTTCTCTGATTCAAATTGTTGTTGCTGGTATACCTTCTTCTGCATTATTACAAGGTGTGCCTACAGTGTGTGCTAACAGATTACTGCTGTAATCTTCTGATTCAAATTGTCTTTGCAAGGTATATCTTCTGTTACTGCTTTATTTTCTCTGGAGCAAAGTGTTTCTTACAGGGTATATCTTCTCTGAAATTATTACAGGTGGTGCTTTACAGGTTTTACAGTTTTATCTAACATTAGGATAAGCTTTCAGGGTTACTCCATTTGTTGTTGACTGATTGTTTCTGCTCTTACCTCCTTGTTCTTTCGTCCGTGGTTCTTCTTTTTAGGCAGGGGAAGGGCCCAGCCACCCACCCCCATCCCCAACCACCCCAGCTACACTCCTTTTATAGGGTACCACAGTTGTGACATTTCCTGTGGCAGAGCAGGAAGGGGCGGATCAGTGGGGCCTCCACAAGGTGATCTCATTTACAGGGGCACTAGTAATTTAACTTGTTATAACAAGTTAAACAAAGCACAATTAAACCATTACTTGCATTTTTTTTTCCTTTTTTTCCTTCTAATTACTCTGACTAGGTTACAAACCCAGCAACTTATTTGGAATGGATTTCATTAACTGCAGGTACTGTGGAACAATTTTCAGAAGGACAGTCTTACAGGATTTAGGACACTGTCCTACATGCTGGGCCTTTGGAGATCTTCGGTCTCAGCTCGGGCAGCATGGGCAGAGATTGCACGCCTCAAATTTCATATTGAAGAGGAAATACATTATAAGAACCACCCGCCATTTCCCAGCATCCAACAGAAAACCTCGGCCGCAGAGGGTAGTTGGTCCAGGAGGTTGGCAGGTGGTTAGGAGGAGCAAATCAGGTGCCCCATCACTCTCTGCTCTCCAACACATTACCTCCAAAACCATATAAGCGCTACAAACAGGTATCTGCCTCTATCTCTGAAATCAAATAAAGAGGCAGAAGACACTGCAGAGCAGGACATCTGCACAGGAGCTCAGCACAACAATACTCATCCAAATCAGGAACCAAAAACTAAACAAGCACAAAGGAAATCCAAAAACTTCTGATCATAGGAGACTCCATGATTCGGGGAGTTGATACCCATCTCCAGCCAGGGGTGATGGTCAGATGTCTCCCAGGTACATCAGCATGGAGAGACACTGACCGCATTGCTAAAATTGTTCACAAAGCAGGAGAAAACATTGATGTCCTAGTACACATAGGACTAATGATCCGCCAGCCGGTCAGTTGTGGAGACCAAGGAACACCTGACTAAGCTGGGTGACAAACTATCATCTATTTCGTCCAGCATCTCCTTCTCTGAGATCCTGCCAGTCTGGGAGAAGGGAACAGATGGACGAAGGTCGAGAGAAGGAGAGATAGGGGAGCTAAACAGTGGCTCAAGGACTGGTGCCAGGAAAAGGACACAGATTTGTAGGGAACTGGCAACAGTTCTGGGAGCGAAAGTTCTTTAAATTTGATGGACTGCATCTGACTAAAGAGGAGTCAGTGCATTGGGGCAGAAGTTTGACGTCTTTGCAGAATATTTAAACTAGCAATGGGGAGAGGGTGCAGCACCCCATACGTCGAATGGGAAGAACACCCCTCCCCCCTCAGCTAGTGGTCAAACAGGAATTCAGCGTGTTTGCCATTCATTTGCATCACCAGGTAAGAAAAAAGGTTTGTCTCCCCATACGATGCACAGGGGTAATGCCAAACTTCACCCAACAACTAACACACCAAAATCTGGCCAATGGAAAATCATGTACACAAATGCTCACAGCCTGGGAAATAAGATCCCAGACCTGCAGGCAATAATGTCAGAGGCTAAACTGGACATAGTAGCAATTAGTGAGACGTGGTTTACCAGTAACCACACTTGGGAGACTTCAGTACCTGGCTATGTATTGTTCAGAAGAGACCGAGGTGCAAAAGGGGGAGGATGGCCCTGTATGTTAATGAAAATATCAAAGCTACAGAAATTCAGAATACACATAAGGAGCCAGAAGAACTGTGGGTCACCCTGGAAACAGGAAATGGGACAGCCATAAGAACTGGGGTTGTCTACAGGCCCCCAGACCAGAGGGAGGACATAGACACATTACTGTTAGAAGATATACAAAACATGACAGCTAAAGGGAGGTTCTGATAATGGGAGACTTCAACATGCCAGATATAGATTGGTCAATACCAGCAGGAACATCTGCCAGAACTAGACTCATAGTGGATTCCCTGCGGGGAGGGCCTCAAACAACTGGTACAGCAACCCACAAGAGACAGGGCTATCCTAGATCTAGTACTGACTAACAAAGAAGGGATCACAGATCTCCAGGTAGAAGGTCACCTGGGGTCCAGTGACCATCACATGGTATGGTTCAATTTGGCTACTACATCTAAATCATCCCATTCCAAGGCAAAAATATGGGACTTCAGAGGAGCTGACTTTGATAAGATGGCCAACAGAGTTAAGCTAGCCCTGGCAAAAAGAAACACAGGTGAGGAGGTACAGGCAAAGTGGGCAAGCATTAAGGATACAATACTTGAAGCAACATCCCATTGTGTTAGACAGAAAAGGAAGTGCAAAAGAAGAAGGAAACCACTTTGGTTCTCAAATACAGTAGCAGAAAAGGTCAGAGCCAAAAGGCTGGCCTTCAGAAAATATAAGGAACACAGCGGGATGAAGATAGGGAGGCATACCAAACTGCCCTAAGGGAAGCAGGTAAGGCAGTAAGGCAGGCAAAGTCCCAAACTGAGGAAACACTAGCACGAACAGTAAAAGAAGGTGACAAGACTTTCTATAGATACATTAGTGAAAGAGAAAGTCCAGAGAGGTGCTAAGCTTAATGGAGAAAAGGAGCATGTGAGGAGGAGGACCCTGTAAAGGCATCTATCCTAAATAGATACTTTTGCTCAGTATTTACTGAAGAGAAGGTAGGGCAGGGCCCACAGCTCAGCATCATGGACACAGGGGGGAGGGAGGTGAGCACTACTCCCTTCACAAAAGAAAGGGTCCTACAAGAGCTTGCTAAGCTCAGGTGGATAAGGCAATGGGACCTGATGGCATACATCCCAGGGTACTTAAGGAGCTAAAGGAGGAACTAGCAGAGCCATTAGCAGAATTGTTTAGTGAGTCTCTGAGCACAGGAGAGGTCCCAGAAGACTGGAGAAGGGCTCATGTGATCCCGCTCCACAAGAGTGGTAGCAGGGAGGAGGCGGGGAACTACAGACCAGTCAGTCTTACCTCAGTAGTGGGCAAGATTATGGAGGCACTCCTTAAGGAAAGGATAGTGCAACACCTGGAATCCATAGGGGCACAGGATCCAAGACAGCATGGGTTTACAAAAGGAAGGTCCTGTCAAACTAATCTCATAGATTTCTTTGACTGGGCAACCAGAGTGTGGACCAAGGGGAGCAGTTGATGTCGCATACCTTGACTTCAGCAAAGCTTTTGACACTGTTCCACATAGAAGATTGATAAATAAGCTAGGTAGGCTCGGGTGGGTCAGAAGTTGGTCAACTGGGTGGCAAACTGGTTGACTGGCAGAAAACAGAGAGTGGTGGTAAATGGTATACAGTCAGAAGAGATGCAAGTCACAAGTGGGTACCTCAGGGATCAGTCCTGGGGCCAGTCCTATTCAACATCTTCATTAGTGACCTCGCAGATGGACTAGAGGGTAAGGCTTGTCTGTTTGCAGATGACACCAAGATCTGCAACAGAGTAGATGATCCAGATGGGGTGGGCAGAATGAGAAGAGATCTGGATAAACTAGCAAAATGGTCAGAAGAGTGGCAACTGGGATTTAATGCAAAGAAGTGCAAAATCATGCACATAGGGAAGAGAAACCCTGAAGCCACTTATAGGCTGGGAGGAGTTGCTAGCAGTCACAAAGGAAGAAAGAGACTTGGGCATCATCATCACTGATGACCTAAAATCATCCAAGCAGACCTCTAAAGCAGTAGAGTAAGGCTAGGGGGTGTTAGGGTGTATTAGTAGGGGTATCACAAGTCGTAAGAGGGAGGTAATAATCCCTCTGTACAAGACATTGGTTAGGCCCCATCTGGAGTACTGCGTGCAGTATTGGAGGCCACACCTTCACAAGGACATTAACTAAATTGAGGCAGTCCAGAGAAGGGCAACCAAAATGGTGCAGGGACTGCATCAGAAGACATATGAGGACAGATTAACGGAGCTCAATATGTATACCCTTGAGCAAAGGAGGGAGAGAGGTGATATGATCGAGACATTTAAACACCTTAAGGGCATAAACAAGGTGAAAGAGTCTAACATGTTTAAATATAAGAAAAATTGCAGGACAAGAGGACACAGCATGAGATTAGAGGAGGCGATTAGGGAATGTGAGGAAATTCTTTTCACAGAAAGGGTGGTAGATGCATGGAATAGCTTACCACAAGAAGTGGTGGCTATGAATACAGTGCAGGGCTTCAAACAGGCATGGGATAGGCATAAGGGAGCAATACAAATGACTATGAATAGATAGGTCACTGACAGAGCAAAGGCCGATGGCACATTTATAAGGTAGAAAAAGAAATGGGCAGACTGGATGGGCCTTGCGGTCCTTATCTGCCGTCAACTTCTATGTTTCTATGTTTCTATGTAAGTGAGGAGGGGGGTTGACATGGACATGTACTCTTGGTATTGTTCTGTATCACACACAGGTCACAGAAACTATTAGTGTGCACATTCCAGAGCTCAACGAGAATTGTTTGCGTTGAAATTGGAAACGGATAACTCTCAAGCACATGAAGGTAAGTATTTTTTTGGGAGGGGTGGGGGGAATCATATTTGCAGGTTTGTCTGTAATGGTTTCTTATTTTGTTACTTCTTCACAGATTTCCTCTGCATCCTTCTGGAGTCCAGTTCTTAGTGATGGTCATGGTCATCTAATGAAATGACTTCTGCGTGTTGCATGTGTGCCCAGTCTGGGAAGGGGGGTGACCGATGATGCTGAAGAACTTTTTTGGATAAGGCTACTCTGACAGAACAACAAAGCATCTGGAGTGTTCTTGAAAAAAACAAATGAATGACTTCTTACAACTTACTGTGATTGTTATTTGTCCCTCTCTGTTTCTCAATCTCAAGTCAAGTTACATTTCAAACCCACATCTTGTCAAGTAACACAACCTGTGTGCAATATTTGCTGCAGTCTTTCCAAAACAATGAAACAGATTAAATAAAATCTTCATAATTACCAGAATGGATTCCATGTAGCTATTCCATAGGTTCCTCTCTGCATGGTACAGCTGCAGTACCATTCCCACCGAGCCGAGTTTTAGCGATTGAGACTTTGTTTTGTTAACCTGTAAAAAAAACTAAATAAGTGTACCATATGTGTTTTACCATTGCAGCTCTGAAAAGCTACAGAAAACAAAACATACAACTAAAGGAAATGAAACAGCATAACAAACATGAGTACACATACCCACTTTATGGTTTAAATATTAAGCTTTGTATCTGTGTCTGAAGGATGTGGTGGTCCAGACAGACTTATGCTCAGTGGTGGCAGTGGTGAACATCAGTCCCCGTGGTGGTCCCGGGGTCAGACAGACTCATGGTGGCAGTGGTGGCAGTGATGAACATTAATCCTGGTGGTGGTGGTCCGGGGGTCAGACAGACTCATAGTGGCAGTGGTGGCAGTGGAGACTGGTGAATTTTCAGTCACGGTGGTGGTATTGGTGATCCAGGGTGGCACACCGCCTTTTAACAACTTCAGTTAAAACCTGCCAACATTAACCACATCATCATCCTCATAAAGAAAGCTTCCCTCACAGTCATCTATGTCTGAAGTCTGACCACTGGGAAATTCTTTCTCCATTGTGTCATAATCTACATCAGTGGTGGGCCGTTTCTGGCAGCCACTGCCTGTGCCACCAGGATGGTCCATTTCCACATCACCAAAACCACCATGACTAGGCCGGGGTATGAATACCGAGGTTGCAGTCTGTGCTGGTATGTGCCTCTCATTCATTTTAATGAATATTAGCAAACTAACATTTGCAAGAGACAGGTTTGTCAGATGATCCTTGACTATTGTCTAGTACCTAGAGGCCAGAGGGGCACAGGACCCAAGGCAGCATAGATTCACAGCAGCATGGATTCACAGTGGGAAGGTCATGCCAGATGAATCTAATAGATTTCTTTGACTGGGTGACCAAAGTAGTAGATCAGGGAAGGGCTGTGGACATGGCGTACTTGGACTTTAGCAAGGCATTTGACTCAGTCCCACACAAAAGATTAATATACAAGTTGGCCATCCTGGGAGTGGGTACCAAGATGATAGCTTGGGTAAAGAATTGGCTGGAGAATAGGACACAGAGGGTAATAGTAAATGGAGTCCACTCTGAAGAAAGGGGGGTTACTAGTGGGGTGCCGCAGGGTTCAGTATTAGGACCGATCCTCTTCAATGTCTTTATAAGCGACATTGCAGAGGGACTGGAAGGAAAAGTATGTCTCTTTGCAGATGACACAAAGATCTGCAACAGAGCTGATGAACAAGGTGGGGTGGAAAGGATGAGAAGGGACTTGGCAAAGTTAGAGGAATGGTCAAATGTATGACAGCTTAGATTCAGTGCTAAGAAGTGCAAGGTAATGCACCTGGGGAAAAAAAACCCAGGGGAAGAGTACACAATGGGGGGATGAGATACTAACAATAACAAAAATGGAAAGGGACCTGGGGTAGTCATATCAGATGACCTGAAGGTGGGCAAGCAATGTGAGAGGGCAGTAAGGAGGGCTGGGGGGATACTGGGATGCATAGGGAGAGGCATCACCAGTAGAAAACAGGAAGTTGTTATCCCTTTGTACAGATAGCTGGTGAGACCCCATCTGGAGTGCTATGTGCAGTTCTGGAGACCCAATCTCCGCAAGGACATAGACAAGATGGAAGCTGTCCAGAGAAGGGCAACTAAAATGGTGCAGGGTCTGCACCATAAGACACATAAAGAGAGACTAAAGGAGCTTAATATGTATAGCCTTGAGGAAAGGAGGGAAGGGGGGACATGTTTGAAGAACTGGTGCTGTGAGGAAGGGTTTGGATTCATTGGTGACTGGGGACCCACCTGGAGGGATGGAGGTTTGTTCAAGCCTGATGGCCTGCATCCATCCTGGAGGGGAATCCAACCACTCAATGATGAGTTTAAATGCTACATTGATAAGCATTTAAAGCTAGCAAAGAGGGTGGCAGGCAGCAAGGAGTGGAATCTACTTGCTCACCCCCACAGCTAGCAGGAACCAGTGAACCAGAGGAGTGGCTATCTCTGCAAAGCAGTGTGCAAAAGATGGAGATTAGTGCCCAAGAGGTGGATAAGCAGAAAAGGGGCAAAATTCAGTAGAAGGGCAGACAGCAATGAGAACCAGGGATAAATGACAACCTAGGAAGGGGCTGGAGTTGAACAGTGAAATAGTCTAGGGAGGTCAAATCATGGAAAGCCATGTGTGCAAATGCCAGGAGCCTTAGCAACAAGATGGAAGATCTGGAGGCTGTCATGGTGCAGTCAGACTTGGACATTGTATCATCACTGAAACCTGGTGTAATGATAACCACGACTGGGAGATGGCCATACCTGGCTACAACATATTCAGGAAGAGACAGAGCAGGCAGGAAGGAGGAGGAGTGCACTGTATGTGAAAAATGACATAAGGGCCACAGAGATCCAGGAGGAACAAAATGGGGGAGAGATACTGTGGGTTAAGCTGGAAAGGAAAATGGGGACAGCCATCCGCACAGGTGTGGTCTATAGACCACCAGCCCAGGAGGAAGAAACAGATAGGGAGCTGATGCTAGCCATCCAAAGGATGGCAGACAAGGGTGAGGTAGTACTGGTTGGAGACTTCAATATTCCAGAAGTGGACTGGAGCAGCAGCATCAACTAGGAGCAGATTTATCCTGGACTCCCTTCAGGGTGCCTTCCTCAAGCAACTGGTCATGGAACCAACTCAGCAGAAGGCAATACTGGACCTTGTGCTCACAAACAGGGACAGTGTGATGGGGGTAACAGTGGGGAAGCACCTGGGAAACAGTGACCACCAGTCATTGTGGTTTGAAATCACAGAAAGAGCAGAACCAAACCGCACAAAAACACGTATCCTGGATTTTAGGGGGGCAGACTTTGGGAAAATGGGGAGATACTTGAAAGAGGCATTAAGGGGAATGGGACAGGAATCAGGGGTTGAGGAACAGTGGGCAGTATTTAAAATGGGGATTACAAGAACAACAGAATTATGCATTAAACAGGTTAGCAAAAGGAAAAGGAAGAGGAGACTATTATGGTTTTCCAAAGAGGTAGCAAAGAAAGTGAAAGCCAAAAAGATTGCATTCAGGCAATACAAAAAGACACAGGCAGAAGGGGATAGGGAGAAGTACCAGGAGAAGCAAAGGGAGGCAGGGAGGTCAGTAAGGGAAGCCAAACCTCAGACAGAAGAGCACATTGCAAAATCAGTGGGTAGATGGGACAAAACTTTTTACAGGTACACAAGTGAAAAAAGAAAGACAAAGGGAGGGATAGTGAGACTGAAGGGGGAGGATGGGGGCCGCATGGAGGATGACAACAGTAAAGCTGACATATTGAACAGGTATTTCTGCTCAGTCTTTATTGAGGAAGAGGAGGGTAATGGGTCTGAAGAGTACAAGGCGTGAGAATGGTGCAGAAATGGACATAAGTCCTTTCACGAGAAAGGGTCCTGAAGGAACTGGAAGTAATAAGAGTTGATAAAGCAATGGGGCCAGATGGGGTGCACCCCAGGGTCCTTAAAGAACTAAGAGAGGTGGTGGCTGAACCTCTTGTTATCCTGTTTAGCCGATCACTGGAAACAGGGAGGTACCCAAAGACTGGAGGACAGCAGATGTAGTCCCCTTATACAAAAGTGGGAACAAAGAGGAAGCAGGAACTACAGACCAGTCAGCCTCACCTTAGTAGTGGGGAAGATCATGGAAGCACTACTGAAGGAGAGATTGGTGGAACATCTGGTTGTCAATGGACTACAGGACCCAAGGCAGCATGGTTTCACCAGGGGGAGATCATGTCAGACCAACCTCATTGAATTTTTTGACTGGGTGACTAGGGAGGTGGATCGGGGAGGGCAGTGCACATGGCCTATCTGGACTTCAGCAAGGCCTTTGACACTGTGCCACACAGAAGACTATTACACAAACTGGGGAATATGGGTGTGGGCAGGACAGTAGGGTGGTGGGTAGGTAACTGGCTGGGTGGCAGGACACAGAGGGTGGTGGTAAATGGCTGTCACTCCACAGAGGGAAGAGTGACCAGTGGGGTACCACAGGATCAGTGCCGGACCGGTCCTATTCAACATCTTCATCAGTGACATTGCACAGGACCTAGAAGGCAGAATTTCACTGTTCGCTGATGACACAAAGCTCTGTAACAGAGTAGACACACCAGAGGGTGTAGACAGAATGAGAAGCGACCTGCAGAAACTTGAAGAATGGTCAGGGGTTTGGCAGTTGAAATTCAATGCAAAGAAGTGCAAGATAATGCATATGGGGCACAAAAACCCTGGCACAATATATCAGTTGGGGAGCGAGGATATAGCATGCACCAAGCAGGAAAGGGATCTTGGGGTTATCATCTCTGGTGACCTCAAGGTAGGGAAACAGTGTGATAAGGCAGCAGGTAAAGCAAATAGGATGCTGGGATGTATAGGCAGGGGCAACACCAGCAGGAAAAGCGAGGTCATAATTCCGCTATACAAGACACTAGTGAGGCCCCACCTGGAGTACAGTGTACAGTTCTGGAGACCATACCTACGTAAGGACATAGACAAGGTAGAGAAGGTTCAGAGGAGGGCAACAAAGATGGTGCATGGATTGCATCACAAGTCCCTATGAAGACAGGTTGAAGGAACTGAACATGTACTCCCTGGAGGAGAGGAGGAGAGAGGGATATGATAGAGACATACAAGTATCTGACAGGGAGGAATAGGTGCAGGAAAACACTATTTTTAAGCAAAAAGATGTTCCAGGACTAGAGGGCATGGGATGAAGTTGGAGGAGGACGATTCAGAGGAAACATGAGAAAGATTTCTTCACACAACGGGTGGTGGACAAGTGGAACACCCTGCTAGAGGAAGTGGTGGGGGCTGAAACAATCACGGGATTTAAGAATGCATGGGATAGACATAAAGGAATTCTGGAGGTCAGGGGTAAGGGGCAACAGACTTCTAGGAAAACAAACTGAACTTACAAGCTCAAATGGGCAGAGTGGGTGGGCCATAGGCCCTTATCTGCCGACAATGTCTATGTATCTATGTATCTATGTATCTATGACATGATAGAAACTTTCAAGTATCTCAAGGGAATCAATAAAGTCCAAAAGGGTAGTATCTTTAAAAAAAAAGAGGTGTGCAAGAACAAGAGGGCACAATTTGAAGATAGAGGGGAGCGGCTCAGAGGTAATGCAAGGAAGTATTTTTTTCACAGAGAGGGTTGTGGATGCATGGAACAGCCTCCCAGAGGAGGTTTTGGAGTCAAAAGCAGTGGTTGAATTCAAGCATGCAAGGAACAGTCATAAGGCAATTTTAAGGGGTGGCGGTAGAAAGAAGTGGGCTGCTGGTTAACTAGGATCTGCAGCTTATCTATTAGGTAGGGAAATGGGCAGACTGGGTGGGCCAAGCGGTCCTTATCTGCCATCAAATTCTATGTTTCTATGTTTCTATATTGCACCTGCTGAGCTGCATACCCTCTTAATACTTACACTGGAGAGTGGGCTTGTGAGGTATTTCAGTGCCACTGCAGCAGCTCTGGTCATTCACCGACCTTTTCATTCCAGTACAAAAGAGGATCTTCAGTTATTGTCAGATGCCTGTTTTCAGACAAATATGACTCAACCATTCTCTGAGTCTCACTAAATCCAGTTGTTGATGCATCATCCTGTTTTCCTGAATCATTTATTTCACAAATACCCACTTGGGACAAAGCCTCCCAAAGTGGGTTGATGCCAGCCACTTTCGATGACAGACCACCTGGAACTGCTATCTCCTTCCCCTTGCAGAATATGCTTGATAGTCCTACAGGTACACCTTCAGTTGGATTATGCTGCTGAGGTTTACTGACCTTGGCACATGACTTCTGTGCCCCATGAACCAAGCGCACCAGTTGACCACTGATATTTTTTACCAGTTCAGGCCCTTCCTCCCTCCAGTACTGATGCAATTCCACGTTTGTATTGTGGGTCCAGCATTGTTGCTTTGGTGAAGTTGTCACTACGCTGAATGCTCACAATGTGACAATTCTGGTTGAATACTGTTAGCATGTGTTGCAGCAACATACTGCTACCACCGTCTCTGGCAACATTGAGGCCATGCTGTACATTCACCAATGTTTGCCTCAGCACCCACAGCTGTGGAATTGATTGGCTAATGGAGGCAGACTCACCACTCACTGCCTGTGTGGCATGTTCAAAAGGCCATAAAATTGTTATTACAGAGTCTATGAGGTGCCACTGTTCAGTCATCATAGACATGGAGGCCCTAGAACTGTCATGACTACTGTACATCACAAGATATTCTGAGATGGCTTTGTATTGTTCATACAACCTTTCTGCCATGTATAAAGTGGAGTCCCATCGGGTGACAACTTCCAGCTTCAAGCGGTGCTGAGGCAGACTGTTTTGTATCAGCAACTGCCACAGTTGGTCACGGGCCTTTCCAGATCTTGAAAAGTGAGAGCAGATATGTCATGCAACTGTCAGCATTTCCTTTACATCAGGGTACTGCAGAAACCCCTGCACCACAAGATTTAAACAGTGGGCCATGCATGGAACACGAAAAAAAAACACCATTCATGATGCATTTCACCACATTTGACCCACTGTCACTTGCTATGAACCCAGCTCTCAGGGACAGAGAGTTTAGCTATTTGTCAGTTTCAGTCAGTATCATGTCCAACATGTTCTCACCAGTGTGTGAATAGGTCACATTGCGCATAGCAATTGTTGCCTGCTGTCGAATTCCTGGAAGATTGCTACTGTGGCATTCCACCTTACTGCACTGATTATTCACATTACCAACATCACAAACAACCCCCGGAACCTGCGCCCAGTGTGCAGTTATACACAAATATGAACTCCCTGATGTTTTGCCACTTATCCAGATATCCATACTTAAATTGATGAATGGAGAGGAGGAATATTGAAGGGCATGTCTTACTGAGTTGGACAAACTGCAGAACAACTTGGGGACAGCACAGGTAGAAAACTATGTCCTGGTTGGCACTTTCCATTTTGGACAGGCACGTGCAGCAAACTGCCAGAACCCAGAATTCTCCATAAAGAAGAAGGGCAAAAGATCAATTGCCAGTGTTTCCACTACAGCAGCATTAAGTTCAGGTGACACTGTATGATTCGGGGTACTTCAGCTTATGCACAAAAACACTGTAATGTGGGCCAACTTAAACATTTTACATGGGGTGTGATCACAAATGGTTGTGCTCTGTGATGAATGGCTTTGGCAGGGGGTGGAGTGTGGACGTTTGATGAAGACGGTTGCACAGGTGATGATGACAAATCCAGAAATGCAGTTATTTTGCCAGATTTGCCAACCGGGTTGATGTACTACTTGCACTAGACATACTGCATTCACCACCATCACCACCACCACCACCACCACCACCACAAAAACTGCTACTCTCACCAGCACTGGACAACATTTCAAAGTCATTATTGTCCTCCACCTCATCATGCCTGTAGTAATCCTCTGCTCTTATTACCTCAGTACTGTACACATCTAATTTACTACTGGACTTAACAGTCATGGAAGGGGATAACATGCTCGCTATGGTTGCCAGTGATGAGGGTGAGCGCCCCACTTCGGTATTAGCTGCCAGCTTGTGCTGGGTCCACGGTGCCAAGTGCCTATTCTTAAGATGTGTATGCTGTCCTCCTGTGCCCGGATGGCTCCCCTTTTTACCTCGACTCACACGCACATGGCAAACCCAGCGGATTGTAACTGACTCATCATTTGCATCTTCAACAAAAAAATCCCAAACAAGGGAATGTGATGCTATGCTTTTAACATGTCCATGAGGTGGCTTATTTAAGTCTGTTATTTTAAGCACTGACGTGGGGGGACGTGATGAGTTGGGCACTGCACACCTGGACTGCAACTGACCACCACGACTGCCTATCATATTTATTACTGTGTCAACATCATCAACTAAAACTGGTAAATCACAAGTTTTTAAGGGGGAGGGGGAGTCCTGCAAACAGACCCAGACACAGCCACTTTGAATTTCTTTTTCTCTGGTTTCCAACTGGGGTCAATTACATCATCATCATATTCATCAATGTCACACACATCCACATCTTCTGCTTGTATGCTAGCATGTGGACTGCATGTTGCAGCAACAGCAACATCATCATCATCATCACATTCATCATCAGCATCTACACCACCATCACCTGATATTTTTTCACCACACTGTGAATCACTGCATGGAAAATGCATGACATTATCTACCAGTGCCACGGTGGATGGAATATCACATTACATGCTATCGTTGACATGATTATCAGAATCCTCAGGTTCAGTTACTGGGATGTTACTGGGAAGTATGACATCATCTATGCTGCCACTCACTTGTACTGCTTCACACTCAATATTTTTGGATACAGTACACTGGTCGGAAATTGAACTCGATGCACCAATACTAATACTACCACCACCACTAACACCAGTAACACTAACACCACTGGCTGGGAAAACATCATCTCCTCCAACTATGAGTAAAGCTACTGATTGGACTGTAAAAAACATTGCAGGAGAAATACCTTTCCTCACATTAGCAGCAATACACTTCTGTGTCTGCGTACTACCACACCCACAGCCTATCTTACTGCCTGAATTGCCATGGCAAGAAACAGCTTTGCTTGCACATCTCTTTGTGGGCATTTTGGGGGATCAACCACAATATTGTAACCAAATTTAGATTTTGATACATTCACTCTCTGACTGGGGATGCTGGATGTGAAACTGAAAAAAAACAACTACAGCTTCAGCAACAGATAAGAGACTAGTCTGTCATGCAATGAAAACAACTTCAGTAACCAGTGGTGCTGATGAGGTCACAAAAACAATTAAATCTGGTAAAAAGTTCCTTCTGCCGGTGGGGGGGGGGGGGCACTGACTGCAGATTTTTACAGCAGTATAAGTAGCAAAACAAGGAGCAGATACCATGATGGCAGTACAAAATCAGCCAGCTGCAGTGGATAGCAGATTTACACTGCTGCGCCTGCAATTACACTAGTCTGTGGCACAATAAAAGGTGTATTATTTGATGTCATGCTGCATGTAACACCGCACACACACTCTCACACACACACACAGAACAGTTTGTCTACAATGCTGAACAAGTAATGTGTAGCAAATTCAAAAGTTCAGTAATATGCCATGTATTGCAATGTAAATAACCTGAAATTAGGAACTGCTGCACCAGATCCACACAACACAAACAGCAAAAAAATTTCAACAATTACTGACTGTAACAAGGAATAAAGAAGTTTGTCCCCATATTGCAGCCTAACCTCATTTTGGTCTGAAATATCATGTGTCTGTGTAACAAATGTTGACCTATATAATTGGATCATATAAAGCTTGTGAAGCCACAAGACAAATTAAGCCACAAGTTGCAATATTAAAGTGCCTTTTGACATTTGTGCTGACCATGTAAGTAATAGCAAACATTTGGCCTATGTGACTGCAAGCAGGAACACAGGATAGTGTCCAAATTACCCTTTTGACTATCTCTAGTGTTTGTCCTTATCAGGACAGGCCAAAATGCTCGTATGCACATTCCTAAGTCCAAACCTATTTCTTCCTCCTGGACTTCGGTAACTGGTAGTAACAGCTGTTGCTAGACATATATGATAATAGAATGTACACTATCTATACTTGTGCTGACCAAGGATGAGCTCATACATATACCAAAGAAAGAGTATTACCTTATAAGTTGATGCTTGTGCTTGTTTTAAACCAATCATAGAAAACCATAGGAAATGATGATGCTGTCATCCACTATATAAGCAAGCCAGAACACACTGTTATTTTGAAGAATGTACCACTTGTAATCTCTTGCTGTGATTATTGTTATAATCATTAAATTCTTCCGCCATCAGTCTCATCTCCATTCATCTCCTTTCTAAGTATCTGTAATTGATAATTTATTAACTGTAATTTTTTCACAACGCTACACTGACGATATTAGTGTGTGTTCATTAACACAATCAATTACATAACAAAAATATAACCAAAAAGCAAAGAATCTGCTTCACATTGTGGAGCACTCTGCAAATCTGCCTTTGCTCCGCGAATCACTTCATGGAACAGGTTGAGTCCACTTCACCTACCACTAATGAAGACTGGGTAAGGGAAAGGATTATCACTGGAAACCAGGAAGTTGGTTAGTATGCCAACTAGGATTGGGTGAAGTAAGAGGCACCACTAGGTGCCAGGGAGGTTCTTCAGTCTACCAGCTGGGATTGGGTGAGATAAAGGGGTACCACTGGATATTGAGACTTTCTTTAGTCTGCCAATGAAGATTGAGAGTTGAAGGATCACTACAGGCCAGGGAATGTTATTATTATTATTTGTACTCATATTGTGGATAGAGATTTTCCTTTTTATGGTGAGGTACCATTGCTGACCACAGACAGCAGTGTAGAGCCCACAGCTAGCACAGAATCCAATGAGCAAAAAGTTGCTCTAATCACATGGTAATGAGACTATGCTTAGATGCAAATGACTTCTTAGTGCCCTGTCAGGGCAAAGTGGTAATTTGCATGGTAAGGTTCTAGTTTAGGGCTTTTGTCGTTCAGAGGAAACAGGTTTTCCCTATTTAACAGCTTATTTGCTCCTGTGCATTTGTGTAATATCTGTTCCTTGACCCAGCTGTCTCCCCTTCTTTGACATGTTGGGGGTATTGGCTGCAGTTAGGAGTGTCACTGCACTACAGTCTGCAGGAGGTATTTTTGACAAACTATTGCTCATGCAAACTTAAGCACATTATCATACTGTATAGACCACTCTGAACATGTCAGGATGCTTTGCACACCAGTAGGGGACTTTACCTGGTGATTTTTTCAAGTTTTGAAAATACTGCTCTTGAGTTTTGGTACATCAACATACATTGTGACTCTGTGTGTGTGTGTGTGTGTGTGTGTCTGAAATGTTTTAGATTATATTATCAATAAACAGTTTGTTTCCAAGACTGGAATCTCCTGTTTTTGAATGCATGAACAAGAAAAGCATTTCACTGAGTATTTGGAAACTTTAATATTTAGAACCCAAGTGGTCTAGTTCTAAATTGGAACTCTAGCCCCTGGGATCTAAAACGATTTTAATCTTTTGAGAACTATTATAGTTCTGGCAACCCTAGATATTATACATGTTATACTGAAGATGAGTAGAATTCAGATATATTTCTCCTCTGTAGGCCAGTACCTCTTGAACACCATTCCAGTAGAAATTAGAAGTCCCTCCTCCCACCCCTCTTTAAATCACAGATTTTGGAATTCCTATTGAGTGCATCTCATGTTATTTGGGAAATCTAAAATATTAACTACTGTCTTGAATGTTTGTATGTGCTATGTTAACACCACTTGTACTCACTGTAAACATATTTTTCACTTTGCTTTTATTTTTACTTTCCGTTACTCTTGACAATATTATTTCCCAGCTTGTTTATAACAATGTATCTGTAATCTCCACCTTTGTTTTTTGTCTACCTAAGCACGGGTCATTCCTGAAAAAGCTCCTTTGGACTAGTGTACTTTCCTGGTACAGCCGTACAGAATGTAGAATTTCACTACAGAATTTCTGCAGAATGGCAAGTCTGCTTTTGAAATACTTTTCAAAATTCTGCAGAACTCCTAAAAGCATTTCTGTGTAGTGGATCATATAAACCACAGAATAATTTTCTTGCAGATTGTGGAAAAGCAATCTCCAATTTATATAAACTGAGGATTATTAATTTGTGAAAAACATTTTGCAAGTGAAACATCAGAATTCCACTAGTGATGCTTACTGTATCTCCTCCCCAATTTTGTCCACTTTCTGCTTTTCTTCTTCTTTTTCCTTTGAAGTCCTTGTCACATCACAATGATTTGAATGGACCTCTTCATTTATTTATTTATTTGCGTTTAGTAACTGGATAAGTGCACTAGGCAAAGACCTGCCTATTTTCAGGCACAACCTGGGAGAGTACAGATTTTATTTTTTATTTCGGTCTTTGGTAACCAGGTAAGGCCCACTAGGCACAAGTGCCTGTTTTCAGGGGTGACCTGGGAGCACTGGGTGGTTAAGTGACTTGCTCAGAGTCACACAATATGCAAGTGGAGGTTGTGAGAATCAAACTCAGGTCTGGTCTGCTGGATGTATCAAGCTCGTTCACACCTCATTCCTCTAACCTCTAGGCTATACTGCCAGATTACAATCACAAGGACAACAACCACAATAGGACACAAGCGTGAAATAATATACAAGTATCCACACAGGGATAAGCAATTGTACAGAGCAGAGTAGTAGTATCCAAGCAGGGATGTTCAATTGTTCAGAGCAGAATTGATGAATACTGCAATAGAAACATTGCTACAAGAAATGTCAAGGCAGTCTTCTGTAAGGCATACAGGATAAGGTATCTTAAGTGCAGTTGCAAGAGTCAAGTGTGTTTAGGTAAGAAAACAGGGCGTTCTTAATCAAGGGGTGTATTTTGGAGCTCCAGATTTGATACAGTAGGGAATTCTATATTTTAGGGCAAAGTGGGAGAAAGCCTGTTCACCCATCTTAGTACAGCAATGTGAGACAGAGAGCAGGGCAGAGTTTGTTGACCTTAACTGTTGAGAGCTGACCACTGGGGTGAACATAGAAGCTAAGGAGGCAGGTCGGGAGTAACGAATGATGGAGTCTATAAAGCACCCAAGGAAATATGATCACATGGAGGATTGGGATAGCTATCGTAGGGTGGAATAAAGTTTACAGTGATGGGTGAGGCAAGGATTAATCACTACAATTTCACTATTACATCTTGTGTTAATGATTTGTTCATTTAACTGCTGCCCTTTCTATGCTCAACAAGGCTGGGAAATGCAAGGTATATGTTTTTCTTGTTCAACTCCTAGTTCCTGATTTTCATTCCACATATGTGCAGCTGTGTTCTTCTGCCATTTGTGCTTTTGTTTAGTGTTTTGTTTCTCAGGATATGGCAGAGATGTTGTACAATCCATATAATTTGCATACCCATGATGCAGTACTTTCAATTGTATTAATGTATTCTCATACTGTTGTTAAAAGCAAGTATGACAGATGTTCTAGCATGTTCCTACACTCATTGATCAGTTAAGGTAATGAGCTGTGTTAGTCTGCATATTTGTGGTTTGAACACTAAAATTAAAGCTCTTTGGTCATTACAGTACAAATAAATTAGGCTTAGCACATATATCCCTATCACTGAACTCAAGCCAACTATGGTGCATGGATTGCATCACAAGTCCTATGAAGTCAGGTTGAAGGAACTGAACATGTACTTCCTGGAGGAGAGGAGGGAGAGAGGGGATATGATAGAGACATACAAGTATCTTACAGGGAGGAACAGGGTGCAGGAAAACACTATTTTTAAGTGAAAAAGATGTTCCAGGACTAGAGGGCATGGGATGAAGTTGGAGGGAGGACGATTCAGAGGAAACATGAGAAAGAATTTTTTCACAGAACGGGTGGTGGACAAGTGGAACACCCTGCCAGAGGAAGTGGTGGAGGCTGAAACAATCATGGGATTTAAGAATGCATGGGATAGACATAAAGAAATTCTGGAGGTCAGGGGTAAGGTGCAACACACTTCTAGGAAAACAAACTGAACTTACAAGCTCAAATGGGCAGAGTGGGTGGGCCATAGGCCCTTATCTGCCGACACTGTCTATGTATCTATGTATCTATGTATCTATGTATCTATGTTTGTGTAGCATGTGAAAGAAATTGGCATTAATCTGCACTGTAAGAGGCCTCTTTGGTAGTGTGCTCTTTTATCACCTATCTCACAGCATCTAAATACTAAATTTTCTCCCCAATTTTTCTACTCTCTGCCTTTCCTCTTTGGAGTCCTATCCCACTCACAACGTTATGAGTGAACTACTTCATTTTCCAACCATAACGATTTCACAATTATAATTGTGTAATAAATTTGTTTATTTTAACTGCTGCACTATCTATGCCCAACAACTAAACAGTGAATACAAGCAAGCAAACCTTTGGCATTGGCCAATATTTGTTTATGTTCACTTGCAAAGCACGTAACTATATTGGCATTAGTCTGAATGGTAAAAGAGATTCTGGGATGTGTCCCTCCTCCACCTATCACATCTTCAGGACAACTGAATCTCCACTTTATTTACACCCACTCTTTGCCTTTCTCCTCCTTTTCCCTTTGAAGCCCTTGCTGAAACATAAGGTTGAAACTGTAAGGTAGAGGCTTTTCTTGTGCTCCTTCTAATTCCTGCTTGAAATGTTACCCATGCTTTTCATTCCACATATGCATTGCTGTTAACTTATTTTATATGTGCTGCTGTTTAGTGCTTTTTCAGAGAATGGCATGAGATGTTGCCCAACCTATAACAGTGCCCATGATGCAGTACTTGCAACTCATTGAATGAAGGTAATTCTCACACTGTGCTATTTCATTTATTTATTTATTTGAAAATTGGTAACCAAGAAAGACATGCTGAACCAGGGATCATTTCAAGGTGTGATCCAGGGAAAAGGGAAAGGAGAAACAACTAACCAAACTAGCTGTAGAGAAGCATTCCAAATATAAAGTGCGAACAGTGAACAATTCAACAAGATGCACATGCAAATAACAGTAAAAAGCAAACAGAATTTTGTTTTATGAGCAGCACCAATACTCAATTAAAATGACAAAAGCAGGATGATACAAATAAGTGCAGCAGTTGAAGTGACATGAACTGATCTCAGGGAGGATCATGGGGAGGGTGAAAAGGCCACCAGGGGCAGGTCGGGTAGGAAGCTGATAGGAGCATGAAGGGGAGGAGAGGAGCTTTAGCTGGTGTCTAAGAGAACAGGTGAGGGTGAGGGATGGAGAGATGAAGAGAGCTGGTTCCACAGGGAAGGTGATAGAGAAGTTTGGCTGCCCAGCAGTGGAGTGAGGATGATGGCATGAGAAGATGTGAGGTTCCCTGGAGCAAAGGCCGCATGAGGCAGGGGGAACGGGTGAGAGGAATGTGACTAAGTAAGATGGTAGGGACCCAGATCAGTATTTGGAGATGAAGAAGACTCAGTGGGACTGGTGATGTGATAATGGGAGAAGATTGGACAGGGAAGAGTACAGGGAGTGGTGATGATTATGGGGGGGGGGGTACTTGGTAGCAAAGCAACAGGAGTCATTACAGAAGGTGCCCAATCAGGCAAGGGAAGAGTAGGAATCAGTACCATAGACCACATCAGCATATTCGAAGATCGGGAGCACCATTTTGGCAACCAACTCCCAGCAGGCCTACTGGGACAGGCAGTCTATTTTACAGTACAAGGCTCCAGGCTCCAAACTTGGTGCAATGGTTGGCATGGATGTTATCAATGCAGGCAGAGAAGTCAAGCCTACTATCAAGCCACATGCTGACATACTTGAAGGAGGGAACCACATCAAGAGGGGTGCCATCCAGAGTGGAGAAGGCTGGAAGGGAGCAAGTCTAGCCTGCTTCTGACTGGTGTTAAGGGCCATGGACACTGTATTTTAGTGTTGACCCAGAGTTACTTGGATGGGAACCACTGCATGACATTGTGGAAATCTTGATGGAATGAGACTTCTACTGCCACAGTTAAGGAGCCTGAGGTGTAGAGAACTGTGTCATCTGCATACATGTGAATACGCAAGTTGCCACAAGCAGAGGGAAGGTCATTGAGGAAAAAGGAGAAGAGGATTGGAATTAAGATGGAGCCCTTTGGGACTGCAGCCTGGATTGGACTGCTGACAGCCTGAGAGGTAGGATAGGAACCAATCAGCAGCAGGAACTGAGAGGCCAGCAGAGCTCAGCTTGTTCAGGATAAGTGAGTAGGCCACTGAATCAAAGGCTTTCACAAGATTAATGAAAACTGCCACCATGATATGCACATGATCCATCCCAGTAAGGATAGAGAATCTAACACGTAGCAGGGAGGAGGCAAAGGAATGATGCTTCCAAAACCCAGATTGGAAAGGGGATAGTAAGTTATAATAGTGGAGAAAGTCAGCAAGCCTGGAATAGATAAGTTTTTCTTGCAGCTTTACAAGAGAAATGAAGAAGGAGATAGGTCAGAAGTTGACAGGGGTGGAGGGATCACCCCCTTTGTGAAGGGGGAAAACTTGGTCAATTTTCCACAACTGAGGAACAGTGTAGAGGGTGAAGGAGATATTGAAGAGATGAGTAATGGAGTGGTGATAGCTGGAGCTGACAGATGGGTAAGCATAAGATCCAGGCCATTAAGGCTAGATTTGGGCAAGTTTGAGTAAGGAAAGTGCAAGTAGGGTTTCCTGGGTATAGATGGGTGGAATAAACCCCTGGGAGGGGTGGGGTGTGGTGTAGTAGGTACGGGGAGAGAAGAGGAGCTTGAAGGAGTGGGACAGTGCAACTAGTGAAAAATTCTCTGAAGTGAGCAGCAATGGAGGGAGAGTCAGAGAAAGGTGAACCATTAACTATGAGGATGGGGGAGTGGACAGGACTTGGGGATCAAAAAGGGAATGAATCACATTTCAAAATTTAGCTGGGTAATTAAGATTAATTTGGGGGGGTTGACTTAAAGCAAAGGGATTTGACTGTACAGATGATCTTTGTGTAAGTATTTCTGAGAACCCTGTAAGAGAGGAGATCAGAGAGGGAGTGGGTTAATTTGTATCAGGCTCAGACTTTGTCACTGGACTTGCACAGATCCATGGTCAGGAATTTGGAAAAAAGTATGTAAAACAGATGTTTCAACATATTCCTATACACACTGAAATATTTAAGTAAGGCACAGTATTACTCTGTTTATCTGTGTTTTGGAGACTAAAAATAAAGCATTTTGGTTATAGCCCTGATTTTTCTGCAACACCTTTGGGACAAAATTCTGTGGCAGGGTTATCATTTGCCACAGAACTTCTGTGGCAGCAATTTGTAATTTCTGTGGTAGTTTTGCAGCAAAAACTAACTGACCTATCGCAGGGTCAGCTCTGTATCTGGACACTGTGTTCTTGGCAACAGCTATGGCAAACAGGATGGGGGAACATGCAAAACCACTAGTTGAAAAAAATTAACCAAAAACCTTTGTAAATAATATATTTTTTAGAAAAAGCTAAAAAAATATATCACACAAGGTCCTATACCATGCATAAATTAAATACGCAGAGGGGACACTGTGTGATAAATTATTTATCTATATTCCTGTGGTTTATGCCACTCGTGAGGTTACCTGAGGTCAAACGGCACTTGCATAGACAAATCATTTATCACACAGGTCTCCACTGCATATCACTTATTTATGCAATAGGAGTAGACACAAAATATTCACTAAAAATAACACCAGCAGATTAATCTGGTTCAATTTCAGTTGCTTACCATCTGTATCCCCCGTCCCCTTCCCCGGTCACTCCTGAAAAAGGGACTTCTAGGCCCAGTGGGCTTACCGGGTCAACAAAATACAAAAAACAAACAAACAAAGAAAAGGCTGCTGATAAATCAGTTTATCAGACGAACTACAGTATATGTATAAATCAGAGACGAATCATTTATACATATAGTAAATTTGTCATCATCAATTTATACATAAAGTTAGTTCATGAAACACTCATGGCCACCACCCACTGTGTCCCAAACACTTTTGTTTCCCCTAGTCACCTTTTCCTTTCCAGCTCACAGATGTCCAAAGAAGTCAGGACATCAGAGCATTCATAGCAACCCCTACCAACCATTCCTGTAGGCATAACAACACAAAACCACAGCATATCTTCATAACTTTGATGTTTTTTAAAATGTTGACCCCAGATTTTCAACATAGTCTTTTTATAACCCAGTGTCATGAACCTGTAAAGTGTAATTGTTCAAATCCTGCCTAAAAGATGATTTCATGGATCAGCTGCAGAATCACCTTTTAGACTGGATTTGAAAAATTACACCTGTCAAATTCATAAGGTGGTGTGGAAAAATGGCTATGTTGAAATTTTGGGGTCAGAATAGTAACATAATACTGAACTTATGAGTGAATGTTGAAACATTTTGACATACCTTCGTATCTTTGGTGGGTTTTTTTAAGATTTTTACCCCAGATTTTCAACATAGTCTTTTTATGACCCAGCTTCATGAACCTGGTTGGTGAAATTTTTCAAATCCTGCCTGAAAGTTAATTTCATGCAATGACTGCAAAATCACTTTTGGGTCCGAATGTGAATAATTTTACCTACCATGTTTATAAGGTGGGGTCCAGAAAGGTCATGTTGACTCTTCGATGCAAAAATATAAAGCAATGACAAAGTTTTTTTTTTGTTTTTTTTACAATTTTCTTTCTCTCTCTCTACCTCCCGAACTCTTTCAGGAGTGGTCACACGGGGTCTTGAGTCCTTGTCCCTCCCATCTGAAGCCCCTCTCACTGTAGCCCTCCAGCTCTGAGTCTCCCAAAGCAGGACTGCCAGCTAAGCTCCTCCTGGCGTTCTATCTACAATCCAGTCTGGTGGAGCACCCCGGATGGGAGCACATAGCGAGGTGAGGGCCCAGTTCTGGGCGTGGTGGACCAACCCCCCATTCCCTCCATCACCTATTGTGAAGTGGAGGGTATTTTTTGTATTTTTTCTAGTTCCAACCTTTCCCCCAACCCTCAGGTGGAGACACGACATGCAATGACAACTGGGAACATCTTGTCATGGCTCCGCAACCCACTATCCATGCCCTGAAGCATTGCAGTACCTCCGATCTCCACCGGAGGTCACTGCAGTACTAGGCACAGTCCCTGAATCCCCCTGAGGAAGAAGAGCTGTCCTCCGGACACTCAATCCTCCCTCTCCCCTGCCGACCCCTAGTGGCCCAGGCTCATTTCCGAACCCAGGTCGCCGGCGTGGCGTGAGTTGTGGTGTCCAGCACCTCAACCCTCAGTGCCACTGGGCTGGCGCAAACAATGACAAAGTTATAAATAAAAGTTCAAAATGCATTGAAAATACATTGACTGCACTTACCTTGTTTCTTCAGTTTCCGATCATCGTTCAAGATGAGGGACTCATTTTCCTCACAGAGTTAATTTTCATCACTGGATGTCTGCTTGCTGAGTAAAAGGTGTGGGGTGGTATGTGTTGAGTAAGGGGTCTGAATCAGGTTGGGGTAGTCCAGAATGCAGCAAAAGACACTGAGTGCATCCAGCACCTGAGAAGTGACATTAACCCAGCACAACACACACCCTGGAGTTCATGAAAATAGTCGTGCCTGAAAATAGGCAGGATTTGTCTCGTGCATTTACCCGGGCAACAAAAACTAAATAAATAAATAAATAAATACATTTCTATTATACAATGGCTTGTTTGTTAAAAAAAATTAAAGAAAATGGTAATTAAAATGTTTTATTTTTTTTTCTCAGTGTGTAGAAATACTAACAAAAAAGTAGTTCTGCTTATTTTTGGCCACTAGATGGAGCTCCAACCATAATTCTGTCTCTCACATCCAGAAACACACTGGTTGTGCTGCTGAAATCTTCCATCCTTCCATCTTCCATTGTGCAAGCTCATTCTGTGTCATGGTAGCCCCTGTGTCACTCCCTCCCCCACACACACACACAGATTTCTGACCCTGTTTCTGCTACATCTCTGTGTTGCTTTCTTTTAGCCCCATTTTTCCTGCTGTGGTGTTGTGAAGGCATTCACACTCACCCCCTCCCCACCGTCCGTACACTGCAGTGGCACTAGTGGTCTGTGTGTTGTTCTCCTGGTACAGCTGGTGTGTGTTTTCTACCAGGAGAAGGAAGAGCAAACCAAGATAATGAAAGAAACCATCTGTGGTAAAAAGGAACCATTTTTGCTATGAGACAGAAGCATGTGTGCAGCTCAGTCAATTCAGGGTGGGTAGGAAGAGTTGAAAGGCACCAACTGCAGACAACATTATGGAAGTATGCAGCATCATCAAGATTTCTTTCTTGACTTTTTGTTGCTGTTTTTAAAGTGAAATGTGCTGTAAATTAAAATTACTGCAAATCTGTTAAGCTGCTGAGTCACTCTTTATGCAGTGGCGAGTGGAGACAGTGAAGTCGGCAGCTGACTGGGAGCATGAAGGAGATCGCGCTGACAGCTTCACTTACTTTTATTAGCAGATGAGAGGAATCTGCTGCAACTAATTGGTGGGGAAGTAAAACTGATTTTTGTGTGTGTTTGACACTGAGGGGGGAGGATTTACGCCAATTTTGTGTTGGGAAGGGAGCACCAATTCGGAGGAGATTGGGGACTGCTGAATCTGCTCATTGGGAGGGCTATGGAGTGATCTTGTTTACCATTTAATGTGGCCGTGAGTTTAATGGATACTGGATTTCATACTGGATTTAATAAGACAATCTAAGCCTAAGCCCTTGTTGGTTGTCCCCACCATTTCAGTGGAGGAAATCAAAGTTACCAACTGAGCTAAAACTATCTAAACCTGCCTTGAAGGCATTAAAGCTAGAAGCCTCTACTAATTCAACTGGTAGTTTATTCCATAATCTGATTGTTCTAGGTCCAAAGCTAGATTTGTTTTACAATGTTCTTCTTTTAACTGGTATTTGTGCCCTCTTAGGTTGTAATTTTGTTCCCTAGTTTGAAGTTCCAGATCTTTCTTTAGTATATCCTAACTAAAGATTTGATAAAGCAACAACAGGTCTCTTCTAACATGTCTTATATCCATTGCCCATAACCCTAAGTCATTCAGTCTTTCTTTGTAGGGTTAATCTTTTATCCTTTTTATCAGTTTTGTACAGGCCCTTTGAAGTTTTCAACCATCCTTATATCCTTCTTCAAATATGGACTCCAAACTGTGGAGCAATAATCTAAGAGTGGTCTCACATAGGATTTAAAAAGAGGCACCAGTACCTCTTCCTTCTTGATTGAAAACTTCTTCGGATACAATTAACGAGATGTATAGCCTTACTTGCTGCTTTTTTACAGTGGGATCCCTTCTTCAGGTCATGGCTAACATATATCCTCAAGTCCTTTTCACAGACTGAATCTTTTAATTTTATATCCTCTATATAATATTCCTGATTTATGTTTCCCTGTCCCATGTACATCACTATACACTTATCTAAGTTAAAACATATGTTGTTAGTGTTTGACCACTCTGTTATGTACAATAAATCCTGACTAAATCTCAGTCTGTCCTCAAAGGCATTCACTATCCCTCCCAATTTAACATCATCAGCAAACTTTGTTAATTTATTCCCGCTAGTAATAACCAAATCGGCAATAAAAATGCCAAACAACAGTGGTCCCAACACAGATCCCTGTGGCACCCCACTTGAGACCTTCACTTCATTGGACAGATATCCCTGAACCCTAACCAGCTGGGTTCTCTCAACTAGCCAATGTTCAATCCATCTGATAATACTGCCATCAATTCCTAGCTTCTTCAATTTTAAGATTGCTATCCCATGATGGACCGTGTCAAAGGCTCTACGAAAATCCAACATTACTACAACCACTTTGTTCCCTTGATCTAGTAATTTCCCCACATATTATTTATTTATTTCAGATTGCAGATTAATACCTTTGAGCCAGGAGGGCTCTTTTACAAAGGTTCCATGTCAAATGGATGACAGACAAATTTACATAAACTCATTACAGAACATTCGGAGTACACAATAGGTTAAAGGACATTCGGAGTAAACAATAGGTTATAGAACATTCGGAGTACACAATAGGTTACAGGCAATACAGGTAGCAGGAAAATAGGTCTCAGTTAAGAAAAACATGGAAAGGAGACAAACAGATGTTATTCACAAGAAAAGGTGAAGCAGCCTGAGAGGGCTTCATCACAGAATTCAGAAAGTGGGGGTGAGGGGAAGACCAGAGTTAGGTGGGCAGCCACCTTAGGGCTTTGTCGGAGAGGGGGTGGAGAGAAGTGGGTGGGGAAGAAGGCAAGGGGAGGTGAGCAGAGGAGTGAAAGGTTATAAAGGTGAGTAGTCACGGAAAATCTGTTCTTTCAATCACATAGGTTCTTTTGGGCCAGAAGGGTTAGTAGTTCTCTTTTGAAAGGTCCAATTTTTGTGTGCTCCAGGGTGGAAGTAGGGAGTTCATTAAACCAGGTGGGCCCATGATAGGAGATAGAATGCTGTGCAGGGCAGGTTCTTTTGAATGGAACATGAAGAACACCCTTAGTTGAGCTCCAGGTGACTTTTGAGGAGTTGGCGCTCTGGAACAGTGTGGCAGTGGAATTGGGAGTGAGTCCCAGTAGGACTTTTTTGCCGATTAGGTAAGCTTGATACTTCGACCTAAAGTGTAACGAAAGCCAAACAGTAGAGGAGTAGAGGGTGCAAGTATGGGTTCGGTGTTTAGCCTCCAGGACCAGGTGGCAAGCCTTGTTGATTAGTACTTTTACTCGATTTAGGGCTGAGTCATTGGCAGCACTGTATATGATGAGGGCATCGTCAATGACTGACAGAATTGAGCTCTGAGTAACTAGGCTTAGTGCATCAAGGGTCATGGCTTGCCTGTGTCTATAAAGGATTCCTAGCTTAATATTAGCAGATTTGACAACATGGTCTCTATGGTGCATGAAGGAGAGTGTGTCATCAATGTGTACCCCAAGATATTTAAACATAGAGACTTGTTCAATGTCATTCCCTTTTTGCTATAGATAGGTGCTCAGCCTTCCTCTTGGAATGTGGCAAAGTTAGGTGCATAATTTTTTTTTTTTTTTATAGTTCAGAAGGAGTCTGTTATGGGTGAACCAGTTCTTGAGCATTGCCAAGCAATGTTGTAGGTTTTGTGCTATTTCTAGTGTGTTGCTGCCTGGCACTGGGGTAACTGCATCATCTGCATAGAGCAGCATTTTAGCAGGGCAGGCATAGGGAAGGGAGTTAATGAAGAGGCAAAAGAGAAATGGTCCTAAGATCAATCCTTGGGGAACCCCAATTGATAGAATTCATAGAAACTAATCAAGTTAGTCTCACAAGATCTATTCCTTAAAGAAACGTGCTGGGTTTTATCTAACAATCCCATGTCCAACATATAATTTATAATCTCCTCATATAGTATCCCTTCAAAGATTTTGCAGACCACTGATGTCAAGCTTACTGGTTGATAATTCGCTGCCTCACCCCACTTCCTTTTTTAAACACAGGAACCAAATAAGCAGTTCTCCAATCCCTAGGCACAGAACCTTGATATAGTGATTTCTGCCCTATTATGGTAATAGCAGGTGGTAGCACATCACCAAGTTCCCTAATAAACTTTGGATACATCCTTTCTGGGCCTGTGGATTTCTCCATTTTAAGTTTTTTGTATTCTCTTAAGAACTTTGTCAACAGTGATTGTATCAGTTTGTTCAGTATTACCCAATACAGTTATAATATTATCTCTTATATGGTCAGCCTTAACAAACACTTTACCAAATGTTCTGCTAAATTGCTTAGTCATTTCCTCAGGTTTTGCTGATAATTCGCAGTCAATATTTAAGGGACTCACAGAATTATTATTCCCCTTTTTGTTATTAATGTATGCAAAGAAGCTCTTTGTATCATTTTTTGATGTTGCTAATCTATATTCCAAATTCTCTTTTGCTTTTCTAATTTCATACTTAACCCTCTGTAATATTTTTGTACCTAACTCTACTACCCGCTGTCTTTACCTGTTTCATCTGTTTAAAGAGTATTTTCTTTTTCTTACATAATTTAATAATTTTGTTATTTATCCAAGAAGGTTTTTTCCCCCTATTATTATACCCATTCTTTGTGGAAATATGCTTCTCTGTCAAATTGTTTGTTATCTTGACAAACACCTACCACGACTCTTTGACTGATAATCTTTTCATTTCTGTACTCCAGTCCAATTTGGTGAGTTTTATTCTTATTTATTTATTGAATTTTGTTAACCTGGTAGGCCCACTGGGACTAGAAGTCCCTTTTTCAGGGGTGACCAGGGGGAAGGGGGATAGAGATGTTAAGCAACTGAAACTGAATGAGATTAAGCTGTTGGTGGTATTTTTAGTGAATGGGGGAAATTTGGCCAGGACACCGGGTAAATCCCCTACTCTTTTTGATAAATGCCATGGGATCTTTAACATCCACCTGAACTACCACCAATCCATGAAGATGGGACCTCGGTTTAATGTTTCATTCTGAAAGACAGCATCTCAGAAGTGCAGCACCCCCCACATGCTGCACTACAGTGTCAGTATTGGGATATTAACCCAAGTGCCAGATATGGGAACTGAACCCACAGCCCTCTGATCTCCCAGCCTCAGAGGCGAGTGTGCTACCTACTGAGCCACTGACGCTGATATGATTATGTTCTGATGATTAGCCTTGTTATACAATATCTGAGTTGTCCTTCCTTTTTTTTTGATTTTTTTGTTCTATTAATTGTAAACGTGATGGTTCCATGATCACTTGTTCCAACTGGAGGTCCAATTTTTTTTGTTGTAAAATGTTTTATTATTTTCAAAAAAAAGAAGGTAGACATGATACAGTATACATCCACATATTCTGTACATACAGTTAGCCATCTATAATCATTATGCAAGTACTAAGTGCTAGTAAAGAGAGTGAAAGAAATGGCTAAGCGGTAGAAGAGAAAAGATGAGGTGTAAAGACATATATCAGTTTATTTTGTCAGATATGTATCAGTATATTTAATGGTGATACAAACATTCTGAATCGGGTATCCAACACCCAGCTATACAGTAGAAGGGGTCTAAATCTAATATTACTGAGGGAGTTCCCCTACGGGAGGACTGTTGTTCAGGAGAAGAAGTATTAGGTAAAGAAGGGGTACACTACTGTGTCCTCAGCACGTCTGAGTAAATATCATGCAAGTGTACTCACCAAGGCAGGGTGCCATCTCAGTAGATCATCTTTGCCAGACATAAACACATCAAACAATACCTCTGTGTATCAGCAGCCAAGCATATCTCTATTCACAGCATCTAGAGAAAGTTGGGTAAGAGTGTGTATATGTTCTGCAAAAAAACAATCTGGCCCTGGAACAGAAACAAGTAATCCCAAGCTTAAATCTCTACTTCGATGGAGTAAACAATCTACACTTCATCGTATATACAGCCACTTGACCGTTAATTAGAAGGGTACCATAGTTATAAACCACAGTCCAACAGAGGAAAGCCAGGGCCACCCCTCATGGTAGTGGGTCCTCAGGTAGAGATCCCATTTGTAACACCTTTAAACCAACAAGAAAATATGAGGATATTCAACCTATCCCTATCGGTGGTTGCACAGTACCAATATATTTAAGATAGGGAGCCCAGCAGATTCCAAATGTAGAAAGTTGAGACTTCTGTAGATAAGATATTTTATCTAGCTTGGCCAAGGTAGACAGGGACACCATTATTTCTGATATTGTAGGAATCAGGGAGGTTCTCCACTTGCATAGAATGGCTCTTTTTGTTTGCAAAGCAAGGAATGCTAGCCACCTGTACCTCAATGGGGGTAGCCTAGGTATGTCACTGCATATACCCAAAAGAAAGAAGAGAGGGCTAAGGGGAATCAATTGTTGTAAGACCTTGGAGGCAACTTTTTGTACTTCTTGCCATAAGAGCTGGACTTTTGGACAAGACAATAATACATGCACTAAGTCTCCACCTGGTTTCTGACATCTCCAGCAACTATCATTTTCTCGTACTTTGGCTTTATGGAGAATGACTGGGGTTCTGTACCAGGAGTGTGCAATTTTGCTTTGAATTAGTCTGGATTTGGCATCTGTGAACCAAGTATGTGTACCTATCCAAGCTTTATCCCAGGCCTCAGAGGATATATGGGTTTGCAGCATAGTCTCCCATTTTCATCTTGCATCATCCGATTGAGATGGGAGAGCATCTCTGAGAGCAGCATAAATGCAACCTGCAAGACCGTTTGAACAAAGTATCCAATTGGTCAGTAGAGAAGGTTTATCATGACTTAAGATGGGGGATAGAAGATGCCGGGTTGTATCTCTAAGTTGGAGATATCTTCAGAAGTCTGAGTGCGGGATACCCCATAGTTGTCGTAAGGAGTGGAATGTCTGCAGGGCTTTAAGATTAGGGGCCAAAATATCTCCTAGTTTAGTAATGCCCAACTCCACCCAGTGCTTCCATAAGACTTCAGTTCCTCCTATAGTAATAGTGGGCTTTTGCCAGATAGGCACACAGGAGAGCGGGAGGGGGTCCAGATTCATCTTTTGGTGAGAACTAAACCAGTTGGATCTGGATGCAGTCACAGCTGGTGAAGTAAAATCTGCACTTATCTTACTGGGAAAGTGCCTTTTAGGGCTACTCTTTTGTACTAAAAGGGAAGAGGGATGGAACAGACCCATAATATCCATTTCTAGTTGTATCCATTATGGCGAGAGGGAGGAGGGGGGGAGTGCCCATTTAACCGTTTGAGCCAGGAGGAAAGCCTGATGGTATCCTTCTGGCCAGGGAAGATTTCAACCTCCCTTCTTCCAATGAGACCTCAGCTTAAATTGACTGAATCTGGGTTTGGAACCCTCCCATAGAAAATCCCCAATTAGTTTATCAAAGACCTTAAACCATTGTTTGGGTAAGGGAACAGGCAAGTGCATCAGGAGATAGAAAAGTTTAGGGGCTGAAATCATTTTCACCACTGCAATTTTCCCTGCTAGGGTAAGTTTAAGAAATCTACATCTATCAAAATCTGCCTTGGTGGAGGAGAGATGGGGCTGTACATTAGCTTGCCATATTGCCTCCAAGGATGGGGTCAAAAAAATACCCAAATATGTAATCCCTTTTGGTGCCCAGAGTAGAGCATCTGCAGCTACCACTTATTGTGCACAGTGGGCATTGAGAGGGAGTACTTCAGTCTTGTTCCGGTTCAATCATAAACCTGAATAGTTTGAGAAGACTTCTAAGAGAGTAAGGAGGGGAAGGATGGCACTATGGGCATCTTCCAGAAGGAGGAGGAGATCGACAGCATACTTAAAGGTTGTATAGGTTGTATTCCCTACTGTCAAGCCTTTTATCTCTGAATGATTTCAAATAGCCACAGCCAGGGGTTCAACAGCCAACACAAAAAGGAGGGGGGAGAGTGGGCAGCCCTGCCTCATGCCTCTACTCAAAGAAAATGGGATGGAAAGCACCGAGTTTGTATTAACTCTAGCTGAAGGGTCCTCACAGATGGCTTTTATCCTGGCAAGAAATGTTTCCCCAGCCCAAAGTGAGAAAGAATCATATATAGATAGTCCCACTCCATGGACTCAAATGCCTTTTCCAAGTCAACCGTGATGGCAGCTGTAGGTGTAGGAAGGGACTTAGCAAGAGGGATCAAGTTCAGAATGGTCCTTAAATGGTCTGAACTATGACAGCTGGGTATAAATCCCACTTGTGAAGGGTATACAACATCGTTCAGTAAAGAACTAAGTCTGGAGGCTAAAATTTTGGCATCAAGTTTACTGTCCAAATTTATGAGTGAAATCGGGCGGTAACTTCCAGATTTAGTAGGATCTTTGCCCTTTTTTGGAATGACAACTATGATTGCCTCCTGCATGGAGGGCGGTATAGCACCCTTAAATTCTATCTCCTGAAATACTTGAGTTAGAAGAGGTGAAATAGTAGGGTCCAGAATCTGGTAGAAGTCTGCGGTGTAACCATCACTGCCCGGAGATTTCCCTTTTTTCAAATCTTGGATGGCCGTGGTCACTTCTTCTCTTGAAATGGGGAGATCTAGGAGTTGTGCTTGCTGCCTCTGTAGTTTGGGCAGCCCTAAAGTGTCCAAGAATACTTGTGTATCTCTATTGGAGCCAATATGGGTGTAGGAGTAAAGTGTTTTGTAAAAAGAAGACATAATATAATTAATGTCCCTTGGAGAGGTGCTCAGCACCCCTTGTTTGTTCTTCAATCAAAGGATATATCTACTGGCCTGTTGCTTGCAAAGTTGATACTCATGTACTTTACCCCCTTTGTCGCCACCCTCCCAAAAGGTATGCCTGAGGTGGAGAATGGCGGCTTCAGCTTTCCTGTTCAGTAGTTGATAAATTTCAAACCGGATACCCAGAATGGACCTACCTATAGGGGAATGGATGGATGGGGAGGGCATAGACTTAAAAATGTCTTCAGCTGTGACTAATTTCTGTTCAAGAGTAACCAACTGCAATTCCCTCTCCCTACGTTTGGCTGCAGCAAACCCAATAATGTTACCTCGCATCGTGGCCTTGAAGGCTTCCCATGTTGTACAGCGGATGTGTCTCTTACAGGGTTCTCCACTAAAAAAAGAGAAACCTCCTTATTAACCCAGGGAATTAAATCAGGGTCCTTCACTAGAAGTGGGTCTAATCTTCTCTGTTTAGTTGAGGGAGCCACAGGGTCCCATTGTATAAGGAGCTGTACTAGGGCATGGTCCAATATAGAACAGGGAAGAATTGAGACATTGAGGATTTTGGTTGTCAGGGTAGGTGAGCCCAGCCTAAGTCCAGCTGACTGTATGAGGCATTGGCTACCGAATGAAAGGTGCAGTCTCTCATTCTGGGATGAAATAGTATCCACAGATCTGCAAGCCCCTGATCAGAGATCATTTGTTGAAGAGCCTTCCCACTTCTAAGGTGTGCCTCCTTCCCTCTGTTGTTCCTATCAAGAGGAGGTAAAAATGTGAGGTGAAAGTCCCCACCAATAAGCAAGGGTTAGTTTGAGGGTTTAAATTCCAGAATTACCTCTGCCAGGTTGAGAAAGAACTGGGAGGTGTCCTCGTTAGGGGCATAGAGATTACACAAGGTGAGTGGACCTGTGGGTGTATTATAAGTGGCAATTACCCATCTGCCATCCTGATCTGAGAGTGTCTGCTTTAGTGTCCAGGTGAGAGACTTATGCTCAAGGATAAGAACCCCATTCTTCCTAGTCGAGGCATTGGAGAGAACTTGCTGGCTGACCCAGTCTTTAATCCTATGGGTGTAATCATCTCTGGAGAGCTTAGTCTCCTGTAGAAAGGCCACTTGAGAATGAAGATGCTTCAAGTGGGCCAATACTTTCTTATGCTTCACTGGGGGAGTTCATCACCCTGACATTCCATGTATGGATCACAATGTCAGACATTGTGTTTTAAGGGTCCCCTGGATAGAGCGGGAAAAGTCCAAGAAGAAAGGCAGGAGAGGTACCCCGTATATGAAGTAGTTAGGGATCACTACACTACCCCTTCGAGGGAAGGGTTATAGATGGCCATGGGAAGTTCTATCAACAATACTGTATCTATATACTACCTAAGAGTCTTAACTAACTAACTTATCCTACAGAATAATAAAGGAAGTGCAGTAGGACCAAACCAGCTAGAGCCCTAGCCAATGGTATGACCTGTCGCCCTTGGGGGTGTGGGAATATTGCTTCCCAAGAGGGAAGAGAACACCTTTATACTATGCTGCTTGTACTGAGTTATCCAGTACCAAGGTAGAAATCTGTGTTATTAGGGAGATCAGCTATCCAACCACCTGTCTTGAGCCATATCCGGACCTGCATGCAAACACCTCAAGTGGGGAATGAGAGACATGTCAGAGGGCTCTTGAACTGGTACTCAGCCTGTAGGGTGATAAAGGGAGCAGAGACCACACTCGTACCAGTAAGTCTATCGTTCTTGAGGTTCAGTGGTCTGTTAACAAGGGTCTACCAGAGGACACATACTAATGAAAAACAGAAAGTATGGAATCAACCAGTGGGAGACAGCTGACATCTGAACTGTTCCTCATGTTCTTACCACCCCACAGAGCAGTCAGAAAGTGGAGGAGAGAAGTCCATATAAAGGCCAAAAATTGGCCCAAATAGCAGTAACAACAACTTAATACAATCAATGATAGCAGCACAAGCTTAACACATTTCTATAATAGCCTTATGATAGGCATCATGTAGGTAAACCTATTTTACAGCTCTACCGCAGATAGAACTCAGCTCCGGGTAGGGGTGTCTGGTGATCAAGATAAATTAAGATTAATAGGGAGGGTTAAAGCATAAACTGTAATATTGCTGTGGCTACACAATGAAAAATGGAGCACAGTCACAAATTAGTGAGACTGGTTCCAGCCCAGCGCCCGTGCCCTTTTATGTCTGCACGTCTCCTCTCCTTTTTTCCTTACCTTTCGGTAGTAGTTTTCTCCAATTAATAGGTAAAGTAAAATGTCTAACATATATCCTGGGGAGGAGTTGTGGCAAGGTGACTAAAACCAAAACTTACTTCTGTAATCATAAGGGCTAAGAAGTGTACCCACATTGGGGTCTATTTGAGGTAGATTACAATTTCACTGGCCCGCAATGTGCGGCAAGCAGGACAGACTTATCCATAACTCAGTCCTAGACAGGTGATAGGGGTTGGAAGGCTGAAGGGGGAGAGTCAGGACCAGCAGTAAGGGAAGGTAATGGGGGGTAACAATCAGCCCCTTAAGGGCAGAGGAAAATACCACCAGGATTATCTATCGGTCCTATCCAAACAGATTAGAACCTCCAAGCAGACACATTATTATATATTAGCCTCGTTTACATTGTTTACAGCTCTCCCAATGTATAGAACAAACTCTTAGTCAAAAATATAGTCAGGTAAACATCTAGGGCTATATGAATACAGCCTAATTTGTAAGATGCTATGAGGAATCCTCTATCCGAAGGAGAACCCCACGTTACTAATATAAGACATGGGCTGAAGTTTTAGTTCAGCTGTACAGGCCTCAGTCATCGCCCACTACTCCCCACACTTCCATTTCTAGATTCCCTGAGACACCAGCCTCCAGGTACTTAACCGACTGTTATACAGTGTAAAATACTGAAGTTTCCAAGTGTTCATGAAGGGTGTAGTTGTTTTGCTTCTGCAAGGTCTCATTCTGTGTTGCGAGCTGGGGGTGAGCCTGGAGCCAAAGCTCATGCATCTAGGTCTGATAGAGGTAGTGCTATATCCACCTCTGCATTATGGGCCCATGAGGTATGTACATCCTTGGAGTTACTGCGGTCCGGATCCGTGTTGTCAGTGTCCATTTCTGTTCAGGAGTCAGTATCGGGAAGGTCACTCAGGATCACAAATCGATTGTGGGCAAAGTATGGACTGACGTATTCTGGTTCAGCTTCAGTAGATGGATTGGAGATTGGGCCTGTACTTCAGGAATGTTCTTCCTTTCCTGTGGGTGGCTGCATTTAGAGTGTGGTGAGGTTGGCGGCCTTTTCCTGATTTTGGTGTTATGGGGTTCCAAGCCCAGCTGGAGGGCAGGAGGGAGTGTAGTTTCAGGAGAACCCTCTTTGAGTAAGTGAGGATGGGTGTTGTTTTCTGTCAGATTAGGGGACGAAGAGGTTGGACCGGCCGGCCACGTATTCACAATAAAGGCCATAGCTGCATCCGGAGAAGAAAAGTGATGAACTGCTCCATTCACAGATAGTTGCAAAGTGGCTGGTTACCTCAGGGTGAAGGGGATATGCAGCGCATGTAGTTTCCAATGAACTTCGGAGAAGGCTTTGTGTGGGGCGGCTAGGTATCTAGAATAGTCTTGGAAGATCATGATCTTGTGATCCTTCCATTGGAGCTGCCCCAATTCCCTAGCCCTGGTCTGAATTGCTTCTTTTTCAGCAAAGTTTAAAATTCGGACTATGAATGGGCGCGGTCTATCACCCTTTGCCAGTCTGGGTTGCAATGAACGATGTGCCCCTTCATTCTTAATCTTTGTGCCTTGTGGTAGCTGCAAGATCTCTGGGAATGCTTGTTGTAGAAAAGGTAGCACCCTCCCACCCTCACAGCCCTCCAGAAAGCCAAGGAGATGCAAATTATTGTGGTGAATTCTATTCTCTAAATCATCTATTTTGTCTTGAAGGAGCTGTATTTGGGACACCTGCTCTCGCATAATGGTACAGTGCCCCTGAAGTGTATCATCCTGTGCAGTCACCTTTTGTTCTAGTCCTTCCACCCTCACATTAATTTGCTGTATAGAGAAGGCAGAATTGTTTGCTGCCAATGTAAGTGTATCAATGCTGGTCATAATCGAAGCAAACATTTCTCTTATAGAGGGTTCTTCCAGTTCCGCTGATAAGTGTGCCATACTGCTTGGTAGAATATTGTAACAGCAGCTCCGTTCGATCTGGACTAGCTCAGCTCTGATCTGATCTGATTTGTCTCAAAGTCGACCAGTTGATAGTGGGTACCTTCAGACCTCGGGTAGTGTACTTCCCCAATTGAGGTTCTCATTAAAGAGATGTAAAATTATGGTTCTTGGCTCATAGGCAAGTGGAGCAATGAAGTTAAGTCACCATCTTGGTTAAGCATTGGTCACGCCCCCCCAGAGGTCCAATTTTCATATTTTCAATATCCCCAAATATATTGGTTAATACCACATCTAATATGTTCTCTCCCCTGGTAGGTTCATTAATACATTGTTGAATTTCTACAGCTGTCAACATCTCATTTAAATGTGTCCTAATTGATTACTATGATTTACTCCATTCCCCCCAAATTGTGGTATATTCAAGTCCCCCATTAGTATTCTAGCATCGTCTTCTGCTGGGGTGGCAATTTTTTCCATGAAAACTTCTGTTTTTCCCACTGTAGCATCTGGCAGTCTCTAAAAGACTATCAACTTAAATGGTTTACCTGTCAGTCCTATTATATCTCCTGTAATGACATCAGTTATTACCGTAATCATCATCCATACTAATGTTTTGACACTCAATGTCTTCCTTAATATATAATGCAATTCCTCCCCTTCTCCTAAATAACCTGTTATTCATAAAGAGTTGATACTCAGAAATTGCTGGTTCCATACTGTATCATTGTTCAACCAGGTTTCCACTATTCCTACTAATCCTATATAATTCATTCCCAGTATCAATTCTCATTCAGCCATTTTTTCTTTATTTGAGCTTCAGGCACTGAACATCAAAACACCAGCCTTAGATCTCGTCTTCTTGTTTCTAGTTTTAGGTATTTGAGGCTTGGGCTAAGATTCATTCATCCCCCTTTTGTTCAGTTTAAATGTTTTTCAATTTCATTATGTATATGTGTACCAAGTATTCGGCTTCCCCTAAAATTCAGATGAAGTCCATCCTTACAATACAGTTCTTTTTTGTTATAAAAAGTTTCCCAATGTTTTATAAATGATAGCCCTTGTAGTTTTGTCCAGTTATTCAACCATGCATTAGCTAATGCTATCTTATTTGCTTTATAAGCAGATGCTCTTGGTTCTGGTAGGGTTTCTGATATCAGGATTTCACTATCCTTTCCCTTAGTTTCTAGACTAACTCCTCAAATTCTTTTTGGAAAGTTGGCAATGATTTCCTTGCAATGTCATTAATACCTATGTGTATTACTGCTATTGGTCTAGGTCCTGCACCGACAAATATATTGTCCACCATGATGTACAGATTGCTCACTCCTGCACCTGAAAAACTGCTCACCGATGGGACTAGATCCATGATATTATGCTGGGATAACAACACGGGTCCTGTCCCAGTCTGACTAATCAGGGGCCAGCATTCTTTCTTGCCATTGCATAATGGCAAATAAGAGACAAGAGTGACATTGTGAATTGGACACCCTACAGTCATATTGTTGGATGAGGGAAATGAATGTTGAGATGGGGGGTCTCAGTGGGGTTTTATCAGCCACAGCAAAAGACATTGCTTTACAGTTTTCTGCTTTACAAGGATTTATTTAACAAAAAAAGTGAGGGACAGAGGGTGATACTGGGGATTGGGCACCCCAGTGTTACATTGTGGGATGGGGGAATCAATTTTAAGACTTGGAAGAGTATCAGTGGGGTTTTGGCAGCTACAGCAAAATATATTGCTGGATGGTTTTCTGCTTTGCAGGAATTAATTTAACAAAAGGGTAACACTGTGGACTGGTCACACCAGTGTCTCATTGTGGGTGGATGAATTTTGTGATGGGGGTTTCAGTCAGGTCTCAGACAGCCCAGAATAGGCTTTCTTAATTTATGAATATTCCTGCTCAGAGCAGATCTCTGTTCATCTGCAAGCTCTGTGGGCTGAACAGTAATGCCCATAGTATAGCTGCAAGTTCTGTGTTTGATGGACAATTCCATTGTGGTCTACAAATTCCATGGTTAATTATGGTAATTCTGCAGTTGGCCATGGCCGCTGAACTGCAAAAAACTCAGGTCCATGATTTTGGTCACTACAACATAAATAAATGAGGCTTAGCACACATAACCTATCCTTGAAATCAGGCAGAATGTGTTTATTTGCATTGCATTTGAATACATTGGTATCAATCTGAACTTTGGGAGGACTTTGGGGGTGTTCGCCTATCACAGCATCAGAATAATAAACTTCCTCCCCGATTTTGCCTGTTCTCTAATTTTTCCTTCTTTTCCCATTTGAATTATTTGCCCAATCACAATGTTATGAGTGAACTTCTTCATTTCCCAATCATGACAATTTCACTGCTACAACTCATGTTATTAATTTGTTCATTTTAACTACTGTGCTGTCTACGCCCAACAACTACACAGCAAAAACAAGTAACTGAACTTCTGGCATTAACCAGTGCTTGTTTTTTAATTTGTGCATGTTTTTAATGAGGTGGATGCAGTGGAAAAGAACAGTTAATCAATTTATATGTTCTTTTTTATTTATTTAGCCATATGGAAAACACCTTTGAGTACAAGTGCCCATGTACAATGGTTCCACATCAATGACAAGAAGAGAGGCAACACATAACAATAAACAATATGAATACATAAAACTGCTGTTCCATAAGGAATGTAGTTAGTGGCAAAAAATAGGAAACATTTGGTAAGAGATTTAAACAATATAAATTTAATCAATTATAAAGGACATACAGTGTATGTTAGGTATGCATCTTAGCTGAAACATGATGATTCGGATCATGCCATGAGTTCTTTTCTTAGTGAATTCTTAAAAAGGGCAGTTTTTGGGAGGCTTAACAAGGATTCTGGTTATTTATTCATTCAGCCACAGAGATGCCTTACAGTGAAGGAATGCTTACCCAAGTTCATTCTATGGAAAGGTATTTCTAGGGCATTCCTTCTCATGCTCCAGGTAGTGTTTTGGTTAGTAACAGGGCAAAATAAGTTTTAGATAACCAAAGAGGTAAGGTCCATTAGTGTTTTGTTTGAAAGTAGGCATGTCTGTGATTTTTGTCTCCCCTGGAGGGAACACCAGTTGTTAAGTGTACAAAGTGAGCAAGCATGTCAGACCCTAATGTAAATATGCAGGCCTCATTATACGCTAACCTAACCCTGTTAAATACAGAATCACTTACCTCTGCATAAATTGGAATGCCATCATCAAGGAGTGGCAGGACCGTGCTGGACATTACAAGATGCCTGGCTTCAGTGGTGAGGTTCGTGAGATTCTTGTACAGTGCTTCTAATTTTCTATTTGCAGTGCTGACACTGTAATCAACATGAGGAGAAAATCATAGTGTTATCCAGAATGACACCTAAATACTTAAAAGACTCAACCTGCTCTAGATTGATCCCTTTATCAGTCTTGATGAGTAGGGGGATGACCTTTATTTCTCTGTGGGCCTGAGAACAACATTGTCTTATTTTTTTTGTAATTTAGGACCAATTTGTTGAATGAGAACCATTTCTCTAAGGCCTCAAAATTGTTTTGAAGGTTAGCACAGATTTTGTACTGGTGTTCACTACTGGTTTATAGGATAGCATCGTCAGCATACAGGAACACCTTAGATGTCTGTCAGGCATCTGGGCCACTGTTTGTTAACAGCCCAAATAGGTGGGGCCAAGTATTGAGCCCTGTGGCACACCCAGAGAGACACTCCTGGCATCTGAGAGAGACCCATCAATTGTTACCCACTCTGTGCGGTCTGTGAGGTAGTTTTGAAACCAGCCTACCATGTCCTGAGAGAAGACAAGAGAAAGGAGCTTCCCAAGTAACAACTTATGGTTGACAAGATTGAATTCTTTCAACAGGTCAATGTAGATGGTTCCCACCATGAGACCACCATCAAGGGCCTCTTGCAAGTAGTTGGTGTATCTATAAGGACAGTGCTAGTGCTATGGCACTTCCTACATCCATGTTGTGTGCATTGTATTTTACGTTTACCCAAATGTGTGACAATTTGATCTGACATGATTTGTTTGTGGGCCTTGGACAGGGTAGAGAGGATAGATATCGGCCTGTTATTTGCCAGGTTGGAGCAGTTTCCGTTTATAAGAACCAGAGTGACCAGTGCAGTTTTCCAGATTGCAGGGAACTGGGAATACCACAGGGAAAAGTTGAATAGTTTAGTTTTAACGAGGGCAAGTTCCTCGAGAGCCTGAACCAATAGCTTCATATCTATCATGTTACCCCCCCAGCCTAGTTTTACCTAGGACTCTTTTTTTTTTGTTAATTCTTCTTTATCTCCTGCAGTCCTGGCACTCTCTCAAGTGTCCGTCATTGACCGCCACCATGCTGCTGCCCACCTGAAGCTCTCTTCACTGGGATATCATGGACAGATACTCCCCCCCACCTACCTGATCTGTGGACTAGGCCTCACAATCACCAGACCAAGGCAGGACAGGGGGATTGGGAGAGCCAGTTGGTTGAGCCAGGCATTGGGCATTTGGCAATGGGGCACAGAAGAACGCCATCGCCTATCCAGGGAGCAAGGGTATTTGTTGTGTTTTTTCCCCTGGACCATGGGCATGCAATGGTGTCCACACACAGAATGTGCTGATGCCCACCGTTGCTCCTAACTCCTATTTTCAGCACTGCCAACTGCAGTGTCCTCTGATCTCCACTGGAGTTCACTGGTGAGTGGTGCATTCCCTTCTACCTACCCCATAAGAGGTGAGCAGTCATCTGGATGATCAGTCCTCTCCCTCCCAAGCCAACCCCCAGCAGCCAGCAATCGTTCCCGAACCCAGGTCGCCGGCGTGGCATGAGGTGTGGCATCCAGCCCCTCAACCCTCAGCGCCATGAGACTGGCCCACCTAGGACTCTTTTAACATATTGAATGGTATGTTTAGATAAAACAGTCTTGAAATAGAATTTGGGGTACCCCTGTTATGACCAGATCTACCAATTAGTCCAGTGTTTTCACTGTCAGAAGTCCCTGGTGCAGTTTTCAACTTAACTCAACGCAACTCTATTCAAACTTTATTTATAAGTGCAGTTCTCGGTAGTTTAAAGCACTGTACATAAAAACATTAAAATCCATGTAAACAACACTAAAATAACTTTAAAATTAAGACATGATCACAACTAAGACTGATGGCGGAACACTAAATTTCACTTGAGTCCGGGAATGCTAGGCAAAATAAGTGTGTTTTCAGAGCAGTTTTAAACCTGTGATGGTCAGCAACTCTCTAATCTGATGAGGTAGAGAATTCCACAGGGTATGGGCCAGAAAAGCAAAAGTGCGGATCCAGAAATCTTTAATCGAGCCCTGGGAACCTCTAGCAATCCCTCATCAAAGGAAATGTGTGAGCGGAGGGGGCGGTAGGGGCAGAAAAGATCTTGCAAGTAGCCAAGTCCCTGTTCGTGTAGTGCTTTATAGGTCAGTAATCCAATATTGAAGGTGATCCGCAAATATACAGACAGTCAGTGCAGGTTGCAGAGCACAGGAGTAACAAGTCAAGATCTTGATAAACTAGTCAACAAACTGGCCGCTGCATTCTGCACTAGCTGCAATCAGTGGATATCAACCCCCAGTAACCCTAGGTATAAGCCACTGAAGTAATCAAGAGAAGAGGTTATAAAGGTGTGAACCAGCATTGGAAGATCACCAGGTGGGACCAGGGCTTAATCTGAGTAATGTTCCTCAGATGGTAAAGAGATGTCTTGACGATAGCAGACACCTGAGATTTTAATGTCAAGTCACTATTGAACACAACGCCCAAATTTCCTGCCTGGTCTGAGGTAAGCAGCTGGTCCTCCCTGAGCTAAAGCCCAGATGGTTGACCAGCATACAGTCCCATACCTTGGTGACATGGCTCTGCCACCAGCACCTTAGTTTTGTCTGAATTCAACCTCAGCCAATTGGAACGCATCCAACCCTGTATCTCGGACAGGCAGCTTTTAAAAACTGAGATCGCCCCACCCTGCTCAGGCACAAAGGACATGAAGAGCAGAGTGTCATCTGTGTAACAGTTAAAAACTCAGCCCATACCACCTTATACTGTCTCCCAACATCAGCATATACACTGCAAACAACATGGAGGACAGTATTGAGCCCTCCAGAATCACACATGACAGGGGGAGAGGAGCCAAGAAATAAATCCCTGACACCACTCTCTGAGTCTTGCCAGTGAGGAATGATCAGAATCACCTGAGAACTGTACCAGACAGTCCACTGAGAATCCACAGGAGCTCCAACAACACCCCATGGTCTACAGTGTCAAATGCTGCAGAGTGATCAAGGAGACCCAAGATGGAATGGCTCCTCCAATACTTTGCTATCAGGAGATCATTCAGTACCCAAACGAGGGCAATCTTAGTACTATGCCTCTTCCTAAACACTAATTGTAGATGATAATAGACATCATGGTTTGTTAGATGGTAGTCTAGCTGCACTGCAACCACCTTCTCAATAACCTTGCCCACAAAGGGCACGTTAGAGACAGGTCTATAGTTTGCTAGGCAGTCTGGGTCAAGGGAAGATTTCTTAAGGAGAAGGACCACTACCGCTTCCTTCAGAGGGTCCAGAAACACCCCTGTCTCCAATGAACACTGGACTATCTTAGCAAGGACCAGGCCGATGACTTCAATGCATCCCACTAGGAGGCACGTAAGGCCTGGATCCAAACTACAGTTGGTTGGACGCATTCCCTGGATGACCTGCACAATATCTACGATCATCAACTGGCCAAAGTCTGACCAGACAGACTAGGTGCTTGTAACCTCTTGCTGATCACTGCCAATACCCGTTTGAGGGCACTGAGCAGATCTCTGACCTGATGGTGGCAATCTTATCAGTGAAGAACCAAGCAAACTCATCACACTTAACCTGTGAAAATGCTCCCCGAATCTGAAGACAAGTTGGATTATACAACCTGTCGACAGTCCGGAAGAGTTGAGCTGGTTGATTCATCACTGCAGCAATCTTCTTGGACAGAAATTCTGCCTTCATACAGGAAATTGCTGATTGATAGTCTTTATGATGGGCTATCAATCTAAGGTTATCATCCGACAGATCAGATTTCCACCAGCACTGCTCCAACCTTCATCCCCCTTCCCTCAACTCCTTCAAAGTCCCATCAAACCAAGGGGACTTTGGGTGAAGAGTGAGGGAGACAACATAGACAGGAGCTAGTCAGTCGAGGGCCCCTGTTATTGCCTTGTAATAAGCCAGTACCAGTTCTCCCAGCTCCAAGCATACACTTGTCACACCTGATAGATCCAGCACCACCATTAGACCATCTGGAGTCAAACTCCTTTAAAGGGTGGTACTGGATCATCTCTGTTGGAGCAGGTCTATTGAGAGGTGCCTCGAATCTGAACCTTATAGTAAGATGGTCTGATCATTTGACTGGTTCCACCATTAAATCAATTATCTCCATCCACAGTAGGAAGACTTGGGGGGAGGACACAGCTGAGGTCCATGAAGGCTGTATTAAATTTGTTGGCAATCTCTGCTGATTTCAGGAAAACAGCCCCATCAATTTCAAGCATTTTGGGTTTTTTTTTTTACCCTTACCAGGAGTTCTGAGGTATTATCCCAAAATGTTTCCCCCATTGCTTCAATTCCTAGTTTGCTGTTCTTTACTATACATCGATTTTGCCTGTCTTATTCTACTGGTGCACCTATTACGTGATTCTCTGTATCTTTGTAGGTCAGCAGGTGAGTTTATTTCTCTTTTCCTGTGCCATAGATTATCCCTTTCACGCATATGGGCTAACAGCTCTGGGGTAACCCACCCAGCAGCATTGCATCATACTGTGCATTTTTTAAGAGGAGTAAATTTGTTGCAAGCAGCATTGAATTTGTTTATGAAGTAATCAAGGGCAGAGTCAATGTCAAGGGTGACATTGAGGTAACTCCAGGTCTGGCTGAGCCATGTATGTATTGAAGTCCAAGTTCCTGTTTTTGTATGGGACTCCACTAATGGTAAATTTTAAGGAGGGCTTAGTAAGTTTAGCAGTCTGTGCACATTGTACAGGGGAGGGAGTGGTCACTGACAGTACCTGGAAGTACGCAAACATCAGTTATCCTATCTGTGTGGGTAGCCAGGATCCGATGAATTAGGATTTTGGATCCTGTACTGTAGTTAACCCTTGTGCATTCAATAACTACTTGAGTGAGAAATAAACTGGCCACTATGTTCATGTGCGTATCACTAGATTTGGCTGTCCAACTGATTTTAAAGTCCCCAGTGACTGTAGTTTCCCAGTTACAACTAGTTTGTTTAAAGTATCAAGGGAATGATTCAAAGGCAGATTGGCATTTACCTAGAAGTATGTACAGTATAGTAGGTTGTAATGATATTTTGAGGGAGTTTTATTTTTAGGGCCAGGGTGATTTTTCTCTTAAGTAAAGGTGGTTGCCATATTTGTAATGGCAATCAAATATTTTTATTTTAAATGACATTGATATTGTTAGTGTAGTGTGTCCTGATTATGAACACTTTTTATGTTGGCTCGCTCTTGCAAGCCAGCCAACATATTGCATTAGTAGCAGATTTGGAGGTGCGGTCACTGTTGGGAGAATGCAGGGCATGCATCAGTAGGTGTATCCCTCATTCCCAAATAAACCTGCATGCTGGCGCCACACCAGGAATACATAATGTGGTGAGTACTTCTAAGGAAAAGCCTGCTGCAATGCGAGCAAAGCTCATCATATGCAGCGGCACCTCCTGACGTGCCTTCCCTGGTGAAAAATTGTATTAAACATGGCAGCACACTGCCTGCCATAATGCTGACTTCAGGGGTGTACAGTTCCCCTGTCGGCATGCTCTGACCCAATGTATGTGCCGATAGGGGAATCCACTCCCCCTCGGCTCTTGCCCTCCCCAGCTTTCGTCGTGTGCTGACGGGGGTGCCCAATCCCCCGTTGCCTACAGCATCCCCCTCAAAACTCTTAGGTGACATGCTGGGAGCCCACCCCAGCATGCCAAATCCCCTGAAAAAGGTAAACCATCCCATGATTTTTTTTTAACCCTGTGAAAGAAGAAAATGGTCCCTCATGGTCTCCCTGTCTCCTGCCACAACCCACGCCCACCCTCTGCGCACCCTGCCTACCCAGCCTCCCCACACCCCCCTCATCCCATACTTACCTCCAGAGTCCAGTGCGATGATCTTCAGTGGACCAGAAACACGTCTGCACTCTTCAAAGCTGACCGCAAACTGAAGAAATGCTGGTAAGCTGTATAATGGCATAAATAGGGTTTTTTCGACTTTGGTGCATATCTCGGGAATTTTTTGGAATTTTTGCACCACATTTTCAGCATGGGGTTATTGGGACCCCTCCTCATGAATTCAGTCACTGCCATGGAGTTACTCAGTCCCAAAAGGTGATTTCGTGGTCACTGCATGGAATCTTGGGACTGAGTAATGAAACGACAGTGCCACTGTTCATGAGGGGGGATCTCAAAAAGCCTATGGTGCAAATTTGGTGAAAAAATCCAAATAATATCTGTTTTCGAAGCGTGCATTATGCTGTTTCCATGCAGCCAAGCAACTTGATAATTTGTAATATTTTCACTCCAGATTTTCAAAATTGGCATTTTGACACACCTTCTTATGAACAGTACAGTTGTCATTTTACATATCCTGGCCAAAATGTTTTATTGCACGTCCGGCGCAGAATAGCACGGTCGCTGTGCAAAATCAGTTTTCCGGACAGTTTGAGAAAATGGTAGTGACACTGTTCATGAGCAGATGTCCTAAAATGCCTATGTTGAAAATCTGGTGCTGAAAGTCCATAAAATGACTTTGTTAAAAGCGCATGCTGGTAATCGCTTCCATGCACCCTTGTAATTCTGCAATATGCCAGATTTTCAACACTGGCATTTTTCACACCTCCTTATCAACAGTATAGCCGCCATTTTTCACAGTCTGCCCCAAAATGTGTTTCAGACCTGTGGTGCACAATGGCGTAGTAGCTGTGGGAAATCAACTTTTGGGACAGATTAACAAAATCACAGTGCCACTGTTCATGAGGGGAGGTCCCAAAATGCCTATGTTAAAATTGTGGCTAAAAAACTACCAAAACTAATTGGGTTATGGACGTGTTCTGCGCAGTTTCTATGCATGCTCATGACTTCACCAATTTTTCATATTTTCACTCCAGATCTTCAGCGTTGCCATTTTTTATGCCTCCTCATGAACAATACAATTGTCATTTTCCACATCCTGCCCAAAATGTGTTTTCATCCCTGTGTCACCAAATGGCATAGCCACTGTGCAAAACCACCTTTCAGCTAACACACTGATTGTGCTGCTCTTCATGAGGTGGGGTCACAAAAAGCCTATGCTGAAAATTTGGAGTGAAAATACCAACAAATGCCTACAATGTTAGGGTTTCCAACTGTAGCACCCCACCCTATAGAGACTGCAGGCATCAGGAGTGTGACTTGGAATCATTGGCTGTAATGCTCATGCCATTCCACCCCCACTCTGCAGCCAGTGACAGGCATTGAGGAGTGCCTTGAAGTGTTCAGCCCTAACGTTCACCCCATTCTCCTATACTGCACCTGTCTCAGTGTATTTCCTTATGAAATGGGCTAAGTATAAGGCCCTAAGACCCCAAAGCACACCACAACACTTGTCAGTGTCTACAGGGAAGTGAGGCCAATTCTCCTATACTGCACTCATCTCAGCATATTTCCTTATGGAGTGGGGTAAGTATAAGGCCCAAAGACCCCAAAGCACATCATGACACTTGTCGGTGTCTACAGGGTAGTGTGAGGTAAAATGGCATGAGTGTTATAGCTGACAACCCAAAGGCACACTGTCAGTCTCTGCAGGGTGGGGGCGGGGTTGGTGTCAGTCCCATACTTCACTGCCATTCCTATTATGTATCTCTAACTCCTGCACTACCAATGCCAATGCCAGCGAGACAACATTCAGCATTGACAAATGCTTGTTTATCTATGTATTAGACAGAGTTAAGAGATACAGTAGGTGCCAATCAATCAGGACACAGGATTTCTCTTACCCATGTTATAATAATACCATAATCCAGAATGTTTTGCTTAAGTAAGATGTTCCTCCAGCTAGTACAAATCCAGATATACAGTAGCAAGCTAAACTCTTGCTCATTCACAAAGTTGTAATCATGTTTATTTAAGTTCTCTTATTTTCTCTTGCCCCATGTCATAGATTATCTCTTTCATGCAAATGGCCAAAGAGTGTTTTAAGTGTTTTATCTAGATTTGTATTGAATATGTTGCTGTGTCTAAAACAATCCTGCATATTGCATGTATACATTTTAGGTATTCATGACTAACATCTTGGTTGTTTATAAGAATGGCCCTGGGTCATTCATTCATGAAAAAGGACATTGGCTCGTTGTACTTACCCAGTAAACAAAAGTAAAAATAAAAAATAAAAAAATAAAATAAACATTTTCTAAAGATGCTGCCAGTGCATGGCATATATCAGTAATCTGCTGGTGTTCTTTTCCCCAAAATAAGCACAAGATTTTTCCAGGCAGTTATTGGTTTCCTAGATACTAAATTTAAAAAAAATGTGGTTCTCAAAATATTAATTGAATTTCAGACCAAAGTATCAATTCCTCTTGGGACACTTTACTATGCAAATTATCCTTTATTTATTTAAACAAATAAAATATACAATACAGAATCATAAAATGTTGCACTGGAATACAGCATCCTGATCCCCTTTTTTCCCTACAGTTTCCACATGGTAACCACATAGGCAGATTTTAAGTTTTGCTGATAATAGTAACAGGTGTACAGTATGCAGTGGGGACACATCTTTATTTCATATGAGTATTTCATTAAAAAAGAAAAGAAAACAAAACTGCATGTCTGTGTTTCATAACAGATGTGAAGCATTCCAGAAGGTGGATGACCCTTTGACCATCATACCCATGGCTGCACTCAATTATCACACTTTTGTGTACTTACCCTTACTGTGTCATAATTTGTTAAATATAGAGCTGTTTGTACTGGGGAATAACTATGTGGTCTAAATGGGACAGAAAAGGAGAGTGAATCTAGACAACATATGTAGTATCCAATCCAGATGGTAGCTATTGTACTGGGTCCAGACAGAGAGATATTTCAGCTGCTCAGAAAGTATTAACCAGTCTCATGGTGCTAGTAGACAACTTAGCTTAGAGCAGGGTTGCTTGAGGACCTGTTTTCAAAGCTGTCTGTTTTAAAAACCATCTCAACAATGCACACTCCTCCTTCTGGAATATTGTCCACTCCATCATTAACCCACCATCTCAAGCAAACATCCCCACTCTCAACCTCAATGGCGTTAAAACCAATGACCTCATCCTTGTGGTGGACACCCTTAACACTTTTTTCACTACCTGTGCCCTCCCTGACCAAGCTTCACTCTTACCATCTGCAGGTAAACCCCTCTCACAAACCCCACCTAGACATAACCTCCTACTCGGCCCAGTTTCTGCTGATGAATTACTGACTGCACTCCTATCTCTAAACCCAGCTAAATCTAGCCCGGACAGCTTGCATTCCAGTCTCCTGCACTTATCTGCCCCTGCCATCACTCTCCACTAACTTACTAACATATCCTTCTTCTCAGGCACAGTTCCCAAGGTCTGGAAAACTGCTTGTGTCATCCCTCTCCACAAGGGTGGCAATCCCACAACACCCGGACACTACCATCCTATCTCCCTCCTCCCCGCCTTATCCAAGCTGCAAGAGCGCTTAGTACAATTGAGACTGACTGAATTCATCACCTCCACAAACTTCCTCTCCCACTTCCAGTCCAGTTTCAGGAAACATCACTCCACCATATCATCCCACCTCTGAGTTACTGGCCACATCCAATCTGCCATGGATAAAGGCCACCTCACTGCTGCTGTCTTCATCGACCTGGCTAAGGCCTTTGATTCTGTGTCCCACCCCCTGGTCCAGACACACCTGGGGATGCAAGACTTGCCCACCCTGCCTTACAGTGGTTCAACTCATACCTCACCAACAGATGCCAGTTGGTCAGGATCACAAACCCCTCCCCCCCCATCCTAGCAGGCATCCCTCAAGGAACTATACTTGGACCCATTCTTTTCACTCTCATCATAAATAATCTCCCATCTCCCTGCTCCAACTCACTCATCCACATGTATGCAGATGATACCATTCTATTCACCTCTGGCCCTGACCTAACCTCTATCAAGTGTGCCCTACAACAGGATTTCCACACTGTTCAATCCTGGTTCCAGGCTAATAAAATCAAACTAAACACTTCCAAAAGTGTCTCAGTGTCCTTCGGCACCTCTCAAAAAATTGCAGAATCCCTCTCTGCTCCTCCTTTCACGACTCTGGAAGGAATGCTGCTTAGTGAAGTCACAGCTTATAAGTATCTAGGTGTCTGGTTGGACCCTCAGCTAAACTTCTCTCATCATATAGACTACATATCATTAAATCTTTGCCCTAAGCTCGGTATACTTTACCATAACAGGGACTTGCTTGCCCTACCTGTGCAACGGAAACTTCTGACTAAAATGATAATGCCTATCTTTGACTATGCTGACATAGTATACTGCATAACCCACTCATCCTCACTTGCTAGACTTGACTCCCTCTTTATGTCTTTTGTTGCTTTGCCTCAAATACCACCACTCGGACCCGTCACTGCTCTCTTCTCTCTTCCCTGTAGCTCCCCCCCCGTCCCATCAGTGCTACATCCACTCTATCTCCTTTATCTTCAAATTCTGGTACAATCTCCTCGCCCTACCTCTCTGTCCACCTCACTCATGCTCCTTCTTCACCTTATTACCTCTGTTCTAGGGACTGCCGCTCCTTCTCCCTTCTCAAACCATCTTCAAGTGTGGGCAAATCTGCCTACACCTTCCAGCTCCCCTCACTTTGGAACTGTCAACCTCCCCTCCTATATAACTCCCTCTCTCACACCTCCATCAGATCTTAGCTGCGCCTCTTGCCAACCCCTACAGTACATGCTCACATAACAACATATAGCACTTGTACACTGCAAATTTTAATTTTAAACTAAAACTGATGTGTAATTGCTGCACTGTATGTACCTACTGCTGATACCACCTTGTACCCCCTGCCTTATTAGTACCTTATTTGTATGATGCTATTACTGTATCCTATTTTATTGTCTGTTTATCCTGCATATCTATGCTGTTTATTGCATCCTGCATTTGTATATGTATTTTTGTATTTGTATATGGTTTTATCCTATTGCCCCTTGATTTTTTCCCAGGTCGCACCTGGAAATGAGCCACGGCTCAGTGTGCCTTTCCTGGTTACCAAATGTTTAAATAAAATATCAATCCAGACTAACTCCGGATCCCCTCCCATAGTGTGACCACTTTCAAGATAGTAAATACGTGCAATCAGGATGGAGGAAGTGGGAGAGCAATTGCAGTCCACCCTTGAGGAAAACAAAAACTGCTCTGCCAAGTTTTGATGAAACTTGTGAGAGGTCGAAGTACATTCTCCTGCCACCCCAATTCCATCCAAAATTGTGGTGGGCAATAATTCTTACACGGACAGGTCAGAGATCCTTGATTAGCTCAATAACCATTTTGCTACAGCAGGCCTCACATTTGATGTCTCACCTGTTAGCAAATTGAGTGCTCCCGGTGCCACCAGTGTTGGTACTAGCTCTATTACTGTCCCCAGTACTGGCCACCCTCCCTTTAATTTCCAGCCAGTATCTTTTAAGCAGGTGGAGGACCTTCTTCTCTCACTGGACAGCAAAAAGAGTGCTGGTGCAGACTCTTTAGAACCTTTCTTCCTAAAAGCAGGATATTATCACCTGACAGCGACTATTGCTCATCTATTTAATAGCTCACTTACCCAAGGGGAGCTACTGCTTAGTTGGAAAATTGTGCATATTATCGCTTTGTTCAAGTCTGGTTACCCTACTGACTTGAATAATTACAGCTCAATCTCACTTCTTCCTATACTATCCAAGCTATAAGAAAAAATTGTCAGCACACAATTGAGGGAGTGTTTGGACTATGAAAATATCCTTACACAGCCCAATCAGGGTTTAGACCTAAGCATAGCACTGTGTTGGCTCTTGCCAAAGTGTCTAATGACTGGCAAAAAGCCCTGGATAATAAACAACACATTTATGCACTTTTCCTTGACCTTAGCAAGGCCTTTGACACAGTTGATCACTCCATCCTGCTTGGCACTCTGTGTAGCATTGGCCTAACCCCAGCTGCATTAAAGTGGTTCCACTACTATCTTACAAACTGAAGACAGCAAATTAAAGTGCAAGGGGACCTGTCCCCTCTTAAAGCCATGCCCCGATGTGTCCCGCAAGGCTCTATCTTGGGTCTTATCCTCTTTGCACTTTACATAAACTGCATAGACTCTTGCTTACTCACGGAAAATGTTCACCTTTTCACAGATGACACAGTCCTCTATACAATAAACCCCTCCCTTGAACTTGCTCACAAGGAGCTACAGCATGACTTTATCACCCTCCAACATAATCTGCTGAATCTCAAGCTCTTGCTCAATGCCCAAAAGACCAAGGCCATGATCATCTCACCGCATGCCTCCTATACAATGGGGACACCTTCTAACCCAAAGATTACCACCCTCCTTGGTGAATCTTTGGAAATAGTAGATAAATTCAAATACCTGGTTGTCTGGTTGGATAGTAAACTCAGTTTCATGGTACATCTAAATGAGTTAACAAAAAAGCTAAGACTGCGCTTTGGCATATTTTACCAAATAAGACATCTACTCACTCTCGAAGCCAGGAAGCGGCTGGTCCAAACAACTTTTCTACCCTTGCTCAACTAAGCTGACTTTCTTTACAGTCACTGCCCCCAGCATGTGCTTCAGAAGCTTGACACACTCTATTACTGAGCATTGAGATTCATGCTAGACATGCCCCTGCGGACTCACCAATCTCTGCTGTACCAGGCAATTGACTGTCCGTCCCTCTCCATGAGGAGGCAAATAATTGCCCTTATGTGGCTCCTCAGGGCTATCTCTAACAATCACCCATTCTATATCTGCAACCTGTTCAAATGGTCAAAGGGTGTGTATGGCCTACAGAGATCTTCCTTTGTCTACTTCAAGTTACCTCGGACAAGAACATGACTTGGTACAACTGCTATCAGCTCCTTCCAACCTTCTCTTTGGAACAACACCCAAAAAGCCCTTAAGCTTTCCTTCCTGCCTAGTCCTTACACATTCAAGCAGCTGCTCTATCGATGCCTGAAGATGGCGTGTGACTGTTTCAGGTGATCACTTGTATTTGGACAGTGTATTCTCCTAGCTCCTGAGTCTACCCTGTCCTTCTTATTCCCCCCATCAGCTGGCATTTCTTTGCAGCAAAATCACCCCCTTCCTACTGCCTTCCCTCCTCCCTCATGGCATCCCACTCCTAGGGGGTCCTCTACTCATGCAGTGTTGCCACCCCCCACTCGTCTAATGTGTCTTGCCCTTCTCTTCTCCCTCTGTCTTCTAAAATCTCTTAATTCACCCAGGTATGTATTTGTCTATGTATGTATTTTGCCTTTTGTTAACTAAGTCTGGCTCCTGATACCTAATGATTGCTTATTTAAACCTAGCTTATTTTATTGTCCTGTGTTTTATTGAATTACTATTGAATTACTGTAACTGTGTATGTCCTTTGTGTCCAGGACCATCTTGCAAATGAGCTTGCTCAATGATGTAACGGCCTGGTTAAATAAAGTTTGATTGATTGATTGATTATTGGAGACACTAGGTAGACAGACCCCATTAATCTGCCTAGCATCACTTATGATGCATTGACCCTAGCCCCTTCCCTTCCAAATTCACACCCACTCACTCCACTGAGACTATAGACTTCTATGGAAAGGGTTACTGTGGGAGGAGGGTCCACTGAGCTAGTCTGGATTACTCTATTACTGCCCTCTTGAAATCAAGGCTCAGGGTTTTGAGGTGGTCACATCTTAAATGTGATAGCTTTGGAGATCCGATTCCCTGAGATTTAGTAGGGGTTGCACAAAAGACAATGCTGGTTCCTGGCTCAGTGCCAGGAGTTGGCATTTTGCATTCAGACAAATATATTTCTGATGGAACAGTGAGGTACAGGAAGGCATGAAGTGACTGGAGTGGGGGAAAGTGTTGCCACTGGACTAGAGCCCTGATCTCCTTGGAAAGGGTAGAGTTTTTTTTAATTAATGAAAGGACTAACCCTTACCTCTTAGACAGGGGTAGGGGTTTTCTTTCTTTTTTTTTGTAATCCATTGATTGAAGTACCAAACTGCCCAAAAGGAAGCCCAGGAACTTCTGACCAGCTTTTAGAGAGTCAAATCTGGTGTTTTTTTTGCAGGTCAACTAAATTGCCATTTAGTATGACTCTGTACTTACATGGCACTTCTAGATACATGGATTTGATACTTGAACTCATATCTGGTCACGAATCAGACAAAATGTCTCAAAAACCTTCTTTCCCTTCCCAGGTGCATAGGGCTAGACTTGTTGCCAACACAGTAAGGTTGAGCCAATGCTGAATTTGTATTCAATGAATGTGTCTAAATGTTTGACCTATTAACTTTTTATTTGACTTATTCAAACTTTTGGGCTACTTTGAGATCACTTTGATCTTTGGCCCATTAATAACACAGCATCCTTAAGCTCTTTTTAGGTGGCAAAGGCTAGTGCCATGGCAATCCCCTTACACAAGCCAGTAATTTTTCACCCTCATCCTCCCTTCCCAGTCATTTTATTATAAAAATATATTTTTAGCTCCTGGCACTGAGCCAGGTGCCAACTGTGTTTTTAAAATAAATCTGACTGCAGGACCAGAGGAAAGCCGAAGAGGTTGGGATTGAGTGGGGTGGACAAGGGGTGGTTAAGTGATGCTACTTGCCATTATTCGTTGCCTGCTAAACCCTGATACCAATGATCCAAAGTGTCTTTAGCTGAAGTTTTGAAGCTGAACTGAAGACAGGGAGACCAAATGGAAGCTGAACTAGAATTTCAACACTTGCTCACCTTTATACCCCAATCATTTCCTACCCTTTACTGCCACCCCAATTTTCTTCCACACACATTTTAAAAATGACCAGGAATCTGGACACATTTTTTAAAATACTCCCTTTCCTAATTTCCCTTATCTGACCACCCCATGACCTGAAGGGCAATTTGTATCATGTTGATTCCCCTCTTACCTCCAATTCATGATTTTTAAGGACCATGAGTAGTCAACATCCTGGCTCACTGAAACAACCTCCCCAATTTGTAGTCTACATTCCCATAGTAGCAATACAGTCAGATTACTGTAAAAAACATGCCCCTCTCAGAGGGAGACAGTTGGGCATTGTGCATCACTGATGATGCTAGGCAAACTGACCAATCACCAAGCCTGTAATAGTAGCATCAGTGATGCAAGCTGCTCAGCCCCTCTCCTTCACATTTGTGACCACAATATGCTTCTACAGTCATCTGACTGCACTGCAGATATGGCAAAGGTGCGTTGTCAGTTAAGGAGGTCAGAGTGGCTGGAATGCATGAGCTGTGGAACTGAGAAGTAACCTGAGATGACTGCTCAGTGCCATCCAGCAAAAAAATGTTTGTAACTCAGGTACAAATCCAGCTAACATGCTCAACATACACTCATTTGATAGATACAAATCAACTGTAAATCAACTGTAGTGAACCTGTAAAACTGACCTCAAAATTCAAAGTACTGGCAGGAAATTTGTCAACAACCATCAGCGGCTGGGACACTATGAGGTTGGAAGATGGCTGAGGGTGCAGTGACTCTGATTTCAGACACCCAGGAGATCAAAGGGATGCTACACCAAGTCCATAGAGACATCTCCATTTTCTAAAGTTCCATAGCAATCTTGTAGGAGACAGTACATGAATTACTGATGAAAGCAAGAGGCACAGAATCCTTTTAGCCATATACTGATGACAAGTACACAAGGCATGAGGCACAAATTCAGGAGCTGGAACACCTTATGGCACTGCTCTGGGAGAGGGCCGAGGACTCGGAGAACAGGGACTGTGGAAAGACTCTGCACTTTGTTGGGTTCCCTGAAGGTGTTCAGAATACAGATGTGGTTGGATTCCTGCAACAAGAAATACCTCTGCTTCTTAAGAACACCTAGAAACCAATGTTTGAAATTGAGTGAGTTCATAGGACTGTTGATCCTCCTCCAAAGACAGGAGTTAGGCCCTGTCCCATCCTTGCAAAATTCCTGAGGTATCTGAACAAAGAGAACATTCTGTCTCTGGCAAGGGACCATGGGGCAAGGACAGTGTATTTTCATCTTGGAGGAATACTAGATGGAGCTGGCACAGAGGAGGAAAGCATATACAAAAATTAAAAGAGTGTTGCAGAACTTAAGAATCCTATATAAACTTCAATACTCTGCCAGATTACACATCAGTTGTAAAGGGATCCCTCATGCCTTTGTTATGCCTGAGGATACTACGCACTATATTTCCAAAAACTGGCCAGAAAAGATTCCAGCTCTCTAGCAATCTGGTGTTCAAAATATTTAAAGAGCCAAGACCCACCTCACAGCATCCTGGAACTTGCATCATCCATCCCCAGCCATGGTCAATAACACTGGAGACCAGAGGGACTGGCAGACAATAAAGGCCAAACAGTCCACCCGGCAGAGCACATACCAGCTGAGGTTGGGACAACAGGGTGGAATTCTCTGGGCTAGAGATGGAAGCACAGATTCTAAGGAATTGGTGGCAAGCTCATACGCCACGTGGGAACCAGCCCTCAAATAGAGTGGCAAGACAGATAACCAGCCACACAACACCCCACTTCTGGAATCTCTAGTGAAGTTTTACACAAGAGACATGATTTTAATGAGGTTAAATGATGGGCAGAATGGTCAGCTAGACCCATGACTGTGGGTGCACAGGGAGAAGACTCCACATCAGGGCAGGAAGACGGAAGACAAGGCTGAGCTAAGACCAAAACCTGAACAGAGACTTAGTGTATTTATGCTGTTAGCCATACTGTATAAAACCTGCATCCTTTGCAAGCCATGTCTTTCCATGCTTTTGGTACTGTTGAATTAACTTTTCTATGCTTTTAAAACAAATTTGCATGCTCTTATCCAGGTCCCCCCACCAGTGGCCATCCTATTATAAAGCAGTCATCAATGCTAGTATTTTTTTCTCCGAATACTGGGGCTTGTCTCTCTCCCACCTCCACTCCTCAAGTGTAGTCTCTACAACATTTAAACAAAGAAACTGCACATGACATTTTTGTGATATGAATGTGAGTTTCTCCTAAATATATCTCTGACAGGGAATATGGTGATGAGAATGGGGCAATTTGTGGAAATTAGGTCAGGTCATCCCCCGCCACATTCATTCCCTTATCCACCACCTTCCCTTTGAATTCTAGACACCACTAGGCACTAGTTAACAGCAATGTATTTCACTGTCTCAGCTTTTTTTAAATGGTCCATGGCATATTGCGCCTCTCCCCTCCTCCTTCACTCAGTCAATAATTTCTATGCCTCCACAAGGGGTGAAGAGGCAACTATATTCTGACCCTCCACATTTTCGCAAGGGATGGAATGGGATTTCCAGCAGAGAGCTGCCAATAGCTGTGAGGGAGGCTCAACCCCAAGGTGAGACACCCATACATGTTTTTCACATATGTTACTACTCCTCCATCCATCCATATAACTCCCATGATTCCCAGTAGACTGGTAGCATTAACCTGATGGTGCTCAGAGGTTCAAGCAATCTGCTATTTAAAAAGGAGGAGGTTGTGAACAGGGGCTAGCACAACATGGTACCTCACAAACACTCTGAATCACTTTTTTTTGAGAGAGAAGCTGCTCTGCAGACTGGATGACCATCACTCAGCATAAAGAGCATGTTCCTGTTTTAGTGCATTCCGTGCCTTATACAGGGGTGTTAACTATTAACCACAGTGGCTTGTATGTCTAACACTCAAGCAGCAGGAGCAACCACAAAGCACATTGTTTAGCCTGCTTGACAGTTTCCAGCATAAGTGTATCTATGCCAGTGGGTAGGGAACAGAAAACACTCTTGTATAACAGCAGTGCAGCTTTTATGACCACAGCATGGATCTACTATGAAATTCTGACAGTCAGTGTCCCAAACTCCATGAGCCCAAGTTCAGCTGCCCAACTATCGGAAGACCGACAAGGTCTTAGTGCAATGGGGTGGCAAGCCCCCTTACCCTCGACACAGGAGGATCTGCCCCCCACACACTCCCATAACTAAAATAACCAACTTCACAGGGGAGCGGACCCCAGAGAAGGTTAAAAATATTATTGGGGGGGGGCCAAAGAGCGCTGTGCCAAAATTTCTATCCTGGGACAGAAGCCGAGTCTGAATGCAATACTGGCCAAGCTGCAAGTGGCTTAGCCCTCCACGCCGTGGGAACAGCTTGGCCAACCTCAGGATTTTCCCCATCTCTTGTGGTGCATCACTATGGGTAGGGTAATGGTTCATCACATCGGCTACCTTACCCCTGTTGACACCAGCATCTTTCTGTTGGGCAGGTGTGTGTTGGGCAGCCAAACTCAGGATTCTGAATGTCAGGACTCTGAGTTTCAACAGTTAGTAGTGACACCCACAGCACAGCCCTGTTGTTTGTTGGGGACCCTACTCAGTCAGCTTACACACACCCATTGCAGCCACAACATGCACAGTCAGGCCCATGCCTTACACAATAAATGGTCAAGTGCCTTCACAGCTTCACTCTGCTGGGTGACACTACTGCCACACCTAGGCAGTGTGTGTGTGTGTGTAAATCCACAACATGTGTGAATGCAAAAGATGTAATGGATAGCTGATTCAGAGGTCTCCACTCCTGCTCGGGTGAATCCATGCATCCGCAGAGGTGTTTTGTTTGACTCACACTGTCTACCTGGCAGTGTGATCAGGTTATGGCTATTTAATGTTGCTGTGTTATACGCTTTTATTGTTGTAACAGTTTATGGGTTTCAATCTTAGACACATTCCACAATGCAGTTTGATAAATTCTTTACTATTTTTATGTACCCCTCAATGAGCATAGGCTGCCATGACCAGATAAGATGGCTGGATGGATTGCTCCTGCACAGTACCCCCTCAATGAGACTCAGTCCAAAATAAAGCTTTAAAACAACCTTTTGTTATCTTTACTATGAATAGGCACCACTTAGGACAATACTTCTTTGCTCTTTTACAACATTATCAGTATGGTTCAACATCCATAAAATGGATATCATGGAATGTTAAGGGTAACCATACCCTGGTCAAATGCAGAAAAATTCTGGATCACCTCAAATGGGAGGGGGCAGGGGTGGCATTTATACAAGATACCCATCTCACCTAAGCCAAGACAGTCAATCTTAAAACCAGCTGGGACTCGCAGGTGTTTGAAAACTTCCACAATTCAAAGAACAGAGAGGTAGCCGTCCTTCTCCATAGGACCACACCATTTGTGGCAAGGCAGTTATTGCTGATCTGAACAGTCAATATGTCCTTGGCCAGTGTGCACTAAGCAACCAGGAGGTCACTCTATGTAACATGTATGGACCTAATCAAACTAATGCCAGTTAGTTCAATACCTTTGTTCAGATCATCATGCTTCACAAAAAAGGTAACCTAATTGTGGGTGGGGATGCCAACACAGCCTTTGGTGACTTCTTCTATAGGATCAGCCTCCCGAATGATCCTCGGGCACTGGCTTCATGGGCCCTGACTGACATGAATACTGGGCAGGGTCTGGTTGACAGACGGAGGCTAGTCCACTCTGATGGGCAGCACTTTTCCTTCTACTCGAATCTACATAACACATATTCTAGAACTGATGAGTGGCTAGTCCCACAGCAGTGGATACCGGATGTAGTGGAACTGAGGATCAGCATGATGGTCATCTCAGACCATGCCCCAGTGTCCTTCATGTGACTGCTTGCTGATGTTGTCTTGCCATCTACCAGACAATGGTGTTTCAACACATCATTCCTGAAGGACTGCCAGTTCAACAGATCTAAAAAGGCTGATATATAGGCCCTCCTGGAGACAAACAAAGTGGGGGAACCTCAGCAGCAATCGGGTGGGGCACTTTAAAGGCCTGAATAACAGGTAGATGCATCAATCATGCCTCACATGTCAGGAGATCTTGATAAGCAACTCAAGAGTCTAAAAGATCTTGAGAAGAAATACAGGGAAGACTCACAGCATCCCCCAATCCACTTGGTAAGAATCATGGGAATACAGCACAACGTGAACTTGCACCTACACCAACAGGCCAAATATACCCTATTCCATCTTAAGCAAACATTTTGGGAGGCAGGGGAGACATCTGGCTGCTTCTCAGCTTATCATCTGAAGAAGCAGTAGGAGCAACCCTCCATCTTTGCAGTAAAAAATAAAGATATGGTGCAGCAGCATAAACCTCAGGAAATTAATGCGCCTTTCTGGAATTCTATAAAGGCTTGTATGAAAGAGAGGTCTCTCCCACTGTGCTGTACCTATCTACATTCACTCCTCTGCTGAACTTGCAAAGTATCACACCAGAAGTAAGGAAAGTGCTTGATAGACCGCTATCCAGAGCAGAGCTTGAGCGGGACTTATGTTCCACGCCTGCAGGTAAGACCACAAGGGGAAGATGGACTACTGGCTGAGTTTCTGAACTTGTTCAAGCAGCTGTGTTGCAACCACTAGCAGAAGCATTAACAGAAGCAGCTAGAGTAGGAGAGCTTCCTCCCTTAATACAGACTGTGGTTATATTGCCTCTCACCAAACTGGGGAAGACCCCACACAATGTGATAACTAGCACTCAACATCCATTATACCAGCAAGCTGTAAAGCTTATGCTAAAACTTGGCCACACACTTGCAGAGGTAGTACCTGGATTGGTTAACAGTGACCAAGTTCATTTTGTCACAGGCCACAAAGGGGTGGACAATACCAGATGGCTGCTGAACCTGATCTGGAAAGTCAATCACCCTAACCTCCCATTGGTACTAGTATCCATTGATGTGTAAGAAGCATTTCATCAGGTAAAATGGACTACCTGTTTCATGTCCTGAAGGTATTTGGCTTCAGACCACATTTCACCCACCTGGTCGTCTGGTACAGACCCTATACTGCGGAGCTTCTGCATTGATGGTTACAAACTTGCAAACCTCACCCTCCATCCTCTTGTGTAGGAGAATGAGGCAGGGCTGCCAACTGTATCTGCATCTTTTGTGTTTGCCCTTGTACCCCTTCCACAAGCCATTCAACAGCATGAATATATTCACTGTACCCAGGTGGAAGAGGAGCACAAAATCCCAGCATGTGCACACGACATACTGCTTATGTTAACTAAGCCCGAGACATCTGTCCCAGCAACTCTGGACATCCTTGACCAATCTGGAAAACTGTCAGTGTATAAGACCAATGTCTTTAAGTCTTTGATTCTGCCCTCTGGACACAAGCCTCAACTGCCCGGGGTTTTCCTTGTGGGCTATAGCCAGCCACCAGGAACCTTAACCTTTCACTGAAAGATTTGTTTTCAGGAGTTTTAGCCCAACCTGGGGTGAAAGTGACTGGAATGTGTGGCTGGCTCTTCATCTGTATATATTCTATACTTTATAATATATTATCGATGGTGCAGATCTGCTTGTTTGTGTACTCTTTGGCCTAGAGGATTTAATTAAAAAAAGTGTTTTTCTCTAGTTTTTTTTTTTTTTTTAGTTAAACTTCTTCCTGGAAGGCACTTTTTTATTATTCTTTTGGGTGATTGAGAGGAAATGTGAACCTGTGTTAAATATGTAGTAATATTTAGTTCAGATTCAAAGAGCCTGAATAAGCTTTGAATGTTTATGTACCCCCTTTCCTAGTTTGGTAATTAGACTCAGTGCCTTTGAACTTACCGAAGGGGAACTGTTGGTACATCAAACATAGGGATGTTTTCATTACAGCAATAAAACAGAAGGGGAAGTCTCTCCTCCCCCAGGTGACTTTTTTGTGGGGAGTCTCATTTCACAGACTTGAAGTCTCATTAGACGTGAACAGAAGAGGGAAGAGTCTGCTACCCCCCAAACACACAGGAAAATTCAAAAAGAAGAAGAATGAAACAGACCTGAGTTATTGGATCATGCACATGTAAATAGGGGGGCACAGGAATGAGTGTATGTGTGAGCCAACACTGAAGTTGGGATTCCCTTGTGATCCGCAGAGACAGAGATGGGCGGAGTCGTGCAGATAAAGGAAAGCAGCCACTGTCTGATAGGCATGTCTACATCTTTTCAATTACACAAAGTTTCCACCCATCAACTGGCAGATCAGTGTCATGATCAGTATCTCTGATCCTTGGACTGTCACAGTCGAGCCTAGTGCAGCTTGAGCTGCATTGGACCGAACAGTGACACACCTCTGCAATCCAGTATCACAGCAATATGTTCATCCTTGGGCAAGTGTAAGTGTAAGGGCAAACATAAAAAGGAAAAACAATGGCATAAAAAGATAATTATACAATCGGGTCTGTTAATCTACTAACCTGATTGGTCTGCTGGGATCATTACCCGGGGGTAAATCCCAGCATAACCCATGGGTTAAGTTCCAACCATCCCAGCTGACCACAGCACAGCGCAAAAAATCACTACAATTTTTCCATTTAGTTTTCCACCTCCGTTTAGCCAGGGTGTCAACTCTACCCCCACAGTGCCCCCAGCTCCACATGCATACTCCTTGAAAAAAATTAAAATAAAAAAATTATCACGTGGGAACGTCACTTCGCATCACTACCTCCCATCCGGAAACAGCAAAGTAATTCCAGAACCAGATTCTGACAGCAGCCCTTCAGTGCCATAAACAACCACATTGGACAGAAACAAGCAACCAAATGGAAAGTGTTTCCTGCCAAAATATGAACATCCAGTCCTTGTAAACCACAGTAAACAGCCTTCTGATACTCACCTGTTGTTTACTGCAGCTCCTCACATTGTTAACTCTACGTACACAGTGTCTGAATGTCACCTGAAGATTTACTGAGATTTTTTTTTATATAATTAATAATTTTGTGGCGTGGGTGGGAGTTCCTCGGGTCAGAACAGTTTCAACAAGCGTTTGTCAATGCCGAACGTTCGCTTGCAGGTATTTGCAGTGGTGTTTGGCATGTATGGTGCTTTACCCTAATGCCCTGTGCGATTGCTGGTATTTGCACAATAAATTGTCAGCATGACCTTTTTGTTACCCCCATTGTGCACTACATAGGTGGAAACACATTAGGGCAGGATGTGAAAAATGGCAGCTGTACTGCTCATAAGGAAGTGTGGTAAAATGCCAATGTTGAAAATCTGGAGTGGAAATATTGAAAATTTGCAAACCTATGTGTGTGCGTGGGAACTGTGGAATGCACGCTGGTAAAACAGTCATTTTTAGGGATTTTTTCACCAGATTTTCAACATTGCCATTTTAAAACCTCTGCTAATGAACAGTGTCACTGTGATTTTCTTACTATGTCCCATACATTGATTTCGCACACCGACTGCTCCATTGTGCACTGCATGGGGGGAAAGACGTTTTGGGCAGGATGTGAAAAATGACAGCTGTACTGCTCATAAGGAGGTGTGGTAAAATGGCAATGTTGAAAATGTGGAGTGAAAATATTGAAATTGAACTATCTTAGCCGCATGTAGGACCGCTGCACAATCCATGTTCGTAACACAGTTATTTGTAGGGAATTTTTCACCAAATTTTCAACATAGCCATTTTAAGATCTCTGCTCATGAAGAGTGACACTGTGATCTTCTTAATGTGTCCCATACACTGAGTTCTCACACCGACTGTGCCATTGTGCGCTACATGGGTGGAAACACGATTTGGGCAAGATGTGAAAAATGACAGCTGCAGTGCTCATAAGGAGGTGTGGTAAAATGGCAATGTTGAAAATCTGGAGTGAAAATATTGAAAATTTGCAAACTTACGCAGCGTGCGTAGGAACTGCGCAACGTAGACTCATAAAACAGTCATTTTTAGGAATTTTTTCACCAGATTTTCAGCACAGCCATTTTAAGACCTCTGCTCATGATCAGTGTCACTGTGATTTTCTTAATGTGTCCCATACATTGAGTTTGCACACCGACTGCGCCATTGTGCGCTACATGGGCAGAAACACATTTTGGGCAGGATGTGAAAAATGACAGCTGTACTGCTCATGAGGAGGTGTGGTAAAATGGCAATGTTGAAATTCTGGAGTGCAAATATTGAAAATTCGCAAACGACGAAGGCCGTAGAAACTGTGCAATGCACACTCATAAAACAGTCATTTTTAGGAATTTTTTCACCAAATTTTCAACATAGCCATTTTAAGACCTGTGCTCATGAACAGTGTCACTGTGATTTTCTTAATGTGTTCCATACATTGATTTTGCATGCCGACTGCGTCATTGTGCCCTACATGGGCGGAAACACATTTAGGGTGAGAGGTGAAAAATGACAGCTGTACAGCTCATAAGAAGGTGTGATAAAATGGCAATGTTGAAAATCTGGAGTGAAAATATTGAAAATTCATGAACTTACGAGCCTGCATAGGAACTGCGCAATGCAGGCTCATAAAACAGTCATTTTTTGAAATTTTTGCACCAAATTTTCAACATGGGGTTTTTGGGACCCCTTCTCATGAATGATGTCACTGTCATAGTGTTATTCAAGGCTGAAGGGTGATTTCGTGCAGTGACTGCACAGTGCCTGTGAAATCACCCTTCGGGCCCGAATAACACCATGACAGTGACACCATTCATGAGAAGGGGTCCCAAAAACCTCATGTTGAAAATTTGGTGCAAAAATTCCAAAAAAATGACTGAGATATGCAATAAAGTTGAAACCCCCCTATCTAGCCCATTATACAGCTTACCGGCAGTTCCTCAGTTCGTGGTCAGCTCTGAAGAGTGCAGACATGTTCCTGGTCCACCGAAGATCATCGCGCCGGAGTCCGGAGGTAAGTATGGAGTGGGGGGTGGGAGGCTGGGTGCGCAGTGGGTGGGTGCGGGTTGTGGAGGGGGCTGGGAGACTTGCGTGGGACCGTTTTTATTTTACAGGTTTAAAAAATAAAAAGGCGAGAGTGGGATGTTTGCAATGCTGGGTGGGCTCCCAGCATGGCATAGAAGAAATGGGGGGCCGAAAGAGAGCCAACAGGATTGGCATCCCGTCGGCAAAACAAGCGAGCGTTTGCCACTGGGGTGGGCTCCCAGCATAGCAGCAGGATGGCTTGGAGGTGGGCTCCCAGCATGGCAGAAAGCTTTGGGGAAGCGGCGTGGGATGTAGGTGGGGCGGATGCAGGGGGGAGAGGGCGGCGCTTGCATGGCAGCGGTGCTTTCCTTTGAAGCAGAGGAACACGCTGTCATACTGAGCTCCTGCACCCATTGGTGCAGGACTGCCATGCCTGCTCAAGGGAGCAGTGCACTGAATGAGAGAGGCACACCTCCAAGTGTGCTACTCTCCCAAAATGTTCCTTGCGCATGCTCACAAGCGAACGTAAAAATTAAAGTGCAGGTGGGGGATGGGGGTTGCTCATAGCTGGGAGGGAGCTGCAGTTTCATTTTGGCCCACATTACAAACTGTATCTTCAAAGAATCACAAATAATGCTCCCATTATACACCAGTTTAGTCTGACTACACATGGAATATTGCTCCTAGTTCACAGTAGCAAGCACTGCTAAAAGTAGAAAAAAAAATAAGGGGCTTACAATATCTTACACACATACATAGACTGAAAAAACTGGGTCTGTACTCTGCAGAGTACAAACATTTAAGAGGTGATCTTTACTTAATATTTAGGGTTATCAAAGATGAATGCTTGACGGAATGTATTAGTATCCGCAGAAGCCAGGAATACAACAAGAAAACAAGGTTCCACAGATACAGACTTAGGGGAGAAAACAACAAAACAAAGAAACGTTGTGACTTTTTTACCCACAGAATCATTCAAAGATGGAACACACTCCCAAAACACATTGTAGAGAGCAGTAATATTAATATATTTAAACATAGACTGGATCAATACATGGGGGAAAAGATACATGTTGCACCTATAAGACATAATAGGTGGTGAGTTCACAAAGGACAAATTGTCCATAGAACTCGTATCAAACTATGAAACTGTAATGTGCTGTCTGTCCCTCACCATTACATTCTCTCTCTTTCTCTCTCTCTCAAACCTTTCGGTCATGCTCTCTCTTGCATGAGAAGGTTACTGCCGATGACAGACTTTACTCCCCAGCACCAGCAGTTGTTTCAAATCACCTGTAACATGGCAACATGGGTTAATCCTTACTTGTTCCTCTCCCAGACTGCATGCCTTACCAACAGCTGTCTCTCCACAGCAACAGTAGCTCTCTTCCTGGCTCTGATTCAATGATGGCTCACAGTACCAATGGGAGGGACTTTTTATTACCAGTGGAAGGATATGATCTCTGCAATATTAAAAAATATTTCCAATAAATTTTTATTTTACTAATTCTCTTAAAAGTATTTTTTCTTTTAATTTAAGACTATAGCATAACCGCAATAATCCACTCCATGATCTGGGATATGCTGGGATTTACCCACTTCTGGTGTGGATTTGATCACTCAGCCTGGGGCCTCGTGACCAACCCACACTAGGCGTAGATAAATCCCAGCATAGCCCACACCCTGTCATGGATTATTGTTTAAATAACAAGTAGTTCAACAGCCAAGGGCATTACAAAATACAATAATTTGGTTAAAGCCATTCATAACTAGAAGTAAGAGCCAATACAAAAATGGCAATCAAAACAGAAATGACAGTAAGCAGTGCAATAATGATTGGCATGAAGAAAACACCATGCTCACATAATCAAATCAAGTGTAAGTGCAAGTAGTTATCCTTTAGGTATCAATCTATGCTGTTTTTCTTCTGTTGTTGCATGTTCTTATTCATCCATATTTAAGCACCCCCTTTTTGGGTGCTTACTATATGGCTTTCTTCTCCCTCATTCCCTTTTATGGACTGGGGCCATGGACTGCCTACAGGTCTGGCAGAATTTGGTTCCCAGGAGAGGATTTAAGGGGAGTTTTTGGCACCTTTAGGGGTTGCCAGCGGGAAACAAGGGAATGAGTTTGGAGCCAGTGTGGGTCATACCGTCACTGGCCCAGTCCAGAGTCTCAGCGAGCAACAAGTGATAGTCACCTGGGTAAGAGGAGGAGCTGGAGGTGAAACTTGTGAGTCATGGTTTGTGGCTAGTTGTGGACCCCTTAGCTGTGTTTGGGAGCCACATCCTGGAGAGTACATTATGGAGGGTCCACTTCATGCACTATGGCACTGGGATGGTCTGGTTGTGGGGTTCAGGAATTATGTGACTGGTGGTGAGGCAGCAAGGTGGTGGCTGTCCACCCTACGGGCTATGTGGTGGTGGCAGCCCACAACCACTTTCCAGTGTGACACTCCACTAGTCACGGGTGGTAGGCCTGCCTTCCTGTGGTGGAAACTGTTGTGTTTCCAGGACTGCCAGGGCCAGAGATGCCCTGGGATGCTCAGAGCTCAGTTTGGGATGGTGGACATGGGATTGATCAGTGCAACAGTCAGAACCACAGTAGACAAAAAGAGAGCCACACTAGAAGAAAGGAGAGATCTGAGCCTTGTGTTTTGGGGAGCATTCTGTGACTGGAAAGAAGTGCTGCTGCCATTAACAGAGCTTATTCCAGCTCTAGAGGGACTCCTAAAGAAAATGACCACTTGGTCATAAGTTTGAGCTGTGGCCCCAAGCCACTGTATAACCTTTTCTGCCTTCAGTATGCTGCCATGACCCCTGCTCCATGGAGTGCCATTGAGTCATCTTGGTTTTGCTCAGAGAAATTAAATGCAGTTGAAAAGGATTCTACAGTGTGGACATTGGCCTCACTAAATGAAATTGCACAGTTGTATAACCATAGTTGCCCCCCCCATCTAGTTTTTCAGCCCTGAAGAGGCTGTTCCCCCCATTCCTTGAGCTGCAATCAATCACGAATACATCAGCCAGGTAAATTCTGCCATGTTATCTTACCTCCAGGATTGTGTTTCTGCGGTATGTGAAGTGCCTCCTCCCCAGGACATTTAACACCAGTCCCCTAGAAAATGGGGAGGGGGGGCTTACACATAGTATTCTCTGTTATACATCAGAGTTTGGGGTAGCCCATGTGCTTAGGTCTGGGTGTTAGTCTCTGGAGAGGGTAGCTAATGTGAGGAAGTAATACTTTTGATGTTACTTATCAAGACTACACACCCCCATGTACTATGTAGTGTAGATATTAACAGAAGGAACATACATTGGAGCCCACCAGGATACAAAGGGAATCTGCAGAATTCTGCAGCTGAGTTATTGCAGGAAATGAGGCAATTTCAATGTCTGTTAATCCCTTTTGTATTGACAGGATCTGTGATACTGCATTGCATCCTCATGGGCTCCACTGAAGTTATAGTACAGTACTTTTAATGGAAAACTGTCATAATCTGAGGGTCCCTCTCCCCCAAAACCTTATTCCCTGAGTAGGCATTTTGCAAAGCAAACACAATTTTTTATGTATTGGAACTTATGTTTTTGAATGTTGTAAAGTCTAGGATTCTGCAAAATGGTAGAAGCAGCCCTTTTTCATTTCATTGGAATGTGTGGCACCACACCACTCACTTCAATACACTCCCATTGAAGTGAGTGGTGTGGCACTGCCCTTTCCTGTGAAATGGAACAGCACAGTGTCTGCCATTCTGCAGAATCCTGGACTTTACAAAATAAAAAAAGTAAGTTCCAATACATAAAAAAATAGTGTTTGCTTTGCGAAAAGCCAAATATTGGCATAAGGCTTTGGTGGAGGGGAATTTAATCAATAATGCATGACAGGGTGTGGGTCATGCTGGGGTAACCTCATGCCTGGGGTGATTGAGTACAAGGCCACAGGCGAAGTGCATCCAATGCCCCAGAGGTGAGGTTATCCTGTGCAATCCACACCCTGGAGTACATTATTGCTATTATACAATGGCTCACTTGTAAAACAAAAAAAAAGATGAAATAGTACATTTGACGTAATTGTTTGTCATTTTTTGAATGTGTAGGTATACTTTATAAAAACAATAGTACCGATTACTTGTTTCAGTCAGTAGGTGGAACTGCTGTTTTGTTTTTTTGTTTTTTTTGGTGTGGCTCTGGTCTCTCTGCAGTTAACCTTTGTTAATATGTCCTATTGCTTGGGTGTTTGTGTTTTCTGCCAGTTTTCCATTTCCATTTTCCTGTGTTTCTGTTTTTTTGACTGGGTATTTAAATTGCTGCTGGTTGTGAATCTGAGATTGGCAGCCTGTTCCATCCACTGTTACGATTAACCACCCGCTGCCATGAGGATGGAGGTAGGAAGGTTGTACGGAGTATGTTTGTGAGGGATTTCTTTTATATGGTGGAGTTAAAAAGGAAAAAAATGAAGAAAAATGTTGCTTGAAGAGTAGGCGAGTGATATAAAACAAGCCACTCAGTGACTGTTTAAACATGCGGTTGCTCGGTCACTCGGTCCCTGCAGAGCCAATCTCTGAGCCAATTCTGGTGTTGGCTTGAAAGTAGCGGGCAGAGGGCTTCATCTTAATTAACTTCTCGATGGAACACAAGGCTGTTAATGAGGATGTGAGCTTGTTCAGAGACATAAAAATAAATTGAATTGACATGGCAACTTTTTTTGTCAGGAAGCAAGCTACATCAGTGAACCATGCGACTGGCAGATACGGTCTCCATGGTTCACTGAAGTCACTCCATTCTGCAGGCAAAAAAAAACTGATATGAAAATGTTCTTTTTTTTTTATGGAAAATGTGCCTTAAGCCTTATTTTTTTTGACAAAATTGGTGTTTGGGAGGTGGTAATATAGTGTGTGTGTGGGGGGGGCACTGAATTCATTTACAATATCAACTGGGAGTGGGGGTAACCTTCTGGAGGGGAGGCATGATTTGTGATACTTTCATTCGGTCATGTGTGTGCCTGGACTTCATACAGTGATGTTATACTCAGATAACCTCACTGTCCCAGGCATACACTGATCAATCAGAGCCCAGGATTCTTTCTTGCCATTGTATAATTAACATCATGACAGTTTTCCTTAAAAATATTGCTCCCAGCTAGATTCCTAAAAGGACACAAACCATAACTTTGGATAATTATGAATGCTTTTTATAATTACTGCTGTAGAAATGACTACAGTACAATGAAAAGATGGACAATACATAGGATAGTGTATGGAAAATCACACACAATAAATGTATTCTTCCCCTGTGTGGATACCATGATGACTGATGAACTCAAGAGCAAAGCTTGAGAGGTCACTCAGTCATCATGGTAACCATGAGGGGAGGTTAACCTTGTTGTGTATGGTTTCCCATGCACTGTTCTATATAATGTATGGTGCACAGCAATCACAGCAGCCTTCATTTAAAACACAGGACATCCCAGCATGACTTACTCTTTTTTGTTTTGGCTCAACTCTGCTGACAACACTTGGCCACAACCACCTGCCAGCCAGCATACATGTGCGATTTTCCATCAGCCACTGACCAATGATGAGCACTGATGGAGTTACTTATATCTTAATGTCCTCATTAAAATAGAACGAGAAGTCAGTCTGCGTTAGTGAGGATGTCACTACTGCAGCAGAATGACTTTCCACGGTGTTTGAATTTCCATACACAATCGCGTTCCACCATACACTATATATTGCTTACACATAGCTGACCTTTGAATTTGTTTAATTAGTTGCACATTTAACTTTCTTCAGATTTTTGTTACCATGTACTGTATTTTAAAGTGCACAATCTCATTACTTTATTCGTTTACATTACCTTATTCATTGTTTTTATTATTATTGTACAGTCTCGTTACCAGTATTTCATTTTGCACAATCACCATCACTTTATTTGTTGTACTGTATTTATTGATATTGTATCTTTTAATAGCAAGATATTTTATATTGCATAATCACCATCACCTTATTCACTGTATTTATTATTATATTTCTGTAGCGCTCCACATTGTCAAGGGGTAATTAATACACATAGGTAATGTGCACCCCAGCTGGGGGTAATGGCACAGCTCAAAGCTGTAAACAGCACAGAACCCTGGGCACATGAAGATTCCAAAGAGCAAGGACTCTCCAGTCTTTGCTGTATCACCGAGGGCTAAACAGCACAGGAGATTTCTCTCTGAAGAAGGATTTTACCAGCTTTGTTATTTTTTTTCAGGACTGCCCAACTGTCAAATAGGTTGGGGCTACCCAATGACAAGGAACACCCATACGTTTTGAAATCATGCCTTTTAAGCTGTGGCTTTCAAATGGACTAATTTGCTAAACTTTTTCCTTTTCCACTGCCTTAGTGTGTGGATTGGGGATGACTTGCCACTATATAGGGGGTGGTTCAGGTCGCTATTACCTTTTTTGTCTCATACTGGTGCCTTGGGTAAGTGAATTTCACTTTATTTTTTATTTTTTTTGAAGGAGGTTTAGTTAGTTAGAAAAGGGTCTGGTTTGTTTATGGTAATACCTACTTTCCCCTTTTCCCCTCTCAGTGCTTCTCAAGAATGTCGGACCTTACCTCCATCCCTGAGGTACTTTTATGGCAGGGTAGTGAGGTTTTGATGAATTGTAATGCTTTCTACTGTGTGTGTGTTTTTCAACTTGTGCTACATCAGTGGTCATTTTCTAGTTTATAGATCTATTTTCTGAACTTTTCTTATCAGACTCATGTTCCAATCTTTATTTGATGCTTCAGGAGTATTATTTATTAAATCTAGTGCTTATCAGCACTTGCCTTAGGTTTTTTTTTGTTCTTCAGAGTGTGTTCTTTTCAGCTCGCCTGAGCCGCACAGGTCTTGCCATTGCTGGCGATTCACCAGCACTGTCTCATGCCTATTCAATTGCTCAGCACATTCTAGCTTCTGCCTCCTAATTGCTTTTTCTGCCTTTGGCTTTGGGGGTGATTCTGACAATGTGGTGACATCATGTACTTCAATGTGAAATCATTCCATTCACGCTCACCAGAATGCATGTTCAGTAGCATTATACTCAGCTGGGTAGCTCCAGGGAGAAGTTGGTGAGTATTGAAGCCAGGAGGGAGTTTGAATTTTGGAACAAATAAAATGATTTGGCAGTATTGAATATTACTTACACTGCCAACTGGAAGTGCTGTTACTCGGGCAGCCATATGATTAGTCTATTAGCCGGGGGCCACAGAAACAATTATTGGTTTAAAGGGGGGGAATAATAAGGATCAGCACAGTAATACCTCAATTATTGTTTAAGGCCTATAAATGCCTTATTTGGTAGATTTGATTCAAAGCCAATAGCACCATGGCTTATTGGAGACCAGTGATATTAAGACAATGTATGATGTGCAGGAGGGTAATGAGACCCTCACCTTTAGGCTGTTATTGTCCTAATTGTGAAACACAATCTAACATCAATTTTGGTCCCTAGCCTCTCAAACCCATGAGCTGGGAGGGGGGGAGTACACCTAGGATGCTGACTGAGTGGCAAGACTGAGTTGAGGAAATTCTTGTTATTACTCTTAAATAAAATACTGAGTCATGATGTCTGCAGAAGATCCCCTCCAACACATCCAAAGCTAAAGCAGGTTTCTCGGGTCAGGGGGGACCCATACAGACTTGTCCAGGCATACCAGAGCAGGATAAGTCTGCTCTTCCAGATCTGCAGGCAGACCTTGATCTTGACTATATAGAGGGTCAGGATGATAATACATGGGGCCATTAGAAAACTCCTGCCCCAGATATTCTGTTTGATGTTGAGCCCTCAGAGGTGGGGGGGGGAGGAGGAGCAGCAGAGGAGGAGGAAAACACATGGATGGAGCCTAAGAGAAAGATTCTGATCCCACTTCTGTTTGATACAAAATCTTTGTCCTACCTCATATTGGAGGCTTGCAGGACCTCACAGTTAAGAGATGCAAGCTATGGAGACTCTGGATGTGACTCCTATACTGTCTGTGTCCTCCTCATCACCAAAATGTTTTCATAATTTTGTACATTGTGACCAGATTATTGAACAGGAGTGGGCTGGCACAGACCAGAGAAAACATCTACCCAGAAGACGAGTAAGATGTTATCCATTTTTGGAGGAAAACTTCCAGAAGTGGGAAACTCCTAACCTGGCAGATAAGGCTGTGCATAATTCTACTAAGCACACAACCATCCATATTGGAGGGTCTCGGGCGCTAACCAATTCACACAATAAATGAGTGGACACCACATGCAGAAGGGTTTTTGCCTCAAATGGCATAAATTGCAGCTCCTCCTATGCAATGTTTATTGATTCCAGAGTCCTGAACTATTGGATTAGAGCTCTGAGTAGATTTATTCCCCCAACTCTAAAGGGGCAAACATTTTACAGCTGGTAGCCATGGCTCCTGCCTTTCTAGGGGATATCACAATGGACAATTTACAGATGTCAGCACACTCCGATTATCATATAGTGTCAGCCATGCGTGGAGTATGGCTAAGACATTGGGTCACCAATCAGGTGTCAAAGGAGAAGCTGTTTAACTTTGCATTTAAGGAAGGATTTTTATTTGGTTCTGTCCTGGATGACACCTTAACAGGCATCCAGGATAAGAAGGGGCACCTTCTGGTGTCAAAAAGGCAGCAGAAAACAAAATCGACACCAAAGGGTTGAGGAGGTGGATGTCAGCAGCAGTCTCGAGGTGTTTTTTTGTCCCTTTTGGAATTTCAGAAACCAAAGGAATAGGGAAAGTTCAGTATTGCCCATACTGCCCACCCTGGAGGTTACTATTGTTCTTAGAAAACAGGCACTGTAGAAAAAAAAAACAGTTTAATAAAACAAGTTTTAAAACATTAGTTCAAAATAACTTTTAAAACAAAATAGATCCTCTGCTGTATTGCTATGATATGTTTTGTCCCATGTCAGCTTCTGTACTGTCTATTGTGGTTAGTTGTCATGGTTACCCCCCCCCCCACATACACAGAGCTTACAATTTCTAATGCAATCTTTTTTACTTTTTATTTTTAATGTTTTGGTATATATTGTCTGTATTCTGCTTTTTTATGTGTGTTAATGTACTGGCCAGGGCCTGGCAAGATGTAGCCGTCACCTCACGCACATGCCGTTACATCCGGAAGTACAGCAAGGAATGATGGCAAGGGTCGGGAAATCTAAGTATTTCTTTATTTTTTTGTTTTCCTCTTTGATTTATTTTTTGTGCAGTATGTGCATTGTGAAATTGGGGAATGAGACGGATGGGCGTTGAGTGGGAGTTTGGCAGCATGCTGACAGGGACCTCAGGAGCATTGGCAGCGATGATCTGGCGAGACACATTTTGTGAAGTATGTGTCTTATTTTAAATTAAGAATTAAAGTAGTGTTCCGTGGTGACTGAAAGAAGTTTGACTTTGTTCCACAGGAGGATGGGTTGTGAGGTCTCTTGCCCACTAAGCGAGACATCAACATGGCAGTCCTTGCTATTTTCAACATTCCACTAGCCCAAGACTAGTTAGAATGATATGAGGCAATGGAGATTGGGACTGGTTATTTCCCAGTGTCTAGTGTCTCATACCAGACTGGCAGATTGGGGCTTGCAGCCAATCAGAAACAAAAATTGCATTTGCCCTTTTTCTAAACAAGTTTTTACACCACATGACATACTTACATAGTTACGTAGACATAGTAACATAGTAGTTGTGGGCAGAAATGGACTTCGTGGTCCATCCAGTCTGGCATAGCTGTGGACTTGTTCCTCCTTCTCTACCATAGATCCTGGCAGATCTGAGTCCGTACTTCCTCCCTGTCTCAATCTCACTAGTCCTCTGTGTCTATCCCATGCATACTTGAAGGCCTCTACAGTGCCTGTACCAACCACTTCCTCTGGAAGCTTGTTCAAGGGATCAACTACCCTTTCCATGAAAAAGTACTTCCCCACCCTACCTCTAAGTCTCCCCCCCACCATACTCATATCATGGCCCCTAGTCCTGTTGTTCTTCCTTTTCTGTAGTAAGCTGTCCTCAACTACTTTATTTATCCCTCTGACATATTTCAATGTCTCTGTCATGTCACCTCTCTCCCTTCTTACCTGCAGTGAGTGCATGTTTAAATCCCTGAGTCTGTCCTCATAGCTTTTGTGCTGCATGCCCTGTACCATTTTGGTTGACCTTATCTGCATGGCATCCATCTGGTCTATGTTCTTTTTGAGATGGGGCATCCAATACTGGACATTAGGGATGTGCGAAAAAAATTTTCTGCTGGCGGAATTTTTCTTCCACAAAAGTTCAGAAAACATTTTTGCAACTTTTGCTGAAATTCTACCTTAAAACTGTGGAAAAAATATAAAAAACTGCAGATTAATTTATTAAACTGCAGTAAAAAATATCTGCAGACAGGATCACTGCCAGTGGTCATTTCTGAGGCTTTTTTTAACTGCAGTTTAATTCATTAATCCACCCCCACTGGTCAGGGTCCCAGAAAATACCATCAATCCCTTCCTTGGGCCCTCATGATTTCTAGTGGCCCCCAACCAACTGATCATGGTCCCTAAAACATTTTATTTCCCTGATGTCCAGCAGACCTCCCCTCCCTAACCTGGATTTCTTAATTCACAAAAAAACAGCAGAGATTTTGCCAACTCATCCCTCTCTATTCCCAGTATTCCCTGGTGTCTAGTGGACCTCCCCATCCCAGATCCCTTGTAAAGAAAAATAATCCCCATTCCCTGGTGTCTATTGGACCCCCCAACCACCACCCTGACAGTTCATCTGCCACAACCAAACTCCACTCCCCACCTTGCCCTGAGCAGTCCACCAGTGCAGCACTCCTCTCTCCTCCACTACCAGTGGCCCACTGAATTGTCAATGAATGACCGCACAGTTGTACAAGTAGGTGCTCATTCACTGACAGTTCATTAAACTGTGGATAGAATAAATTCCACAGTTTCTATGCATTTTCCTGCAGTGCACAAAAAAAGTTCACAGAACTCGGTGAAAATCCATGAAAAAAACAGTTTCACCAATGGCGAAAGTTCCACAATTGCCATGAAATTTCATGTTGAAATCTAGATTTAGTAGTTGCTGTATTGGTCTTTGCAAGAACAGATCCAGAAGCAAATGATTTGATACATTTTAATGGACCAACATAGATGTAACAACACGAACAAAGTGCTCTAGCTTTTGGACCAACCAGTCCTTCATCAGAAGCCTAATGGCAGTTGTTTAGAAAAAACAATATTTTTAACAGCTGGATCATGCAAAAAAAAAAAAAAAAAAAAGAATCCCCAGTTGTTTAAAATACTCATTTAAAAAAATACAGAAAATGATGTCAGAGTAATTTAACAGCACCATACTACCTTCAGCCAGGAGTGTCCCAGGGTCAAAAGTGCTTGGTGCAACACACATACAAAGAATCCTACAGCATATAAATTTAATTGACATAAGAGAACACTGCTGGAGCAGATGACTCCTAAATCAAGCTATGAGTGTCACAACATGTATAAGGATGTGATTACTGAAATGCAACCCCCAACCAGATTAAAGACATACTGATATTGTCCTATTACTCTAAGACATTTCAATACATGCATTATGGACAAAAAAATTACCGGTAAAGTTGTCTTAAAAACATCAGTGCACAGTCTATGATGTGTAAAACTTAGCTGGACCTGTCACCCTGCTGTACTCTCCAGCTAGATATCATGTCCCATAATTTTCAAAAAAGCTCTAGTGTAGTGACAGGACTTTATAAATGATAATTTAAATATAAATTGACAGTATTAGTGTCAAACAAAAAACTCTAGTTGTGGACCTCCAAGAAATTAAGTCCATGTAGCCTGATATGTACTGATGTCAGTATACTCTGAGAATGTAACAACTTGATGTACCAGAAGTGTCTAAGGAATCTGAAACAGAGATAAAAATGTAAATTCTCTCCTCCTCCTCTTCACACAAACAATACACCCTACCCCACCCCACATCCCCATAATGTGTGTGTGGGGGGGAATAACTAGCTTTAAAGAGATGCTCACACACACACACACACACACAGACACACACACTTCCAAGGATTCTGGATACAACTACAATGAAATAAACCTGCCACCCTCCCCTTGATAAGGTAACTAGAAGTAACTATAAAGTATGTGTGTAAGGCCAGAGGTCTAACATACCTACATTTCCTGTAAATGTGTGCCAAGGAAAATGTTACCTGAAAATATTTTGCTGCCAGAGTTTCAGTGAAAAGCAAAGTGAAAAAATATGCTGCTTGTGTGTTTGACTTTAAAATATGGACTGTTGGAACTGAGCAATGATTGCCATTGCCTTGTAATTAAAGATTTAAAAAACTGCTTAAAAGTTACACATTTCCAGAGAAAAGTATTTGTGGACTTAAAGGACAGTGTTTCTAAGTACTCAGAAAGTTTCACGTATGTGCAGTGAAAATTGGGGAGTCACTAAGGAAAAATTTTTTTTTTATTTAGTTGTTTAACCAGGTATAGCACACTAAGCTGAAAGCTTTTTTACAGGAGCTACCTGGGAGCACAAGGAGGTTAAGTGATTTGCTCAGGGTCACACAGTATTCAAGTGGAAGCTGTGGGATTCAAACCCAGGTCTAGTCTGCTGGATATCACCAAATTTGCAGCTCAGAGCCTTAGTCTACTGCGCTATACTGCCTCCTACACTGCACTACGTACTGAGAGAAAATGCCTTAAAATGCTTGCTCCACTGAAACTGCCAGCAGAGAAAAAAGGTGACAGTTTGCAGCTTAAATTTTGCCTTCTCATTGATCGCCATGCTGGAGTGCAGCTGAGAGAGAGAGAGAGAGAGAGAGAGAGAGAGAGAGAGAGAGAAAGCTCATTTGCATAGTGTTGTGTGATTGGTCACAGTGCATCTAAGCCCTGCCCTTGCCTGAGTCTTAGAGTTGTGGAACATTCAAGGAAGAACAGCTGTGAACAGCGAGTAGTTTGCGCAACGGCAGGAGGAATCGCTTACAGCAAAAGTGCTTCTGAACCAGCATTTTTTTCTAACTTTTCACAGTAAAACCAAGCTCAATCCATATTCCAGTCAACTGGAGAGTGATCAAGGCAATTGTAGCTGCGATCAGTGGGACTGCCAGCCCGTTTCACCCAAGAGGCATTCCTTGAGTCAGCAGCAGGCCATATTACATTGACAGTGGACACTAGCTACTGCCTGTATGCACCCTGTGCAAAACGAAATGCCTGTTGTGCTAAAGGTTGGAAAACTGTGAAGAACTTGAGCAAATCCAGCAAAAGTACTGACAGAGAGAGTTTAGTGAACATTTAAATCTTGGGCTGTGTAAGAAAGTGCTGTTTTCAAAGAGAGTGAACTTTAAGACACATGATCCCTCTGGTCCAAGTGATAGTAAATGTGATGGACTGAGAAAAAAGTAAAGTGAATTTGTGCTTGAAAAAGTCAGCTGAAAGGCAAAAGATCCAGACAGAATCATAGCAATTTTAAACTGAGTGTGATAAAAAGTTACAGTCACCATGTTGGGGCATAGTCAGCAATATTTTAGACCAGTGTTTTCAAATCCAAACAAAGTTTCAAGTGGTTTTGCTTAGTGTTGTGGAATACAAATGCAGCAGCCAGGCAGCCTGTTAACAAACTTTACCACTGTGTTAAAACCAAATCTTAGCATGATTACAAAAGCACCAATTTTGGGACTTGTAAGTTTAATTTGCAGAACATGGCACAGCAACCCCTTCACTACCTGCTCCATGCCAGGGCATGGGTAGCCAAACAAGAACAAGAGCTAGCCAATTTTGAGAATTTGTATGACTGGTTATCAGCACTAGCCAAGGTGGCTTTGCCAAACTATTCAGTTAATGTGTGTGTAGTATGCCTAATTCCTGGGAGAGATGTTTTGCCAGTTCCCCATTGCATAGACTGCTGAGATTTGGGATGAGCAAGCTGGGTGGCACAATGGTAGCTAAAACCAAACACCTCCATTTAGCTCCAACTTGAACACTGGCAGGGGACCCTGTGATATCAGAACAGCAGCAGGCTGGGTGCAGTCAGAGATACCCCATAGAGTTTGTAAAGGAGTTTTTGGACATTGTCTGTGTCAATGTTATGCAAGACCCAGAAAAAGTTGAATGTTCCATGCCACAGAGTGTGGAGTTGGATGATGTAGCTGCAAGTTCAGAAGATCCTTGGAGGGAACGTCCAAGCCCTAGCCTCATGGGAGAGTCCGAGGTGAAGGAAGCGTGTTGTTGGGAGGCAAATACCTCTGAGAACAGTGGAGACTGGACAATTTCAGGGGCTGGAGCAATCACCAGCTCCTGGGCAGAATATGTAGAAGAAGAAGAAGCTTCAATGGCTGCAGTGGGACCCAATGAGTCACCATGGGCATTGGCTTCTATGGACCATCCCAATTTCTGTATGAAGAAAGACTCTAGAGATGTGCTCTTGAGTGCAGAGGTGGACTGCTTTTATTCTTCAATTCTGCAGTGTGTGCTTGTAGCTGGCTTAGTCAGGACTGGCCACCCCAGGCCGTGCTTCTGGTTTGGAGTTGGTTAAAAGCAGCAAAGAGGAGAGACTTGTCTGTAGATGAGCTGTGGCTGAGTATGGACCTTCATACCCTTTCTTCTCTCACCAAATCTGGGAAGAAATTGAGGAAAACAAGCATGCCGGGTTGTGGGAGGAGGCTTGAGTCAACCTGCACCCAAGAGTAAACAAGTGGGTCCGAACTAAAGTGTGTAATAAAAGACTGCAATTCTGGAAGTGTGGCAGAACATTGTTAATTGGCTCTGTGAGAGTAGTGGACAAAGCTGGCCAAGAGACATTCTACAGTGTTACCATGGTGTGTTCAGATGGGGTAACAGTTTATGCCCCACATCCTGAGTGGTACTACTTCTGAATTGGTACCATTCATTTGAAATTGTGCCCGTTTGCCAAAAGTAAATACAGCCATGCCAACCCAGCAATCTGCCACTGAAGAGGAAGCAACCCAGGATGGAAGTGCCTTTCTTCTCGTGATCCAGGTTCGGCTCCAGCAGCATCCAGGTTCATCTGTTGCAACATCCAGGTTCATCAGCCCAGCAGTCGGAGAAGATTCCCAGTATGGGTCCAGTAGGAGGTCATGGAAGCATCTGATCCAAAGATTTTGTCTACCTGGCAGATGAAGATCAACAGGCCACAGGTCCAGAGAGGTGATGTTGACATCCTTTTGTCACCTAGAAACCGGTAAGGTACTTTTTTCATTTTAATTGGACTGTTTTTCTACAATTGAGGATATCATTGGAACTTTATTCACCAACTGATTATCCTGATCTGGACTGCAGTGCCAGCAGGCCTTGTAACTGTTCCAGAACTGTGCTTTAGCAGGCTCTGGCCTAGGAGAGACTCTATTTGTAGTGCCTTGGCACTCTGGACTCTTTCCTAGATTTGGACATTGTAGGGGACTCCCCCAGAATGTTTTTGCAAATGCTTTTATGTTGTCTAATTTTGTGTTCTTGTAGAAAATCTTTTAAAAAAATGCCTTTTGGGCTTATGCAGTATCCAGTGGGAGGGTGTTTGATCACTGTTTTTGGTTTTATAGGTTGTGGTTGTGTGCAGAAATGTGTTTTTGCATTGTTTTCTTTTGCAAGTGATCTTGGAAGAAGACAAGAAGACCTAAAGAGGATTTTTGGAACTCATCGTTGTCCTATTCTGCATAGAATTGTTAGACTTTTCGAAAATGTATCGTACAACATGTAACTTTTTCGTTTTACAGGTGTGTTGGTGTAAAATGGTTTTTGGGTTTGGGCGTCTGGGAGGTAGCACAGGTCAGATAGATTTCCTCTAGTGGGTTGGGGGGAAGGCAGCTTGGTGGTCCTGAGTCTAGATAGGGGTCACTAATACTGGCTGTTAAGACATGCTTCGTGCAGTTCTTGGAGCCACTGAGAATTCATAGATAGTACAGTAGTAGGATAGGAACTGAAGTTTCTTCAGTGGGCCTCTATCCTTTAGCCTTACCTACCTGTGCCTGGCACATGGTAGGGAAGGACTTGTGCAACCTCCCCATAGAGAGCACGGAGGTAGGATGGCCTGGTACTAGGCAATGTCCTGGCTGTGGATAGCCAGTGCTCTGGTTGTGGTGAGTGTAACAACCCAGTCCCCTGAGATTACTAGAATCCTATCAGTATTAGTGTTAGGAAGGTAGCAGGCAGCTGATAGGGAGTTCATTAGGGACTTCTTACACAATGACATCATTGATTACTCAGCTAGCCTGAGAGAAGAATGATTGGTCATTTGAAACTCTTCCAGCATCATAACCCTTTCCTGTGTACAGCTGCTCTGGGGAGCTAAGAATGTTCAGTTAGTGTTCAGCTCTCAGTGTGGAGGTGAGAGTGGCAGAAGGTCTGCCAGTGGGCTCTGACTTGAGGGCCCAGAACTTCTCACCCTAGTGTAGAGTACAATTTCCTGCTTCCGGTAAAGTGGTAGAGACAGTTCTACAGCAGGATTTCCTGATTTCTACTCCCAGCAAACTGCTTTTCCTCAATGAGTTCAAGGGGCAATCCCCTGAAGATCCTTTGTGTGTTTCAGCTGCCTTGGAAAAGAACTTTGAGAGACTGTTTTGACCTGTCACCCAGGAGAGGTGCCATTTTGTTGTTCCAGGTCCAGTGGATGGGACAACTAGTGTGTGAGTACTGTTCTAAGGAGACAAGTTCTCCACACATTTTGGGGAATCATTTCTGGGGGGGGGTCCATAGATAAGGCTAGAACACATCTGTTAATACCCCAGTTCTCCCAGGAGAGTGAATTTCTGTAAACTGTTTACCCAGGAGAATGCATTTTGTGCTATGGTCACCCCAGTGAGTGACAGGAATGGAAAGTGTGGGACCTCTAGCATTTCAGTGAGGAATTGGGGTTTCAATGATGTAACCCTGAAGGAATGGCGGAGACTGTTGGTTGGGCCAAAGGGTGGGAGGAATGCCATCTGGATGCTTACAAGGCAGGGCTTACCGGTTCATAAAGGGAACCAGTTTTTACCTGAGCAAAAGCCAGTGCTGCAGGTTTAGGTGTGTGGCTCAGTTTTACTTAATTACACCTATTTTCAAAGAAGAGTTCCCAGCATCTGGCTTAGTTTCACAATATGTGTACACATGGGAGGAAAATGTTCAGGTGCATGGCCAGGTGTCCATAATATGCACCACTGGGAAATGGGAAGAAGATGTTCATTTGCGTGTTCTCAAACTGTACTGCATGCATGGAGAGTTCGTGAAAGTACCTGTCCTGCCTTGACCGACCAATGTGGGTCCACTACTGCTTCAGTTTTTCATCTGTTAAATAAAGCCATACTGCACAATCCCAGTTCCTGTTCTGGACATTCTGATTCTTGCTTCTGATTGTTGGATTTACTGGGGCCCCCTCAGCAGTTTAGATCTAGCATATGCCTAGCAGCCTCCAGCCTGGACCTGGGTTGTAATTTTATACAAGGTCTGTGTGATTTATCTCGTACCCCCACCCATTTTCCTCTAGAAATGAGCCTGGTATACATCCTAACACTAAGGGTGGTTCCAGTCTTTGAAAAGTAAATGATATGCCAATATGTTGGTACCATTACCAGATTTTAAGGGGGTTTGTGCTAACTTGTTATAAGTGGCTGGGGGTTACATGTTTGTAATGCCCCAAGGGTGGTCATTACAGAAAAATAAAATTAAATTAAATGAACACAGAATACACAGGTGCTTACAGTACCTGCTGCAGGGGTAGGCAGCAGGGTACTGTACGAAAGGGGACCCTAGACATAAAAGTCAACCTCCCTACACACACACAAAACACTGTAAATAATAGAAAAGGTGCACTTGTGCACTTACAGCTGGTCAAAAGATAGATTTTGTAAGCATTCCATGTCATAATGGCCAGGATGGAATGCTGTGCTGAGTGGCTCATGTACAGCATTCCAATCCAGCCATTCTAGAACCCAGTAAGTTTAACTTTAAAATTAATTCTAAAACAGTTGAGTTAGTCAGTTCTTGGGCAGCTGTTGAGGAGAGAGGACACAGTAAGTCAGAGGGACAAGAAAAGGGCTTACCTGGAGGGTTGAAGCCGTCCCTGAGGACTTAGCTGTGTGCCTGCTCTGCCTCCACTGCCTGAAGATCCCTGCTGCTGCAGTAGTGCCGTGGTCGGTGGTGCCATCGGGGCACCATGAAGAAAAAACGCCAGTTCCGATGCGTTTTATGGGCTTGTAAGCCCTCCGTTTATTAGTTGTAGCCCCCAAAGTATTTTAAGTTTAATTTCGGTCCCCTGTCGGCGCCTGAAAGCCGCATTAGCGTCAGCGCTCCTGTTTGACAGTTGAAGGCCCCGAGTCATCCCCTAGCCGCCTGCTCGCTCTCCCTCCTCTGCCAGCATCCTCCCGCCTCCTACCACAGCAAGAACCCAGAGCTCAAGAGGAGCGGTGAGTCGGTTGCAGCACTTGAAGCGTGCTGTCCGCCTGTTTGTAAGGGGACTGAATTTTAAATACGCATTAGGCGCTTTCAGAGGGCGTCAAGTGCTGGCAAATATCGGGTCGTTAGGGCCCGTGGAAATTAATATTTATTAGCGGCCTATGAATATTCATTAGGGGGCGTCGAGGAGGCAGAGATTTGCTGCACTAACTGACAGCAGGTTCAGGGAGCCTGCAGATTTAAAGGGGCAACGCCATTTAAATGGGTGATTCCGGCCAAAATATAAAGTAGGGCGTTAGGCCCATTATAAAGTGGGGCATCACGCCCAAAGTTTAGAGGGGCATCAGGCCCATTGTAAATTGGGGCACCAGGCCCAATATAAGGTGGGGAACCAGGCCCAAAGCAACGAGGGGCACCAGGCTCAGTACAAAGTGGGGCACCAGGCCCAATGCAACGAGGGGCACCAGGCCCATTGTAAAGTGGGGCACCAGGCCCAATCTAAGGTGGGGCACCAGGCCCAAGCTAATGTAGGGCTTCAGGCTGGAGATAAAGGTAGGGCATTAGGCCCGAGTTAAAGCCTGGTCTATAGGGAGGCCCTGGCCTAGCGGAATAGAGCAAGCCAGCCTAGTGGTACTAAAGGGAGGCCCCGGCTGAGCGTAATGGGGCAAGCCAGCCTAGTGGTACTAAGGGAGGCCCCACCTAGCGGAATAGGGCAAGCCAGCCTAGTGGTACTACAGGGAGGCCCCGCCCAGCGAATAGGGAACCAGCCTAGTGGTACTACAGGAGGCCCCGCCTGGAATAGGGCAAGCCAGCCTAGTGGTACTAAAGGGAGGCCCCGGCCTAACAGAATAGGGCAAGCCAGCCTAGTGGTACTAAAGGGAGGCCCCCCCAGCCTAACAGAATAGGGCACACTCAAGCTAACATAAGGCTTCAGGCCCGAGGTAATGGTAGGGCATTAGGCCCGAGGAAAAGCCTGGTCTAAAAGGAGGCCCCGGCCTAGCAGAATAGGGCAAGCCAGCCTAGTGTTACTAAAGGGAGGCCCTAGCCACAACGTACAGTAAGGGATCCTATCCCAGAATACCCTACCTATAGAAACAGGGGTTCATTTGAGAGTGTTCCATTTGCCTATACTGTGAAATTACTGTGATTACTGTACTACTTATGCTGAACTATTGTCCGAGGTACCCGAACTATTGTCCTAAATACCTGAACTATTGTCCTAAGTACCTGAACTATTGCCCTAAGTACCTGAACTATTGTCCTAAGTACCTGAACTATTGGTCCAAGTACCTGAACTATTGTCCTAAGTACCTGAACTATTGGTCCAAGTACCTGAACTATTGCTCTAAGCACCTGGACCGTGGCCCTCTCAGTAACAATTACCCCTGAAGTTATGATTTGCCCTCCTCTGGCAAATTATCATACCATTCCACAGTTCTTTGGGCATTCTTCAGTTATATGCTTACTACTGTATGAAGACAGTCTCAATCTTCTACCACACTGCAGTCTCATAATGTGGTCTGTTACACCACGTGCTCAGAATCAGTCTCTGCTCCGAAGAAGACATCCTTCCAGCATTCTTCACTTCAGGAAGATCATCCATCAACTCATCCCATCTGTTTGTGTCTGCAGCCAAAGTCAAAGTCCGTCGTCAGTCGTACCAGTCGTTACCGCCGTTTCTTGTTTTACAGCTTGAAAGTCGTCCGAACAGCATCACGACAGCCGATGCAGTGTCATTCCATTATGGTTCCTGTTCCAGATGTCCTGAAGTTGGTCACCCTCTACAGAAGAGAGAGAGCTCATCTTGGAGAAACTGTTCTGCGCCCCCCCACCTGGTCGTTCCCCAAAAGTCGAGTCCATCGAAGCCCAGTCCGGGACGCGTCCGCCGTTTCTTTGTTTTGTGTTAGTTCCTGACCTGAGGATTGCAGATCCAACCATCATCTCTTCAGATTCTTATGGTTCCTGGTCTTGTCCGAGTTCCTTCCAAGTCCAGCTGGCCCTTGGAGTGCTGCAGCATCAGTCGGATCATGGTAGTTCTCCATTGGATTCATCGCCACGCAGATCTTGGTCTTTCTTCATCCTTGGCAACCCTAGAAGTGGGTTTTGGCTGAGGAACCTCTTGCTTCAGTGTGTGTTATTTCAGGAACCAGTTGCTTTGGTTTTACATTCCGGCAGCCTCGGAGAGAGTGGGCTTTTGCCGAAGATATATGGTCTGTTTACCAAACCTCTCACCACCCCAGTGGCCTTATCTAGGTCCTTGCTGGGAATTGAGATTAGGGTTCTACAGTTCTGCTTTATTTCCCTTGTAGCTACCAACAAAGAACGATGGTGTACATGAAGACGCCGTATCTCTGGACCTTTGTAAAATTCTGGACTCTTCTGTAGATGTGTGATGCTGATCACCCTAATGTAGTGCTGAGTAGCCTAAGACTGCATTCTTGTTTAGAGTATAGAATACACTATAAACTAGTATCAGAATAAGACTGGATTCTTGTTTAGAGTATAGAGTACAGTATAAACTAGTATTAGAATAAGAGTGGCAGTAGGCCCGAAGTTTATGCTTGTAGAGGTAACCATAAAAGTGGTAGATCGAAAGTGTTTCAGTATAGCCCTGTTATAATTTGCCCTATTGTTTATCGGGCAACCCCCCTTCCTCCTTCTTGTGACTGTGTCTGTCTACCCCTTGGTACCAAATAAAATGCCCACCCTGTGGGCATCGAAAATACTAAGTCGACTCCTGCCTCTCCTTGTCCGGATAGCAGTTATCCTATCCGAAAAATAATTCGGACCTCTGGTGCCTCGCTCATCTCTTTTCACCACCTTAGAGTAGGGCACACTCTCTTCATCATCTCTAGAGCACCACTAGACCAGCATTATAAATGTTATTGGCGTAGTCGGCAGGACAGAGATAATTTATCTGAGGAGTCCAAAGTTGAAGTGGCTTAGTAGGAAGCACCAATGGAGCCAGGGGAAAGTAGTGGATTGTCCGGAGGAGCCGAGATGGACTTAGAGGAGTATCCCACCATCTCCCTAACCATGCCATACTACTTGGAGCTCCATCGTTCGCAGTTTTCTGGAGAAAGAGATGGAGACGGAACCGGTAATCTGGGAGAATTCCATTCAAAAATGCAAGCCGTGTTCTGGTTGTATCAAATCCCAGAGCCACAAAAAGTTAAAATTTTGATCGGGCAATTGAAGGGAGCTGCCTACCATGAAGTCCAATCATGGCCAAGTGGAGCAAAAGCCACAGCAGACCAGATACTCCAGAGGTTGCAACATATTTTCGATGCTAGGACCATATCTGACCTCAAGATGAAGTTCTTCTCACATACTCAAAAGTCTCAAGAGACCCTGAAAGAATTTGCATTAAGTCTACAAGAGCTGTTACAAGCAATAGAGAGAATAGACGCGGCAGAGGTCCGGGATGCAGACAGAGTTCTAGTTGAGAAATTTGTGGAAGGAGTACAAAGTGAGGCCTTGAAAAGAGAACTACGGATGCTGCATTTGCAGAACCCTGAAGTGGACTTTCTGGATTTTAAAGAGAAAGCCATCCGTATATTTGGTTCAGGGCATCCTAGAGAAGAAGCTCCAGCATATCCCCAAATCTCTATGGGAACTCAATGGCCGACCTACACTGACAAGGGTTGGAAAGAAGATCAGTCTTGGCAACTAGGCCTCCAACCAGAAGTGTCCTTACGAAGACGAGAGCCAGGAAGAGAAGCTGTTGCATACCCGAGTCGGCATTCCGAACATGATCATATACATGACCCAAGGTCACGGACCCCGATATGCTCTGTACAGACGGGCACTCAACACCATTCAGAGCTGATGGAACAGATTGCCATGCTGACCAACCAGATGGCAGAAATGCATAAAGAGATACAAAGTTGGAAGGCTGGGTGGAAGAACGAGAAAAGCTTCGGTCCATCGGAGAAAGAGAGGAAGCATGACCGAATGAACCACTCTAGGAGGAGCAAAGGGAGACGCTCCACAGATTGATTTGATGGCCAAGGTAGCCCATATGTCGCCGTGTGTGTGAGTGGTCATGTCAAACGGAGATGTGGTCAGCCAGTCAACAACACCTTAAGTTTAAACAAGAATTTTGGAGATGAGGACCGCACCCCCTAGAAGATCAGACGAAGCAGGTCCAGCAGTCCCGCTAGAACAGTCATGTTTTGTTGGCGACAGCCTGATGATTCCAGTTAGGGTCGATGGCATCGAGCTAATGGTGCTATTGGACACCGGATCGCAAGTCACCACCCTGCAAGGAAGAGAGTTTCGAAGGTACTGGACGCCCAATGATCTGAAGTCACCTCCTAGATCTTGGGTAAAGTTGATTGCAAGCAATGGGATGAAGTCCCATACTTAGGTTACCTGGAAGCTGATGTACAGCTAGGGCTAACGCTCAACGTATTCACAGGCATCATTGTGAGCGACGTTGAGAGTGATCAGCTACCACCACTCATTCTCGGGATGAACGTTTTACAGAATTGTTTCGGCGAACTAATTGGCATCCTCCAGCAGCAAGCCAACCATGTGCCTCGAATGGAGAAGCATGCCCTCCAACAGACCATACTCAATTTGCAATGCCACCAAAGATTCGCCAATGCCAAGGGTGAAATCGGTAAGGTACGGGTGACGGATGCTAGACCTGTAACCTTAAAGCCGGGCACCAAAACAACTTTGTGGTGCAAAGCAAAGGTGGGCCTGAGGGGTCAAGACTACGATGCCCTAGTAGAACCCTACCCTATGAATAAGGAAGAGCCCATAATAGTGGCTAGAAGCTTGGCCACGGTGATCCGAGGGAGGATACCAGTCCGGGTGCTAAATTACGGGACTCATGACATACAGCTGTAGCGGAACCAGACGGTTGCGCAGATCCACACAGTATGTTTGCAGGATATTGTTGAAGCTGGGGAAGAAATGGAGAAAGTGCCAGAATATGGGATGGAAGGAGACCAAAGACCAGAATGGACCAAGGAGATCAAAGTTGGCAATGCAATGACCAGCATGAAGCAAAAAGCCGATGTTTAGGAGGTGGTTTTGCACCGGAAAGAAGCTTTCAGCCAACACCCCCTTGGTTTTGGGTCAGCTAGTGGGTACAACATCACATCAGTACCCATGGACATCCACCTATCTGAGAGAGATTGGGCCGATTCCACCAGCTATGTACCAGCAGGTCAAAGAGATGATCAAGGAGATGAAAAAGGTGAAGGTAATAAGAAAGTCACAGCCCTTGGGCAGCGCCAATTGTTCTGGTCAAAAAGAAGGATGGTAAGATCCGATTCTGTGTGGACTACCGCAAGTTGAATGCCATCACTCATAAAGATGCATACCCTCTTCCTAGGATCGAGGATTCCCTCACAGCTCTTCAGTCAGCAGCCGTATTCTCCACACTTGATCTGACCAGCGGATACTGGCAGGTTCCTATGGCACCCCAGGATCAGGAGAAAACAGCTTTCATTACTCCCATGGGTTTATTTGAATTCACTAGGATGCCTTTTGGTTTGTGTAATGCACCTGGAACTTTCCAAAGGCTAGTGGAACATTGTCTTGGGAGCCGAATTCGACACCCTGCTGTTGTATTTGGACGATATTACCGATATTCAAAATGCATGAAGATCATCTGCGCCACCTGGACGAAGTATTCCAAAAGCTGATCCAGTATGGGTTGAAAATTAAACCATCCAAATGTCACCTTCTGCAGACCAAAGTAAGTTACCTGGGACATATCATCTCCGCAGATGGAGTGACGCCAGACCCAGAGAAGATCGAAGCTGTTAAGAAATGGCCTGTTCCTACCACCATCAGAGAGGTCCGGAAATTCTTGGGATTTGTTGGGTACTACCGAAGGTTTATTAAGAATTTCGCAAAGATTGCCATGCCTTTGCACGAACTCCTGAGAGGATCAGCAGAAGGTAGAGTCCCAAAGAATCGCCTGGTTACATGGGGTACCAAGCAACAAGAGGCCTTCGATCAACTAAAGACCATACTTACTGAAGCTCCCATCTTGGCATATCCAGACTATGCAAAATCATTTCTATTGTATACAGATGCCAGCAACAGAGGATTGGGTGCAGTACTTGCACAAGAACAAAATGGTGTAGAAAGGGTAATCGCCTATGCCAGCAGAGGATTAAGAGGATCTGAGTGGAACGACGCCCGCTATAGCTCTTTTAAATTGGAATTCTTGGCGCTAGTCTGGGCCATCACTGAAAAATTTAGACAATATTTTGCCGCCAACCCTTTCACAGTCTTCACAGGCAATAATCCGTTAGCACACCTGAATACTGCAAAGCTAGGAGCCCTTGAGCAAAGGTGGGCTTCTCGACTTGCAAATTACAGATTTTCCATCAAGTATCGCTCGGGTAAATTGAATGTGAATGCCGATGCCTTGTTCCGGATGTCTGAACAAGTAGAAGCAGAAATAGACGACAGCCAGCTGGAAAATATTGAAATGCCACCTTTCCTACAAGTACCCGCTGAGATTGTGCAGGCATGCTGTCTGCTTGCTCCTGAGGTTAGAGAGGAAGACCAACTGGAAGTAGATGACATGATTGCTAATCAAAAGAACCTATGGGCGAAACTACAAAGCCAAGACCCAATAGTGCGTCAAGTGAAGGATCTAGTTGCGCAACAGAAGCGCATGAACAGAAATGAAAGAAGAAAATTGACCACAGAGATGACGAAACTGTGGAGGCACAGGACCCACTTGACAATAGAGGATGATCGTCTGGTGAAAAAGAGTAGAGATCCCACCACCCACACTGGGATAACTCAAATCGTCGTTCCAAAGACCAGTGCTTCAGTAGTGTTGGAAGCATACCATGACAACTCAGGACATTTCGGTCACAAGAAAACGGAAGCTATCATCAGAAGGCGATTCTATTGGGTAGGAATGCGCAGTGATATAGCAAAATGGTGTGAGGAATGTCCAACATGCAACTTAAAGCGCAAGGAAAAGGGGAATCATAGAGCTCCTCTCCATCCAATAGTCAGTAGCGCACTGTTGGAACTAGTTGCTCTTGATCACTTGAAACTGGATCCTAGTTCAAATGGACACGTTTACATCCTCACTATGGTGGATCACTTTTCCAAGTTCGTAGTTGCAAGTGCAGTGAAGGATCTATCTGCTTGAACCACTGCTGAAACCTTTATGAGATGTTTTGTACTACCTTATGGATACCCCACTAAAAATCCTAACAGATCAAGGAACATCTTTTGAATCTCAACTCTTTCACGAACTATGTGCTCTATATAGGACTCGTAAGTTAAAGACTACTGCGTACCATCCCCAAGGAAACGGATTTTGTGAAAGAACAAACCAAATTCTCTTAGAAATGTTGCGAGCTCTACCAGAATATAAACGTCCTTTCTGGCCTGCTTTACTCCCGGAACTCACGTATCTGTACAACAATACGATTCATTGCTCCACAGGTTATACCCCACACTACTTGATGTTTGGAAGATACGGAAGACTTCCAATGGACTTAGTATTGGAAGTGCCACCAGAAGAAGTTAAAGGAAAGAAGCCAGTGACAAATTGGGTCCAAGAACATAATGAACGATTACAAGAAGCAAGAAGAATAGCTGGAAAACACATGGAACAAGCACGGCAGAAGCAGAAAACCAACTACGATACCAAGGCCAAAGCTGCACCTTTACTTATTGGAGAAAGAGTAATGTTGAAGAAGACCCAGAAATGTAGTAAACTTTCTTCAAAGTGGGAATCAGAACCTTATTACATCATCGAGATACCTTACCCTGAACTGCCAGTCTACAAAATCAAACATGAATTTGGACATGGCACCAAAATTGTCCATCGCAACCTACTAAAAGCGTGCACTTTCAGAGACACTGTGATCATTAAAGAACAGGACAGTCCTACGCCAGAAAGAGAGGCAGGAGTCCACCAAAGACAAAATATGGAAACCAGAATCACCAACAAATTGGTGTACAGAACCCTGGATTCATACTTCGCATGTGCATTCCCTTGACCGTTCGAACTATGTACCAGTACTAGCTCCAGAAATACTGGATTTCCGGGAAGAAGAATGTCTTGTTCCAGAACCTATTGACTTCCAACCCCGCAGATCTCAAAGATCGAACGCAGGTATCCCTCCTAGAAGGTATATCACAGAAGTTTCTCAACTAGTACCTTGGTACAACAGGTAGATCTAATTCAAGTAATTTCCCAGACACAGTCACTTTAGGGTAAAATCTTTAAAACAAAAAATTTATAGTACAGTAGAAGTTTTAAGAATATTTTAGAGATTTTAAGAGTGTTTTATTAAAGTAAGACTTCATAGAGTATTAAGTAAGATCTTCATAGAGTATTAAGTAAGATTTTAGAGGTTGATAAGAAGATAAATTTTATAAAATGTTAAGGGAATACATGGGGACATGTATTGTTAGGCGGCGGGCCCGAATCTGTAATGCCCCAAAGGTGGTCATTACAGAAAAATAAAATTAAATTAAATGAACACAGAATACACAGGTGCTTACAGTACCTGCTGCAGGGGTAGGCAACAGGGTACTGTACAAAAGGGGCCCCTAGACATAAAAGTCAACCTCCCTACACACACACAAAAACACTGTAAATAATAGAAAAGGTGCACTTGTGCACTTACATCTGGTCAAAAGATTGATTTTGAAAGCATTCCATGTCATAATGGTCTGGATGGAATGCTGTGCTGAGTGGCTCATGTACAGCATTCCAATCCAGCCATTCTAGAACCCAGTAAGTTTAAATTTAAAATTAATTCTAAAACAGTTGAGTTAGTCAGTTCCTGGGCAGCTGTTGAGGAGAGAGGACACAGTAAGTCAGAGGGACAAGAAAAGGGGCTTACCTGGAGGGTTGAAGCTGTCCCTGAGGACTTAGCTGTGTGCCTGCTCTGCCTCCACTGCCTGAAGATCCCTGCTGCTGCAGTAGTGCCATGGTCGGTGGTGCCATCGGGGCACCATGAAGAAAAAACGCCAGTCCCGACGCATTTTATGGGCTTGTAAGCCCTCCGTTTATTATTTTTAGCCCCCGAAGTATTTTAAGTTTAATTTCGGTCCCTCGTTGGCAGCCTGAAAACCGCATCGCGCTCCTGTTTCGGCCATTGAAGGCCCCCCAAGTAATCCCCCCAGCCGCCTGTTCGTTCTCCCTCCCTCTGCCAGCATCCCTCCCGCCTCCCTACCACAGCAAGAACCCAGAGCTCGCAGGAGCGGTGAGTCGGCAGCAGCACTTGAAGCGTGCTGTCCGCCTGTTTGTAAAGGGGGGGACTGAATTTGTTTAAATAGTGCATTAGGCGCTTTCAGAGGGTGGCCAAGTGCCGCGGGGGCCATCGGGTCGTTAGGTCCTGTGGAAATTAATATTTATTAGGGAGGCGGGGTTAGCGACGCCCCTAAGGAGGGGCCAGAAAGAAAGGCCTTTATAGCGGTCTATGAATATTCATTAGTGGGCAGCGAGGAGGCGGAGATTTGCTGCACTAACTGACAGCAGGTTCAGGAAGCCTGCAGATTTAAAGGGGCAATGCCATTTAAATGGGCGATTCCGGCCAAAATATAAAGTAGGGCGTTAGGCCCATTATAAAGTGGGGCATCAGGCCCAAAGTTTAGAGGGGCATCAGGCCCATTGTAAATTGGGGCACCAGACCCAATCTAAGGTGGGGAACCAGGCCCAAAGCAACGAGGGGCACCAGGCTCAGTACAAAGTGGGGCACCAGGCCCAATGCAACGAGGGGCACCAGGCCCATTGTAAAGTGGGGCACCAGGCCCAATCTAAGGTGGGGCACCAGGCCCAAGCTAACGTAGGGCTTCAGGCCAGAGATAAAGGTAGGGCATTAGGCCCGAGGTAAAGCCTGGTCTATAGGGAGGCCCCGGCCTAGCGGAATAGGGCAAGCCAGCTTAGTGATACTAAAGGGAGGCCCCGGCCTAGCAGAATAGGGCAAGCCAGCCTAGTGGTACTACAGGGAAGCCCCAGCCTAGAGGAATAGGGCAAGCCAGCCTAGTGGTACTACAGGGAGGCCCCGGCCTAGCAGAATAGGGCAAGCCAGCCTAGTGATACTAAAGGGAGGCCCCGGCCTAGCGGAATAGGGCAAGCCAGCCTAGTGGTACTACAGGGAGGCCCTGGCCTAGTGGAATAGGGCAAGCCAGCCTAGTGGTACTAAAGGGAGGCCCTGGCCTAGCGGAATAGGGCAAGCCAACCTAGTGGTACTAAAGGGAGGCCCTGGCCTAGCAGAATAGGGCAAGCCAGCCTAGTGGTACTAAAGGGAGGCCCCCTGGCCTAGCAGAATATGGCACAATCAAGCTAACGTAGGGCTTCAGGCCCGAGGTAATGGTAGAGCATTAGGCCCGAGGTAAAGCCTGGTCTAAAAGGAGACCCCAGCCTAGCAGAATAGGGCAAGCCAGCCTAATGGTACTAAAGGGAGGCCCTAGCCACAACGTACAGTAAGGGATCCTATCCCAGAATACCCTATCTATAGAAACAGGGGTTCATTTGAGAGTGTTCTATTTGCCTATACTGTGAAATTACTGTGATTACTGTACTGCTTATGCTGAACTATTGTCCGAGGTACCTGAACTATTGCCCTAAGTACCTGAACTGTTGTCCGAAGTACCTGAACTATTGCCTTAAAAGTACCTGAACTATTGTTCTAAGTACCTGAACTATTGCCCTAAGTACCTGAACTATTGTCCTAAGTACCTTAACTATTGGTCCAAGTACCTGAACTATTGGTCCAAGTACCTGAACTATTGCTCTAAGCACCTGGACCGTGGCCCTCTCAGTAACAATTACCCCTGAAGTTATAATTTGCCCTCCTCTGGCAAATTATCATCCATTCCACAGTTCTTTGGGCATTCTTCAGTTATATGCTTACTACTGTACAGACAGTCTCAATCTTCTACCACACTGCAGTCTCATAGTGTGGTCTGTTACACCACGTGCTCATAATCAGTCTCTACTCAGAAGAAGACATCCTTCCAGCATTCTTCACTTCAGGAAGATCATCCATCAACTCATCCCATCCGTTTGTGTCTGCAGCCAAAGTCGAAGTCCGTCGTCAGTCGTACCAGTTGTACCCGCTGTTTTCTTGTTTTCACAGCTTGAAAGTACGTCCGCCGAAACACATCATGACAGCTGTGCCAGTGTCGTTCCATATGGTTCCTGTTCCAGATGTCCCGAAGTTGGTCACCCTCTACAGAAGAGAGAGAGCTCATCTTGGAGAACCTGTTCTGTGCCCCCACCTGGTCGTTCGCTGAAAGTCGAGTCCGTCGAAGCCCAATCCGGGATGCGTCCGCCGTTTCTTTGTTTTGTGTTAGTTCCTGACCTGAGGATTGCAAATCCAACCACCATCTCTTCATATTCTTATGGTTCCTGGTCCTGTCCGAGTTCCTTCCAAGTCCAGCTGGCCCTTGGAGTGCTGCAGCATCAGTCGGATCGTGGTAGTTCTCCATTGGATTCATGGAGATCTTGGTCTTTCTTCATCCTTGGCAACCCTAGAAGTGGGTTTTGGCAGAGGAGCCTCTTGCTTCAGCGTGTGTTATTTCAGGAACCAGTTGCTTTGGTTTTACATTCCGGCAGCCTCGGAGAGAGTGGGCTTTTGCCGAAGATATATGGTCTGTTTACCAAACCTCTCACCACCCCAGTGGCCTTATCTAGATCTTTGCTGGGAATTGAGATTAGGGTTCTACAGTTCTGTTTTATTTCCCTTGTAGCTACCAACGAAGAACCACGGTGTACACGAAGACGCCTGTATCTCTGGACCTTGTAAAATTCTGACTCTTCTGTAGATGTGTGATGCTGATCACCCTAATGTAGTGCTGAGTAGCCTAAGACTGCATTCTTGTTTAGAGCATAGAATACAGTATAAACTAGTATCAGAATAAGACTGGATTCTTGTTTAGAGTATAGTACAGTATAAACTAGTATTAGAATAAGAGTGGCAGTAGGCCCGAAGTTTATGCCTGTAGAGGTAACCATAAAAGTGGTAGATTGAAAGTGTTTCAGTATAGCCCTGTTATAATTTGCCCTATTGTTTATCGGGCAACCCCCCTTCCTCCTTCTTGTGACTGTGTCTGTCTACCCCTTGGTACCAAATAAAACGCCCACCCTGCGGGCATCGAAAATACTAAGTCGACTCCTGCCTCTCCTTGTCCGGATAGCAGTTATCCTATCCAAAATAATTCGGACCCTGGGTTGCTCATCTTCATCTCGAGTGGCCCATCACATGTTGTTACCCCCATCCCCCTAGTTGGTATGTTGCCCTTGGGGTCTTATACCCCATATGCGTGACTTTACATTTTTAGCATTAAATCCCAGCTGCCATAGCCTACATCATTCCTCCAGTTTGTTCTGGTCACTTCTTATTCTATCCACTACCTCTTGTGTGTCTACCCTGTTGCAGATTTTTGTGTCATCTGCAAACAGGCATTCCTTCCCATCCAGTACCTCTGCTATGTTCCCTATAAAAATATTAAAGAGTAATGGCCCTGGAACTGACCTCTGTGTTACCCCTCATGTCTCCCCCAACCTCTTCTGATCTCATCCCATTCACTACTACCCACTGGATCCTGTTGCTTAGCCAGTTTAGCATCCACTTTAGTACTTTTGTCCCCACCCCTAGACTGTTCAACTTGTTTACTGACATTCAGTGTTGGACTGTATCAAAAGCTTTCCTGAAATCAAGGTAGGCCACAACCACTGCCCCCCACCCTGGTCTCTGACTCTTGTCACCCAGTTGAAGAACTCTGTTAGGTTAGTTTGGCATGATCTCCTCCCTGTGAAACCAAGATGCCTTGAATTCTTTAATCTACTAAAGAAATGGTGCTCAGTGAACTGTATTGTACAATCCTGTTACAATTTGTAACTCCTTTAATCAACACTTCACAGATTTGTCAAACTATACTAGTTCATTTCCCACCTCTGATGCCTCTACCTTGACCCTGCTTACCTCCACCAAGCACCTCCCATTGCTTCCACATATGGGTGGTAACTTATGAGGGTGTCTATGATTTCCTCAGGTCTATCTCAGATAGCTACAGTGCTGGTACAGAGGACCTTGAGCCTTGACTTCTAAAGTTAGCCATTCCTCTTATTTCCACTCCTTCGGCAAGCATTTTCAATGTATCTCTCTGCTCGGGAGTGTTCCTCCAATCTGCAAGACTGCTACTATAGTCCCTGGCTTTAAGAAACATGACCCAAAATCCACCCTCAGTTACTGATGTATTGCCTTACTTTCTGATCTAAGTAATCTTCTAGAAAAATCTGTCTCCCTTCAAACCACTTCATTTCTTCATGAAAATAATCTTCTTTCTGAGTCTCAGCATGGATTTAGAAAGGGCCATAGCACAACTACTGCTCTTCTTAAGTATATGAACTATACCAAAATTGCTATGGACTCTGGCCTCCTAACTGGGGTAGTCTTTATTGACCTTACCAAGGCTTTTGACCTTGTAGACCACACCTTACTGAAGGCCAAAATGAGTTCTCTTGGCTTCTCCCCTGAGGAAGTTATTTGGCACCATAGCTACTGTAGCTGTCTGACAGAGGGCAATATGTCAAATACTGCTTTGCTTCATCTGAGCTCACCTCTCTCAACATTGGAGTACCTCAAGGCTCCATCCTTGGCCCCCAATTCTTTTCTCTGTCTTCATTAATGGCATCGCTCTCTTAATGCCTCCCATTCTTCTTCCCTTCTTTATGCTGATGACCTCGTTCTCTACTATAGTGCCAAGGATGCCCCTAACATCAATTCTACTCTGTCTTCTGATGTTTGCCATATTCAAGGCTGGCTTACCAGTAATAAACTAGTTCTAAATACTAGTAAAACCCAAGGCATGCTTTTTGAATCTGTCACAATGCTGAAGAATACCATAGTCAGCTATCAGTTTCCTGCACTGATAGCTCTATTCTCAGTAGTGTGCAGTCTTTCAAATATCTGGGTAACACCCTGGACCCTTCCCTGAACTTTGACTTACACATCTCATCTGTAAAGTTGTAAACTCTAAGACTGGACTGGTCTACAGAACTAGATTTGCCCTCACTCCTTCTGCACATGTAGCTATAGCTCAAGGCATTCTTCTGACAGCCCTTACTTATAGCTCCGTTCTTATGCTGGTTCATCTAAATCTAGTCTACATACTGTAAATGGAATACCTCATATAACAACATATGCTGCTTTGCACTGGCTTCATATCATCACACTCACCACTGTCATCTATACAACAGTCTTCAATGGCAGTTACCCATGCCTCATCATCATCATTATTCCCTTAGTGTCCTGTCTGATAGCATGTTTTGGTCTGGTGTTCCCTCTTCTTTAGCCCAGATGCTCATCCCTGAAAGCTCACATTATGATCTTCACTCTGGTGATCAAATGATCCTTCAATTGCCCAAATGTGAAACAGGCACGGGTACCCAATCTTTCTCTCACATTGCACCTATTTATTGGAACTCGTTACCCTTAAATTTACACCTCTCCTCACACTTGCTTTAAACACCTCCTAAGAAGTAATTTCCTGCTTGCAGACCATTGCTTCTGCTTCTGACCACCTTAAACTCTACTGATCTCTATTTTGAACATGATTAATTTGTTTCTGGGCCTTGTATGAACCATGTAAGACAAAATCCCACCCAGTGCACTTACTTCCCTCTACCTTTGTATTAGTCCCTACCTATTTCTCTTTTTCATAAAATCTACTTTACCCCCTCTGCCCCTCCCTCAAGTGCTTCATGTACTCTTCTCTTCCTACTAGGGGTCTCCTTAGCCAGTTCTGGCCTGCACTTAATCTCCATAGGTTTTGACCTAGGATATTACATTTTTTATTTTATTCTTATTACTTGGTATTATGTACCATTGCTGAAAATTGTACCTTCTATCAATGATTGTTGTACCATACTGTCTAATATATGCAGGTCTGAGACACCAGTACATTTGCTTGTGTGCTTTGTAGATTATGATTGTTTGTTTCTCCATGAACTGCTTATTGTTTTGTATTTTATGTTCTATTACTATCATGTATTTTAACTGTAACTGTATTTCGATGGTAACTGTATTTTGTTTTGTGCTCTCCTGGGTCATGCCTGAAACCAGGATTTTCTATGTCTAGTGCATTTACTCAGTTACCAAAAACAAATAAATAAATAAATACATAAATAAACTTATTAATGGTCAGGAAGTCTCCCATTCTTTCTTTTATTAGTGTCTCCATGACCTCACCCACCACTTATGTCAGGCTTACCAGTCTACAGTTCCCTGCCACATCCCTGTTCTCACTCTTGTGGATTGGCACCACGTCTGCGTTCCTCCATTCCTCTGGTACTACTCCTGTTCCCAAGGATTTGTTGAACAGGGCTGCCAGGGGAGCAGCCAGTTCCTTCCTTAGCTCTTTTAGTATCCTTGGGTGTACTCCATCAGGTCCCATAGCCTTATCTACCCTTAATTTCTACAGTTTGCTGAGAATCCTCTCCTCTGGAAAGTGGCTTGTATCTACTTCACCACTGGTCTTTCATTTTTCCTTAATCTGTGAACCATTTTCCTCCTCTTCTTTAGTGAATACTGAACAAAAGTACTTGATCTTTGAGATGGAGTCCCAACACTCAATCATGATGATTCTCTAGCCATAATTTAGCATCAGTAGACCTAAGGGATGCATACCTACACATCCCCATTCTCCAGTCACCCCAAAACTTCCTCTGGTTCATAATCTAGGGGCAGTACTTCCAGTACAGGGCACTCCCCTTTGGGCTGGTAACAACACCCAGGGTGTTTCCTTGAGGGGCCTCATAGTACTTGTGGCTCAACAGAGACAGGAAGGACATCATGTGTATCCCTACCTGGATGACTTAACTCATCTGAGCCTCCTCTGCCCAGATAGCAAGGAAATCAGTGTCCAGGACCCTGTAGATACTAAAGATACACAGTTGGGTAATCAGTTGGGTGAAAAGCTCCCTCAACCTATCATGTATTCTGGAACACTTGGGCATGGTGTTCTGGATGGATGAGGGGAAGGTTTTCCTCTCTGCAGCCAGGAAAGTGACCCTGAGATGAGAGGTTCAGTGGCTGAGAAGCTAGCAGTCAGCATCTGCTCACAGGCTTCTTCTGATTTGGCAACTGATGATGCCAGCAATAGAGCTAGTATCATGGGCATGATTACACATACTGTCCCTTCAGATGGGGTGCTAGCAGCCTGAAACTAATCCTTGGAGGACTGCCAAGCCCTGCTCCTACTTACTTAGTCACCCTGACAGTCTCTGACTTGGCAGGAGAGTTCTGAGAACCTAAGGGGGGGCCTCCACTAGAAGCAACACCAGAGTTGATTATGATAACTAATGCCAGCATGTCAGATTGAGGCACAACCCTCGACCAGGTTCCAGTTCTGGGCATGTAGGCTGCGCAAGAACAACAGCTACAGATAAATGTGTTGGATATGAGAGTAGTATGGCTTTCTCTTCTTCACTTTCACAATTTGGTTCAGTTACAAGATGTAAAAGTAAGGTCAGACAACACCACCACAGTGGCATACATAAATAATCAAGGAGGCCCAAGAAAAAAGGAAATTATAGCATAAGCAACTGAAGTACTGCTGTGGGCAGAGGAGAACCATCTATCTCTTTTGGCAGTTCATCTGGCAGGAGAACCGAACATTCAGGTTGATTGGCTGAGTTGAGAGACAGTTCATCCGGGGGAGTGGATGTTGAATCTGGAAGCGTTCGACCTTCTGTGCAGTAGGTTTGGTGGGCCTCAGATCGACGCATTTGCCTCAAGTCAAAATGCGCAGTATTGAAGTTCTTCAGTCGATACCGGTGTCCACAGGTGGAAACGGCAGACGTGGGATTTCTTCAGAGTATATTTGCTTCCTCCTCTGCTGCTCCTTCCAAAAGTCATTCACAAAATAAGATAGAGTACATTGTCATTTATCTGACTGCCTTCAGAGACATCTAAAATGGTCAGATAATCGGGAGTTCAGATAAACGAGAAGTCAGTCCAAAATGTTATTGGCAGAAGCAACCCTTCTCCAAAAGAAGCTGTAAAACAAAATTACTAGCAAAAGAAGCTGTAAAGCAAAATTACTAGCAGTTTGGTGAATCTGTTAGAATCTTGCCATAAGGTGATGTTGTTATACAGAGCATCAGCATATGAAAGGTACGGGAAAGAGCACAGTCTCAAAAAAGACTAACAGCTGTACCTTGTTTTGTTTTATTGTATTTCCTTCTGCTGTCTTTTTTATCTCTTGGCTGTTTCTCCTGTACCTACCCTCACTCCGAATCACTCACCCCAATTTAGCCCTTTGGTCAACCTCCTTTCCTGCTAATTTGTTTTCTCCTATCCCCCTTCCCCTTGAGTCTGTACTTAACTTGTCTCTATTTCCCTCTTCCGTCAGGCACCCATCAGCCCCAATTGGGCTTGTTTAACTACTTTCAGGGGTTCTGAAACCTGCCCATGCTGAGATCACCAAAGGAATTACTGTAATGTTTCAAAAGTAACTTGCAGGGCATATTGATCTTTTATAATCATTCTGGCATGATGGAGTGGGGGTTAATGAAGCCCTGGTGTGGCTTTGCCAATAAGTTAAGTGAAAGGCTTGAAAGCTTTTGTCACCTGCTGTTGCCATTGCAAGTTTTACAGTGCATTTTTTGGCTGTGGGAACAATTGTTCTTACATTCCCATATCTTGAATATTTTTAGAGTCTGATGCTTAAGTGTGATATCTGTGGGGGACAATCCGACCTTCCGTTACATAGGGAGTTCGGATGAACGGAGGTCAGATAATTGAAAGTGTACTGTACTTAAATGGAAATTTTATTCTGATAGCACCAGAGTAGAGAAGAAAGCCATGGCTTTCTGACCTAGTGACTAGCTCATCAAGTGCCATTCCAGCTGCCACTCCGGGGGGACCGTCTCTCCCAAGGAGCCATACTACATCCAAAATCTGGAGGCAGTGTGGATGGGAGCCTGGCTCCTGAAAGGTGGATATTGTGAAAACAGTTTTTTTTTCCAGAAATGGTGTAGATACCCCGACGGCCACCCAAAAGGTCTCTACGTCTGCAGCTTATAATCAAGTGTGGAACACCTTCTCAGCATGGGCCAGTGAGACAGTTATTAGGCATTCTAAAGCCATGTTTTTTTTTTTTGCAGGTGGGAGTAAACAATTGGCATGCACTGAGTACTATGAGAGGTCAGGTCTCGGCACTGGGAGCAACACTAGGAACCTCCACGTGCTCATTTATGGGGTAGAACTGGGAGGTTATTCATTTTCTTAGGGTAGTTAGCAGCAGTAGACTGCTGTTTCAATCCCTGGTACCTCCACGGGACCTGAATCTGGTATTGCATGCTCAGTGTAAAGCAACATGCAAACCCCTTTTGTCACTTCAGCTGTACACTTTGTCATATAAGGTGTGTTTTATTATCACAGTGTGGTGAACTTCAGGCGTTGTCTCATAAAGAGCCTTACCTTATCATCCAAAAGGAAAAGGCAGTCCTGAGGAAGATTTGTCCTTTGTCCCTAAGATACCTACAGCTTTTCATGTAAATCAGGAAATCTGTTTGCTGTCCTTCTGCCCAAAGCCAGATCATGCTAAGGAGTGTGAGCTGCACAAACTAGACTTGTGCAGGGCAGTCAGGATATACCTCAAGTGAAAGGAGTTCCGAAAATCCGAGAGTCTCTTCACACTCTTCAGATAATCGAAGAAGGGCCAACAAGCTTCCAAGGCCACCTTGGCCAGGTGGGTGAGGGCCTGTATTGCCAAGGCCTATGCAGTAGAAATGAAGAAAGCTCTGTTTCTCATGAAGGCCCACTCCACTATGGCTCTAGCTACTTCCTGAGTAGAGAGCGGGGAGGCATCTGTATTAGAATTGTGCAAGGTGGCAAAGTGGTTCTCCATCCACGTATTCACGAGTACTACAGACTGGAATTTCAAAGTTCCGCCTATGTAGCCTTTGGTTGCAGAGTTCTACAGGTGTGGGTTAACAGTTAATTTTTTTTTCACTATCTATCTATCTATCTATCTATCTATCTATCTATCTATCTATCTATCTATCTATCTATCTATCAGTATATGGGACAATATGGTCCCCCACCCTGTTGGTAAAATGGGTACAGCTTCTTAGAATCCATATATATTAATTACCCATTGACAATGTGGAGCACTACAGAAAGGGGAAATTCCTTCATACTCACAATCATTTCCTTTTCTGTTAGCTCCAGCATTGTCAGTGGGACCTCTTCCAGGAGCCTTGGCTCATTTGAAAAATATTGCCTGATATACATATGGGATGTCTGTTTCTCAGAAATTTATGGTCTGTTAATATTGCTGATACCTGTATCTGGTTCCAATCTATCAGATAATGTGAAATCAAACTTCAATATATTAAATTATAGGCACAGGTTAAAAGGTTGCTACTTCAGAACATAAGGGAGCATCTCCCTGTTACAGGTTAGTATTCCAATTGTTTTACAGTAATAGTTTTTTTGGGGAGGGGGAGTTCAGAATTGAAAAAAAAAATAGTATGGCTTTTTCATCAATTGAAGAGCTTTATTTCCTTTCAAGTTATTCATGATGATTTTTCATCATCATAACCCCTCCATTTCTACCTGTGGGTCCAAGATTCTAACTCCTCCAACTTTGAACTTAATAACAATAACCCTCATAATCATATCCTGCCCAAATTTATTTTCATTATTTTGTTATGTCATTATCTGGTACTCACATTATAATGCACTATCTATCTTAATCCTATTTGTATTTGCTGATGGAAAGGGGCCCACATTTTTTCAAATGTATCTTCTTCCTCAGATTTTAAATAATATACTATTTCCAGTTTCATAATATCCACCATAAAATGTATCCATGTTTCCAAAACAGGAAGTGTGGGGTCCTTCCATTTTAGGAGGATAGACTTTTGAGCTAAGCTCATAGTGACTGTCAAGAAATTTTTTTTTTATACAATATGGCCCCCATTTTCAGAGGTGCACTGGGCAATGGCGCAAGTGGGTGCACAGTGGAACTGTGTTGTGCTGATGAAACCCAAGGATATATTCAAAGGAGATGAGTAATGTCACATCTCCTCTGAATATACCAGGTAATGTGCACTGCACAAATATGATGTACTGGTGCATCCCCCCCAGACAGGGTGAATACCTGAAATGGGAACTGCACCAGTGCAACAGAGTTACACTGTGCCCAAATTCCCAATATTCAGTCAGCAGTATGCAAATGGGGCCATAATGTATCCAAAGCTCAAATGGGGCCATTTGCAAACCATTATGGTCCCATTTGCATGCATTGTGCAGGGCAGGCCAGCAACTTGTGCCTGGTGCCCTGTACAGCATGCGGTGCCCCCAGAGGATGACTATAGGAACCCCTTATCCTCCCCATAGTGGCGCTCACCAACAGTTAATGAACTAACAGCTCTGTATGTCCAGTGGTACCTCCCTCTCTTCCAATGTTCTGATCACCGGTACATGATTGTCTAAACCCTCCCTGGTAGTCTAGTGGCACCCCCCCCCCACTAGTAGCTGTGCCACCCATATATGAATGCTTACTATTTCCAGGTAGTCTAGTGGTAACCCCCACCTGGCCTGTATCCCTGATCACCAGTACAAGTAATAAACATATCTCCCTGGTGGTCCAGTGGCCTCCCACCCCCATCCACAGGACCCCCGCCTACCCAGAACCCCCATCATTGGTGGGCAGCTGCAATCCACCCACTTACCACCAGCTGCCGCAGAATGGCAGCTTACAGTAGCAAGTGTCAACCCATTGGACCACACTGTGGACCAATGGGCTTGCAGTGCTTACTGTACCTGTTATACACAATTATGTGAATGGAGTCATTTATTGACATATTTGTGCATGACAATTACAGTATGCACTGCAAGACCATTGGTCCACAGTGTGGTCCAATTGACTGACAGCTGCTACTATAAGCTGTCATTCGGCAAGCAGCCTGGCAGTAAGTGGGTGGGACTGCAGCTGCCCGCCAATGACGAGGGAGTGCTGGGTGGGTGGGGGGTCCTGTGTCATTGGCCAGGTGGGGGTGCCACTGGACAACCAGGGAGCTATGTCCATTACTTGTACTGGTGATCGGAGACACGGGCAAGGAAGGGGTGCAACTAGACTGCCAGGGAGGGTTTAGACATTCATGTACCAGCAATCAGAGCATCGGGTGGGAGGGGGGTACCACTAGACCACCATGGACCATATGGGTGCTTGTGGACGATGCTCTGGGTGGGCGGGTGGCCACCCACAGCTGGTGGCTGCTGTTTTGCACTGTGCAGTACAGCAGCTCACCTGTGGGTGGCCACAATTTGAGCTGTTTATTTCAGGCTCAACTGTGGGCATTGGTAGGCAGTGCATTCCAGAGTTGTGCAGGCATATGTGCTACACATCCTGGGCTGAATATCGGGATGTGCCGCATATGCATGGGCACGCCCCTTGGAGATGCGCTGCATGCAATATCTTTGTGCCCCGGAGCATTGGGACTTGTGCTGCACAAGTCCCTCTTTCTAATATTGCACCAGGGTGCATTTCTGGGGTTGCATTGGTGCAACTCAGTTATACCAGTTGCAAACTCTTTGAATATCTGGGCCTATGTGTCCAGTTGTACATTTGATTCATCTTGCGCAAATAGCGTAAGTAAAGGTGACTGAAGTAACTACATTTGAAACATTTTTTTTCAGAACATTAATTGTTTTAGACCAAAAATTCATTAAATAAGGACAATCATGAATCAGATGTATTAATGTCCCCATGATATGTGAACACCTTGGACAACCTCCTGTTATTGAATTATTCATTTTGTGTAGTTGGGATAGGGTATAATATGTTCAGTGTAGAACATTAAATTGTATTTGTTGTAGTTTTCAGGATTTCACTTTTGCTATGGGAGTGGCCAAAATATCTTCCCATAGATTGTCTGATTTTCTATCCCCAAATGTTTCACCCATTTTTGTTTCAGTTTCAACATATCATTTGATTTTTGATTGTTACAGCAGCCATATAACGGGGCTATAAATGTTTTCCCCTCTTTCTGTTGGGTCAGGAAATCTAAAAGAAAGTGCTTTTTAACATTAGTTCTCTATTTGCTTATATTATACAGTACAGCTTTTTAATTGTAGATATTTAAAATGATGTTTATTTGGGATATCAAATTGAGACTGTAACTGATTAAAGGCTTTGAAATTATGTCTATACAGTTACAGTTTTACAGTTTGCTGTTACTGTTATTACTACAGTGATACACTTTTTATGTTCACAGCCTTACCAGTGGTGTGGTTCTTTCCAGCAAGACTCTACTTATTATCATATGTACAACGAAACAATCAAATTGAGACAAGCGGCCTTATGTCATTAAGAGTAATGTAAGATTTCACTTATTAATTTGTTTATTAAGACAAAGCTTATTGTTCATATGAGGTCTTAAGTTTTGATAAACAGGGGGAATTGTATACCTTAGGCACTTTATGGATTTGTTTTTACATATGATTCTCTTGGCACTAAGAGGAAAGTAGGTAACTGGAGAGTTCTTTCTCTTCAAAATCTTTTTGTGCCCAAGATTCTGTGCTGTTCACAGCTTTGGGCTGTACCACTACCCCAAGAAGGGGTGCACATTGCCCATATGTATTAATTACCCATTGAAAATGTTAGCACTTTCAGAAAAGGAAATTACTGTAAGTATGAAGGAATTTCTCCTAACTTCTTTATCATGAACTGTATTTTTGTATTGCACCATCACAGTCACCTTATTTATTGTAGTTACTGTTACTATTGTATGTCTATATTGCTTGAATTTGAGTACTTCCAGTCTCTTCTTAGGACTCTTGTCTCCTAAGCCTCAAATCAGATAGACTGTCCTGTACTGGGTATGCTGATCGGACAACAACTCCAGTATAGCGAAGTCCTTCACATCGACAATGTCAATAGGTTTTGACATTGTTGATGTTAAGGACCCAAAGGCAGAATTCTGCCCTTTCACCATCCATCACCCCCCCACTTCGAACTAAGACTCAGAGTTAGTTGTACTAAAAAGGAGGGGGTGCGGTGAGCGCAGCCCCCTGAGAGAAAGACATCAATGTCTGACATGCGAAATTTCACCTATCAACATTGGGGATCTTGCCATGTTGAACTTAGACTACACTGTTGTCACTTTGGCATGATAAAACCCCTGTACTGATCCATCTCAATCTCTTCAAAGCCCTTTCTGTACTGCATTGACCAGAACAGGGCACAGTACTTCGGGGGGGCGGGGGTTGAACAAAGGCCTCATATAGGGGAAGAATCATAGAATCAGCAAATCACAGACTATGCTGGCAGATAAAGACCAAGGGTATATCCAGTTTGCCCATTTTATCTACTACTCATACCCTGGACCTACCATCCATTAATGTTTGTGTGTATGAGACCTTCTGCCCCTCCACCCATCCTTGAACTCACTCACAATCTCTGCCCTCACCACATCTGTCAGCAGGCTGTTCCAAGGCTCAATTACCCATGCCGTAAAGAAATACTTACATCTCTCCTGATACTTCCTCCTACCAGTTTCCAGTTATTTCCTCTAGTCATAAGTCAAGGTTCCTAGTGAATAACTCCTAACAATTTATCTTGTTGATGCCCCTTAGGAATTTGAATGTCTCAGCCATATTACCTTGCTCTCTTCTACTCTCCTAGGAGTACATGTTCAGTGACCTGAGTCACTCCTCGTAAGATCTTCCTTGCTGATCCTGAATCATTTTGGTTACTCTCCTCTGGACTGTCTCTAGTCTGTTTTATTGCTTACCTAAGGGGGGGGTCAAGAACTGGGCACATTACTCCAGGTATAACCGTATTAAGAACCTGTAGTGAGTGGGTCAAAATCATCTTTTTCTTCCATCTGTTAAAGAGCTACTGACACCTCAAAGAAAACTTTAAAAAACATAATAATTAGGTACAATTCTGCTTGCATTCCATTTATATTTTATATATTTCTCCTTCCTGTAATTTATCACTAAAGAAATGTGTACAAATATATGATTGATGTCCCTTACCTTTCATTTTGAGTTCATCTGCTTCTATAGCTTACTCCCTACTTCAAGTCATAATCCTCTGTTGTGACATCACACTCTGTTGCCATGGGAGTAACTGTGAGGTCACAAGCAGTGCTCTATGACTGCAGGTGGGGAGAAAGCAGTAGGAACAGATGAACTCTTCAGGAGCAAAGATCCTGTTGTCATGCAAATTACCTCACTACTAAATAATGGGGGGGGGGATACAGAACTAATGAGAAATGCAAGTTGGACAGTGCCTAGATATTATGTTTTGTTAAAGTCCTTCTGAACATGTCACCAGCTCTTTAATGTCAGCTGACTTATCATAGGCCTTATCACACTGATTGGATTATTTGAGGGAGTTCATAATGATCAATCTCAGGTCTCTTTCTCCTGATGTGAGAGTCAGTCTGACCCCACTGACCAGTAACATGCTCTGGTGTTCCTTTACCAAGGTGCATACCCTGGTACTTCTTTGTGTTGAATTTAGGCTGCCAGACCTAGGACTACCTCTCTAACCTAGCCATATCCTCTTTCAGTTCCTTTACCCCATCTTGTCTATCCTCTCAGCCACAGAGTTTTGTGTCATCTTTGAAGAGACACAACTTTCCCATATTCTTTCACCAATGTCATAAATGAACATTTTGAAGAGGACCAGTATGAGGACTGTTCCCTGCAGCACTCCACTCATGATGTCCTTGTCTCCGGACTTGAGCCCATTGACCACTACTCTCTGTTTATGGTCTCCTAGCCAGTTTATAAACCGTCTGGCTAGTTGCCCTCCTTCTACATAATGCACCAGCTTTTTCAGCAGCCTTCTGTTTGGAACAGAATTAAAAGCTTTGTTAAAATCAAAGTAGAGTATGTCTACAACCTGCCCCTTATCTGTAGCTTGAGTAACACAATCAATAAAAACAATTAGACTGGTCTGACAGTACCTCCTCTCTATGAATCAGTGTTGTTTGCTATCCTGGAGACCTCTGTTTTCCAGGAAGGCTATCAGATCCTCCTTGAGTAGCAACTCTAGCAGCTTGCTCACAATGGAGTTGAGACTGATGGGTCTTTAGTTACTTGACTTCTTCCTGTCCCTTCCCTCATAGAATGGGGCCACCTCAGCCATCCTCCAATCCTCAGGGACCACCCCAGTTTGAACTGAATAGTTGAACAGCCCCACTAGGAGTTCTTCCAGCTCTACCTACAGTTCTTTCAGCACCCTTGGGTATGAGCCAGCAGGTGCCAGTACTTTGTCAGTCATCAGTGAAGCCAGCCCTTTTTACATTCTATCAGTAGAAAATTGAATTTGTCTGAGTTCTTGAATGCCTCTGCCTGAAGCTTTTATTCCACTCTCTAGCAGTAGTCTGTCTGCTTCCATTGTAAACTCTGATCAGAAGTAGTTATTTAGAATGGATGCCTTCCCTCCATCCTCCTCTATCCCCACCCCATCATTTGGAAGCCTCACATCCCTCCCTTTTTCTTTTTCTTTTTGCTTTCACTTGTGCAATTGTGCAAGGAACGTCTTGTGCTAGTAGCACATTTCAGAGGTGTGTCTGTGTTAACAAATGCAGGGCACACTTTAGTAGGTGTGTCCCTCATTCCCCAATAAGCCGGCATGCTAGAGCTGACACCAGCATTATGTAAAGTGGACACAACTTGTAAGGAAAGTGCTGCTGCAATCAGAGATAAGTTCATCATGCAGCGGCACCGTTGACATGCCTCCTGACATGCCTTTCCTAGTGAAGAATTTCAATAACAAACAGCTAGCCAGTGCAGCTGAACCTCAAACATCAAACAAGGGGATCCGCAACCTCAAGAAAACCAGCAGCAAGGGCCCACCTGTGCTTAGCCATGAGTTCATTGTCCAGAACCACACCAACACCATCTCCTGCATGGCCATGGTCATGCTCCTGGGTCTCATGTTCAAGGTAAATCTCCGGGGGGCCTTGTTTTGTTTGTTCAATAACTTCTACCTCTTTGCGTGGCTACACTGTCAACTTGTGGGCTTATGTTAGGAACAGAGGCCTTTTACATTGGGAATCAGTACTCAAATCATGCAAACTATATGTTAGAAAAAGTGCAGGTCGATATAAAACACTGCATTTAATCATTTTGTTGTATCCTCCCCTGAAAAAGCAGACCATGGGATTTAAATGTGCACGCATGTGCATGCTTGGAATAGCTGTCTGAAAAAAAAACTTCCATTTCCTCGAGTTATTAAGTTACTACTGTACTTGTCTGATGCCACCAGTCATGAAATTTGTGGTCTTTATGGAGCAAGTTAAGGTTACGTGGCACTTAACACCAGCGCCTGGCTTTCACTTGGTGTCCCGAGTTGTTGTTGTTGTGCACAACTCACTGTAATTAACTTGTTAATAAAATATTGGCCTATAAGAAATGGATAACAGCCGAATCCTTTCTTCTAGACTGTCCTTAAATAACTTGCTATAAAGCAAATGTTCTTTCATTGCTCGATTTTAAATGGAGGGATATGGGTTGTGGAAGTTCATGTGCATTGCACACCGATAGCTGTAGTTCTTGTTCTTTAGGTGCTTCTTGGGTTTGAATAGGAACATCTAGGGGAAAGTCTACAGTTCCCATACACCTGGAAAGAAAGAAAACCATCTGCAGTGTCCTTTTTTTATTTTACTGTACCTGAAACAAAGAAAATGGTCCCTCACTGTCATCGACACCCCCTCTTCCAACCCGCACCCACCCTCTGCACAACCACCTCCCTCACCCCATACTTACCTCCAGAAGTTGTCATTGCGATCTTCAGTAGAGTGGGAACACGTCTGCACTCTTCAAAGTCAACTGCGAACTGAAGAAGTGCCGGTAAGTTGTATAATGGCATAAATGGGGGGGGGGGGTTCAACTTTGGTGGATATCTTAGCCATTGTTTTGAATTTTGCCTCCAAATTTTCAAAATGGGGTTCTTGGGACCCCACCTCAGGAACAAATGCACTGTCATCTCGTTGTTCAGTCCCAAAAGGTCATTTTGCGGTCACTGCGTGGAATCACCTTTTAGGACCAATTAACAAAATGACAGTGCCACACTTCATGAGGGGGCATCTCAAAAATCCTATCTTGCAAATTTGGTGGAAAAATTTCAAAAAATGACTGTTGTGAGCGTGCATTGTGCAGTTTCTACGCACACTCATAACTTCAATACTTTGTAATATTTTAACTCCAGATTTTCAACATTGCCATTTTTTTACACCTCCTTATGAACAGTATAGCTGTCATTTTTCACATCCTGACCAAAATGTGTTTTCACACATGTGGAGCACAATGGTGTGGTCGCAGTGCAAAATCAATGTTCAGGACACTTTGCCAAAATAATAGTGACATTGTTCATAAGCAGAGGTCCCAAAATGCCTATGTTGAAAATTTGGTTAAAAAAATCCTCAAACTAATTGTGTTACAGGTGTGCATTGTGTAGTTTCTATGCATGCTCATGACCATCAATTTTTCATATTTTCACTCCAGATTTTCAATATTGCCATTTTTTACACCTCTTCATGAACAGTACAGCTGTCATTTTTCACATATAAGCCCCCCGCCCCTGCTTTTTTGCAAACAACAGGTGGTATGCTGTTTGAATCTGACAGCAGTACCAGGTGGGGACTGGGTTCGGGGAGGAATAGGTTACTCAGCACAAGGGCTAGGTTTGGCTACTCTGCACAGGGGCACCCAAGTAATTCCGAACACAGGAAGCAATAACTGTAATGTCCAATACCAGGAATGGGATTCTAAAGTGTGGCTTTATTCACATCCAAGCAGAACAAACAAAGCATAGACAGACCCCCACGGGGTTACACTTCTAGTAATGCAGATTAAAAAGAATCAGAAACACTTCTTCAACTCTTCAGCCCTCAGGCTGTGAACCCACCGGGCACACAGCCCAGACTTGCACACTGCTTTGGGTACACAGCCCAAACTTGTACACTGTCTGGGATTCCCAGGCTCGGCTCCCTTGCCGGCCACTCGGATACCTTCCATATGTCATGGAAACCTTTTCTGGTGGCTCCCTAAACCACCTAAGAGCACTTCAGCTATCTCAGGGAAACTTCCATTTAATCCCACATCTGGGTACTTTCCTCAGGCACTGGCCAAGTACCTGAGAGAAACTAAAAGTGCCACAGATCAAATCTGTAGAGGTGAATTTGGTTATTACTGATGGGGGTCTCCCACCTCTAGCTTCCACAATTCATACCCGGCCATTTTCCTAGACATTAAACATCTCTTTCTGTAAAACTTGACTATGTAGATTAAGGGTAAATGTATGTCACATTTCCTGTAGTTGTCTTGCTTTCCCATTGTGCTGGACTTGAACATACTTTTACTTGGCTTAGCCCATTGCTCTAGGCCTCCCACTGATTTAGCAGTCCAATCCCCACTTTACTTTACTCTTTGTACAGACTTGAATCTACATGAATTAACTGGCAATGTCTATTACACTAGACCTCCTACAAATTAAGTAGTCCAATCCCCACGTTTCAACAGTTCAAGGGAAAACATAGGCCCTCTTTCAGAGCAAACTCACCCTTTGGTTGCAGGTGCCCCAAAGGCGATTCCTCACAGGAATTTCTTTTCCACAGCTTCTGGTGCCACAGCAGAACTTGAAGTAAGGCAGCTTCTTCCTTAGCCAGAACCAGGAGGGTTGCCCCTGGAAGACAGGCAAACCCTTCCACCCCATCCCCTCAGGGATGGGGCACATGGACCAGTAACAGTGGTCTCCACCACTTCATAAACAGCTTACTGTGTTCCTCTTTTGGTGGAAACACACACCTCCCCTTACAGTAGCTCTATGACAGAGCTTAAGGCCCTGAGAGCCTGCCCACAAACTGCTGTGTTGCTCCTGTCTTCAAGACTGAACACAGACTCTCTGTTAAAAAATCCTCAACATTCTATCCTAACTTCCAGCTGCAGGTTCCAGTGGTGGATCCTGGAAGGACAGTAGGTCCCAGGGTTTGATAGGGTAACACAGGCAGACTAGATGGACCATTGGTCTATTTCTGCCATCATTGTCAATGTTTCTGTGTAACTATAGGCTTTAAATTCAAAACAGGCAGACAATGTGGTGCTGTAGTCAAGAATGCAACTGTAATGCTGGAATGCATAAGAAGAGGGTAGAAGCAGATCAAGGGAGATGATCATGTTATTAGTTCATGGGTGACTGAGGTGACCTCTTAAACAGGGGCCTATTGAAGATGGACAGACACCATATGACATGGCAGGGATCAGCACCCATGTTCAAAAAACAGATGTCTATGAAGGTAGACGTTTCAACTGAGCAGGGAGGATCTGTGGCTGGGCCTTCATTACATCCTGAAGATAGCACAGATTTCACAGCCAAGACTCATCTGAAGGCAGAGGATAGGAATAGGGCACCACTGGGAACATCATAAGTAACCCATCCAGCATCAAGTGAGGGTTCTAGAGGACTAATAGTCAAAACTTCAGGGGAGGGCAGATCAGCCAGAAAAGGACAACGAAAAGGAAGGAAAAGTGGTTTGAACCTGAATTGCCTAAATGCTGGGAACATGGGAAATAAGATTAGTGAACTACAGGCCCTGGTAGTTGAAGCCAAACTAGATATAGTGGCCATCACAGAAACGTAAGCATCAGAAAACAATAACTGAGACCTGGAAATCAAAGGGTACACTATGCTCAGAAAGGACTGGGAGATAAGTAAAGGAGGAAGAGTGGCCCTTTATTTGAAAGATAACATAAAGATCACCGAAGAAGGGTCAGTTAGGAAGGCCAATACTGGCATGGTGTCCCTCTGGGTCAACTTGACTACTCATCTGGTAAGTGTATGAAGCTAAGGATGGTTTACAGAATTCTAAATCACAGAGAGGAGGCTGACAGGGAACTAGGGGAAGAATTGGCTTGCAGTGTAGCTAAAAGAAACATGGTGGTGACTTGGGATCTCAACCTTCCAGGCATGAACTGGGTGACCCCACTCTTTGTAGTGTCAGAAACCGGGAACTACTCGAGAACATGCAAGGCTGCCTTTTGGTCCAGCTGGTAAAGGATCCTACAAGAGAGTCAGCCATCTTGGATTTGGTCTTCAATAGTACAGAAAGCATTAGCCAAGTGAGATTTAGGGACCCACTGAGGTCCAGTTACCACAACACACTGTAGATTGAGCTAGCACTTTGTAGCATCACACGTCTTTCAGAACTGTAGTACTGAATATCAGGAAGGAAGAGTTTGGAAGGATGAGATATATAGCTAGGAGCAAACTACAGGGAGGAGCTATAGTAGGAAGGGTAGAGAAACAATGGGAAGTTATTAAGAAGTCAGTTCTTGAGGCAACCAAGACTTGTATGAAAGCTGTCAACAAGGTTTACAGGCAAAAGAAGCCCCTGTAGTTCTCTAGGGAGGTAATGGAGATGGTAAGAAGGAAGAAAGGGATCTTTAATAACTATAATTGCAGCCAAGGAAAGAATCCTGGGAGAGTATCAGAGCACATTGAAGGAGGAAAAGAATGTGGTCAGAGATGGCAAGTCTGCCACTGAACTGTGCATTGTGGAAGGGGTGAAAGATGTAGAAATCTTTATTTGTTACATCAGAAAACAAGTACTTGTCAATGCCGAACGTTCACTTGCAGGTATTTGCAGTGGTATTTGGCACTTGGACATGGCTTAAAAAATCAGTGATAAGAAGAAAAATGAGGGACACAGTTTAACAACTGGTTCTGTCCCCTAAAGCAGGCAGTGTAAGAGTATTGGTGTAAAGTACTTTGTCTGCAGAAGAGCAAGTCTATAGCTCTGACAATATTTTGAGCATACAGTGTACCCACTGCTCAGTCACAGAAACACAAATTTTAGGAGGGACAGGATCATTCTGAGGCAAAATTAGGGACATCCCTGAAAATCAGGGCAAGCTGAAAGGTTCATTGCCTCTTTCCTCTCTTTCTCTTCCACCCACTGTCTCTCTCTCTCTTTCTTTCTCCTTCCCCCTCCCTATTCTCTCTCTTTCTCTACCTCAGCCTCTCTCTCTCTCTCTGTCTTTCTCCCCGTCTCTCTCTCTATCTCTTAACCCCCTCTGTCTCTCTCTCTTCTCCCTCGCTGTCTCTCTCTCTCTCTCTTCTCCCCCCTCTGTCTCTCTCTCTCTCTGTCTTTCTCCTCCTCTGTCTCTCTCTCTCTCTCTCTCTTAACCCCCTCTGTTTGTCTCTCTTCTCCTCCTGTCTCTCTCTTCTCCCCCTCTGTCTCTCTCAGTAAACTAGCCTTTGTCAATACCAAATGTTGGCTTGCTGGCATTTGCATTGGTAGTGCAGGAGTTAGAGAGAGATGCATAATAGGATTGGCAGTGAAGTATTGAACTGATGCCGATCTCGGCCCCAACCTGCAGACAGTGACAGGCATTGGGGTGTGCCTTTGGATCATCAGCCATAATGTTCATGCCATTTCACCTCACCCTACCCCACAGACACCGAGAAGTGTTGCGGTGTGCCTTGGGGTCTTCAGGCCTTATGCTCACCCCATTCCATAAGGAAATATGCTGAGATGGATGCAGTATAGAAGAATGGGGTGAATTTTGGGGCAGAAGAGTCCAAGGCATACCTCAGTGCCTGTCACTGGCTGCAGGGCGGGGGTGAGGGTGGAATGGTGTGACCATTACAACTGACAGTGCCAAATCACACCCCTGATGCCTGTAAGTCTCTACAGGGTAAGGTGTTACAGTTGGAAACCATAATGCCCCAAGCATGTGTTGGTATCTTGAGTCCAAATTTTCAACATGGGCTTTTTGTGACCCCACCTCATGAACAGTGGCACTATCAATTCATTAGCCAATTCCCTTCTCAGTTTCTGTCATCCCAAGTAGCCATTTACTGTGTCCCAGTCATGCCTGAAACCATCAAGGGTTTTAGCAACCACCTTGGGTGGTAAATTGTTCAACAGTTCTGCCACACTTTCTGTAAAACAATGCTTGCTCATGTCCCCCGATCCTCCCTCCTGTCTCATCTCAACTGTTACTCATCCTAAATAATTTCACACAGTCCTCCTTGTATATTCCTTTCTGGACCATGAAGGTCTCTATCATATTTCCCCTTCCTTCTGGTCTACAGTGAGTGTATGTTCAGTGCCTTGAGGCGCTCCTCCTAAGACCAGCTCTGTTGGCCCTGAAACATCTTAGTCACCCTTTGCTGCTTTGTTTCCACTTGTCCTTATCTTTTTTGAGGTGGGGATTTCAGAACTGTGCTCGATCAATCAATCAAAATCTTTATTTTGCCAGGTGGAACATCATTGAGACAAGCTCATTTACAAGTTGGATCTGGGGCAAAACAATTGCCAACAGGGTTAAGACATAACAGGTTGAGTGAACATGCATAACAATTACATAATAATAATAACATAATAACATATAACTATCACATGTGACAAGATACTTGCACCAGAACATAGCAATAGGTTCAACAGGAGGTAGTACCATTTAAATACAATTGCATGGATACAGATATATGGACATAAGGTAAGGAGCTATAGTCATAGAGAGCAGAAGTGGCAGTTCCTCTAGCATCAAAGTGTGAAGAAGATTGAGATGTTAGAGTCCTTTGATAAGTACTGTAGGCATGTCCTTGCAAGTGGGGTGGGAAGGGGAGGGGAGGGGGTATAGAGGTGGGGAGGGAAGGCCAGATGAGATAGGAGAGGGGTTGGACATGATGGTCTAGGGAGGAAGGACTGTTCAAAGGTAGAAAATGACAGATGCCACAGGCAATGGTTGGGGCTTAAGTCCACTATTTGAAGCAAAGACAAATCGTGATGTAGGGACCTTGATTTGGACAATGACAGAAGGGAGGACTCAAATGACACCTCAGGCAATGGTTGAGGTTTTAGTCCAGAATTTAAAGCAGTAACAAATCATGATGTTAAGACCTTGACTTGAAGCAACAACAGGCCTCAGAGAAGGCCCTCAGGAACAAGGATTTGAAGAGGGAGAACGTGATAAAGGAAGAAAGCCTTAAACATAGAAACATAAAATTTGATGGCAGATAAGGACCACTTGGCCCACCCAGTCTGCCCATTTCCCTACCTAATGGATAAGCTGCAGATCCTAGTTAACCAGCAGCCTACTTCTTCCTACCCCCAACCCCTAGAATGGCCTTATGACTGTCCCATGCATGCTTGAATCCCACCACTGATTTTGACTCCACAACCTCCTCCGGAAGGCCGTTCCATGCATCCACAACCCTCTCTGTGAAAAAATACTTCCTTAAATTACCTCTGAGCCAACCCCTCCTCTATCTTCAAATTGTGCCCTCTTATTCTTGCACACCTCTTTTTTTGAAAGATGCTACCCTCTTGGACTTTGTTGATTCCTAGAGGTACTTGAACATTTCTATCATGTCACCCCTCTTCTTCCTTTCCTCGAGGCTATACATAAACTCCTTCGCCTCTTCATATGTCTTCCGTCCAGACCCTGCACCATTTTAGTTGCCCTCCTCTGACAGCTTATATCCTGTCTATGTTTTTTATGAGATTGGCTCCAGAACTGCACACAGTACTCCAGATGGGGTCTCACCAGCTGTCTGTACAGAGGGATAATAACTTCTGTTTTCTACTGGTGATGCCTCTCCTATGCATCCCAGTATCCCCAGCCCTCCTTGCTGCCCTCTCACATTGCTTGCCCACCTTTAGGTAATCTGATATGACTACCCCAGGTCCCTTTCCATTTTTGTTGTTGTTAGTATCTCACCCCCATTGTGTACTCTTCCCTGGGTTTTGTTTCCAGGTGCATTACCTTGCACTCTTAGCATTGAATCTAAGCTGCCATACATTTGACCATTCCTCTAACCTTGCCAAGTCCCTTCTCATCCTTTCCACCACACCTGTGCATCAACTCTGTTGCAGATCTTTGTGTCATCTGCAAAGAGCATACTTTTCCTTCCAGTCCCTCTGCAATGTCACTTATAAAGACATTGAAGAGGACCGGTCCTAATACTGAACCTCATGCCCATCACTAGTAACCTCCTTTCTTCTGAGTGGACTCCATTTACTATTACTCTCTGTGTCCTATTCTCCAGCCAATTCTTTACCCAGGCTGTCATCTTGGGACCCACCCCAGGCTGGCTAACTTGTACATTAATCTTTGTGTGGGACTGTGTCAAATGCCTCAAAAGTCTAGGTAGGCCATGTCCACAGCCCCTCCCTGATCTACTACTTTGGTCACCAGTCAAAGAAATCTATCAGATTCGTCTGGCATGACCTTCCCACTGTGAATCCATGCTGCCTAGGGTCCTGTGCCCCTCTGGCCTCTAGATACTCGACAGTTTATTCCTTCAGAAGTGATTCCATCTTTTTCCCTATCACTGAGGTTAAACTAACAGGTCTGTAGTTTCCTGCTTCTGCCTTGCTCCCACTTTTGTGAAGGAGAATCACATCTGCCCTCCTCCAGTCCTCAGGTACCACCTCATCCTCCCATGATTTGTTAAAAAGGGTAGTCAGTGGTGTCACTAGTTCTACCCTTAATTCTTTTAGAATTCTGGGATGAATCCATCAGGCCCCATTGCTTTGTCTACCTTCAGTTTTAAGAGTTCTTTCAGAACCCTTTCTTCTGTAAATGGGCTGATATCAACTTCTGTATCCAGAGTGTTTCTACTGTTTGTTTTAGGAACCTCCCCCTCTTCATTTGTAAATAGTGAGCAAAAATATTTGTTTAGTATCTCTGCCTTTTCACAGTCTCCCTCTCTCCACCCTCCCTCTCTTTATTAAGCCTCACTATCCCTCCCTTGGTCTTCCTTCACTCCTGATGTACCTATAAAAGGTTTTATCCCCTTCTTAACTGAGTTGGCTATCTTTTCCTCGGTTTGGGCCTTTGCTGTTCTGACTGCCTTCCTGCCTCCTTTTGCTTTAACTGATACAGTTCTCTGTCCTGCTCCTTCTGTGATTCCTTGTACTTCCTGAATGCTTTCTTTTCTCTTGAACCTTCACTGCCACTCCTTTGAGAATCATAGTGGTTTCTTACTTGCTTTGTTTATTTATTTGCTTCACACAAAGGCTTGTTACCTCTGTGATGGCAGTTTTATTATTCCCGTTGTTCTTCCACCCTCCTTCCTGCCCATTTGCTAGTGCATTCCTTAGGCACTCACCCATTTTGGCAAAGTCAGCCCTCCTAAAGTCCAGTACTTTTGCCTTTGTATGGCTTGACTCTATTGCTGTGTTTATTGTGAACCATACTGTTCGATGGTCGCTAGTTCCCAGATAGCTACCCACTTTTACATCTGTGATCCTCTCTCCATCTCCATTTGAGAGAACCAGGTCTAAGATTGCCCCTCTCAAGTGGGCTCCAATACTAGTTGTCTAGGCATGCCCCTGTAGGGCATCTAGAATAACCCCACTCTTCGAAGTGCGCTGCAACTGCACTCCAGTTAACATCTGGAATATTCAGATCACCCATCAGCAATATCTCCCCTTTTTCTGCCATTCTAAGTATACTTTCTATCATTTCCTTGTCCATTTCCTCCCCCTGAGAAGGGGTCTGTATACAACCCCTGTACGGATTGTGGTGCCATTGCCTGTCTCCAAATTTACCCACAGTGCTTCTTCTCCTCCCTGTTTACCCTTTTGTTCTGTTGCTTTTATTCCTTCCCTTATATAAAGAGCTACTCCTCCTCTTTTACCCTCTCTGTCCCTCCTGTAGATAGTGTATCCTGGTATGTTTATGTCCCAGTCATGGTTTTGTGTGTACCATGTTTCTGTGACTGCCACAATATCCAGATGTTCCTCCTCCATCAAGGCCACTAATTCAGGAAGCTTGTTACCCAGACTACGGGCATTGGTACCCACTGCTCTCCATTTTTTGATGGCTTTACCTTCTGTTGCAGCATCTCCCACTGACCTTTCTACCTCAGTCTTTTTCTCATTTAGTACCCTGTAGAGAGAGGCTGGGATTTTCCTGCTGCTTATCAGTGCCTCCCCCTTTGACTAGGTTTTCTGGATCTTATTCCAGAGCATAGGAAGAGTGAAGCTTATTGAGGCTCTACCAAAGCACATTTTAACTTTAGGGATAGCCAAAGATAAGATGGTAAGACATCTGAGAGAATAGACATTAGGGATGCAGGGAGTTAGGCAGCTTGTGAGGTACTGAGGTAATTTATGAGTGATTACTTTATATGTAGAATAACATTCTTTTGCCTCCTGAAGCTAAGGGAGCTCCAGCCTAGGGAAAAATAGAGGATGCAGTGGTGCGTGTCATAAGGAGCATGCAAAATGACCCTAAGAGCTCTGTGATATAGGGCATCAAGCTTGAAGAGAGCTGTGCTAGTAGTATGGTCATATAGGAAGTCTGCATAGTCTAGGAGAGATAAGAAGGTAGCGTGGACTAGGAGTTTTCTATCCTCCGGGGTTAGTAAGTGCTTGATCCTGAAGGAAATACTGAGCCTTTGACATAGTTTCTTAGTGGGTTCTTTAATGTGATCAGTGAAGGACAATTTGTAGTCAATCCAGACCCCCAGGTATTTGAATTTTTCCACAAACTCCAGGTCTTGTTCCAAAAGGGTGCTTATGTGAGGAAACTTATCGGTTTTTTTTTAAATGAGGGCCAGTGGAGAGGAAATCATAGCCTTAGTTTTTTTCACATTGAGCATGAGTTTTAAGTTGTGTAGATTTTTTTGGAGGATGTCAAATTCATCCCGGAGGTCCAAAATGGCTCGATCCAGAGATGATCTGTCAATGTATAGCACTGTAACGTCAGCGAAGAGATGGATACTAGGTGACTTTAGGCCAGTGTCGATTTGATTAATATAAATGGCAAAGAGAAGTGGACCAAGTATGGATCTTTGGGGGACACCTCTAAGGTGTATTTTTTTTTTGGTGATAGGTCTCCTTCAGCCTTGACCTGTTGCTCTCTGTCCACAAGATAGTTTGCAAACCAACTTAGGTCCAGGTTGTCCACCCCAACTTTCTTCATGGTCACTAGGAGTAAATCTTGGTCCAGCTTGTCGAAAGCCTTGCTAAGGTCCAAAAACAAGGTGCAAATATATTGCTTGTTATCAAGTGCAGACTGCCAGTCATTTATAACCTTGGCAAGGGCAGTGGAGGTACTATGTTTTGGACAGAAACCAGATTGAATTGGGTTTAGTAGATTAAAACTTTCTAGATGAGATCTGAGCTGTTCATTTACTACCTTCTTCAAAAATTTTGAAAGGCCAGGAGCAAGGAGATTGGGTGGTAATTATTTAGGTTGCAGGGGTCCCCTGATTTGAATAGAGGGATGACATGGGCCATTTTCCAGACCTTGGGGAGAGAGCCCTGATTGAGAGACAAATTGAAAAGGTAGGTAATGGGGGGAGGCCAAAATATAGTAGGCCAACTTTAGGAAGAAAGGCTCAATCATATCAGCACCAGCACATTTCTTGGTATCAAGTTGAAGAAGGAGATCCTCAACCTGTTTGACGGTGACTGGACAGAAGAAGAAAGAGTGGTAAGGGTCAATAGATTCTGGATCATGGCAATCAGATGACTGACTAAGGGACTGCACCCTGATGGCATTTGCTGGTGAGGTATCAAAAGCCATCCTTGCTGTGGCGAAATGATTATTAAGGAGGTCAAGGATCTCATTTGTATCAGTAGTGTGGGTACCACCAGTCAAAATTTTGTGAAGTGTGCTAGTGCTGTTATAGCCTTCTACCTCCTTTAAAGTTTTCCAAAACTTAGTAGCAGAGTTAGTGGATGCATTAAGCTCAGAGCAGACATAACTAGACTTTGCAGCCCTGATAGTTTTCATGCAGAAATTCCTTGTGGTTTGGAAAGCAGATCAGTCTGTGGCCAATTTAGACTTTCAAACAACATGAAGTCTTGCTATATTACAGACATTAGCAGTTTGATCCAGCTCTAGAACTGCCCCGGAGTGAAATGGTTAAAACCATTCCAAAATAGAATTTTGGCACCAGAGCAGCTCTATCTGTGTCATTTCAAACTTGAACTATCAGATTCTTTACTCCGCCTCAGTGAACAGTCGCTCCGGAGATTTCTCCTTCTGCTCGGTTCATTTCTCGGTTTAAAAAGTGTTTTCTCGGTTGGATTTAACCGAAAATAGTTTTATTTTAACCGCAAAACCGTTCGGTTCAAGCTCTATCTGTGGTAACCGTAAGTAAATGAAGGTTTTGTCTTTGTGGAACTTGTAAGTTATCAGTTCGGTTTTGAACCGATTAGTGGGTTTAAAACTCATTTAAAACTAAAAGTTACTATTTTAGAGTGCGGTTCCTGGTTCTTATCGGTTCTAAAAAAAAATGGATTTATTACGCTTTTTCCACGACTGACACGTGTTAGAACAGATAAGGGTGTCTTGCCTGGCACTGCCATTAAAAGGGCAGGTTTTTGGTTAGGCTGGCATTATGTCTGAGAAACCCAAAGAAAACCTGGGCCACTGGGTTTCAACACTGTGATGTTGTGGGGAAGTCTTTGCCAAGGCTGACCCACACACCACATGTGTTTATTGTCTGGGTTTGACCACCTCAGTCAGACTGCCAGGTATCTAAGAATTTCCTGCAGCCACCCTGGAAAAAGATTGGGCAGGCCCAGGGAACGAGAGGCTAAAAAGTCCGCTGACCCGATGGTCCAGCCCGGTTGGTGCCAACCGAACCAGAGGGAGTGCCTCTGACCAGGGCCAGACTTCCTCGGGCAAAGAAAAGCTGGTTCTGAGGAACCAATTCCAGTAAAGAAAACAAGAAAATCAGCAGGTCTGGAGTCCAAAATTCTTCTCCAACTGCTGCAGAGATAGCAAAGCCATACAAATTGTCCAGTCACTGTCTCAGGGTCCGTCCGAACCACCACTATCTGGTAAAAGGTTGGTGTGTCCGGTCCCAGTGGTTCAGGATTATGATATTGAGGAATTTTTGAACCAGAGGAGGGAGGAGGATTATGAACAGTATGAATGTGGTTGGGAAGGTCTGGGTGTGCCCATTGAACCTCATAGATCCCCCAGACAGACCTTTAGAATCTCCCTATGCTGTCTGAGTCCCCATCTCTTTTATGTTTTATAAAAAGTTGCTGAAACCCTCCAGCTTCCTTTAGAAGAGGCTGTGGATGAGCAAGAGGAGCCTGATTTTGTAGAAATATGGATATTCCAGAGTCTATGAGATTGTCTATTCCTTTACATAAATCTTTTAGAAACAAACAATTAAAATTTTAAAAGCTCTTAATTCTGTGCCTCCTGTAGATAAAAAGATGGACAGAAGGTATACATTGTCAGGCCTCTGATACAGAATTCCTTTCTCAGCAATGCAGTCATGTTAGTAGTTCAGGCTGCTGCCTGTGATAAAGCTAATATTCCCTTGGCTTCACATCCTCCTGACAAGGATTCCAGGAAGATTGATGCCAGCAAAAACAGTAAATGGCAGCCCTCTGGGACTCAGGCAAGCAAAATTATATGGCTTATATAGCTAGGTATCATAAATCTAGGTGGGATACTGTTATGCACTGGCCAAGCAGGCCCATGGCCAGCTGGCTAGTGAACTAGAACAGGTGGCTGCTGATGGCACTGAAGCCTCTAAGGTTCAGTTTCATGCTGCTGTGGATGTTAATGATGTTTCCTCTAGGGTCATGGCCACATCTGTAGCTTTTCAGAGGTTGGTCTGGCTCAGGTGTACTAGTTTGTCACAGGATACCCAGACTAAGGCTATGGATTTTCCTGTGGGAAATTCTCTGTTTGGAGAGCAGACAGAGAATTACATGAAGAAGATGGATGAATATAGGACTACTTACAAGAGTGCTCGGGCTAAGGAGCGGCAAGCCACTCCTCAAAGGCATGCCCCAGGGTAGGGGTAGGCCCTTTCACAGGCCTTCTACCAGACTCCAGTCCTCTGCCTATGCTCAGAGGGGTTTCTTCAGAGGCAGGGCAGACGAGGTGGGTGATCTGCTCCCACCCCAGCCTAAAGCTCCCTGTAAACAGGCACCCTGATGGGGTGCCCAGGGCCGATTCTCCTGTACCAGTGGGGGCAGGCTGGCTTACTTCAGTCAGAATTGGGCTTCTTTAACCTCAGACAAGTGGGTTCTGGAAGTAGTAAGCCAGGTCTCTTCTCAGCTTCAAAAGTTTCCCAAGTTGAGAAGTAGATTTTTCACCTGCAAGTGCTCAGAGACCCCTCACCTGGAAACAGAGGTCTCATCCCTGTTAGCTCTCAGAGCAGTAGAAGGGTTCCTCCTGCATCAGGGCAGGGTCTGTATTCCAGATACTTCCTTACCCCAAAAAGACAGGAGAATGGCGGCCCATCTTAGATCTCAGATATCTGAACAAGCATCTTTGAAACCAAAGTTCAAAATGGTAACTCTGGCAATGATTTTACCTTCCCTAAGGCCAGGGACTGGCTAGCCTCCCTGGACCTCAAGGATACCTATTTCCATGTCCTAGTCAGAAGATCCCATCGAAGTACCTCAGATTCGAACTGCCCTCAGGTCATTACCAATTCAGAGCAATGCCCTTGCCCTTACCTCTGCTCCAAGGGTATTCACAAAGGCCCAGAGTGGCAGTGGCCCACTCTAGGAGGCAGAGGATTGCTGTTTTCCTTATCTAGACGACTGGCTCATTGTAGGCCAGTCCCAAGAACAGGTAAAATCTCACCTGCAGGTCACCCAGCAGCTTCTCACCTCCTGGGTTTTCTGCTAAACCTACCAAAGTCGGTTCTGGAACCAGTCCAGGTACTCACCTTTATAGGGTCAGAATTGACACAAAGCTAGCCAGAGCCTTCTTCCCAGAAAGGGTAAGGAATTTAGTGGCTCTGGCCTCTTCCTTCACTCTGCAGGTCTCTCGACCAGCAAGACACTTTCTGCAGCTCCTGGGGTACATGGCTGCATCCACAGCTGTTGTGCAGGAGCCAGATTTCAGATGAGAGACATTCAGTTTCACTTGAGAACCTTTGGTCTCAGAGAAGAGACCCCATTCCAAGTTGGTCCCAGTGACTTCGAACCTTGATCCTAGCTCTCCAGTGGTGGCAGGATCAGAGCAACTTAAGAGCAGGGGTCCCTTCTACCCTTCTCACGACTTGACTCTCACTACAGATGCTTCCCTTCTGGGTTGGGAGCCCACATGGGCGCACCTTTCCACTCAGGGAGTTTGGTCCCCAGGAACTCTGCTCCACATCAATTTGCTGGAACTCAGAGCTGTCTTTTAGCTCTTCAAGCTTTTTCTGCATCTGTCCACGACAAGGTGATACAAGTCAGAACAGACAACACCACAACAATGTGGTACATCAACAAACAGGGGCACTCGGTCTTCGACCCTTGTGCACCGAGGCAATGAAGTTGTGGTTCTGGCCTATTCCCTGAACACTTCCCATAGCAGTTCATCTTCCAGGAAGGACAATGTCCTAGCGGATGCCCTCAGTAAGATTTCCAGGGCCATCACGAATGGTCCCTGATCCTCAAGTGCTGGGGATAGTTTTGCCAGGTGGGCATCCCTCAGATAGATCTTTTACAGCCCCAGACAATCACAAACTTCCTCTGTTCTGTTGCAGGCCTCCAGTGCTGGGCTCAGTCTCCTGGATGCCCTTCTTCTGATTGGGAGGAAGTTCCTCTATGCTTCCCCTTCCTCTCCTATTCAAAGTACTAGTCAAAATCAGATCTCAGCCTTGCAGGGTGATTCTGATTACCTCGATTGGGCCAGGCAGCCCTGGTACCCACTCCTTCTGTCTCTGACAGTCCATCTTCCCTGTGCCTCCCAGAATCACAATCTGTTGACTTGTGCCCAGGGAAGGGTTTGTATCGGGACCTCAAACCTCAACCTCACCGGCCTGGCTCTTGAGGAGTTAGAGTTTGCTGATTTACACCTCTCCAGGGTGTTCTTGAGATCCTAAAGGCTTCCAGAAAGCTTTCCACTAGGGCTACTTATAGTTCTAAATGGAAAAGGTTTTCCATTTGGTGTTCTGGGAAAATATTTCAGAATCTGCTGAATTGCCCATTTTGTTAGATTACATGGTACATCTTAATTCCTTGGGTCTCAGAACAGCTATCCTGAGAGTTCATTTGGCAGCTGTCTGCTTTTTGTGTCAGCAGGAAAGTCATCCCTCTTTCCTCTCATCCTGTGTTTTCCAAGTTTTTAAGGATTACTCCATACTAATCCTCCTTTTGAACCGGCCCCTGCTTGGGACCTTAATGTTTGCATTGCCCAGTTAATGTAACCCTTTGAACTCTCTGTCTTCTGCAGAGCTTTAAGTACCTAACTTGGAAAACTGTTTTCTAGTGGCTAATACTCTGCCAGATGGCTAAGTGAATGGTAAGCCTTGTCAGTGGAGACTGACTTTTATTTCTTTCCACTAGGGATAAGGTAGTCCTTAGACTAATAGGAAGTTTTGCCTAAGGTGGTTTCAGATTTCCATCTTAATCAATCTATCTCCTTCCAGTATTTTTCACTGATCACCTCTTCGGGTGAGAGGAGGTTGCACAGCCTGGATGTTAAGAGAGCTCTTAGTTATTATATAGAGCATACCAAAGGTCACAGGTTCGAATCCTCCAACTTTTCCTTACCTATGGTGAAGTTGGGAAAGGCAACCTGCCACTAAGAGATCAAATAGCCAGGTGGATTGTCTCTATCCAATTTTGTTATCAGAAGTGGGCAGAGCCCCCGGTTTGAGGGCTCATTCTACCAGGGTACTAGCTGTGTCTCTAGCTGCTGCCAGAGATATCCTTTATTAGAGATTTGCCAGGCTGCTACTTGAAAACGGTATACACTTTTACCAAGCATTACTCCCTGGATGTCCAGGCCAGGAGAGATGCTCTGTTTGGCACAGCTGTTCTTCAGAGCCTATTCTAAAAGTAGGTTTCTGCCTCCTCCATGGAGGTACTGTGTGTTCTGCCTGTGTCTATAAAGCCTGTAGACTGTTGTTTGAAGAAAAATTACTCACCTTAGTAATGTTGTTTCTTCTAATGGAGTCTTGTTATATTATAGACCTCTCAACCTGCCCCTCCTCAGAACCCTCACTTGGTGGGTGCGGCAACTTAGTGTGGGCATTACTTATGTTCTTTTAGCATTTTGTCCCCTTTGGGACTTTGGGGTGTGTATGTGACTGTGTGTGTTTTATTATACTTATGTTCCATTTTCATATTATTAGAATGGTGTTAGTATTTCTGGTCCCTGACTTGAGTCTTGGGTGTTGGGACCATCAATGGTTGTTATTATTTAGGTAGCCATTTGGCTAGTGTAGGTTACAGCTTCCACACAGACCTTAGTGAGTTTGGCTCGAAAGATCTGACAGTTCAAGTTTGAAATGACACAGATAGAGCTGCTCTCATGCCAAAATTCTATTTTGGAATGGTTTTAACCATTTCACTCCGGGGCAGTTCTAGAGCTGGATCAAACTGCTAATGTCTATAATATAGCAAGACTCCATTAGAAGAAACAACATTACTAAGGTGAGTAATTTTTTCTTCTGGCTCTTTTCCAAAGAGCATCCCTATGCCATAAGGCAGTCTTTAGGTTATCCATGAACCAGGAACAGGATTTTCTTTTTGTTCTGCTTTTGGTAACTGGGGCATGGAGGTCCAGGGTTCCGGTGAGTATATCATGAAGTACCTCATGTGCCTCCTCCACAGAAAATGTGAGGTATAATTTCTGCTAGTTAGCATACTGGAGGTCATAGAGAAAAGCATCTAGGTAGAAGTTCCATTTACATCTCTTGTGGATGTATTTAGAAGAAGAGGAGATTTGGAGTTGTGCCAACCTTACACATGCAATGGCACAGTGGCCACTGATATCATTAAGGAATACACCTGAGTGGAAGAAGAGGTGAGGCTTGCTTACAAGGATTAGGTCAAGAACAGAGCTACACTCTGGAGTTTTTGGTGTTTGGATGGGTAGCTTCATTAATGTTCTGGGTAAGTACATGGGCATCACAGAATTCTTTCTATGGTAAGGAAACTGGAGAGAGCCAGTCACAGTTGAGGTCACCAAATATGGCTACTTCTAATGAGGTGGTAGCTGGTATGTCATTTAGGTGTTTGAGCAGAGAGAGGCTAGCTGAGGGGGGTCTATAGCACCCACTAATGCAGACAGAGGTAGATTTGCCTGGTTGAATTATTAGCGTGGGGCACTCAAACTCCTTGGGGACTGTAGTCGTGTCCACCATAGTTGAAGTAATGTTGTCCCAGACATAGATGGCTACTCCCCTTCCCCAGGATTTTCTATCAGTATGAAACAAGTTGTACAAAGGAATGTTAACCTCATAGTACAGAGTGATTGGTCTTAGCCAAGTTTCGGAGATTACAAGAACATCAAGAGAGCAGTGGAGGGTCCAAGTTTTGATAGCATCAAGCTTTTTCAGGAGGCTGCAGGCATTCAAATGCAAAAATGATAACTCTTTAAGTAAAGGTAAGTCAGCTGGGGCATGAATGGAGAGGGGGGGCCTGGGGTTTAATTCAATGTTACCAGCACAGATAAGTAGCAGCAGGAGCATATTTTTTTATAGCACTAAGGAGTAGTCAGAATGGCCAAATTTTGCCCCGAGGTGTGGGCAGTTTCTCAGACTCTTCTCCAAGGCCAAACAGCGAGGTGAGGGGTGATAGTAAGCATACAGAATAGCTTTAATTGAAAGGAAAAACCCATGAGAGAAAGAGGCAGTTGGTACTCAATGTGAGTACAGCAGTGTACAGTAGTATGAAGGCCAGGTTGGGTAAGTGGCAGTGGGAGGGAAACATTTAGAAATTTGTGTGTAACATTTAGGTAGCCTGTGAATATGCCTGGGTGTTGAAAAAGTTGTGGGTTTAGAGACCCACGGTATGTGACAGTTACACTAATAAGTAGAAATCATATGCTGAATGGATGAAGCAGCATTTTTGCAGCTAAATTTGAGCATGAGAGAAGATCACCCCTTTAAGAAGTTGCAGGAAAGGACAGCTCCTTTAAGAAGTTGCTGTAATTGACTAGTGTGAGGCCTCAGAGTGCGGGGATCACTGAGGAAGGGTATTTAATAAAGGAGGGAGGGGGGGGGGGGTGAAAAAACTGTCCAGAGAGCAGTACAGCAAGGCAGTGGCCGAGCTGTGGTTTGAAAAAGGTGCCTTGGGTGCTTGCTTTCTCAATGGGGATCTGCAACATTCAATTGGGAAGTGGCCACAGTCCCCAGGAGCCAGTCCAGTTACAGGGATTGAAGCCTGACAGCTCCAAGCTAGAAGCTGACCAATCGTACCTGCTTTCCTTGGTCAGGGGGTGGTGGGCTCAATGCAGAGGTCCGGCCTCTGGCAAGTAGCAGTGCCGGGGCTGCTCAGCTGAAGTGGAGAGCCTGGTTTGGGCTTGTGGCTAAAAAAGAGCAGAAAAAAAATAGGGAGGTTGTTAGTTAAAAAGTCAAAGACAAAGCTCTAGTAAATTGATGGGAGGCCCTGGGCAATTTAGTGCTCAGGGCAGAAGTAGGTGCAAATGGTGGGAGAGAAAGGGTTCCTGAAGAGAGGTTTGGTCAAAGGTGCCAGGTGGGAATTTAGCAAAACAAAAGGCTGGTTTAGTAGGTAGATGGGGGGAGGCCCCTTGAATGAGACCACGAAGATCAGGAGGGAAGTGTGTGGTGGTGAGGACTCAGGGTAGTCTGGAATAGAAACATAGAAACATAGAATTTGATGGCAGATAAGGACCGCTTGGCCCACCCAGTCTGCCCATTTCCCTACCTGATGGATAAGCTGCAGATCCTAGTTAACCAGCAGCCTACTTCTTCCTACCCCAGAATTGCCTTTATGACTGTCCCATGCATGCTTGAATTCCACCACTGTTTTTGACTCCACAACCTCCTCTGGAAGGCCGTTCCATACATCCACAACCCTCTCTGTGAAAAAAATACTTCCTTAAATTACCTCTGAGCCGCCCCCCTTCTATCTTCAAATTGTGCCCCCTTGTTCTTGCACACCTCTTTTTTTGAAAGATGCTACCCTCTTGGACTTTGTTGATTCCCATGAGGTACTTGAAAGTTTCTATCATGTCCTCCCTCTCCCTCCTTTCCTCGAGGCTATACATAATAAACTCCTCAAGTCTCTCTTGATATGTCTTCCGGTGCAGACCCTGCATGATTTTAGTTGCCCTCCTCTGGACAGCTTCCATCCTGTCTATGTCTCTGTGGAGACTGGGTCTCCAGAATTGCACGCAGTACTCCAGATGTGGTCTCACCAGCTGGCTGTACAGAGGGATAATAACTTCTTGTTTTCTACTGGTGATGCCTCTCCCTATGCATCTCAGTATTCCCCCAGCCCTCCTTGCTGCCCTCTCACATTGCTTGCCCACCTTTAGGTCATCTGATATGACTACCCCCAGGTCCTTTTCCATTTTTGTTGTTGTTAGTATGTCACCCCCCATTGTGTACTCTTCCCCTGGGTTTTTGTTTCCCAGGTGCATTACCTTGCACTTCTTACCATTGAATCTAAGCTGCCATACATTTGACTATTCCTATAACCTTGCCAAGTCCTTCTCATCCATTCCACCCCACCTGTGCATCAACTCTGTTGCAGATCTTTGTGTCATCTGCAAAGAGACATACTTTCCTTCAGTCCCTCTGCAATGTCGCTTATAAAGACATTGAAAGGATGATCTAATACTGAACCCTCGCGGTACCCCACTACTAACCCCCCTTTTTTCAGAGTGGACTCCATTTACTATTACTCTCTGTGTCCTATTCTCCAGCCAATTCTTTACCCAGGCTGTCATCTTGGGACCCACTCCCAGGCTGGCTAACTTGTATATTAATCTGTTGTGTGGGACTGTGTCAAATGCCTTGCTAAAGTCTAGGTAGGCCATGTCCACGGCCCCTCCCTGATCTACTACTTTGGTCACCCAGTCAAAGAAATCTATCAGATTTGTCTGGCATGACCTTCCCACTGTGAATCCATGCTGCCTTGGGTCCTGTGCTCCACTGGCCTCTAGATACTCAACAGTTCTTTCCTTCAGAAGTGATCCATCATTTTCCCTACCACTGAGGTTAAACTAACAGGTCTGTAGTTTCCTGCTTCTGCCTTGCTCCCACTTTTGTGAAGGGGAATCACATCTGCCCTCCTCCAGTCCTCAGGTACCAACCCATCCTCCCATGATTTGTTAAAGAGGGTAGTCAGTGGTGTCACTAGTTCTACCCTTAGTTCTTTTAGAATTCTGGGATGAATCCCATCAGGCCCCATTGCTTTGTCCACCTTCAGTTTTAGAGCTCTTTCAGAACTCTTTCTTCTGTAAATGGGCTGGTATCAACTTCTGTATCCAGAGTGTTTCTACTGTTTTTTAGGTACTCCCTTCTTTCTTTGTAAATACTGAGCAAAAATATTTGTTTAGTATCTCTGCCTTTCACAGTCACCCTCTGCCCACCCTCCCTCCCTTTATTAAGCCTCACTATCCCTCCCTTGGTCTTCCTTCGCTCCCTGATGTACCTATAAAAGGTTTTATCCCCCTTCTTAACTGAGTTGGCTATCTTTTCTTTGGTTTGGGCCTTTGCTGTTCTGACTGACTTTCCAGCTTCCTTTTGCTTTAACTGATGCAGTTCTCTGTCCTGTTCCTTCTGTGATTCCTTGTACTTCCTGAATGCTTTCTTTTTCTCTTGAACCTTCACTGCCACTTCCTTTGAGAACTGTAGTGGTTTCTTACCTCATTTCATTTTGTTCATTTACTTTACACAAAGGCTTATTATTATTCCCCATTGTTCTTCCACCCCTCCTTCCTGCCCATTTGCTAGTGCATTCCTTAGGCACTCACCCATTTTGGCAAAGTCAGCCCTCCTAAAATCCAGTACCTTTGTCTTTGTATGGCTTGACTCTATTGCTGTGTTTATTGTGAACCATACTGTTCGATGGTTGCTAGTTCCCAGATGGCTACCCAATTCTACATCTGTGATCCTCTCTTCATCTCCATTTGAGAGAACCAGATCTAAGATTACTCCCTCTCGAGTGGGCTCCAATACTGGTTGTCTAATGCATGCCCCCTGTAGGGCATCTAGAATAACCCCACTCTTAGTAGTGGCTGCTGCAACTGCACTCCAGTTAACAACTGGCATATTCAGATCACCCATCAGCAATATCTCCCCTTTATCTGCCATTCTAAGTATACTTTCTATCATTTCCTTGTCCATTTCCTCCCCCTGAGAGGGGGGTCTGTATACAACCCCTGTGCGGATTGTGGTGCCATTGCTTGCCTCCAAATTGACCCACAGTGCTTCTTCTCCTCCCTGTTTCCCCTTTTGTTCTGTTGCTTTGATTTCTTCTCTTATGTAGAGAGCTACTCCTCCTCCCCTTTTACCCTCCCTGCCCCTCCTGTAGATAGTGTATCCTGGTATGTTTACATCCCAGTTATGGTTCTGTGTGTACCATGTTTCTCTGACTGCCATGATATCCAGATATTCCTCCTCCATCAAGGCCACTAATTCAGGAAGCTTGTTACCCAGACTAGGGGCATTGGTACTCATTGCTCTCCATTTTTTGATGGCTTTACCTTCTGTAGTGGCATCCCCCACTGACCTTTCTACCTTGGTCTTTTTCTCATTTAGTACCCTGTTTTGTAGGGGGAGGCTGGTATTTTCCTGCTGCTTATCAGTGCCTCCCCCCTTGACTAGTTTAAAGGCTTGCCAATGAAGCATTTAAACTGATTGCCCAAAAGACTTGTTCCCTTTCTGGAGAGATGCAGACCATCCTGCCAGTATAGGCTGGTGTCCCTCCAGGTGGAACCCCAGTCCCCAATGAAGCCAAACCCCTGTGCTCCACATCAGTTTTTCAACCATTTGTTAAACCACATGGTGCAAAGTACCCTCGCCTCACCCATGCCACTGACAGGCAGTACCTCTGAGAAGGATACTGTGTGTGCTACTTGGGTAGAGAAGATGGCCAAAATTGCTAAGCAATATTTTACAGAATGTGCTGGTTAAGGGGGGTGTCAGGAGAGGGAATCAGTGGTCCAGTAGATAGCAGAGAAACAGTATGGGGAACAGCAAAAAAGAAATGCAAAAGGGAAAAAGCAAGTGAAAGAGGGGAGCAAAGAGGCAGTCCAAGGAGGAATGAGAACAACCCTGATAGGAAAAGAGTGTGGCAGAAAAACAGCAGGCAGTAGTCAGTTGGTCAGACTATCCTACAATATTGAGCAGTTAGCTCAGCAGTAAAAATTCAGTAGAACAAGCAGTAAGCTAAATTGACTTCAGGCAGTCAGCTAAGATTTGCTACAACTCTGCTATACTCTGGAAGGCAATTCCTACAAATACAGTGCAGTAGTTTAAAGGTAAAATGTTTAAGCAGTAAAAATATTCAGTGGTACAAGCCATAAGTTATATAGAAGTCAGGCTTAGCTAGTACAACAGGCTAAACAGCAGAAAAAAAAAGAAGAAAATAATTTCCACATGAGTAGTAAAGTCAGCAAAAAAAACTGTCCAGAGAGCAGTACAGCAAGGCAGTGGCCAAGCTGTGATTTGAAAAAGGTGCCTTGGGTACTTGCTTTCTCAATGGGGATCTGCAGCAGCCAGTCGGGAAGCGGCCACAGTCCCCTGGAGCCAGTCCAGTTATGGGGACTGAGGCCTGACAGCCCAAGCTAGGAGCTGACCAATCATACCTGCTTTCCTTGGTCAGGGGGTGTCGGGCTCGATGCAGAGGTTCGGCCGCCAGCAGGTAGCAGTGCCGGGGCCAGACATTACTCCAGGTGAGGCCTCAACAAAAATTTGTATAGGGGTAGAAATACCTCTTTCCTTCTGATGTCAGTACCCTTACCAATATACCCCAGCATCCTGATTGTCTTACTGTTGGCCTTGTTGCACTGTCTTGATTGTTTGAGGGTATCACTGATGATAACGCATAGGTACGGGTACTACTCTTCAGCCACAGTGTTGAGTGTTACCCCACCCATCCAGTACTCAGTCCCTGGGTTCTTTTTCCCTACGTGCAACACCTTGCACTTTTTGAAATTTCAATTTCAACTCTCAAATTTTAGGCCAGGTCTCTAGCATTTGAAAGTCACTCTGCATTTCCATGATTCACTCATCGCTATCCAACCTAACACAGAACTTTGTGTCTTTTGCAAAGAGGCACAACCTGCTCTGGATTCCCTCTCCAATGTTTCTGATGAACTTATACAAGAGGTCTGGGCCCATGACAGATCCCTGTGGTACCCCGCTCATGACCTTCCTCTCTATTGGCATGATTCCATTTACCACAACCCTCTGCTACCTCCCCCTTAGCCAGTTACCTACCCATCACCTTATGTCTCTAGCCACGTTCAGATCCTCCATCTTTTTCAGCAATCATCTGTGAGTCACTGAGTAAAAATCCTTGCTGAAGTAGAAGTACCGTAAATCTATGGTGTGGCCCATTTTCAATGCCCTCATCACCCCAAGATCCTTTTCCTTGGTTGCCCTGTCTACTGTCACACCACAGAGTGTTTATGGCAACCACTATTCCTTGCCTCAAGGTGTAGTACTTTGTACTTCCCCATAATAAATCTTAGCCCCATTTCTCAGCCTATGCCCATAATGTGTGCAAGTCCCACTATAATGCATCCCCTTCCTTTTCTGTGTCCACTCTTTTTACCAGTCTATCTCTATCCAAAAATCCCTGCAAAAATACCAGGTCTCTCTCTCTCTCTTACCTAGACTGATTCTTTCATAAATAGGGGCATTCTAGAAGATCTGTACTCCACTCAGACTTCATTGGACAAAACTTGGTGACTTTTTTACAAGCCAAACAGATTTTAAAGGCAGGCTTCAGGTTTTAAGGAGTACTATTGCACAGGCATAGTTGTATAGTACCATTTTCATATTTTAAATCACACTCCAGTGACTCGCCGAAAGTGGAAGGGTTCCTGACCTTACTTACAGTTTTTCTGATTTAATCTGGTGCCTGTATGAGTGCCACTGGACTGGGGAGAGGGGCTGTGTGTGGCAGTCCTCATGTACCTGAAGAAGGGCCATTTTCTCTCCAGACTCTATCTCTCTTCAAAAAAATTCCTCCAGAAAAATACCAGGTTTCTCTCTCTTCTCTCTCTCTCTCTCTCTCCCCTCCCTCTCTCTCTCTCTCTCTCTCTCTCTCTCTGTCTCACCTGGACTGATTCTTTTGTTTGGGTTGGTCATTGTGGGATAGTGGAGGTTTGTGTCTCCACTCAGACAGCACTGGACACAATTTGACAATCCTCATATACCAGAATAAGGGTAATTTTCTCTCTAAAATCTATCACTGTACATAAACTCCCTCCAAAAATACTAGGTCTCCATCTTACTCTCTTTTAGTCTCTCACCTGGACTTACATAGATACATAGACAGTGTCGGCAGATAAGGGCCTATGGCCCACCCATTCTGCCCATTTGAGCTTGTAAGTTCAGTTTGTTTTCCTAGAAGTCTGTTGCCCCTTACCACTGACCTCCAGAATTCATTTATGTCTATCCCATGCATTCTTAAATCCCGTGATTGTTTCAGCCCCCACCACTTCCTCTGGCAGGGTGTTCCACTTGTCCACCACCCGTTCTGTGAAGAAATTCTTTCTCATGTTTCCTCTGAATCATTCTTGCTCCAACTTCATCCCATGCCCTCTAGTCCTGGAACATCTTTTTTGCTTAAAAATAGTGTTTTCCTGCACCCTGTTCCTCCCTGTAAGATACTTGTATGTCTCTATCATATCCCCTCTCTCCTCCCTCCTCTCCTCCAGGGAGTACATGTTCAGTTCCTTCAACCTGTCTTCACAGGACTTGTGATGCAATCCATGCACCATCTTTGTTGCCCTCCTCTGAACCTTCTCTACCCTGTCTATGTCCTTACGTAGGTATGGTCTCCAGAACTGTACACTGTACTCCAGGTGGGGCCTCAGTAGTGTCTTGTATAGCGGAATTATGACCTCCCTTTTCCTGCTGGTGATGCCCCTGCCTATACATCCCAGCATCCTATTTGCTTTACCTGCTGCCTTGTCACACTGTTTCTCTACCTTGAGGTCATCAGAGATGATAACCCCAAGATCCCTTTCCTGCTTGGTGCGTGCTATATCCTCACCCCCCCAACTGATATATTGTGCCTGGGTTTTTGTGCCCCATATGCATTATCTTGCACTTCTTTGCATTGAATTTCAACTGCCAAACCCCTGACCATTCTTCAAGTTTCTGCAGGTTGCTTCTCATTCTGTCTACACCCTCTGGTGTGTCTACTCTGTTACAGAGCTTATTCTTTTGTTTTTGTTGGGCATTCTGGGATAGCAGAGGTCTGCACTCCACTCAGACAGAACTGGGCACAACTCACAAACTTTTTTACAGGCTAAATGGCTTTTGATGTCAAGCTGCAGATTTTAACACGTACTACTGCACAGGTACAATTGTGCAGTGCTATTTTGCTATTTTAAATTGCACTCCTGTGGCTCACCAAAAGCAGAAGAACTCCTGACTGCACTTCTGGCTTTCTGTGATTTAAACTGGCGCCAGTGCAAGCATAGATGAGCATTGGGTGGAGGCAACACTGGCAAAGGTGAGTGTCTTCTAGTTCCCCTGATTTAAACCTGTGCCTGTGTAAAAGTCACTGGACTGAGGATGGGGGTTTTGTGCGGCAATACTCATATATCACAATAAATGCTGCTCTCGCTTTAAAATATATCTCTCAAAAAATCCCTCCCAAACTAATACCTGGTCTCTCTCTCTCTCTCTCTCTGTCCCTCATCTTGACTGATTCTTTTGTGTGAGGAGCATTCTGGTATAGCGGAGGTCTGTAATCCACTCAGACAGTAATGGGCACAACTCGCTGTATTTTTTTTACAAACAAATCAGCTTTTAATGTCAGGCTGCAAGTATTAAGGGGTTCTATTTCACACACACTGTTGCATTGTGCCTTTTTAATATTTTAAATTGCACTCCAGCGACTCACTGGAACAAGAAGTGCTCCTTACTGCATTTCCAGTTTTCTTTATTTTAACCACTACCCATATGAGTTTCGATGAACACGGAGTGGAGGTGACTCTGGAAGACGTGATGTCTGCCAGTGTCAGTCAGGGTTAGTGATGGGCAAAGTGGGTTCAGTTTGCTCCACAAAGTGATTCGTGGAGTGAAGACGAATTCACAGAGTACTCCACAACGCGAAGTGGAGTACTTCTCTTCATTATGCACAATGCGAACTCCATTGAAAACAATGACTTTGTATTTCTCTGCCTTCCCCAAACCACTACTCCACCAATTTTAAGGCTAAGTGCATTAAAAACAATGTACTTTGCCTCACTTCACCTTGTTTTTAAGCTCCAAAGGTGAATTTTGCAGTGATCCATAGGATTTCAGGTCACATAGGCTCTAGAGTGTTCTGCACAGCCTCAGTTCAGGGTGGTGTGTGTAGGAAGCTGTAGGAAACAGTCTGCTCTGAGAGCTATCTGTGATTCAAGCCTTCTAAAAGTTGTTTAAAAAGCCTTTTTGAGTAATTTTTTTTTGCTTAAACTTTAGTTCATCGATTGTAGGGAACCCTCCTGTGCTCATATCATTGAGCGTTTATTGTTTGTGTATGGATTTCGAATGTTAATATACAACATTGAGTCTGTGTAGTAAGGGACAGTGAAAGTGTGCTTTGGGGAGGGACGTATCTCTGGTGTAGGTAGATTTAACTTGGAGAAATAGTGAGTTCTTTGTATTTTGGTTATATTTCTGTTGTATGACTGTGTTAATGTACACACAGTAATATTTTTAGTAATTGTTAAAAATTTTTTGCTGATTGTGTATTGTGGATCTGGTGCAGCAGTTCATAATTTCAGGTTGTTTAAAATACATAGTATATTACTGAAGTTTTCCTTTCTGCTATGCATTACTTGTAGACAAATTGTGTGTGTGTGTGTGTGTTTGTGAGAGTGTGTGTGCGGTTCGTGTCATCAAATAGTACACCTTTTATTGTGCCACAGTGTAATTGCAGGTGCAGCAGTGTGAACCTGCTATCCGCTGCAGCTGCTTGGTTTTGTACTGCCATTGTGGTATCTTTTCTTGGTTTTGCACTACTGTAATCTGCAGTCACTGCCACCTCCCCCCAACTGGCAAAAGGAATTATTTTCCAGATTGGATTGTTTGTGACTTCAGCACAACTGGTTAGTTAAGGTGTTGTTGAACTTGTTGTAACTTTGCATCTGAATCTGTTGCTGAAGCTGTAGTTTTTTTGGCTTCACATCTAGCATCCCCCCCAGCCCCCACCCAGAGTGAACATTTCAAAATCTAAATTTGTTTAGAATATTCTTGTTGATCCCTCAAAATGCCAGCAAAGTGACGTGCAAGCAAAGCTGTTTCTCGCCATGGCACTGCTGCCAGGGGTAAGATTGTCTGTGGGCCTGGTAGTATGCAGTCACAGAAGTGCATTACTGATGTGTGGAAAGGTATTTTTCCTTCAATGTTTTTTACAGCACAGTCAGTAGCTTCACTCATAGTTGGAGGAGATGATATTGTCCCAGCTGGTGGAGTTAGTGCAGTTGCTGGTGGTGGTATGAGTATTGTTGCCTCAAGTTCCACTTCTGACTAGTTTACTGTGTTCAAAAATATAGTGGAGTGTGAAGCAGTGCGCGTGAGTGGCTGTGTAGATGATGTCATACTCCTCATTAACATCCCATTAACTGAACATGAGGATTTTGATCATGTCAACGATAGCATAGAATGTGACATTTCTTCCACCGAGGTTCAGGTCACACATTTGCAATGCAGTGATTTACAGTGTGGGGAAAAAATATTAGGTGATGGTGGTGTTGATGATGATGAATCTAATGCTGATGATGTTGCTATGGTTGCAATATGCAGTCCACATGCCAGCATCCAAGCAGAAGATGTGGATGTGTGTGATCAACCAGAGAAAAAGATATTCAAGGTCGCTATGTCTGTGTCTGTTTGCATTAACCCCCCCCCCATAAAAAGTTGTGATTTACCAGTTTCAGTTGATGGTGATGATGATGATGATGATGATGACCCAGTAATAATGATAGGTAGTCATGGTGGTCAGTTGCAGTCCAAGTGTGCCCTGCCTGAAAAATCATGTAGCACACCTCCCACTTCATGGATTAAAAAAAAAAACGGAGTCCAACAAGCAGCATCAGGGACATGTGAAAATTACAGCATCACAATCCCTTGTGTGGGAATTTTTTGTGCAAGATGCAAATGATGAGCCAGTTGCAATCTGCCAGGTTTGCCATGTGCGTGTGAGTTGAGGTAAAAAGGGGATCCATCTGGGCACAGGAAGATAGCATACGCAACTTAAGAACAGGCATATGGCACTGTGAACCCAGTACAAGATGGCAGCTAATACCTCAGTGGGGCTTTCACCCTTGACATCAACCATAATGAGCATGTTACCCCCTTCTGTGACTGTAAAATCAAGTAGAAAATTAAATGTGTGCAGTAGTGATGAAATAAGAGCAGATGATTACTATAGGCATGATGAGGAGGAGGAGGAACATATTGATTTTGAGATGTTGTCCAGTGGTGGTGAGAGTAGCAGTTTTGGTGGTGGTGTTGGTGGTGAATGCAGTATGTCTAGTGCAAGTGGTACATCTGGGAAAATAACTGCATTTCTGGGTTTGCCATCATCACCTGTGCAACCCTTTTCATCAAATGCCCACACTCCACCCCATGCCATTCGCAGAGCAGAACCATTTGTCATCACATCCCATATAAAACATTTGAGTTAGCCCACGTTACAGAGTGTTTTTGAGCATAAGTTGAAGTACCCACCCAATCATACAGTGTTACATGAATTTAATGCTGCTGTAGCTGAAATGCTGGCAATTGATCTTTTGCCCTTGTCCTTTGTGGAGAATTCTGGGTTCCGGTGGTTTGCTGCATGTGCCTGTCCAAAATGAAAAGTCCCATCCAGGACATACTTTTTGATCCGTGCTGTCCCTGAGTTGTACTGCACTGTGTCCAACTCTGAAAGACATGCCCTTCAGCATTCTTCCTCTCCATTCATCCATTTAAGTATGGATATGTGGACAAGTGGCAAAACAGTGGGGAGTTCATATTTGTGTATAACTGTACATTGGGTGCAGGTGCCAGGTATTGTTTGTGCTGCTGGTAGTGTGAATAATCAGTGCAGTAAGGTGGAGTGTTGTAGTAGCAATCTTCCAGGAATTCGACAGCAGGCAACAATTGCTCTGCACAATGTGACCTGTTCATACACTGGTAAAAACATGCTGGACTTGGTATTGATGGAGGTTGACAAGAGGCTGAACTCCCTGTCCCTAAGAGCTGGGTTCATAGCAAGTGACAATGGGTCAAAAGTGGTGAAATGCATCATGAATGGTGGCTTTGTTTGGGTTCCATGTATGGCCCACTGTTTAAATCTTGTGGTGCAGGAGTTTTTGCAGCCCCCTGATATAAATGAAATGCTGACAGTTGCACACCTTTTCTGTTCTCACTTTTTATGCTCTACAAAGGTCCGTAAACAACTTCGGCAGTTGCAGATCCAAAACAGCCTCCCTCAGCATGGCTTTAAGCTGGAAGTTGTCACCTAGTGGAACTCCATGTTATACATGGCAGAGAGGTTGTACGAACAGTACAAAGCCATCTCAGAATATCTTGTGATGCACACTAGTCGTGACACTTCCGGGGCCTCCATGTCTATGATGACTGAACAGTGGCTCCTCATGAACTTTGTAATAACAATTTTGAGGCCTTTTGACCACCCTGAATACCCTCTCAACACTTACACTGGAAGGTGGGCATGTGAGTTACTTCAGTGCCACTGCAGCCAGCTCCGGCCATTTACTGACCTTTCCACTCCAGTACAAAAGAGGATCATCAGTTATTGATAGATGCCTGTTTTCAGACAAATATGACTCAACCATTCTATAAGCTGCACTAAATCCAGTGGTTGAAGCATCATCCTGTTCTCCGGAATCATTTATTTCACAAATCCCCACTCGGGACAAAGCTTCCTAAAGCAGGTTGACACCACCTAATTTGGATGACAGACCACCTGGAACGGAAGTCCCCTTCCGCTTACAGGATATGCTTGATGGTCCTCCAGATACACCTTCAGCTGGATTATGCTGCTGAGGTTTGCTGACCTTGGCACGTGACTTCTGTGCCCCATGAACCAAGCGCACCAATAGCCCACTGAAATTTTTTACCTGTTCAGGCCCTCCCTTCCTCCTGTACTGAGGTAATTCCATGTTTGTATCATGGGTCCAGCATTGTTGTTATGGCAAAGTTGTCACTATGCTGAATGCTCCAAATGTGATGATTTTGGTCAGATACTGTCAGCATATGTTTCAGCAACATACTGCTAGCACTGTTTCCGGCAACATCAAGACCATGCTGTACATTCACCAATGTTTGCCTCAGCACCAACAGCAGTGGAATTCATTGGCTAAAGGAGGCAGACTCACCACTCACTGCCTGTGTGGTATGTTCAACAGGATGAAAAATTATTATTACAGAGTCCATGAGGTGCCACTGTTCAGTCGTCATAGACATGGAGGCCCTGGAAGTGTCATGGCTAATGTACATGACAAGATATTCTGAGATGACTTTGTGTTGTTCATACCACCTCTCTGCCATGTGTAAAGTGGAGTTCCACTGGGTGACAACCTCCAGTTTCAAGCGGTGCTGAGGGAGGCTGTTTCGCATCTGCAACTGTTGAAGCTGGTCATGGGCCTTGCAGAGCATGCAAAGTGAAAGCAGATACAGCGTGCAACTGTCAGCATTTCGTTTACATCAGGGTGCTGCAGAAACTCCTGCACCACAAGATTTAAACAATGGGTCATGCATGGAACACAAAAAAAGCCACCATTCATGATGCATTTCACCACATTTGACCCATTGTCACTTGCTATGAACCCAGCTCTCAGGGTCAGTGGGTTCAGCGACTTGTCAATTTCAATCATTACCACATCCAACATGTTTACACAGTGTGTGAACAGGTCACATTGCACATAGCAATCATTGCATGCTGTCAAATTCCTGGAAGATTGCTACCATGACCTAGAAGATTGCTACCATGATGCTCCACCTTACTGCTCTAATTATGTACACTACCAACATCACAAACAACGCCTGGCACCTGCGCCCAGTGTGCAGTCACACATAAATATGAACTCCCCACTGTTTTGCAACTTGTCCACATTTCCATATTTAAATGAATGAATGAAGAGGAAGAATGTTGAATGGGCATGTCTTACTGAGTCTGACACAGTACAGAATAACTCAGGGGCAGCACTGGTCAAAATGTATGTCCTGGATGGGACTTTCAATTTTGGACAGGCACGTGGAGCAAACAGCTGGAACCCAGAATTTTCCACAAAGGAGAAGGGAAAAAAATCAGTTGCCAGCATTTCAGCTACAGCAGCATTAAGTTCACGTGACACTGTATGATTGGGTGGGTACTTCAGCTTATCCACAAAAATACTGTGTAACGTGGGTTGACTTAAACGTTTTACACAAGATGTGATGACAAATGATTCTGCTCTGCAAATGGCAGGGGGTGGAGTGTGGACGTCTGATGAAGATGGTTACATAGGTGATGATGACAAATCCACAAATGCAGTTATTTTGCCAGGTTTGCCAACCGCAGTTGATATACCACTTGCACTAGACATACTGCATTCACCACCACCACCAAAACTGCTATTCTCACGAGCACTGGACAACATTTTAAAATCATTATGCTCCTCCACCTCATCATGCCTGTAGTAACCCTCTGCTCTTATTTCCTCACTACTGCAAACATTTAATTTCCTACTGGACTTAACACTCATAGAAGGGGATAACATGCTTGTAATGGTTGATGACAAGGGTGAACACCCCACTGTGGTATTATCTGCCATCTTGTGCCTGGTCCACCGTGCCATGTGCCTATTCTTATGATGCATATGCTGTCCTCCTCTGCCCAGATTGCTCCCCTTTTTACCTTGACTCACACACAGATGGAAAACCTGGAAGATTGCAACTGACTCATCATTTGCATCTTGAACAAAAAAATTCCAAACAAGGGACTGTGATGCTCTACTTTTAACATGTCCATGATGCTGCTTATTGAACTCCGTTCTTTTAAGCACTGCAGTGGGGTGTGTGGGGTAGAAGACTTGGTTTGCTGGCCAAGGCACCTAGCTTCACCTGAGCTCTTTCCTTCTAAGACTGCTTGAAAGGCAGAGTAGAGAAACTTACCAGAGCAAGGGAGAAGGATTAAGACTTAGTTTGGCTAAGCAGATTTACTGTGTGGTGGTGTTTTTATTTTCTACTCACAGGGATTGCTACTGTTTGTTGCTAACATTTCATTGCTTTATTTTTTCTCTGATTCAAATTGTTGTTGCTGGTATACCTTCTTCTGCATTATTACAAGGTGTGCCTACAGGGTGTGCTAACAGATTACTGCTGTAATCTTCTGATTCAAATTGTCTTTTGCAAGGTATATCTCTGTTTCTGCTTTATTTTTCTCTGGAGAAAGTGTTTCTTACAGGGTATATCTTCTCTGAAATTATTACAGGTGGTGCTTTACAGGTTTTATAGTTTTATCTAACATTAGGATAAGCTTCAGGGTTACTGCATTTGTTGTTGACTGATTGTTTCTGCTCTTATCTCCTTGTTCTTTCGTCTGTGGTTCTTCTTTTAGGCAGGGAAGGGCCCAGCCACCCACCCCATCCCCAACCACCCCACGCCACACTCCTTTTTATAGGGTACCACAGTTGTGACATTTCCTGTGGCACAGCAGGAAGGGGCAGATCAGTGGGGCCTCCAAGGTGATCTCATTTATAGGGCACAAGTAATTTAACTTGTTATAGTAAGTTAAACAAAGCACAATTAAACCATTACTTGCATTTTTTCCTTTTTTTTTTCCTTCTAATTACTCTGACTAGGTTACAAACCCAGCAACTTATTTGGAATGGATTTCATTAACTGCAGGTACTGTGGAACAATTTTCAGAAGGACAGTCTTACAGGATTTAGGACACTGTCCTACATGCTGGGCCTTTGAGATCTTAGGGCTCAGCTCCGGGCAGCATGGGCAGAGATTGCACGCCTCAAATTTCATATTGAAGAGGAAATACATTATAAGAACCACCCGCCATTTCCCCAGCATCCAACAGAAAAACCTCAACCGCAGAGGGTAGTTGGTCCAGGAGGTTGGCAGGTGGTTAGGAGGAGCAAACAGGTGCCCCATCACCTCTGCCTCCATCACACTGCCTCCAAAACCATATAAACACTACAACAGGTATCTGCCTCTATCTCTGAAATCAAATAAAGAGGCAGAAGACACTGCAGAGCAGGACACTGCAGAGCAGGAGCTAGCACAACAAAACTCACCCAAATCAGGAACCAAAACTAAACAAGCACAAAGGAAATCCAAAAACTTCTGATAGGAGACTCCATGATTGAGGAGTTGATACCCATCTCCAGCCAGGGTGATGATCAGATGTCTCCCAGGTACATCAGCATGGAGAGACACTGACCGCATTAGCTAAAATTGTTCACAAAGCAGGAGAAAACATTGATGTCCTAGTACACATAGGGACTAATGATCTCGCCAGCCGGGTCAGTTGTGGAGACCAAGGAACACCTGACTAGGCTGGGTGACAAACTATCATCTATTTCTGTCGGCATCTCCTTCTGAGATCCTGCCAGTCTGGGAGAGGGAGCAGATGGATGGAAGGTCAGAGAAGGGAGATAGGAGCTAAACACGTGGCTCAAGGACTGGTGCCAGGAAAAGGACAGATTTGTAGGAACTGGCAACAGTTCTGGGGAGCAAAAGTTTTTAAATTTGATGGACTGCATCTGACTAAAGAGGAGTCAGTGCATTGGGGAAGAAGTTTGACATCTTTGCAGAATATTTAAACTAGCAAATGGGGAGAGGGTGAGCACTTACGCGTCGAATGGAAGAACACCCTCCCCTCAGCTAGTGGTCAAACAGGAATTCAGTTGTTTGCCATTCATTTGCATCACCAGGTAAGAAAAAGGTTTGTCTCCCATACGATGCACAGGGTAATGCCAAACTTCACCCAACAACTAACACACCAAAATCTGGCCAATGGAAAATCATGTACAAATGCTCACAGCCTGGAAATAAGATCCCAGACCTGCAGGCAATAATGTCAGAGGCTAAACTGGACATAGTAGCAATTAGTGAGACGTGGTTTACCAGTAACCACACTTGGGAGACTTCAGTACCTGGCTGTATTGTTCAGAAGAGACGAGGTGCAAAAGGGGGGAGTGGCCCTGTATGTTAATGAAAGTATCAAAGCTACAGAAATTCAGAATACATAAGGAGCCAGAAGAACTGGGTCACCCTGGAAACAGGAAATGGGACAGCCATAAGAACTGGGGTTGTCTACAGGCCCCCAGACCAGAGGGAGGACATAGACACATTACTGTTAGAAGATATACAAAACATGACAGCTAAAGGGAGGTTCTGATAATGGAGACTTCAACATGCCGATACTGATTGGTCAATACCAGCAGGAACATCTGCCAGAACTAGACTCATAGTGGATTCCCTGCAGGGGAGGCCTCAAACAACTGGTACAGCAACCCACAAGAGACAGGGCTATCCTAGATCTAGTACTGACTAACAAAGAAGGGATCACAGATCTCCAGGTAGAAGGTCACCTGGGGGCCAGTGACCATCACATGGTATGGTTCAATTTGGCTACTACATCTAAATCATCCCATTCCAAGGCAAAAATATGGGACTTCAGAGGAGTTGACTTTGATAAGATGGCCAACAGAGTTAAGCTAGCCCTGGCAAAAAGAAACACAGGTGAGGGGTACAGGCAAAGCGGCAAGCATTAAGATGCAATACTTGAAGCAACATCCCATTGTGTTAGACAGAAAAGGAAGTGCAAAGAAGAAGGAAACCACTTTGGTTGTCAAATACAGTAGCAGAAAAGTTCAGAGCCAAAAGGCTGGCCTTCAGGAAATATAAGGAACACAGCGGATGAAGATAGGAGGCATACCAAACTGCCCTAAGGGAAGCAGGTAAGGCAGGCAAAGTCCCAAACTGAGGAAACACTAGCATGAACAGTAAAAGAAGGTGACAAGACTTTCTATAGATACATTAGTGAAAGGAGAAAGTCCAGAGGGGGTATTGCTAAGCTTAATGGAGAAAAGGGAGCATGTGAGGAGGAGGACCCTGTAAAGGCATCTATCCTAAATAGATACTTTTGCTCAGTATTTACTCAAGAGAAGGTAGGGCAGGGCCCACAGCTCAGCATCATGGACACAGGGGGGAGGGAGGTGAGCACTACTCCTTTACAAAAGAAAGGCCCTACAAGAGCTTGCTAAGCTCAGAGTGATAAGGCAATGGACCGATGGCATACATCCCAGGGTACTTAAGGAGCTAAAGGAGGAACTAGCAGAGCCATTAGCAGAATTGTTTAGTGAGTCTCTGAGCACAGGAGAGGTCCCAGAAGACTGGAGAAGGCTCATGTGATCCCGCCCACAAGAGTGGTAGCAGGGAGGAGGCGGGAACTACAGACTGGTCAGTCTTACCTCAGTAGTGGGCAAGATTATGGAGGCACTCTTAAGGAAAGGATAGTGCAACACCTGGAATCCATAGGGCACAGGATCCAAGACAGCATGGGTTTACAAAGGAAGGTCCTGTCAAACTAATCTCATAGATTTCTTTGACTGGGTAACCAGAGTGGTGGACCAGGGGAGCAGTTGATGTCGCCTACCTTGACTTCAGCAAAGCTTTTGACACTGTTCCACATAGAAGATTGATAAATAAGCTGGGTAGGCTCGGGTGGGTCAGAAGTTGGTCAACTGGGTGGCAAACTGGTTGACTGGCAGAAAAGAGAGTGGTGCTAAATGGTATACAGTCAGAAGAGATGCAAGTCACAAGTGGGTACCTCAGGGATCAGTCCTGGGGCCAGTCCTATTCAACATCTTCATTAGTGACCTTGCAGATGGACTAGAGGGTAAGTTTGTCTGTTTGCAGATGACACCAAGATCTGCAACAGAGTAGATAAGCCAGATGGGGTGGGCAGAATGAGAAGAGATCTGGATAAACTAGCAGAATGGTCAGAAGAGTGGCAACTGGGATTTAATGCAAAGAAGTGCAAAATCATGCACATAGGGAAGAGAAACCCTGAAGCCACTTATAGGCTGGGAGGGGAGTTGCTACAGTCACAAAGGAAGAAAGAGACTTGGGCATCATCATCACTGATGACCTAAAATCATCCAAGCAGACCTCTAAAGCAGTAGGTAAGGCTAGGGGTGTTAGGGTGTATTAGTAGGGGTATCACAAGTCATAAGAGGGAGGTAATAATCCCTCTGTACAAGACATTGGTTAGGCCCATCTGAGTACTCGTGCAGTATTGGAGGCCACACCTTCACAAGGACATTAACCAAATTGAGGCAGTCCAGAGAAGGGCAACCAAATGGTGCAGGGACTGTAATCAGAAGACATATGAGGACAGATTAACGGAGCTCAATATGTATACCCTTGAGCAAAGGAGGGAGAGAGTGATATGATCGAGGCATTCAAACACCTTAAGGGCATAAACAAGGTGAAAGAGCTCACATGTTTAAATATAAGAAAATAGCAGGACAAGAGGACACAGCATGAGATTAGAGGGAGGCCGATTAAGGGGAATGTGAGGAAATTCTTTTTCACAGAAAGGGTGTGGATGCATGGAATGGCTTACCACAAGAAGTGGTGGCTATGAATACAGTGCAGGGCTTCAAACAGGCATGGATAGGCATAAGGGAGTAATACAAATGACTATGAATAGATAGGTCACTGACAGAGCAAAGGCCGATGGCACATTTATAAGGTAGAAAAAGAAATGGGCAGACTGGATGGGCCTTGCGGTCCTTATCTGCCATCAACTTCTATGTTTCTATGTGCTATGTGATTTTTTTGGGCAGTTCACACCTGGACTGTAACTGACCACCATGACTACCTACCATTATTACTGGGTCATCATCATCATCATCATCATCATCACCATCAACTGAAACTGGTAAATCACAAGGTTTTATGGGGGGGATTAATGCAAACAGACCCAGACACAGCCACCTTGAATTTATTTTTCTCCACTTCCCAACTGGGGTCAATTACATCATCATCATATTCATTAACATCACCCATATCCACATCTTCTGCTTGGATGCTGGCATGCGGACTGCATGTTGCAACCACAGCAACATCATCATCATCATCATCACATTCATCATCATCAACACCATCATCACCTGATATTTTTTCACCACACTGTGAATCACTGCATGGAAAATGCATAACATGACCCATGGTGGAAGAAATGTTGCATTGTATGCTATCGTTGACATGATTATCAGAATTCGCAGGTTCAGTTACTGGGAAGTATGACATCATCTACGCTGCCACTTACTTGCATTGCTTCACTGTCTACTAAAATTTTGGACATGGTACACTGGTCAGAAGTCGAACTTGAGGCAGCAATACTCATATTACCACCACCAGCAACTGCATTAACACTTCGGCTGGGACAACATCATCTCCTCCAAGTATGAGTGAACCCACTGATTGGGTGGTAGAAAACACTGCAGGAGAAATACCTTTCCTCACATCAACAATGCACTTCTGCATCTGCATACTATGATGCCCACAGACTATCGCACCACTGGCAGCAGTGCCATGGTGAGAACTAGCTTTGCTTGCACATCTCTTTGTGGGCATTTTGGGGGATCAACAACAATAATCTAAACACATTTAGATTTTGGAATGTTCACTCTGTGTGGGGGGATGCTGGATGTGAAGCCAACAAAACAACTGTGGCTTTAGCAACAGATAGAGACACAAATTCACGCATGAAAATGACACCTTAACTAACCAGTGGTGCTGAGGTCACAAACAATCCAATCTGGAAAACAATTCCTTTTGCTGGTAGGGGCAGGCGGAAGCACAGACTGAAGATTTTTATGGCAGTACAAGCAGCAAAACAAAGAACAGATACCATGAAGGTAGTACAAAATCATGCAGCTGCAGTGGATAGCAGGTTCACATTGCTGTGCCTGCAATTGCACTGTGGCACAATGAAAAGTGTATTATTTGATGTCACATAGCACTGTACACACACTCACACACACACAATTTGTCTACAATGAGTAATGCATAGCAAATTGAAAAGTTCAGTAATATGACACATATTGCAAACAACCTGAAATTAGGAACTGCTGCACCAGATCTACACAACACACAATCAGCATGAAAATTTCAACAATTACTGACAATATTACTGTGTGTACATTAACACAGTCATACAACAAAAATATAACCAAAAAACAAAGAACTCCCTATTTTTCCAATGTAAGTCTACCTACACAACAGATACGCCCCTTCCCAAAACACACTTTCACTCTCTTTTACTGCACACACTCAATGGTCTACATTAACATTCAAAATCCACACACAAACAAAAACACTCAATGATATGATCACAGGTGGGTTTCCTACAATCAGTGAACTAAAGTCTGAGCAAAGAAAATTACTCAAAAAGGCCTTTTTAAAAGCTTTTAGAAGGTTTGAATCACAGACAGCTCTCAGAGCACATTGTCTCCTACAGCTTCCTACACACACTACCCTGAACCAAGGCTGTGCAAATCAATATAGAGCCCATGTGACCTGAAATCCCATGAATAACTTCAAAATTTACATTTGGAGCTTAAAAACAAGGCAAAGTGAGGTGAAGTACATTGTCTTCAATCCACTTAACCTTTAAAATTGGTGGAGTAGTGGTCTGGGAAGGCAGATTAATACAACGTCATTGTTTTCAATGGACTTCGCGTTACCCATCATAACGCGAATTACCCCGCTTCGCATTGCAGAGTTCTCACAAATTTGTCTTTACTTCCTGAATCACTTCACGGAGCTGATTGAGCCCATTTCACCCACCACTAGTTTTAACTTAAGTGGTTAAAAGGCTGTCACATTTGTTGTATGTTTTCTTTTTCATAAAGTTAAATGAGTGTCCCACTCAGAGTGACTCAAATTCCATATGTCACATCACATTTGTAAAACAGAGCACAATATAGCCTGGCCCCTGTACCACCACCACAAGACTGTTGTTAGCCAGTGCCACTATAGAGAATGTCACTGTGTGCCCCTCTGGACTACCACTGTGAAACCACTGTTAGCCACTGCCACCAGGGGGATTGAATGTGTGCCCCCCTGTACCACCACCATAAGACTGCTGTTAGCCAGTGAAACCAGAGGGAATGTCACCATGTGCCCCCCTGGACCACCATCACCATAAGACCACTGTTAGCCACTGCCACCAGAGGGAATGACTTTGTGTGCCCTCCTGAACCACCACCATAAGACTGCTGTTAGCCAGTACCACTATAGGGAATGTCACTGTGTGCCCAAGTGTACCACCACCATAAGACTGTTGTTAGCCAGTGCCACTACAGGGAATGTCACTGTGTGTCCCCCAGACCACCATCACCATAAGACCACTGTTAGCCGCCACCACCAGAGGGAATGACTTTGTGTGCCCCCTGGACCACCACCATTAAATTACTGTTAGCCAGTACCACTATAGGGAATGTCACTGTGTGCCCCCGTACCACTACCATAAGACTGTTGTTAGCCAGTGCCACTATAGGGAATGTCACCATGTGCCCCACTGGACCACCATCACCATAAGACCACTGTTAGCTACTGCCACCAGAGAGAATGACTTTGTGTGTCCCCCAGACCACCACCATAAGACTGCTGTTAGCCAGTTCCACTATAGGGAATGTCACTGTGTGCCCCCCGGACTACCACCATTAAACTGCTGTTAGCCACTGCCAGCAGGGGGAATGACATTGTGTGCCCTCTGGACCACCACCATAATACCACTGCTAGCCACTGCCACTAGAGGGAATGACTTTGTGTGCCCCCTTGGACCACCATCACTATAAGACTTCTGTTAGCCACTGCCACCAGAGGGAATTACTTTGTGTGCCCCCCCTGGACCACCACCATAAGACTGCTGTTAGCCAGTGCCACTATAAGGAATGTCACTGTGTGCCCCCCTGGACTACCACCATGAAACCACTTTTAGCCACTGCCACCAAGGTGAATGATACTGTGTGCCCCCCTGGACCACCACCACCATAATACCACTGCTAGCCACTGTCACCAGCACCAGATGCAGGAAGATGTGAGAGGGAATGTCATCATCTGCCTCAGCTGTGACCACCACCACCACTATTGTGACAATGTTTTCCATTACATGTCTTGACTCTTGACCATGTCAAGGCAGAGTGAGTTGAACAGGAGACCACATCCATCAGCCACAGGCACAAGGCTTCTTACTATGAATACTATAAAGTGAGTATGTGTACTAATGGTTTTCATGCTATTCAACTTCCTTTAGCTGTGTGTTTTGTTTTCTGTTTTTTTACAGGTTATCAACAATGGACTGTCATTCGCTGAAGGTCTGTATCAATGGTACAACAGCAGTACTGTTGACAGGAACCTATGGGATATCCATTTCCAATCCATACTGATAAGTATATCAATTTTATTTCATCTGTTCCTTTTTTTCATAACAGTGCAAAAAATCCGACTGATGATTATAAACTAGGTGACATGTACATCACAAAAAAATATTTCTGCATCATATCATGCACTGTATTCCAAATTTGCAGCTGCAGCTATGACAGTGTTGAAAAAGTTTGACCTAGGTTGTGTTATTAGACAAGATGTAGTTTTAAAATGTAACTTGAGTTGAGATGCAGGGACTGACACAGTGTATTTGTAATGGCCTGGTATTTAAATTGTTTTCTGATGATTTCAGTGGGACAGCTTGCTTTCTGTGTTAATCCAGATACCCATGGTGGAACAGCCACAGCTTAAACATAATGTCTTACTTCTGTAATCAAGTTGCAATACATCCTTCATTTCTCTTTTTAGGAAACTTCCAGATGCTTTGTGGTGTCATAGCTACCTTATCCAAAGAACTTCTTCAACATCATGCCCCCCCAGGCTGGGCCAGACGTGCAACAAGCAGAAGTCGTTTGAATCAGTGATGATCATGACCATCATTACCGAACTGGAGAAGGATGCAGATAAAATCTGAGAAGAAGTAACCAAATAATACACTATTAATGATATATACTTGCAAATATGCTCCCCCCAAAAGAAAATATTTACCTTCCTTGGCTTGACAGTATTCCATTTCCAATTCCAACACCACCATTTTTCATCAAGCACGGGAATGTGCACACCAACAGTATGTGACCTGTGATACAAAACAATACAATGAGTATATATTGAACCCCCACCAAGAAAATACATACATACATATATATATATTTATTTTATTTTATTTTTTTATTTATTTATTTTATTTAGTTTTTGTTGACCAGGTAAGTGCACTAGACAAATCCTGTCTATTTTCAGGCATGACCCGGGGGAGGGGGATACAGATGAATGGCAACTGACTTTGAACCAGATTAAGCTGTTGGTGGTATTTTCAGTGAATGAGGGAAATTTGGCCCGGACACCGAGGAAATTCTACTACTCTTTTTCGATAAGTGCCATGGGATCTTTAACATCCACCTGAACTACCACCAATCCAGGCAGATGGGACCTCATTTTTTTTAACGTCTCATCCGAAAGACGGCACCTCAGAAGTGCAGCAGCCCTCTCATGCTGCACTACAGTGTCAGTACTGGGATATTAACCCAAGTGCCAGATGTGGGAACTGAACCCACAGCCCTCTGATCTCCCGGCCTCAGAGGTGAGTGTGTATATATATATATATATATATATATATATAGTATATATATATATATATATGTATATACACACACACACACACACACACACACACATACATATATATATATATATATATCAACTCACCAAGGTTACTATTAGTGTACACACAAAGGGCGCCCTTCCATCCAGTTGAAGTGATCACATTGCAGCACACTTTGGACAAACAGTTCTCTCACTGTCATCATTTGTGATGGAACATTGAATGGTCATTCATGTCATGGTATCCCACCTTCACATGGTTTGGCAAGACACTGTGCATCATGACATCATCATCACAGTAAGGTCAATACACACAGCAGCATTACATATAAGTGCAACATCAGCAGAAGCACTTGTGAATTTTCTGGACATAAGACAGTTGCATTTTGGGGATGCACAATAACTCTGTGGACTGTGTGTGAGTACTGTGCACATAACTGAGTGTGCCATTAATTCTGGGACACCTTTCATTTTATGTTACACTCTTATTTCACTTTATCAGCACTTGTGAATTTTCTGGACATGAGACAGTTGCATTTTGGGACTGGGAATTCTGGTGAGTCTGGTAAATATTTTTGGAACCTCAGTAATGTTTATTTTCTGTCATGCTATCATGAAGTATTTGTCAAAAAGCAGGACTGAGCAGTGCAGTTATACTGTGCTAAACTACATATGTCCAGCTTCTTGCAAGTTGCAAACATATATATATATATATGCTGATGCTGATTTGTTTCAGTGTTTATGGTATAAAGACTAAAGATAAGAATACATACAGTATATTTTATCCGTACCATCAATGGCAGCTGACAAAGTGATATAATATGTTTTCAGAGGGCTTGGGCCAGTGAGCACCTCAATCACTCACACAGACACAGTGCACACATGACTTTGCAGAAATAACACAAAAAAAAATCATGCTTTTAAACAAACCATACCCAACAGACATAAAATATTGCTGAGGCACCAAAATATACTATGGTGTACAGACATGTTCAAGTCAGAATATAGAACAGGTCTTGCAGTCCACTGCCACCACAGTGTGCTACCACTGGCACCATGTTATGTTATGATGCAAATCAACTTGCTGCAAAACTGACACTGCCAGTGTCAACTAGAAAGACATATTCCAGAATAAATAATGAAAAGAAGGAATGTGGTAGTACAGTGTGGTGGCAGTGAACTTGACCTTATACATTTTCTGACTTTTTAATGTCTGTACACCATGAAATATTTTGGGTGCATCTGTACTACTTCATGACTGTTGGATACAGTTTGTTGAAAAGCAGGATTTTTTATTGCTATGATCTCCTAACAAATAAAATATATGTTATATATTCTTATCTTTATACTTTATACCATAAACACAGCAATGGGTCAGACAGCAATCAGCATATATATGTTTGAAATAAGCTGGACAGTGTCTGCAGCACATACACACACAGGAAGAAGACTGACTACACACATGAAGTTTAGCACAATATACTTACGCTGCTCAGTCCTGCTTTTCCACAAACACTTCGCGACAGAAAGTAAACTTTAATGAGGCACCAAAACAGTGTATACACACACACAAAGACATGCACACATCTAACAGAAGGAAGGGGGGCCAGAATGCAAAGTGTCATGCATACAGAAGACAACAAAAAAAGGGCATAATTATATACAAGGGTCGGGATGGTAGAGGAATACATTTTATAACACAGCAGGGAAGGTGTGGGGGGCACATGGTGTGAGGAAAAAACTAATGTGGGATCCCCTGGTGGTCCATCAGCTGTTCAGCATGGACATAATTCATAACTGCTGTCCCTCTATGGGATCCAACTACTGCTGGATAACGCTCACCTTCTCATTGTTTTCCTCAATAGCACTCCAGAGAACTGCCAGGTCAGCCTGCATTACAGGCAGTTCACTGGGGTCCACACATTCTACAGGCTCAGCTGCTGGTGGTGGTGCAAGTGCTGGTGGAGCAGCAGGTGCTACTCTGGCCTTCCTCTTCTTAGGTCCGCTGCCACTCACAGCTGGACCATCTGCCACAGAAGGGCCAGCAGGTGCAGGCCTGGCCCATTCTGTGGCAGCCTGCCACTCCAACTGGTGGTGGTTCAGCATATGAGTGCGCTGGCACCCAGTCCCCAGGTGAGTCTCCCAGGGGCCATGGCACACCTTTCTGACACCGTCAAAAAACTTCCAAACAACAGAGGTGTGGGGAGGACCAGGCACAGGCAGGAGAGGACCAGATGCCCTGGTAGCTGTCTGGTCATGGTGCTCAACAGGAATGGGATCCACACAAGGGCCCAGGGGCACAGGCACATCCTGATCCAGAGGACCTGGTGCTGGAGCTGGTGCTGGATGTGGTGGTGGTGGTTCAACTGCCTCAGAGTCAGGAGGAGGTGCTGGTCCTGCTTCTGGGGGGGGACACTCATAATTTTGGATCGATCCAACTGGAACCAGTGGCAATGCCCCCATGCGTGCACATGATGTGACACCTACCATGCTCTCCCAGAGCTGCCCCCACCCCAGACATTCCCTCACCCTGGTCCATCTGTCCTACTGCACTCCCTCAGTCTAAACAATGACTACAGAACTTGACAGAAAACACTCACACTGTCACACAACACACACACACACACACACACACGACACACAGAGTCACACAAACACAGACAAACAACTAACTACTTATAAAGGTAAGAAAAAATAAATTTACAGAAAGAACAAATTAAGTAAACAAGAGTACAGAAAAGACAAAAAAATTCAGCTTTTAAAAAAGTTGTTGGATCTAATTCAAAGTTTAAATCTCCTCCTCGCTCTGATCTCCAAGTCTCAGGCTGTCTCACAGTCACAAAACAACACACTCCTCTCTCTCCATCTGCACAGGAGAAAGTGAAACTATCCCCTTGGCAAGGCATTTCCCTCCTGCCTGGCTAAAGAGCATGTGATTTACAGTACTGTAAGCCATGTGATGTGTGGGGGGGGGGGGCTGCCAAATCTGAAACACCAAGGGGATCACTTTGAATCATAATGAGGAATGAGAAGTCCATTTAAAACAATGACTTCACCTTACTTCGTGTTACTATTCCATCTTAATGTGAAGTGGTAATGACAAGGTGAAGTGATCATTTTGCATTGCCCACTCCATGTAGCAGAGTAGCTATTCAAAGTGCCCACTTCACATTCACTTTGCCAGCGGAAGTTAAATTCACTGCATTTCTAGTCAGGGTAGGCCAGGAATCTCTGTGGTAACTAACTGTTTTCTCTGTACCAGCTTTAAATTCTGTTAAACCATACCTCCTGTATCTCTTTAGTAAACCTCTCAGATGGCAGAACTTAGTTACATTGGGGTATATGTAACTGCATAATCTTAACCTTGCCCTCATCTGCTGTTCCTGATCATGATTTTGAATCCTCAAATTGTATTACGATTGACAACTTAAAATATGAGGTACAGAGACTACAAACTGAATTCAGTAATATAATCAAGAAGCAGAATTTTGTAAACATTTGTTCACAACATGATAAGGCAAATAGAGCCTAACGTGGAGGTAGCACAAAATAAAACCCCAACCAGTTCAAATGAAATAAAGGAAAAATTCTAGGAGAACAAACAATCCAGGGAATAATGATCACATTAGAAACCCAAAGATGAGAAAGGAAGATGACTGTTAGGATTCTGAAGGCTCTGAGTTTGTAATGGTGCAACCAAGGAAACAAAAATAGAAAGGTTACAAGGGCAACTGTTTAGCGTATAACCTCTTATATGTCTTTGTATAACAGCTATGCGTCACTTGATGATGCCCCCATTTCTGTGTCAGAAAACAATGATTTATTTCACAAGCACTCCCATAACAATACACAAATGAACAGTGTCTCATGCTAACAAACAAAAAGTTGTGGTGGAAGATTTGATCATTAAATTCAAAGATAGAATAACACGTAAGGATCAAAAAGGAACAAAACATTGTGTCTTGTTTTCTAGTGGCAAGAACTAGAAAGAAAACTAACAAATTGAATGGTGTTCTAAAAAGTATCGATGATGGTAATAAAACTATTGCACTACACGTACGTGGTCACAGATGATATAGGTAAAAAACTATAGCACAACATCAAAGAATACTTGAATGAACTTGGCAACATATTAAAAAGTTAGGTTGCAAGGTAGTTCTACCCAAAACATTTCCTGTCCTAAGACATTCGTGAAAAGGGAATAGATAGTGTTGAATTAAACAAATGGTTACAAGAATGGACCTATTGAGAGGTTTTCTACTTTTTAAGGAAATTGAGTTGTTTTTAGAGCAAGAAACATCTTTATGCTCAGTATGCTATAGTTCTTATCAGATCTGGGGCTCATCTGTTAGCAAGAAAATTGAATAACATTTTATGAAGAAGTTTAAACTAGAAGAAAGAGGTATTGGATAAAAATTGCATGTCACACAACAAAAGACACAAATGGAAAATAAAGTATACTGTAAATCTATAAAAATGAGAGGTATTGTCAGTAATGATACTTAATGCACATATCTCAATTAATAAAATGGATGAACTCAGAGTTGACGCCAGTTAGAAGCAGTTACAGAGACCTAGTGGGAAACCAGTGATAAATGGGATAGGAATATTGAACAGTATAAGTTGTTCAGTAGAGACAGAATAAATAAAAGGGGAGGTGGTAGAAATTTACTGCAATGAGGCACTGCAGGTGAGCTGGAAAATGATGATGATGACAAAACAGAATCTATCTGGGTTAAAACAAATAACATTAAACTGAGACCACTGTTACTGTAACTGGAAATCTTACCTTCAGTAAAAAGGACCAATACACTTTAATTTCATACTCAGATATATTTGTCATGCACAGTGTATTGTAAGGATAATGACATCTTTTATTAAGTGATCCAACTGAAACTGATTGGCTTAACAATATATCTGGAATGAGGGTGGGAAATGATTTCCTTGCTATAGTTAAAAAGTATAGTCTAATACAGCAGATTAATAAACCAATCAGAGAAGAGAACATACTCAACTTGATATTTACCAGTTACAATGATGCATTTAGTTATGAAATCACAGATCCCTTGTCTAATATTGATCATAATACTATTCTGTTTGTATTCTATAGGCAGTATATCAAATATACAGGTAGCACAATCCAATTCAATTATAACATAGTAAACTATGAAATGATTAGAGATCATTTGATTAAATGAGACTGCAAAATTGCACTTAGCAATTTGAATACTGAACTAGGTTGTTAGTTTAAAAAAATGTGACACTTTAGGGCAACTATATAACTGAAAGAAAATCTTGTAAGAAAAAGGGAACATTCCACCACTGGTCATACCAAAAATAAATAAATAAATCTAAAAAAAGAAGGATGTACATTCAATTATGATAAATCACTGAAATGAGGAGAACATGGAAAACTATAAAATGAATGTAAAAAAATGTAAAACAGAAATAAGAAAAGCAAAAAAATGGACTGGAAGTCAAAGTAGCAACTGATTAAAAAAATCCTAAAGTTTTTTATAGTTATATAAATTCAGTGAGTAAATCTTCTTCAGCATTAGGGCCATTAAACTGGTAAAAACAGGGTAATAACAAATAAAATTGAAATGGTTGCAGTAATGAATATTTTTAAATAGTGTTTTCCACGAAAAGGACAATACACAGACAAAGCCAGTAACACAACTTATTAGCAACAATCGTTTATTGCTTGATCATAAAGATATACAAAATAAGTTATTTAAATTGGACACAATAAAGTTTGCAGTGCTAGACAATCTTGCACCAGAGTTATTAACGTAGCAGTGAAGCAAAACTGGGGCCAAAACTGGCCCTATCTTTTTTCCCCAACAAAGATTCCTAGCATCTTTCAGTTTTATTTGGTGGTACATTTTTCCTTTTTCACTAACATTTGAGTATTTTATAAATGCTTTAGTTTTATTTTCCTTCAAGAAAAAATGTTAGCTGCCACATTTAGCATAGAAATGCCAATGTTAACACTGGCAAGGATTAGATTGAGAACATAAATAAAAGTCATGGGGCTCTATTTTCAAAGGTTGACACAAGGATTACACAAGCCCTATATCAAACCCTGTGCTGCCCTGAAAACATTGCCACACTTTTTGCCCGATTCAGAAAGGCTGCATGCATTTGTGACACTTTACCCCCTTTATGGTGGCTTGCGCCAAATATGCGGCACAAACCCTGTAAAAAGGTCTGCAAAGTTACACCAGCAAAAGCTTGTCTAACTTGTAACATGTGGTGCATGGGATTGAGAATCCTGATTACCAACCAGGGAACGCCATATGCCCCATGCATTGTGTGTTTGGCACACCCAGTGCTTGCAACATTCCAATATGTTTGAGAATTGGGCCCATGGTTTCAGTGTAGGACGCCCCAGGAAAGTAAATTTGACAGGCAATTTAACGTTTTTAGCAACTATATCTGAAACTTGCTTATTAAAAGAAACATTTTTCTTTGCACTGCTGCTTTAAGGAACATATCACATGAGATTGCAGTTCCACTAACATATGTATTTAACAAATCACTTACCAGTAGTGAAATACCTAAGGACTGAAGAAAAATGGATGTGGTCCCAATATTTAACAAGCATTTGTTAATTCTGAATGTTCACTGTTGGTATTACTGTTGTATCAGGTCTTGCTTATACACATTTTTAATATATATTTACCCAGGATAGAGCAGATGAGATGCAATGTCTTATTTTCAGTGGTGTCCTGCTCTGAAACATTGTTAGATTGTAATTACCAAGAATAGGGCAGCTGAGAGGTTACATCTACTTTTATGTGGGCTCCACACTTTGACCCCAAATGTTCAGCATTCTTTCTATGACCTGATGTTAAGGATCAAGAAAGGTGAAACTTTAGAATCCCATCCGGAAGGTGATTTTGCTGTGCGACTGTGGAAACAAGTTTGGAGGGGATTTGAAAAATGACACCTGCCATGTTCTGGAGGTGGGGTAACACAAGGGATATGTTGAACATTAGGGGCCAAAATCTGCAAAAAATAAAGTTATGAAAATGTTGGAACAATTAGTTTCTTCATAACTTAAGTTGTTTATTCACATTTTTATCTAAAATTTTCAAGATAATCTTTTTATGACCATTCCTCGTGAGCGTAACAGGTGTCATTTATAAACAACGGCTGAAACATAATTTTGTGCCATAAGTGCTAAAACACATTTTGGGTAGGATTTGAGAAATGATAGCTGTCACATTCATGAGGTGGTGTGAAAAAATTGCTATGTTGAAAAGTTGGAAAAAAATACTAAAAATTACCACAGTTATGAGTGTGCATTGAAAAATTGCAATGTCGATTCATAACTTTGTTGTTTTTTCATATTTGTACCCCAAATTTGCCACATAGTCTTCCCATGACCCCACATAGCCTTATGAGCCCACCTCATGAACAAGGGCAGAGAAAATTTTCAAATTCTGCCCAAAAGGTAATTTTGTGTGACAAGTGTGAAAACACATTTTGGCCAAGATTTGAAAAATTACAGCTGTCACATTCATGAGGCACTGTGAAGAAATGGCAATGCTGAAAATCTGGGGTCCAAATATTGAAAATTACCAAAGATATGAGTCTGCATTCGTAAATTTCAATGTAGGCTCATAACTTTGTCCTTTTTAAATATTTTGACCCCAAATTTTCCACATAGTCTTCTTATGACCCCACCTCAATGACAAGGTCAGATAAAATATCCAACTCCTGCCCAATAGGTGGTTCAACCAGTGGCTGCAAAATCACCTGATATTCCCAATTTCAGTCATTCATGAGATGGGGTCCCAGAAAAAGCATGTTGAAAATTTGGGGCAAAATATTTTAAAAAATTGCCAAGTTATGCCATTAAGTTCAAAGCCCCATTAAAATACATTGAACCACATACCTGATTCCCATGCTAACCACACCCATGCACTCAGACATTACTCACTGTCCCCTTTTTTGTTAAGTTTAGAAAACCCACCTGATACCCACCTGACACCCAACTGATATATACCAACCCAGTCACCACCCTATTATGCTCAAAAGAAATATATCATGAAGCCAGAAGGGGAAGGAAGGAAACATATTCAATTCAGTGCTTTAGAGTAACTGATAATTGCTATTTTTCTTTTAAACTTAGATTGTGGGCTTTTAGTGACACTGTACTTTCTTTGTTGTCTTTACTTAGAATTGTTTTTGGGCTGTTGAAAATTTAAAATGTAGTGGTGGTGTAATTCTGTGCTGTCTTTAATTGCTGCACATTTTATCTTGTTGTCTGACTGCCCCGTAGTTGGGTGAGGGTGTTATTGTCTAGCCTCCGACCTCAGCTACGTGATAATTGGAGGTGGGGCTTAGTCAGAGTTGAGGTAGCAAGTGAGTTTTATTTTCTCAGAAGAAGCCAGAAGGGGAAGGAAGGAAACATATTCAATTCAGTGTTTAGAGTAACTGGTAATTGCTATTTTGCTTTTAAACTTAGATTGTGGGCTTTTAGTGTCACTGTACTTTCTTTGTTGTCTTTACTTAGAATTGTTTTTGGGCTGTTGAAAATTTAAAATGTAGTGGTGGTGTCATTCTGTGCTGTCTTTAATTGCTCCCTCCCCTTCCCCCAACTCTTAATTATATGCCCTGTTAAATCTGATTGACTGGAGCTAAACACTGGGTATAGTAAGGGGTGTGAAGTAAGAGGGGCATAAGGGGGAAGAAGCCCACCCTCAGCACGACTAGTGTTTTGACTCATTTATTTATTTATTGGTTTCTTTTCTTTTTTTTTTTAAAGAAAATTATCTGAGGATCAGTGGCAGGATTTTTAGGACATTAAATTAATAAAAAGGGAACTAGGAGAGCTTCAGTAGCAGACAAGTAGTGGAATAGCAGTATAATTGCAGTATAATGTGGGGAGTGGTGCAATGCTGTGGCTGTGGGGCAGCCATATTCAGGCAGACCTTCTGGCCACTGAGGTGCTGCCCAATCTGCATGCATCTCTCTGGACTGCAGGATGAGGTAGCCAGACTCAGAGCGGAAGTAAACTGGGTCAGGAGTACCATCACCCCTATCCAGAGACCACCCAGTCCAATGCAACTGCCTCAAAGGATGCCGAGAACGAGAAGCACTTGAATGACAGTGGGCTCAGGGAGGGTTAGACCAGTCAGGCAGAGGCACATCCCAGATCCTATTCCACTCAAAAACTCATATGCCACACTGACAAATGAGGACAACCAAATAGAGGTACCCAGAGAAGTGGAAGGAAGTGGAGGTTAGCCAAGGAGGTGACCTCAGCGGGGAAAGCAGTGTACCCCAGAAGAGGAGGAAGTGAACCCTGGTGGGGGACTCCATCATAAGAGGGATCCAGCTAGGAACACTGGAAGGGGAGGACAGGGAGGTGAGGTGCCTACCAGGTGCCACAGCATGGAGAGATGGAAGGAAGATCCTGGGGATCACTGGGAAGGCAAGACGGGAGGGTGAGCTGGATGTCATTATCCACCTAGGTACTAATGACCTGGCAAATGGGGAGCCAAAGAAAGTTCAGGTGAGTTTAGGAAATTGGGGAGGGGTCTCAAGCAAGTAGCTACTTCTGTCACTTTCTCAGAAGTACTTCCTGCAAGAGGCAAGGGAGAGCATAGGAGTGCATGCACCAGGAACTTTAACTCATAGTTGAAGAACTGGTGCTGTGAGGAAGGGTTTGGATTCATTGGTGACTGGGGACTCACCTGGAGGGATGGAGGTTTGTTCAAGCCTGACGGCCTGCATTCATCCTGGAGGGGAATCCAAGCACTCAATGATAAGTTTAAATGCTACATTGAGAAGCATTTAAACTAGAAAAGGGGGGTGGCAGGCCAGCAAGGAGGGTACCTACTTGCTCACCCCCCACAGCTAGTAGTGGAACCAGTGAACCAGAGGAGTGGCTATCTCTGCAAAACAGTGTGCAAAAGATGGGGATTAGTGCCCAAGAGGTGGATAGGCAGAAAAGGGGCAAAATTCAGCAGAAGGGCAGAGACCAAGGAGAACCAGGGATAAAGGACAACCAAGGAAGGGGCTGGAGTAGAACAACGAAACAGTCTAGGGAGGTCAAATTATTGAAAGCCATGTAGCAAATGCCAGGAGCCTTAGCAACAAGATGGAAGATCTGGAGGCTGTCATGGTGCAGTCAGACCTGGACTTTGTGGCCATCACTGAAACCTGGTGTAATGATAACCACAACTGGGAGATGGCCATACCTGGCTACAACATATTCAGAAGAGACAGAGCAGGCAGGAAGGGAGGAGGAGGAGGAGTGGCACTGTATGTGAAAAATGAAATAAGGGCCACAGAGATCCAGGAGGAACAAAAGGGGGGAGAGATACTGTGGGTTAAGCTGGAAAGGTAAATGGGGACAGCCATCCGCACAGGTGTGGTCTATAGACCACCAGCCCAGGAGGAAGAAACAGATAGGGAGCTGATGCTAGCCATCCAAAGGATGGCAGACAAGAGTGAGGTAGTACTGGTTGGAGACTTCAATATTCCAGATGTGGACTGGAGCATCCCAGCAACAGCATCAACTAGGAGCAGATTTATCGGGACTCTTCAGGTTCCTTCCTCAAGCAACTGGTCATGGAACCAACTCGGCAGAAGGCAATACTGGACCTTGTGCTCACAAACAGGGACAGTGTGATGGGGGTAACAGTGGGGAGCACCTGGGAACAGTGACCACCAGTCATTGTGGTTTGAAATCATAGAAAGAGCAGAACCAAACCACACTAAAACACGTATCCTGGATTTTAGGGGCAGACTTTGGGAAAATGGGAGATACTTGAAAGAGGCATTAAGGGAATGGGACAGGAATCAGGGGTTGAGGAACAGTGGGCAGTATTTAAAATGGGATTACAAGAACAACAGAATTATGCATTAAGCAGGTTAGCAAGAGGAAAAGGAAGAGGAGACCCATTATGGTTTTCCAAAGAGGTAGCAAAGAAAGTGAAAGCCAAAAAGGTTGCATTCAGGCAACACAAAAAGACACAGGCAGAAGGGGATAGGGAGAAGTACCAGGATAAGCAAAGGGAGGCAGTGAGGTCAGTAAGGGAAGCCAAAGCTCAGACAGAAGAACACATTGCAAAATCAGTGGGTAGAGGGGACAAAACCTTTTACAGGTACATAAGTGAAAAAAGAAAGACAAAGGGAGGGATAGTGAGACTGAAGGGGGAGGATGGGGGCCGCGTGGAGGATGACAACAGTAAAGCTGACATATTGAAGAGGTATTTCTGCTCAGTCTTTACTGAGGAAGAGGAAGGTAATGGGTCTGAAGGGAGTACAAGGGGTGAGAATGATGCAGAAATGGATGCAAGTCCCTTTACACAAGAAAGGGTCCTGAAGGAACTGGAAGTAATAAGAGTTGATAAAGCAATGGGGACAGATGAGGTGCACCCCAGGGTCCTTAAAGAACTAAGAGAGGTGGTGGCTGAACCTCTGGCTATCCTGTTTAGCTGATCACTGGAAACAGGGGAGGTACCCAAAGACTGGAGGGCAGCAGATGTAGTCCCCTTATACAAAAGTGGGAACAAAGAGAAAGCAGGGAACTACATGCCAGTCAGCCTCACCTCGGTAGTGGGGAAGATCATGGAAGCACTACTGAAGGAAAGATTGGTGGAACATCTGATTGTCAAGGGACTACAGGACCCAAGGCAGAATGGTTTCACCAGGGGGAGGTCATGTCAGACCAACCTCATTGAATTTTTTGACTGGGTGACTAGGGAGGTGGATCAGGGGAGGGCAGTGGACATGGCCTATCTGGACTTCAGCAAGGCCTTTGACACTGTGCCACATAGAAGACCATTACACAAACTGGTGGAATATGGGTGTGGGCAGGACAGTAGTGTGGTGGGTAGGTAACTGGCTGGGTGGCAGGACACAGGGGGTGGTGATAAATGGCTGTCATTCCACAGAGGGAAGAGTGACCAGTGGGGTACCACAGGAATCAGTGCTGGGACCGGTCCTATTCAACATCTTCATCAGTGACATTGCGCAGGACCTAGAAGGCAGAATTTCACTGTTCACCGATGACACAGAGCTCTGTAACAGAATAGATACACCAGAGGGTGTAGGCAGAATGAGAAGGGACCTGCAGAAACTTGAAGAATGGTCAGGGGTTCGGCAGTTGAAATTCAATGCAAGGAAGTGCAAGATAATGCATATGGGGCACAAAAACCCTGGCACAATATATCAGTTGGGGGGTGAGGATATAGCATGCACTAAGCAGGAAAGGGATCTTGGGGTTATCATCTCTGATGATGTCAAGGTAGGGAAACAGTGTGACAAGGCAGCAGGTAAAGCAAATAGGATGCTGGGATGTATAGGTAGGGGCATCACCAGCAGGAAAAGGGAGGTCATAATTCCGCTATAGTGAAGCCCCACCTGGAGTACAGTGTACAGTTCTGGAGACCATACCTGCGTAAGGACATAGACAGGGTAGAGAAGGTTCAGAGGAGGGCAACAAAGATGGTGTATGGATTGCATCACAAGTCCTGTAAAGACAGGTTGAAGGAACTGAACATGTACTCCCTGGAGGAGAGGAGGGAGAGAGGGGATATGATAGAGACATACAAGTATCTTGCAGGGAGGAACAGGGTGCAGGAATACACTATTTTTAAGCAAAAAAGATGTTCCAGAACTAGAGGGCATTTGATGAAGTTGGAGGGAGGATGATTCAGAGGAAACATGAGGAAGAATTTCTTCACAGAACGGGTAGTGGACAAGTGGAACACCCTGCCAGAGGAAGTGGTGGGGGCTGAAACAATCACGGGATTTAAGAATGCATGGGATAGACATAAAGGAATTCTGGAGGTCAGGGGTAAGGGCCAACAGACTTCTAGGAAAACATAAACTGAACTTACAAGCTCAAATGGGCAGACTTGGTGGGCCATAGGCCCTTATCTGCTGACACTGTCTATGTATCTATGTATCTATGTAATTTTACTTTTAAGGATTTACTGCAATAAAAAAAAATATATTTTCAAAAAAGTCAAATAGTAAATGCTGATGCCACACTGTTTTCTGTCTTCTTTCAATACACATTGACAATGCTGTAGTGTAAACCAGCAACATGCATTGAAAAAAAAAAAACAGAAAGTAGTGAGGAGTCAGCATTCAACCTTGCATGTATTCTAAAAGTGAAATAAATAAATATGTACCAGTAACTTCAAAAGCTGCTCAAAACAGCTATCGACTGGGGCTAAGTAAGACTATGTACTCACGGTCTCAAAGAAGCTCAGCTCCACAGTCTCCATTATCAAAAGATGAACACACCAGTGCTGTGTCTCGGATAACTTTTATTGCAGTAAAAACAACAAACCCCAGGTGCACTGAGGGAGGATGCACTCAGCAAGCACACTGCCGGGGTTTGTTGTTTTTATTGTAATAAAAGTTATCATAGAACAGCACTGGTGTTTTCATCTTTTGATAGTGGAAATACAGTGCATCCCACTTAAACGCGTACCTGATAAATGCATAGCCCACATAAACGCATAAAATTTCCAAATCCCGATTTTTTCCTATACTTCCTATGTTAAATAGACCTGATAAACGCATGTAGGAGCCCTTTTAATGCATATTTTTCCCCTTAGATTTGCTGTTCAAGAGTGGACTGACTGGTCCAGTTTTACTGACACTGCATGTAGCTGCCTTACTAATTAGCAATTAATTGTCTGTTAATGGACTGCTCTTTTAAAATGAGGTGTTAATCACCTACTTCAACCTTTTAACCACCAAACCCTAGTCACAGAAGCACCCTGCCCCTCAGACTGAAATCAAAGCAAAAAAAAACAAAACAAAGAATGTCACAGAAGCACTTTACATGAATCCCAGAAGCACCCTCCCTCACACAGGAATCAGACTAAAGAATGCCACAGCATGTCACAAGCCACTTTATCCCAGCCAAAGAAGCATTAACATGCTGGTGGCATTTCTTTTCCCTACCCTGCCCCCTGGCACATACTGCAAGTTGCGCTCACCATTAAAAGAATACAAGATCTGATATATGCATAGCCCTCTTAAAAGCATACTTTTTTTCTGGTCCTGAGGGTATGCATTTAAATGGGCTGCACTGTATGTATTTAGTTTGAACACAGTGGGGTGGCCACTGGGTAAGTACATATCAACTGGGTGAAGGGTGCATTTTCCTAATTTAAAAAAAAAAGTCTTAGTAATGTTCAGAACAATCAATCACATTCTAAGTCACCATTTTTTCTGTGAATTTCCACCTAGTGTTGCCATATCGAGCATGCTGTATTGCCTCTGCTTTAGTTATGCTTCGTAACAATTGCTGTGAAAGCCAACTAGTGTGCACACTCAGCTTTAACACCTCTGACCATCTCTTGTACTGCACAATTCAAATCCCTTCATTTATTTCTTTATGCTCTCTATGAGGGGTAAATAAAACATTTCTATGAATTTTCTGCAAGGCTGTAATATCTGTTACAGTGAACTGAATGTAGTTTTATTCACTCTGAGGGTTTCACTTGTACACTTGGTTCTCAATTCTCTGATGTAGGTGAGGGGGATATACTTGTTTGCTTTGTCCTTGTTTCGAAACCTCTTTGTTTTGGTATTTGTTAAGTATCACTGCAACAGCAGTTTATTCACCAACCCTCATGGTGTTTTTGTGTTTTCGATCAGCAAGACTCTGTTGCTACCTATCCCATTTATGATATGCAGCATTTCCATTCAACGGCATCACAGCAGCATCCCAACATGCCATTCCCCAACACCCAGGAGCCCTAAAATTATATCCCAGCAGTCAGTATCCTGACAGTTGGGAATTGCCTGTGGCAGAGTTGGCAATCAAAAATAAGGGCATGTGGGTGGGGTGAAGCCCTCCAAAACATAAAAAAACCCTCTTCTGTGGGCAAATCCCCACTGTCAGGATACCGATTGTCAGGATATAATTTTTGGGCTCCTTCGTGTTGGGCAATGGCATGTCAAGATGCCATAGTAGACCACAGGCAACCACTGTAAAGGTGTAAACTTCCAGGAGCATACACTAAGCACTAACTTCCACACATAGTTTTTTTGGTGGTGTTTTTCTTCCAGGATCTTCTTCTATGCTCTGTGTATTTCATCTTCAGTGACTGTTTATTCTTTTTGGTTATTCACAGCTGCTGCTCTGACAATGTCACTCCCCCACCCCGAGTAAAGAGACCTCAGTATATTTTGGGATGTTCTTTAAGTGTTTATTTCTGTCCCATTCACCCTTTTGATGAGAATCCTTTTCTCCCTCTAGCACTAATGCAGCTAGAGTTTGTTGTAGATTTAAAACCAGAACCCATGTTTCTAATTTAACTCCTTGTCCACATTAAATATTTTCTTTCATGTATCTATACACCTTGTTGTCATCTGCTGGCTGACTACTGTAGTTGTTAATGTGCAACTCTATAGTTGTAACTGGTATAGAATAAGGACATCTCCCCAAATCTTGTGAATTCTCCCATGTTTCTAATAAAATAGGATATTGTATGGAAGGTCAACATGATGATCTTGAGCACTCCATTAGCCAGCATTACCTGTATTAGCCATTACTGCAGTCACCCAGCAGATGGCAAGAAGGTATATAAATACCAGGGATAGGGCACATCCAACTAAAGATGTTGTGATGCATTCACTTTATAGAAGTACATCTGTACTGTACCTCACAGTGATTTAAGTGCCGATAAAGATCATGACTGCTTAAAGTCCCACACTTAACAGTAAAATGGGAGGAAGGTGTGGAGAGTGGAGTCCCACATAGCAAGAACTGTATAAAAGAAAATATTTACTGTTGAAAAGGAGTTACATTAAAAACATGTGTTCTGGTTTTACGTCTAAAATACAAACTCTTGCTTTGTTACCACAAAAAGGAGGCAAGAATTTTCATCAGAAGGGTTACTTGGAAGGAAATAAAGACTTCAAAATCCAAAAATGTATGGAGGTCCCCTTCCTTGGGGAGGAGGAATGACAGTGTCATGGCAGCAGATTTGAGTACCTGAAAAAAATAAACAGTCGCTGAAGATGAAACACAAGTAGCACAGAAGAAAAGAACCACATTAGTTCAAAATCCCTTAAAAATACATTGAACCACATACTTGATTTCATCAGTACACGGTCTGACTTTGAAGAGTGAAGATATGTCTGCGGTCCAGAGAGGATTATGGTGTGAAACCCCCAGTAGGTAAATAAGGGCTGGGGAATGGGTGCTGAGATGGAGGGTTAGGTAGGGGGGACTAACAGTGCAATAGACACCGATGGATGGTTTTAGCTTTTATAGGTTTGAAAAAAATGATGAGGGATGGTTTTCTTTATTTCATGTCATGACACTGTGGGATCGGGCACCCCCAGCGTCAGTGCTATATTTATGGGAGTGGTGGGTGCTGAGTGGTAGAGTCAAGTGGTGGGGACAGTTACAGGGGCAACAGACATAAATGGACAGTTTTCTTTGTTACAGGCTATATAACTACAAGGTGGCGACACTGGGGGATTGGGCACCCCCAATCTCAATGTTATGTGGTGTTGTGGGAGCTGAGAGGGATGGCTGTGTGGAGGGCAGTTAAAGATGTGCCAGTAGCAGACACTGATGTATGGTATTCTATGTTACAGGGTGAAATTCCTCCTCAGGCTGATCTTGATAGATCAGATGTGCTTGCTGTGCGGCTTAGATCAAAGGAAAGAGCTGACCAATGATTGGGTCGGCTCCTTCCTTTGAAATACATGATGTTTCTGCCCAGAAAGCCAGAATGGTGTCATGATCATCCTGACTGATGACTGGTGTGACACTGATGAGCCCTAGCAGACCACTCTGCATTGTCTGAGAGTGTCTCACCCCTCAGAAGCCACTCTCCTAACAAATTGTTTGTAGCACATGCACATAGAGAACATACAAATTATGTAAAAAGTAATCCAAAAACTATTGTCCCTTTAGCTTAACCAGTATATTAGGCAAAGTAATGGAATGCTGTATAAAAGATAAATATAGAAACATAGAAATTGTTGGCAGATACAGGCATTTGGCCCACCTAGTCTGTCCTATTACTACTAAGAACTGCACTCTGTGATGAACTGCTGGCATTAGGTTGTAACCCCTTCTCAACCTCCCCCCGACTACCAGCAGTGGGACTATTATTTCTCTTGATTTATTGAAAAAATATCTGTTAATTAAAATTGTTAAATAATTAGATTTCCTGAACACTTCATCACAGTGTTGTTTGGATTTAAGATTATGTTTAATTTTTATACCAACTGTAGGTCCTGTTTACTCACTCTACTTGACAATAACTTGTTTTGTAGATATTACAAACTATGAGAAACACCATCATGATTTTACAAAGCACAGGTCATGTACAACAAACTTTATTTGTGTTTATGAAAACTGAATCTAGTATTAGATAATATCATTCATCTGATATTATTTACAGCACTTAGATTATATATACATTTTTTGTAGTTAATGCTTTTTATTGAGTTTTCAAGCAAAAGAACACAAGAAAAAAAAAGCATTATTCCATTGAGATATGAACACTGGACAATATACATGTCAAGACAGTGATGCATTAATACATAGGTACATAACAAATTTAGATAGATTAACATCTTAAGTAAGTAGGAGTGGCACCTCCTAGATCTGACAGTCTGTGACCAGTCCAGGTGAAACATGCTACTAGGTTTTCTTGCAGACAGATCCTGTGGTGCATTCTCTTTACCTGCAAGCATTGACTAAGGACTGTAAAGAACTAGACTGCTAATATTATTCTATAGGCACTTAAAATCTCAAGTAAGAAAGGTGATATAGTGAGTATAAACAAGTTAATACCCACAAACAGTCAGCTACAGGGATTCACTAACAAGGTTTACAAACATCAAAGGGGTTGGCTTTCAGCCTATCCCAGTTCTAGGTTTCAAGTATGCAAGACAGGGGTCCCAACTGACATGGTATTTAGGCAGGGTGTTAGCAATTACATGAGACAAATGATCTAAAGCAGCAATCTTAGAGAATGTGTTAAATAGTTCTGACAAGGTAGGTACCTTTGTGGTTCTCCAGTGGCACAAGATACATCTCTTTGCTTGGAGACTAAGAAGGGCAGGCCAGAGCATTTGGTGAAAGTGTAGCTGTAAGTGTTGAACAGGGGGGCCCAATATCCAGAAGAGGGGGTTGGGGACTAATTTAGAGCCAATAACTTGAGTGGCAAGGCCACAGACTGATGACTAGAAAGGTTTAATTAGGTGGCACTGCCAACGGATATGGTACAGGTCCCCCACCATTGTTTGGCATCTCCATCAAAGATTACTGTCCACAAGTTTAAGTTTAAAAAGCATATCCAGAGTCCGATACCAGTGGTGGATGATTTTATTTTGAATGAGTTTACTTTTTGCATCTGGGTATACTGCATGTGCCTGTTTCCAACAGATTCTCCACTAAGTATCCATGATGGGTGACTTCAAGGCTTTCTCCCATTTTATTTTGGATTCTGTAGACTGGGAGGGGAGTTAATCTCGTAGTTCAGCATATATCATACTGGCTTGTCCTTTGGTGTGTGCAAGCCACCTATTTAGGGTCACTGGGTGGCCCTTATCCCATATACTATGCTTCAAATATTCAGTCATGGAGCTACACAGCTGTAAATATTTCCAAATGTTCGACCTGCCTAACCCCAGCTCCTTATCCAGGATTTGAGGCCTGTCCCATCTACCACTGATGCATCCTCAAAAATAGTGACACCTTTCTCCTCCCACTGGGGCCAATGTAAGGGTTTGTTTCTGATCTGGAGACACTCATTCCCCCACAGTGGTGTGTAAGATAAAGGGTGAGGGTTAGCTTTCAGCTTGTTGTGGACTTTGTGCCAAATTCGGACTGTGGGAGCTATGGTGGGATGTTTACCTAAACTCCTAGGCAACAGATTATAGATTAGAAGGTGCAGTGTATGTACCTGAACTGTTGATAATTCCATTTGCAGCCATTGGGGCATCCCGAGCGATAGGGAGGAACCATTTCAGTGTCTGGGTGGTAGAATATGTCTACTTATATCCCTCCAGCTACAGCAGACCCCAGCCCCCTGACTTCCAGTGGGATCACAACTTATTCCTACTATACCAGGGTGTGCTACCGTCCCAGATAAACTTACCAAAAGTACTGTCTATCATCTTGTACCACATAGCTGGTAGATCTAATGGTATATGTGAAATAGCATATAGATGTCTGGGTGCCAAAATCATTTTAATCGCAGAGATTTTTCCTGCAAGTGTAAAATGTAGGGCCTGACACCTCTCAAGTTCAGTTTTTAGCTCTGCCACAAGAGATCTCAAGTTTAAGTCCCATATTTTGGTCAGGTTAAGGGAACAGGTGTATCCCTAGATACACCAAAGCATTTGGGGACTGGTGAAAACCATAAGAAGCCACATGGGCTAGAGTACAGGCTGAGTTCAAGGGGAATACTTCCATCTTTGAGTGATTCATTTTTAAACTGGAGTGTTTTTTGAAATCTGCCAATAGGGCAAGTATAGCCGGGAGTGATGCCTCTACATCTGCTAGCGGGATTAAGAGGTCATCAGCATACATGAGAGTAGTATAAGACAGAGTTCCAATTGAGACCCTCTGTATAGCAGGATGTTGCCTCATGGCCACCTCCAGGGGTTCCACCACATGAACAAACAGAAGAGGGGACAATGGGCAGCCCTGCCTGGTATCCCTACCAAAGGGGAGGAGCTCAGACAAGAATGCATTTGTCAGCACCTTCGCCATAGGATGATGGTATAAAGATGAGATCCAGCCCCTAAAGTGTTCCCCAAAACCTAAAAGTTGAAATACCTGCTGCAGGAAGTCCCACTCAAGGGAATCAAAGGCTTTTTCAAAATCCATGGTCACAGTTGCTGCTGGAGTGAGACTAGTTTTAGCATGATATAGTATGTTCTGCTTGGACCGTATATAATCTCTACTTCATTGCCCAGGTACAAGCCTGCCTGTGAATGGAGTATGATGGAAGGGAGAAAGGGGTTAAGTCTAGCAGCTAGAATTTTGGCAAATAGTTTTCTGTCTGAGTTTATAAGGGAACTTGGGTGGTAGTGAGAGGGTAGTGTGGGGTCTTTCCATTTTTTGGGGGAAGACAGTTATGATAGCCTCCCAAAGAGTAGGGGGGAAGAAGCCTTCTATTATGGCCAAATTATATGCAGAACTAAGAAATGGTGCTATTTGTGGGGGAGAAAAACTGCCACATTTCAGGGGGATATCCCTCTCCTTCCAGCGCTTTCCCCACATTCAGGCCTTTTAGTATAGTTTCCACTTCTGCAGGAGTTGTAGGAGCTTCTAATGTGGCCGCCTGCTGGGGAGTGAGCTGGGGAAGTGTAAACGTGGCGAGGAAGTTGTGCACACCCTGTTTATCCATGGACCTGGAGGAGGTGTTGAGTTCTTTGTAAAACTGTCCCATAATGTTATTTACTTGCAGTGGCTTATTGTTGGTCTTCCCCATGTGATTCTGTAGACCCAGTATGTGACTCTTAGCCTGCTGTTTCCTTAACCTGTATGCTAATACCTTCCCCCCTTTCCACCCTTCCCAATACTTGTGCTTTAATCACAAAATGGCAACTTCAGCCTTCTGGGCTAACAGATCATTGATTTCTAAGCATAATCTGACAATGTTGCAGCCTAATAGGGATTAAATATTGAAATGTAGAGATGTTTTAGATTCAGTTTCTATCCCTTTCAATTGTTCCTCCAGGGACTTAAGAAGTTGCTTCCTTTGCCTTCTTCACCTAGCTGCAAATCCCATTATAGCACCCCGTAAAGTGACCTTAAGGGCTTCCCATGTGGTACCCAGAAACATGTCTGAAATTGGATTCTCCCTAAGAAAGTGAGTCATCTCCGCATTCAACCATGACTGGAACTCAAGGTCCCTAAAGAGTGGAGGGTCCAGTTTCCAGGTGGAAGAAGAGGGTGTTTTTTTGGTCCCTAGAGGATATGCAGGTGGACCGGTGAGTGGTCTGAAATGACCATTGGAAGGATCTCTGCTCCGATGGAACTTTATTTATTTATTTATTTAGTTTTTGTTCACCGGGTAAGTGCACTAGACAAATCCTACCTATTTTCTGGCATGACCAGGGGGAAGGGGATGCAGATGAATGCCAACTGACCTTGAACCAGATTAAGCTGTTGGTGGTATTTTTAAGTGAATGAGGGACATTTGGCCAGGACACTGGGGAAATTCCCCTACTCTTCAGAGGGGGAACCTCTGTCCAAGATGGCGGACGCACCCTTGCTTGCTGAGGAGGTGGCGATGGAGGTGGGAGACCTGGTCTCAACTCCTGCCTCTGTGTGTGTACAGACCATGTCTGCAACTACTGAAGCAAAGCTGGTTTCTGTGTCTACTGCAGAAAATGAATCTACACTACAGGTTACAACTTTAGAACCTCTGCTGGGTCACTCTGACATGAACTCTCAAACGTCTTTACCCCTTGCCATCCCAATGAGGGATTTTTCCACTTTTGACTCTGCTACAGTCTGTTTGGCTGAAAAGGAGCTTCAGGACTGTTTGGGTGATGCAGAACATTGATTTGAGATTACAAAGAAGAATTTGAACAGATAACTGCAACAGATTTGTGAAGTCAGATTGTCAGGATGTATGTCTCCTGCAGCCCACAATAATACTTTGCAACAGCCTACATTGCCTTTTCAAGCAGCTGAGGTGCCACCTTGTGCAGCCCATCCTGACAAGTTCTCAGCTGGAATACTCCCGCCTGCTTCTCAGCTGCCCCTGTAGACTACAGTGACATCATTGCATACAGTGCCTAGTTTGCCTATTGTGGCACACTCTCCCTCTCAAATGCTATCGCTTGATACCAATTCTGCTACAACACCTACCTGGTCTGTAGAAACAGCATTGCAAGGAGCTGGCTGGGTGCAGGAACTTACAGAGGGGAAGTGGGTTTCTGGTCCGTCCCCTATTCGGTCCCCCGTCTCAATGATTTTCCTGAGCTGCAGCATTCACCAAACAGAAGTCTGCCTATGTCTGACCCCTTGTGTCTCCCCAAGGAATTGGAACTTACCAGCACCCAGTCTTGGAACCTTTGCAGGGTTCTCTTATTTGTGCTGATTCTCCCACTAGCATTACAGAGAATACAGCTCCTGCAGTAGTGGAGCCCCCCTCAAAGAATTAGATCCAAATCGTTCTTTTTCCTCATTGTTTAAATTTCCAATTCTGGCTGCAAAGCTGCATAATGTGGTTTACCTGAGCCACCGGACTGAGTATATGTAGCTTGGACACTACTCTAGGACTCTCTGAAATTCTTTTCTCACGAAATATATGCACTGATTCATATTTCCAGTGAAACTACGTTTGATGTCAGCTTCCAAACGCCTCATGGCTTGGAGCGTTTTTGGTCACGATATCATGCCTTAAGAAATACTGTCCTGTGGACCCCGTTTAAGGCCATTCCCCTTTCCAAACCAGCCTTTAAAAATATTACCATCCTGTTTTGGAACGAAGGTGTTGACATCACTGATGTTGTCTATTGGCTAAAACAACATTGTACTGTTCAGGGTCAGCCTGAGGCAATATTGGACACAGAGAATATTTGGACTGGAGGCTGGAAGGTTAAGGTTTTGTTACACTCTAATGATTCTGGTCCTGTGCACCTACCTAATTATTTTTTTATGGGTCGTGATAGGGGGATCTTGTTTTACCCTGGACAACTGAAAGCTTGTTACCGATGTGGAGACCCCTCTCACCTTAGTAATGTCTGTGATAAGCTGAAATGTAATACCTGTGGATAATTGGGTCATGTGGGGATTCACTGTCTAAATTAATGTAAATGTAATCTTTGTGATGAGCTGGGTCATACGTTTCAAAATTGTCTATGGGCTGCTCATAATCAGGCCACACATGATGATGGGGCTGAACAACGTTTTGTCATCACGCAAGCCCAGAAGGCTTGTCTTAGGACCACCACAGTAGAGCCAACTTCAGTAGTCACTCGACCTCTATTGCAGGTCCCTGAGCCTGTTGTAGATCAGGTTTTGGTACCCCCAGTGGCCTCTTGTGTGGCACCGCTTACTGAGATGACCCCTCCTACCCCTGACCCTGTCCAATCTGTCCAGCTTGTCCTGGACCCTGTTCCAGGCCCGAGTACTATGCCACCCCCCGAGTACCCACTAGTGTTATGTGTCGGAGGTCTATGAGACATTACCCCCGGGCACTACCATCGCCTCCTTTGCTTTTGGAATCCCCTCCTGTGGTTTTGTCTAATGCCTTTGAGCTACTCCAAATTGTTTCTGATGATGCTGGAGGCGAGTCTGACTCTTCCTCTGTTGCATCTTCCCTCCCGGATGGTATTACTGATTCTGAGATTCAACTGGGTACTGGTCTTCCTCAGAAGTGGAAGGCCAGGATTAAGCTAAAAGGGAAAAAGGTGATAGGGAAAGGGAAATCGTAAGGTGTCTCTGTTCTCCTTTTGTTATGTCTCACTTTGTTTGTCATACTATTAATGTGAATAGTATTAAGCGTCGGGCAAAAAGAAGATTGATTTTGTCCTGTTTACAGCTTTTACCTATGGGGATCTTTCTGTTGCAGGATACATGACTCCATACCACCCACGAGATTCGACAGACACAACAGGAGTGGCTTCTAGGTCCTTCTTTTTGGTCCATTGGCCTGGACTCCTGTTCTGGACTTGGGTTCTTATTCAATATCCCAGATTTTTGTTTGCTAAAATTGATTGATGTAGCCCCTGGCATAGTGTTAGTCTTAGATTTTTTAATTGGGCCCTGCCCTTATCGGGTTATTAATATTTATGCTCCCCAAATTAAGTCTACATGTATAGCTTTATTTTCTTTACTCCGCCCTTATTTGCATACCTCCTTTCAGTTGATATTTTCTGGTGACTTTAACTGTGGCTTAAGTCTTCTTGACAAAAGCTCTTTTGCTACTACCCAGAAATTGTCTTGTGACTCCCACAAATTAAGGAAGTAGGTTTGTACTGCTCATCTCATGGATGCCTATTACTCTTTTACTAAAAAACATACACCTGCATTTCAAAAGGGTAAGCTGGCTACCAGAATTGATTTCGTGTTTTTGTCCCGCACACTCCCAATTACCTCTGCTACTGTACAAGCTGTGGAATGTTCTGATCATAAACTGATTTCCGAAGGCCTTGGTTCTGATGTCACTGTTTGCAAAGGACCAGGACTCTGGAAATTCAACATATCTCTGTTGTAAATTTTGACTTTTATGCAGTCCCTTTTATCCTTTATTCAGGCCCGGAAATCTGTTTTTATTTGTTACGCAGACCCTATTGCATGGTGGACGGACACTAAACATGATTTGGTGCTCTTTTTGAAAAGATATAGTCGTCAAAAATGTCAAAGAGAATATTTGGAATATTTACAGAAAAGGCTACATTTTCAGTCCTTGTTGACAATAGCTTATATGACAGGACAAGATCTTTCTCAACAATTGCACTTAATTCAGAATGATATGTTAAAATTCCAATCTAGACAATCACAGCAACCTTATCATCAACACAGATTTAATGTGGCAGGCACGAGGGCTGTTGTTTTCCCCTTTGAGTCAAATTCTCAACAAATTACACAAAAGAATATGTTGTGTCTTGCTGATTCTGATGGCACCTTATGTACCTCTCAGTCGGACATCTGTCGGATAGTGACATGTTACATGACTGCCCTCTTTTCTCCCTTTCCAGCTGCAGATGTTGATCCTGCAGTGTTGTATAGGGACCTTGACATCCCTATCCCTTCACAGTCGTGTTCTGACTCAGCCTGTATACCTGTTACTGAGTTAGAATTGAAGTTGGTTATTTCTTCCTTACCCTTATGGAGGACTCCTGGTCCAGATGGACTCCCAGCTGCCTTATATAAGGTACTGGGTGACCACCTGATCCCTGAATTAACTTTGGTATTTACCTCCCTGTTAGCTAGTGAGTTTATCCCTTTAGATTTTACTACGGGTACTTTGATTTATATCTATAAACAGAAAGGAGATATACATTATCTTGAGAATTGGCACCCCTTATGCATGCTAAACACTGACTTTAAGTTATTAATCAAAATTATTGTACAACGTCTTATGAGGATAGCTGAAGTGGTTTTGCACCCTGCTCAGTCCTGCTCTGTACTGAACAGGAGAATCTCTGACCATTTGATTCTCCTTCGAGAATTATTTTCTTATGGCTACGCAGACTCTTTTTCAGGTTTTCTTGTATCAGTAGATCAGAAGGTGGCTTTTGATTCAGTTAACCATGATTTTTTATGGAAGGCACTACATTTTATGCATGTGCCTGGTGAAATGATTCGCTGGATTAAGGCTTTTTATAGGACTGCCACTGTTGTGCCTGTTTTGAATGGTTGGGTTGACCTATGATCCCCATAAAAAAGAGGGGTTCGCCAAGGGTGTCCTTTGAGCCCTCTGTTATATGTATTTTTTCTAGATGTTTTGCTTCGCCGTCTGAATACTCATCCTCAGATTCATGCCCTTTCTAGTTCTACTTTATTCTCTCCGTATACGGCAATTGCATATGCTGACAATGTCTGCATTATTGTGGCTAATGCAGCCTCTGTGGTTACTGCCCTCCAGGAATGTTCTTCCTTTGGTGATTTTTCTGGTGCGAGTTTAAATTTTACCAAAAGTTTTGGTATTCGGTTAGGATGGAAAATAGCCCCTTTTTCACATATTGGTCCTTTACAACTTGTTGAGGGGCCTCAACGCATTTTGGGAGTTTATTTTGGGACTGTAGATTCTGACCTTTTTAATTGGTCTGCTAAATTACAACAAGGCAAACTTAAGGTTGCCTCATGGAATAAGGGGCAGATTGGGAAGAAGAAGCGCGTTTTCCTAATCAAGACTTATTTGATACCGACTTTTCTTTATTTAAGCTATGTATTCCCAATCCCTAAACAATTAGAAACTGCAGTTCTTGGTCTATTCTTTCAAGCTCTGTGGGGAAGCCGACTTAATCTGGTAAAATGGAATGTTACTTACTTACCTATTTTTGAGGGGGGTGTTAACATGATTAATCCTCTGTTATTTTTTTCATGTACTTTTTTGACTGCAAATCTTCGGCATCTATTGATAAACACTCAGAGAGTGTGGGAACCTTGATTCTATGATTCTTGCAGATTATGGTTTCATTTATGGGAATGTGATTCATTAACTGTGATATGACAAACTTTGGGTATACCGGAATATATTAAACACATGTTTTTACGTTTGAAACAGTGGAGGATATCTACCCAGATGTTGTTAACAAATTCTAACATACTAACATACTATTTGCCAGCAGATTAGGCCTTACGGTTTATCGAGTCTGCTCGAACCTCAGATCCCTAGTTGGGTGCCGAGGCCTTCCCCTCCCTTGTGCTCCAGAAACCCCTATCATCCATCCTCACACCCCTGGGACAGGCCATCATCTGATACATCCACTTTCTGTGTCTGTCCCACCCTCTCTTGAAGCCCTCCACTGTGGATCTCTGAACCAGCTCGGCAGGCAGTGCATTCCAAGGGTCCACCACCCTCTCAGAGAAAAACCTCCTCCTCTTTCCCCCCTCACCCTTCCACCTTCCAACTTCAAGCCATGCCCTCTGGTGATACCTCCCTGCTTTAGTCTAAAGATCCCCTCCATGTTTATCCTATTTCTTCCCTTGAGGTACTTGAAGACCTCAATAATGTCCCCCCATCTCTCCTCTCCTCCAATGAAAACAAGCAGAGCTCCTCAAGTCTGTCCTCATACGTCAAATCCCCTAGCCCTCGTATCATCTTAGTTGCCCTCCTCTGTACCCTCTCCAGGAGCTGTATATCCCTCTTCAAGTGTGGTCTCCAGTACTGTACACAGTACTCAAGGTGTGGTCTAACCAGTCCATTGAACAGCAGCAGAATCACTTCCTTGCTCCTAGAGGTGATCCCCCTTACGATGCATCCCAACATCCTGTTTGCCTTGCTAGCCACTCTCCTGCACTGCTCAGAGTTGTTTATACATGCATCCACCATGACCTCTAGGTCTTTTTCCCCTATTGAGGCCTCCAGCACCTCCCCTCCCAGGGTGTACCTGTGTTTAGGGTTTCCCCGCCCAAGATGCAACACCTTGCACTTGGTGATATTGAAATTTAATTTCCATGTGTAAGCCCAGCTTTCCAGGGTGTCCAGGTCCCCTTGCAGGGCCAACCTCCCTCTTCTCCCTCAACTACTGCTCCCATCTTGGAGTCATCCATGAAGAGACTCATTTCACACCCTATACCCTCCTGATGTCCGATATGTATGCATTAAACAGGATCGGACCCAGGACCGACCCTCGGTGCCCCACTACCAACCTCTCTGGGTTCGAGAGCTCCCCACAGACCACTACTCTCTGGGTGCATCCAGCTAGCCAGTTTTCAATCCATCTGACCATCAAAGGGCCTACTCCTAACCCCATCAGTTTCTCCACCAGACCATTGTGGGGGACAGAGTCAAACACCTTGCTGAAGTCCAAGAATAATACATCCACAGGCTTTCTCCTGTCCAGTTCTGATGTTACCCAGTCATAGAACTCCACAAGATTGGTTTGACATGATCTACCTGGCACAAACCCATGTTGCCGACTATCCAGACCTCCCGCCTCCTCCAAGTACACTCCCAATCGTTCCTTTAGTATACTCTCCATTAATTTTCCCACCACTAAGGTCAAACTGATGGGTCTATAGTTACCTGGTACTTCCCTCGACCCCCCTTTATGGATTGGCACCACATGTGCCTCTCGTCAATCCCTAGGTACCCTCCCTGTCTCAAGTGACCTGTTGAAGAGCTCTGCCAGGGGTGCAGCCAGTGTGTCCACCAATTCCCATAGAACTCTCAGATGAATGCCATCCGGCCCAGGAGATTTGTCTTTCTTTAGGGCCTTGAGGGCTAACCACACCCTTTTGGCGGAGATAGCATCATCTGTCCCCTCCACCTTACTGGCCTTTTTATCCTTATCCTGATGTGACACCCCTGAGGTACCTCTCCCTCCCTCTTGCTCCATTTCTGTTGCTCCCCTGATCCCACTCACTGCCACTTCTATCCCCATCATGCCTTGCTTTGTAGATATCCCATCCCCCTTCCTAGTGAACACAGAGGCAAAGTACTCATTAAATACCTCTGCCTGGTCCCTCGCCTCTTCCACCCACCCTCCTTCTGATCTCAATCTGCTGAGATGGTCCTTAGTTTTTCTCTGCTCACCAATGTACTGGAAGAACCCCTTTTCCCCTCCATGTAGCCCCTGTGCCAGCCACTGCTCTTTACTGGACTTTGTTCCCCTCACCATCTGGGTGACTTTTCTAGATGCAAAATGGTACATTTCCTTATCCCTATCCCCTCTTGTTGTTTTATATTTTTTGTAGGCGCCTTCTTTTCTCTGACTGCTACCTGTACCTCACTGGACCACCAGCATGGTTTATGTGACCTTGCTCCCTTATGTTTCAACTTAAGCAGATCCTGACTGCCTCATGAGGTCCCGTTTTATGACCTCCATCTCCTTTCCACACTTGTCATTGATGTAATCCCCTCAAGTGATCCTGAGAATATTTCCCATGCCCACAAAGTCTGCCCACTGAAGTCCACTGCCAGTGTCCTAGATCTCCCCCCCCCCATACTTATTTGAAACCAGACAGTATTGTGGTCGCTCCCAGTCAGGGGGTCCTCTACAACCAGGTCCCTTACCAGAAGCCAACAGCTTCCTGCCCAAGGCATCAGAGCTTCCTCCAGGAGCTGAAACCACTGCAGGTGCACAGAAGAGGTAATTTAAAGAACCTCTGCCAGCACCCTTGTGAGTCAGGATAGCCCATCGACACGCTGTGCACATCGACTGCCCCACCCACCCACGGTTGTCTCTTGTTATATAGGCCCTGCCTGATGACATCACTTCCTGCTATTGGAAATACTAAGTCTCCATTTTTCCATTTGCAGGTTATACCTGCCAGCCACTAGAGGGACCCTTAGATCCTGCCTCTAGCTCTTCTATTCTCAGAAAGTCTCCCTCCTGTTTTCCTTGATCCCATTTCCTACCTATCCTCCCTTTCCTTCTCCTTCACCTACCTTGCCCACACCACCTCCCACACCCAACCCTGAAACTAACCCACTCACAGATTCCCTGCCTCTCACCCCCAAGCCCCTCGCTGAGTGACTTCCTTTCCCGGATTCTTTCAAACTACCTATCCCCTTCCTGTCTTCCTCAATTACAGATATCCTACCCACTCCCCCCCACCTTACTTGGTAATGAGCCCTTACTTGGACCTCCTGCCATCCAACTGAGCCTGCACTGAGTGACCACTAGGAGTCGCTATTGTGCACCCCTTTTTGGTCCTAAACATACCCTGTGTTCTAGCCATAGAACATGGAGCACAGCTCCCACCCAGGTCCCTTGTCCAACTGCCCTAAGTTGGTCTTGAACCAGGTACCCTGTCCACCAGAGTCTGTGTCACTACGACTAATCCAAAGTGGCATCCACACTTGCTGTAGGACACATAACAACTTCAACCTACCACACTGCTGCAACCACTAGCATTATGTTAGCCCACCTCCTACTAAAATGCCTCCCTCTCATCCCTACCCTGCTGCCACTGTCCCGCCCACCAAATACCACATCAGACACACTGGCACCTGATCCTACTATTGTTCTGGAGCTAGTACATTCCCACCCTACTCCCATCAGCTGCCCCAGCCTTCTACACTCTCCCCCCAGTCAGCTCCCAACAGTTTCTTCAGGTGCACACTGGAGACTTATCCTCACTTTCACAGCTTGGAAAACCCTGCCCACCCCCAGTGCCCAGAAGCACCCCTCCTCCCCAAGACATACTTATCGAAAGCTCACCCTCTACCATCCCCTGGCCAGGCTGTGGTTATACTGCTACTCCTGACAGGAAATATACATCCAAACCCTGGCCCAGCCCACTCTAGCCCACCGACAGGGTCATCCGGGCTCTGCATAGCATCTATGAATATATGCAGCCTGCTGAAAAAATTTGATTCCTTCCAATGTTGGATCTCTTTGCATAGACCAGATGTCATCATGCTGGTGGAAACCTGGCTATCAAAATCCACTCCAGACTCCTATGTCTCCATTCCAGGGTACTCCCTGGCCCGGGAGGATCAAGTAGGTAGAAGGGAGGGGGCTGTGCGATATACACCAGGGACTCTCTCACTGGACAGAAACTCCCTGCCCCTGTTCTCACATTTGGGGCACAGGCCCTAACCCTCAAACTGACCCCTGACCCCTCCAGGAGTCCCCTCTGTCTCACCATTGTCTACATTCCCCCTTAAAACCAAACTCTGGCACTGGTTTCGCTAACTGACTATCTCTCAACCCTATTTCACTCAGCTGACCAAATCCTTGTGGGTGACTTGAATGTGAACTGGCTCAGCTTATCCGCTGATACCACCCTTGACTCTTTCGCAGCCATTGACATGTCCCAACTAATTTCCCAACCCACCAGAGTTAACAGAAGGACAGGTACCGGCACCCCACTAGATGTGGTTATCACCAACTGCCCTCAACAAATACATGATACCCAAGTTCTTCCTAACTCTCTTAGTGATCACTCCCCTCTCCTTTTCCATTGGGCGACCCCCACACCCAAACACTCGGCCCTTCCCACTTTACGTTGGCGCCTCAGACCAGGTGGACTAAAAGGCCTTAAGCAACTTCTTGCCCAAATTAACTGGTCTCCTATACACCATGCCCCGGATATACATACTGCCCTTACCTTCTTCTCCCAAACCTTCAACAAAGCCTGTGACATTTTCGCACCCATTGCAGCAGTCCGAACCAAAGTTCGTAATGCCCCCCCTGGGTTACCCCATCCCTGCTGCAGCTGCTCAAACACAGGGATAACCTGTGGCACCTGGCCTCTGAAACAGGCCATTCGTCAGACAGACAGGCTTACAATGCCACAAGAAGCAAATGCACTTGGGCCATCAGGAAAGCAAAAGCCGATCACTATCAGGCCACACTTACCTCCTCCTGGGGGAATGCGAGAACTTTCTGGGACAACATAAAGCAACTAAATAGGAGCGTGCATGCCCCACCCCCCTCTCAGATCACCATTGATGGCTCTATCTCCACTGACTCTGCCCGCATAGCCAACTTCCTCAACTTGTCCTTCACAGACCTTAGTTCGGTCCTCCCTAAAGACTTCTTTGACCCCCGTCCCTCCCTACCTGCCCCAGTCATTCAATATCCTAGCTTCCACTTATGCAGGGTAACCTCCCAGGAGGTCAGGCCACACCTGCTGAAAGCTCTAAAGAGCAATAATTCTGGCAGTGACCCCCTGGACCCCAGTATCCTCTGCCAAGTTCTGGATCAGGTCCTTATACCACTAACTAGCTTGCTCAATAAGTCCCTCTGCCAGGGGCAATTCCCCTCTGCCTGGAAAACTGCCACAGTTACGCCCATACACAAAGGAGGTGACAGGTACACAGCTGGAAATTACAGGCCAATCAACCATCCTCCCACCCCTCTCCAAAGCCCCAGAAAAACTGGTGGCTACCCAGATTACAGACTATCTGACCAAATTCGACATCCTTTGTCATGAACAACATGGTTTCCGTGCAGGTCACAGTACCAGCACTGCCCTTATTGAGTTTTCACATTTTCTGCATTCCTCCGTGGACTCTGGCTCACTAGCCGGGGCAGTGTTTATTGACCTCTCAAAGGCTTTCGACACTGTCTCCCAACCCCTCATGCTGGATGCCCTCAGCCACACTGGCTTTGCCACCGGCCCGGTATCCTGGTGCTCCAGCTACTTGTCTGACCACTCTCAGCATGTTAAAATTAATGGGACCCTCTCCAATTCATATCCCATCCGTTCAGGTGTCCCCCAGGGTTCTATCCTTGGTCCTCTTCTCTTCTCACTCTACCTCAACACCATGCCCAAAGCTTGCACTGGTAAAATCCTGCTGTACGCAGATGATGCCGTCATCTTCACCACCCACCGTAACCCCATTTCACTTCAAGACACCTTGCAAAAAGCCTTCAATGATGCTGAAGCCTGATTCGGAGAGAACAGACTAGTAATCAATCTAAAAAAGACCAAAGCCATGCTCTTTACCCACCCCCAAAGCAAATCCAGTAATTTCCCACTCCGCATCCTCCCTAGCTCCAAGCATCCTCTCGATCAAGTCTGCTTGCACAAGTACCTCGGGGTCTCATTTGACTCAGCACTCAATTCCATGACCACATTGATACTCTAGCCTCAGCTACAAATGCACGGCTAGGTATCCTCTACCTCTACAAGCACTGCCTCCCCCCCGATGCCCTCCAACTAGCAGTCACCCCCTCAATAATGTCCCTTGTGGACTATGGCCTGCCAGTCTATGGTGCCACAGACACGACCGCCCTTAATAAAATCCGACTCACCCCGAATAAGGCCTGTAGGTTAATTACGGGAGCTCCTAGGCTCACTCATACCTGCCAACTATATGATGAGGCTAGGCTGCTTAATCTGGGAGAACAGCTCAGGTACCACACCTGCCTCTTAGTGAAAAAAATACTCCTTGGAATCTCCCTGCCCGGACTGACAGACTCTTTCTATCTTGCACAAGCCTTAGCCCAAACTCATACCTCCTCTAAGACCACCCTGCTAGTCCTTAGGTCCAGGACCACACATGGTCAAAGGTCCTTCTGTTACAGAGCTCCCTCCTGGTACAATACTCTTCCCTCCTCCATCTCCAATACACCTACAATCGCCCACTTCAAAACCGCACTTCGGAGTCAGCTATTTAACATGCATAGCTGTGCCTGTCCGTAGGTGATCTAGCACACCATGCCCTTACAAAACTCCCTGAGTGGTTCCTCAACAAACTAACTGACAACACTCTCTGAGTGGCTCCCCACCCAAACTTATCACCAGCTGTGCCCTTACCACCTGTATTATTCACTTCTTGCTGTTTCCATTCTAGACTACCTGTCTGCACTACCAATGTATGCTTTATTTCTCAATCTGTTCCCAATTACTGTACTAGCTTGTGAATACCAAACCTGTAACACTCATATTATAACAAAGATATAACTGCATATATCTACCAAGACTGTAACCGCAATGATGTAAAAACTCTAACTGCAATGTGTAACTAAATGTTGTACTGTATGTGTCCTCTTTATGATGAGGTACCTTTGGAAATGAGCCTCTGGCTCAAAGGTTGTAAACCGATGTACAAACAAATAAATAAATAAATAGTTCTCCATCTTCCAGAACCACGTCCAGGACATGCCACTCCCTTGTGGGCTCCATCACATGCTGTGTTAAGAACACATCCTGGAAGCCGTCCAGCAGCCTCTGCTCCTTGGCCACCTTAGAGGACATGGTTCCCCAGTTTGTACCTGACAAATTAAGGTCCCCCATCAACACCACTCCTTCCCCATTTGGTCCACACTGGGCAATGATGTTGTTCTGCAAACCATCTTCTAGAACATCACTCATCCCAGTGGGCCTATATACTATACCAGGCTTGACCTTATCTCCTGCTGGGGATCGTAGGGTGACCCATAAGGCCTCCACATTTCCCTCTGTCTCTTCTACCCTAGCAATTTCTATGTCATCTCTAATGAACATAGCCACTCCACCCCCTTTGCCCTCCTTTCTATCCTTCCTAAGCATAGTGTACCCCAGCACGTTTAGGTCCCAGTCATGGTTTTTGTTGGCCCACGTCTCCGTGACCACCACCACATCCACCCCCGAACAGCATGGCCTGGAACTCTGGCAACTTGTTTCCCAAGCTCCTGGCATGTACTAACACCAACCCCCCACCCCTTATCCCTGATCCCCTTTGTTGAACCCCACCCAGGTTCCTTATACTCCCATCCTCCCTCTGCTCCTCCTGAAACCTCCACCCCTAGTCTGTTTCCCCCCCTTGGGTTTGAAGGCTACTCCCCTCATCTGGAGGAGAAGGCTTCTGGTCAGCCCCTCCCTTATCCCTTCCCCCCTCACAAGTTTAAACCCCACCTTTCTTGAATGTAGTCAGCCATCCCCCTGTTTAAGGACTTCCTTCCCTAATGGGCCAAGATGAAGCCTGTCCTTGGCATACAGTCCCTTACCCTCCCAAACTCCTTTCCAGTTCCCTAACACCCCCAACCCACTCTCATAAAGTATTATATAATAATCTGCTCCTGACCATTTGTGCAATACAGTTGCCCATTGAAAAGTACCCTAGCCAACATCTTCCTTCCCTATTGGTTTTGTTACGGTGTAAAAGGGTGCCTGCTCACATGTGGGACTTTCATTGGCTGTCGTGTCATGAAAGAATTAATGTCAAAGATAATCATAAACACAAACAGTCTCAAGACCGACAATGTTCTAGACTATTGTGTATTTCTAAATTGGAAACTATATCGCACTTATTCTTTGAGTGTTCTTTTATTCGGCACTGGTGGGTTTTTTTGGCAAGAGTCTGGGCTACTCCATTATTTCAAATGATTTCTTACCAGAATATTATGTATGGTGTTTTTTCTCCCCAGTGGTCCCTTTGGACTCTGGACATGTTAAATCTAGTTTTTGTAGTAATTAAATGGAATATTTGGATGGCTCGATGTCTGTTTACTCTACAGCAAAAACCCTGTTCTTATTCAGAGCTTGAGAAGAAAATTGTAACAGACCTAACTAATATTTACATACATGAATGTACATTATTTTCCAAGGAGGCATTACTTGAACTTTGGAAAGCTCTTCCTTGGATCACGGACTCTGATTTTGCAGTGACCTGATGGATTGTCTCTTAATATGCATAGTTCTGTTCTGTATTTTTTTGTTTACTTCTATTTTGAGTCCACATGAGTTTTTGCAATTTGCTTTTGTTTTGGTACTGTACAATTTCTTTTGTTTCAATAAAACTTTCCCCTGCTCTTTTCGATAAGTGCCATGGGCTCTTTAACATCCACCTAAACTACCACCAATCCAGGCAGATGGGACCTCAGTTTAATGTCTCATCCGAAAGATGGCACCTCAGAAGTGCAGCATCCCTCTCATGCTGCACTACAGTGTCAGTACTGGGATATTAACCCAAGTGCCAGATGTGGGAACTGAACCCACAGCCCTCTGATCTCCCAGCCTCAGAGGTGAGTGTGCTACCTACTGAGCCACTGACATTGCTTGTGTCTTGACACTTTGAGTAATGTCTGCAGAGACCAACCAGTAATCAGTTCTGCTGTAGGTGTTATGGACAGGGGAAATAGGGTACAGTCTCTTTCCTGGGGATGATGAACTCATCAAATATCTTGAAGCCCCACATCTGTCATAAGCTGATTCAGGGAAAGCCTGGCTCTAGGGTGATGATCTGGACTTGTGGAGCCTCGGTCAATTGGTGGGGCCATAGCAAGGTTAAAATCTCCCCCTAGGATAATTAGGGTAGAGGATTGTGCTAGGGATTCTAATGCTTGTGTTACCTCATGGAAAACCTCTGGGGAATCTTCATTCAGCCAATAAACATTACCCAAAATCAAAGGTCCCTCTGAGGTCTCCATTAGGGCCAACATCCATCTTCCTTGAGAATCATGCTTGGTCTCCAAAGTGGACTTTTTAAAGGTTTTATGTAGGAGAATGAATATCCCCCACTTTTTCATTGGAGGCAGAAGAGGAAAAAAACTATCCCACCCAATCCCTGGTCAGCTTATCATGGTCTTGCTTAGTTTTGTTTTGTGCATAAATGCCGTACCAGACTACAGCCTCTTTAAGTGTGACAACACCTGTTTATGCTTTACTGGGGTGTTGCGGCCCCGTATGTTCCAGGTGTGGGCATGTAAGTCACCCTTGGTCGCAAAAAGGGTGTTTCAGCTGAATAAAGGGAATACAGATAGATAAATAAGAGGCGATGGTGTGGTCTGGCTCAACCCACAATGCAACATCACCTAACAATATAACACTGAATAACAATCTCGCACCTACAGCATTGTATTTCAGTATTTGCCTTAAGGTCTGGTCCTGACCTCTCTCATTTACTCTACAAAGGTAATTAGCCATAAATAACAACAACACCATTAACATATTTTACAAATACAGTCAAAACCATACATTCTGAGGAGCTTGAAGGCAAAAGGCCGGTGGAGTATCCACCAAGGCTGTCTCCATCTCCCATGGGGAATATAGCATTGGCCACACAGTCCTGTGAAACCTTCCGGGTCAACCTCATGGACAATGGGAATTTAAAGAGGAAGGGCTTATGTCAACAAAGTGGTTTCAATCAGGATGGGTAGAGTACGTAGGAATTACTAGCCTCAGACAAGAGTGAAAGGAAAAGGTGGGCCTAAACTTACAGTCTTGGAGCACCCATCAGCTCTGTCTCACCCCAGGGGGTTCTCCTCGGGGAGGACCAGTATCGGAGTTCACAGTGAAAAGATGGGGAGAAGAGCAGGTAGCATCTATGTACATTGCCTCTTTGTAATATATGGTGGGAAGGGACCATTAGACAATGCTGCTAGTTCTGCTGAATATGCTGTTTGACCTTAGGCAGGGCAAATATAGGGCAGTTCTCTTCCATGGGGTAGCAAGCCAAATGGTAAGGCAAGGGACATCAGGTAGGGTTAGGGCCAGGGTCCCAGGGTCCCTGATAAGCTAGTTTAGGAATAGTTTCAACCAGAAACTTGGTAAAATATAAAATAAACCCTGAGAAAAATGAAAGTAGGAGAGGAGGGATAATTATACATCCCTGTCTCCCAACAAAACATTCAATTGTTCAGTTTGAAAAGTCTGCATAGTTCAAACTTCCTTGTGGTCCCTTGCAGGCTATAGCCCAAATATCAGAAGGAGCAAGTTTATACTGAGCCAACCTGAAAACTTAGTCCATACATACTCAGTGCAAAATTGAGAGGAAACAATAATCTGAAGTTGCAGCTAGTGAAGCTAGCTGAAGACCATAGGGTAGCGGGGGTACAAGGAAATACATCCCGAGGACACCCTATCACAGATATCACCTGAAATCTCATTCCCCCCTCCACATCCTAAGCTCCCCACATCCCAGTCCCAAAAGTAAACTAAAGAGCACTTACCTGCCTCTCAGATCCGATCAGTATTCAGGCCGCATCTTGCACTTTCTGTCGGTTGAAGTCCGGGTTCAAAGACAGTCGGCTTTGGACTGATAGGGGTGTTGATAAGAGTGTTGTTCCAATGCAGTCGAAAGGCCTGTCACCACCACTTCAGCCCAGGATTTATCTGCTGATAAAGGACTATGCTGCTGCACTTCTTTTCACTGGCCAGTCCCAAATCAAGAGGAAACAATAATCTGAAGTTGCAGCTAGTGAAGCCAGCTGATGACCCTAGGGTAGTAAGGGGTGGGTATTGGGAAATACATCCCAAGGACACTCTGTCACAGGTATCACCTGAGATCTCATTCCCCTCTCCCCATCCTAAACTCCCCACCTCCCAGTCCCAAAAGTAAACTCAAGAGCACTTATCTGCCTGCCGCTCAGGAGTGATCAGTATTCAGGCCGCATCTTGCACTCTCTGTCGGTTGAAGTCCAGGTTCAAAGATAGTTGGCTTCAGACTGATTGGGGCATTGATAGAGTGTTGTTCTGATGCAGTCTAAAGGCATGTCACCGCCACTTCAGCCCAAGCTTTATTTGCTGATGAAGGACTATGCTGCTGCACTTCTTTTAGCTGGTCTGTGCCTACCTCTATCAGTATAGGAGCCTCGGGCAAGTATTGCTGTAGCACCGGATATTGATTCGGCATGTAGAAGGCCTTCAGGCTTGATCCATCTGCCACCACATGGTCAGCACCATACTCTGAGTGCGTTGGAAAGGAAGCTTCATAAACTTGCCCCTGGAGTGGTCACTGGCCATGAGAGGGGGAACCCTTGTCTTCCATGCCCCCATCTGAAGGTGAGTGCCCTGCCCTGCCTGGGTTAATAGGCCCCCTGAATTCTGCAGTATAGGTCTTTCTTAAAAAATCCATCAGATTATCAGGTGTATCAAACAGAATCAGGGATCCGTTGTGCATCATCCGCATAGTTGCAGGGTATCGAAGAGAGCAAGGCACGTTTAATGTGTGCATTACTCTACGAGCTTCAGAGTAAGCCTTTCTTCTCTCTGAGAGTTCTTTCAAATAGTTCTTGAAAATTTGCACCCGGTTACCCTTCCAGTTGAGTTTCTCAAAGTTTCTGGCAGCCGCAGCAACAGATTCTTTTTGGCAAAAATCCAGGAAGCATGCCACCAGGGGCCCCGATCATTCTCCGGGCTGGGGAGGGAGGCCAAGTGAGTGGTGGGCTCTTTCAATCTGGAGTATTGTAGCGGTGGGCAACCAAAGCAGCTGAGGTAAAGTTTGTTGTAGAAAATGGATCAGGACTTTTTGTTCAACCCACTCTCGAAATTCCACAAACCTAAGGTTATTATGATGACTGCTATTTTCCAAATCATCTACCTTATCTTACAGGAGGTAGATGGTCCTGGCCTGGTCTTGCATGGTAGCAGTCAGTTCTTGTAGGGACACTTCATGGGAACTGACCCGTCGTTTGGACTGGAACATACGTACTTCTATAGTTTGCAGCGTTTAGGTAGTAGCGTTTATAGCAGTGGTCATTTGTGCCATTTGGCTTAGAAGCTGAGCAAACATTTGTTCTGTTTGCACTGAGTCTCCTGGTGGAGGAGGAGAGAGAATGCCATCCTTCGGGCCTAGTGCAGCTGCTGGAGGACTGCAGAAAAATCTGATTTCAGGGAGGAATCTAGTACAAAAGTTCATTTCTGAGTTCAGAACAGTTTTTCCAAGGTTTAGGTGACCTCCAAATGTAGGTATGTCGCACCCAAATGCAGGATGTTGCAGGATATAGATAGAGGATAGATAGATAGATAGATAGATAGATAGATAGATAGATAGATAGATAGATAGATAGATAGATAGATAATGTTTATTTTTTAACAGGAGATACCCTTTAGGACTGCAAAGCCCTGTTTTATAGAGTTGTCCTGTGTAAGCGGATGGTTACATAATAAAAAGTATAAATCTTAACAAAGTTTCATACATACATTGACTAACATAAAAATGCACTGATAATACATTTAACAATCACGTATAAAATAGCCATAAGTTGACACATTTGGCTGTCAGTACAGTAGCTAAGATTGTGTTTCATACTGTAAGTATAAATATACAATGAAAAGGGGAAAAAAAAAATCACAAATAATTCCAAAACCACATAGACTAATAGCATTAAATATTCCAAACAACCCACAGATTTAGGCTAAAAACCTTTTCATAATAGGTTATCCTAAGGCCCCAAACACTGACAATTTACTTTCCACATTTGGATATGGTCCCAAAGTTCATGGAGCTATATAACTGTGCTGCCGTACTGGTTCAAGGCCTGGCCACATCCCGACTATAATAAAACCTTTGATGTAACACCTCATGGGAAGCTAATAACCAAAGCAACCTTATTCAACTTTGACACTACAGTGGTATACTGGATTCAGAAATGGCTCAAAGATAGAACACAAAGGGTGAAAATAAATGGGCGTGCATCCTTTATAGCCAAAGTAAGAAGCAGAGAACCAGAGGAATCAATAATGGCCTTAATGCTATTTAGTATCTATATCTGTGACTTAAGTAGAAATCTAATAAACTGGTACAGTATCTTTGCAGATGATAAAAAGTAGGTGAATAGGTGGATACATTGGAAAAATATAATGCATTACAAAACACCAAACAGTGCTGGGAAACTGGCAAATGAATGGGGTATGATGTTCGACTTATCTAAATGTATGGTTATGAATTTGGAAAAATTAATCCAGGCTGTAAATAATATCTACAAAACTAGTTATTGTCAAGCACAGTGAGTGAAAGGGACCTACAGTAGGTATAAAAATTAAACATGATCTAAAATCTAAAGAACACTGTGATGAAGTATTCAGGAAATCTAATTATTTAACAATTCCTATTAACATATATTTTATCAATAAATCAAGAGAAATTGTCCCATAGTTCTGTAGTTATGGTAGACCTCATGTCAGTTATCGCCCCCTAATTTCAGGTGGCCTTCATGTAGTTGAGAGAAACAATATAAAAGGATTACAATGAAAAACAGCTGGATCAATAAAAGGGATGCTAGTGACCGGCATTTGGAAATCAACATGAATCATAGGGAGCCAGCTAGGGGGGCAAGAGGATTGAGCATCCCAGAGGACACTCTCCTCCTCCTCCTCCTACTGGGATGGAGGGCAGCCTGCTCAGCTGTATTACTGCAACCTGGGAGATCACAGGTTGCAATGCAACTGGAGCAGCTCATTGGTAGGAGGACGTCTATGGGGGCTGCCCCGTGCATGCCTTGTGTGTTCCAGTGCTTGGTGTGCCCTTATGTGGACATCTTAAGGGAAGGGGGAAGGGAACAATGAAAAAAACCCTAACAGCTTAATGAAGCCAACCCTACCTGCAGGCTCTGCACCTGGCAACTAGGGCCCTGCCAGCCAAATCAAATGCATGTGTGGCAGGGGTATGGGGGGGGCCCTGCTGCCCTTGCCAGAGGGAGATGCTCAGGAGGAACATGGGAGGTCAAGTAAGTCCTGGGGATGCCAATGTTATGGGGCTGGTGTGGGGCACAGCCAACAGAAGCCAGATGGAGTGTGATGGAGGAAAAAAAGAGCACTAATGGGACTTGAACATAGTAGTTATGATGAATGCTTAAGCACAATTAAGGCCCAATTTTCAAAGATCCCTTAGAGAGAGAGACACAAGTTGCATCACTCTAGGGCTGTGGTGAACTCTGGGTACATCAGGGACCCTGCACCTAATTTTATGAAAGTGGGGTCCCTGCAACAAAAATCCCACAGGCTAGCATTAAACATATGGTGCACCTGTGGGAATTGCCACTGGATTCAGCCCCACCCCCACCCGGTGAAAGACTAAAGGGGCTGGGATGGTTGGGGAGTTGTAATAGTAGTAGTAAAGATTTTATTTGTACAGAGATAACACCATTAGGGTTGTAAATACCCTTTTACAAGGTGCACCTGTTAAACAAGTTCATCTAAAAGTTACAATAAAAGTGAAAATATAAGACATAGGGCTGATACACATAGCACAGACTCATGATACAAATAGAACATTACATTACACATACAGACAACATAGTACAATGATTGCCATTAACAACTGGAGCTCATTATAATTTCCATTTATTCACCTATTACATTCACATCAAAAATTTAATTCTTGCTTCATTGCGATTTTAAAAGCAATCAAATGGATTTCCAGATTTTGAAGGAGTGTGTTGGTGGGGAGTTCACTCCAACAATGAGCAGCTTTATACTGAAACACATCATTTTTATGAAATTATTATTTACTTTTGGTACTCAGATCCCTTGCAGCCCTTTTCCTCAGGTTAAGACCATGGTTAAGCTTTTGTAACTTTTCAATTAAACCAAGAAATATATTGTTTTTAAGATTCCCTGTACATGATTTGACCAGATACCCTTCCTCTTTACATCACAAGAGCTCCAACCTAGGAGGAGGTACATCATGCAGTGATGAGTACTATATTTATATCTTAATATATACTTCACCTATTTATTGTATATTGTATCCAATTTCTGTAGTTGCTTTTTGTGGGCATGCCAGTAAATGTGGCTCCCATCGTCAATAACTTGCAAAATTAACTGGTTTGCTGTTACTAAGTGCACACTTTTAGTTGTGCAATTTGAGATTTGTCTCATTGCTCCAATTTTGGCATTCTTTTTTTCATCAGCTCCTTTGTGTGGTATTCAAATGTTAAATGCTGGTTGAAGTAAACACCCAGATATTTATACATCAAGGTTTGTGTTAGAATGCTATCACTTTGGGTCTTTATTTCAAGCTTAAAACTTGTTTTATTTTTCCCAGATGGTGTTGAGTCAAAAAATGTGGTCTGAGCTTTCTTGTTATTAATTATTAGACCTAGGGAGGTGAACCGCTCCTGCATCGCTAAAAAATCTATTTGCAGTTTACGCTCCACCTCCTCAGGACAACTGCCTAGTGATACATGTACTTTATCATCTGCATACAGTCTGATAAGACAGTACTTCATATAGCTGGGCAAATCATTTATGTAAATAATAAACAATAGGGGTCCCAGAATTGAGCCCTGGGGCAATCCTCAAGGGTATGGCATGGGTATAGCATCAGTACAATGACATTTTAACAGTGAAAGTCATCACAGCGTCAGATCTGGGCAGGTCACTGTGATGGTCCGCTGTCCACTGGCACTCCAGCTCCCAGTGTTTTGCCCACCCCTACCCTGAACCAGCTCCAACTTGGAGTTGGTTATTTAGAGATCGGGAGTCCCCCACAAAAAAATCTTTGTCCCGACAGGAACAATGCAGACAGTAGGCATTGTTCCCATCACTGTCAGGGGATTCAACAACATGGTTGTCAATGTGTTGTCATGGAACCGACCTCGTGTCACAGGCATGGTTCTGTATTAATGACCATTAACAGTGACTACCTGGGTCCTTTCAGTTAAATAAGATCAAAACCATTTGCAAGGTTCGTCAGCCAGACCAACTTCTTCAAGACTACTCAATAAGATTCTATGAACAACTAGATCAAATGCTTTGGACAAGTCCACATAAACCATGCCCATGGACCTCGCAGCCCCTAGAGGGGTTAAAACCAAGTCTAGGAAGTCCATGAGCACAGTGGCTGTGGACCTGCCCCTTCTGAATCCTGATTGGAATTGAGATAGCCTGTCAAATTTTTCAAGGTAGTCCATTAGTTGGCCATGAACGATTCTTTCCAAAATCTTAGAGACAGCTGAAAGCAATGCTATTGGGCTGTAGCTGGAAGGGTCCGAAGGATCACCATCTTTAGCAACCAGTCTTACCTTAGCCAACTTCCAGATCTGTGGGAAAATCCCCTTGCTTAAACTCTGGTTAATGACATCCCTTAATATTGGTGAAATTCCACAAACTTTTTTTTTTAGCAACTTGTTTTCTGTATTTTTCCATACCACTAGCTTTGTTAGTCTTTAGGTTATTTATGATTTTGGATACTTCGTCTTTGGTAATTTTCCTAAATCTAAATTTTGGTAAAGATTTTTCAAAGATGTCAGCTTATTTAGGAGACAGTGTTCCATTATTAGTTCTTTTTGTTAAGTTTATAACAGTTAATTGTAAGCCAGGGGGATTAATGAAATAATAATTTAGCAAATCCGCAGAATTATCAGGTTGTTGTAATATCCCATTTTTTATGATCTTAACCTCTGGAGAATTTTTGACAGGGTTTATGAGGTTTTTTATCAAAGCCAGTACTTTTTCAGATCTGTTGTTTCTGTAATTATTTGTTTATACTAATATGCTTTTGATTCCCTGATTTCTTGAGTAACTTTATTTCTATTTTGTTTTTAAACGGGACCATGTTTCATGGTTTAGGGATTTCTTATCTTTCTTCCAGAGTTTATTTTTTGTTCTAATTAATATTCTAATATTTGGACTTATCCATGGCAAATAATTAGACTTTTGGATGATTTTTGTTCTAGGGAGCAAACGTGTTACATGCTTCAGTGAACATGGCAGTGATCTCCTCTACTGCCATGTTCAGATCTGGCTTGAGAAATATCTTATACCAAGGCATCCTCAGTAAATAGTTTCTAAATAATAACTTATTAAAATTTATATAGTATCTTCTGAGAATATGGGGTTGTTTGTTAATTAAATTTTTTGATCAACAACAAAGGTACATTTTATAACATTGTTATCTCCTAAGTTAGGAGTACAGACGCTTTTTTCCAGTACTGTCAAATCCGGAGAAATAAATATAAGATCTAGTATGCTGACCAGAATAGTTAATTTACCCATCCTGGTAGGAGTATTTATTATTTGGATCAAATGATTACTTTGCATGGAATTTTCCAATTCCTGACCTCGTGGATACCCCTAGGTGGCATTAAAATCGCTGATTAGGATAGTTTTCCTATGTCCTTTGTGTTCCATCAATGTATGAGAAATTCTATCAAAATTAATTGTTTTTACTTTAGGTGGGGAATAGGCAGCATCTATTACTAAATGTATGGACAGTAGTTCAACTAATAGGCATTCAATTTCTTCAGCTTTTCTTGAAAATAAAATCTTTGGGTGTCTGATCGGGTACTTAATATACATTAAATTTCCCCCACTGCATGATCCCCTGTCTTGTCTGTCATGATAAAAATCTTTCAGCTCGATCTCATAATTGATGGATTCCCTTACATAGCCAAGTTTCTGTTAGTATAGTAATATCAGGAGATTCTAAGTCAACCCAGGTCCTAAAGAGATCCATCTTTTTCACTAGACTTTTTGCATTATTATGAACTAATTTGATGGATTCTACCACAGGGCCAGGGTTTAGTTCAGTGTCCTCACTGAGGATTAAGGACATTCAGAGCTCATGTCTATCACGTCTAGCTGTTGGATTGTTGTTCAGGTGAACCCTAAGAGGAACTCTCTGTAGTTCAAACCTGATCACATTGAAGAAAGATTTTTCTGCTTTATTAGTCCACTTTCTTGTTAGTGGTTTAAACCTCCCAAACACAGGATCTAAAATTAGGGGCATTAGTTCAAGTCAGGACACACAACTGGATCTGTTGGACAGGAGGGAAACAAGGGCATAAGGGGCATGGGAGGTGGCATGGGGTAATTGGGGAGACAGCTGGGCATGGGAGGGAGTGATTTTGCACATGGCAGGGTGTGTTTACTTTTTAATTTATTTTGTATTGTCTTGCAATTCATATTAGTGGACTACAAAATACTATACCAATGCATTATACTCTAAACACATAAGTAGAACAAGTCCAACACATCTGAGAAGGGGCAAGTGACATGTCCAAATAACAACTGCATCATATTGAAACATAACTCAGCAGACCTCAAAATGTTCAAGTTATACAGTCCTTAACACTCATCTATATACCTATTATTGGGGGGGTGCCATCTGCATATCCTCACAGCTGGTGGAATCGCACCACCAATGGGAGGGTCCAGGAACAGAAAATGAAATGGCACCAGGTGGGCACAGCCCTGGTAGCTGCCCCATAGGTGGCTACCTGGTGCCATACCACTTTCTATCCTTGGAATCCACCCTTGGTGGTCCCATCCCATCGGCTGTGAGGATATACAAATGGTACACCCAATAATTAGTATATAGAAGATTAGTATTACAGTCTGTATAACTTAAAAGTTTTGAGGTCTGCTGAGTTACTTTTAATATAATGAAGTTGTTATTTGGACATATCACTTGCCCCTCCTAGGATGTGTTGGACTTGATCTGTTTATGTGTTTAGAGTATAATGCATTGGTACAGTACTTTATAGTGCACTAATATAGACTGATAGACAATACAAAATAAATTAAAAAGCAAACACGCTCCACCACATGCAAAATCACACCCTCCCATTCCCAGCTATCTCCCTGGCTCACCCTATGCCACCTCCTATCCTCCTCCTGCCCCTGGCAGCCCAGTTTCAGACCCTGTTCCCCTTTCCCATAGTGTGTGGCAGTACTGTACATCCCTTAGAGCACCTCATGGCTAGTCTATGTGGAGCTCCCTACTGCGTCCAGCTTGTAAAATCACAAAAAAGGGGATGTTGCAGCCCTGCCATGGTGCCAGATCCCTTGTGACCTGGCACATCCCGATTTGGGTTGCAAAGTTGGTACAGTGCCACTTTGGTGCAAAGGATCCTCTTTTTGATACAAACCATGATCGAAAATAGGATTGCCACATATTTTGATACAAGACGCCATTTGCCTCATTTATGTTTAATACAGGCACCTTGCATCATTCAATGGGCTCTGTAAACAAAGCTCTTAATCTCTAACATATTATGTAGGAGGCATATTAGGGGAAAGTTACTATTAACGCACAATGAACATAAGGATAAATATCTACTAGAAAGTACGAATTATAGTGTCCTGGTCGTGGCACTATATTTATAGTTGAGTAGACACTTTAATGTTAACCCCCCACACACACACAAATCTGGCAGTTTAATAACTTCACAACTGTTCAACTGATTTGCACAACATTTTGCATGCACAGTCTTGTGGAGTAGACCTCTTAAGGAGACAACTTTCAGTACAGTCGGATATGTGAATTTGAAGATTCAGATAGTGAAAAACGTGAATTTTGGGGGGAGAAGTTTGGCCCATAGTGCCCAGATCATTTAGAATTTTGGTCTTAAATATTTAGAGTAGAAAGGGCCTGCCCCACAGTAGACACTTTCACTAGTTTGGTGGAAAAATATTATCTCATTCAAGAATTATTAATTTTTAAAATGTGGTTCTTAGCATGCTCAGTAAACACTTCAGGATAGATGTTTGGAACGAAAAAGAATTTGGGCACATGAAAAATTATTCCTTTACCATATGGACAATCCTTTTTTATTTGGAAAAAAGTCCTTTTTCATTTGCCACCATCTTGTTTCTGTTAAAAAAAAATTCAAACCTGTCAAAACGACATCCTGCAAAGAGATCAAGAAATATATCTTGGTCATCAGGACCCTGTTAAATAGATTCTGCACTTCACTGGTGGAAAAATTGTCCCCAGTGCACTTTTCTTTAAGTTTTCTTTCCTTTCCCATGACTCATTCTGCTTTTTTTGTATGGCCTTTTTCATTCATACAGAAAAAGACTTTGGACTTAGGTTTTTTTCTGCTTTTTTCATATGGCCTTTTTTGTATGAACGAAAAAGGATCCCTTTAAATGAAAATGGATTTTGGATTTAGATTTTTTTCTGATTCCTTTTTCATTTGAAGAGATCCTGTTTCTTATTTCATTTAAATGAAAAAGGATCCCCTCAAACGAAAGAACAGGGATCATGTTTCACATGCTATTTTTGTTTAAACTAAAAATGATCCCTCCATATGGAAAAAGATTTTGGACTTTTTTTTTTTTTTTTTGCAATTCTTTTTTTGTTTGAAGGGATCTTTTTTCATTTCCTTTTTTTGTTTGATACAGGAAAGGATTCCTGGAAAGGAAAAATGATTTTAGCCATAAATCCCTCTTTTTCTGGCATCTATCAGTACCCCCATCCTCTGATCAGCACTCCCATATTTTTTAATGCTTCCCAGGTGTCTTGTGGCACACCCTACCTCCCAATTGCCCTTCACATATTTGTTATATTTTCCCTGGTATCTAGAGGCACCCCACCCTCTGATTGTGTTCCCTGTATTTTTTTTCCTGGTGTGTAGTGGTGCCCCAGCCTCTGATCACCATTCTTGTCTTGATATAATGTTTCCTTGCTGTCTAGTGGCACCCACACCCTCAGATAGCCATCCCCATAATAATTTTTTTCCCCTGGTATCCAGTGGTGCCTCCACTCTTCAATAGCCATCCCCATAATGATTTCTTTTTCCCTGGTGTCTAGTGGCATCCCCACACTCCAATCACTGTCACCCTAATTATTTTAGTTTTCTCTGGTGTCTAGTGGAGTCACCCACCCTGTGATCATCATCCCTTTAATGATTTAATGTTTCCCAGTGTCTAGTGGCACCCCACCCTCTGATCACTGTCCCCATAATTATTGTATTTATCCCTGGAGTCTAGTGGGTCCAACACCCTCGAATCACTGCACCCATAATAATTTAACTTTTCCCTGGTGTCTAGTGGCATCCCCTCACCCTCTGATTGCTATCACCATAATTATTCAATTTTTCCCTGGTGTCTAGTGGCACTCCCACCCTCTGATCACTGTCCCTGTCTAAAACAAAGAAAACAGTCACTCAGTGTTTTTTTCTCTGAAAGCAGCAGAAAAGAAAATATTCCTTTGCTAATCTGACCACCCACCTCCACCTCCCACTCAGCACCCACCACCCCCTAGTACACCCCAACTCACCCTCACTCACCTGAACAGGTTACAGGGTGAAGAGCCACACTCTGATTAAAACACATCTTGCTGCTCAACCACCGACTGCAATTTGAGAAACTAAGGTAAGTGCAGTTCTATGTATTTCAATGGGGTTTTCAATTTTGGTGTATAACTTTGACATTTCTGAATATTTTGAACCCAAATTTTCAATATGGTCTTTTTGGACCTCACCTCATGAACAGTGGGGGTGGAAATAAACAAATCCAGTCCAAAAGGCAGCTTCATGGTCACTTGGTGAAATCACCTTTTGGGTGGGATTTGAAAATTTTAACTGCCCTTGTTCACAAGATGAGGTCATAAGAAGGCTATGTTGAAAATTTGGGGCCAATTACATAAAAATGGCACAGTTATGCACATACATTGACATTTTGCTACACTCACTTGTAACTTTGTCAATTTTAAATATGTAGACCGCAAATTTTCAACACATCCATTTTTTTATACCACCTCATGAACATGACAGGTATTTTTCAAACCCTGGCCAAACTGTGTTTTCACACCTGTGGTGCACAATGGCATTGCAGTGGCATGGAATCATGTTTTGGTGGGAATTACAAAATGTGCTTTACCAGGTACATGAGGTGGGGTAAAAAGAAGGCTTGGAAAGACAATTTCATTCCTGTTTTACTACAAATGTAAGCACAGGGCACAGAGATCCCTGCACTTCCACAGCAACATATATGTACGCATCTGAGGAAAGGTGAGAGTGCAGAGCCCAATGGGCCCTGCAATCCCACAGACAAATGAGGATATAATTATTCTATCTCAAAAACTAACGAAATTCTTTGCAAACAAACTGCATTAATGCAACATTTAAGATGCAGGCTAAAGTGGCAAAAGTAGGGAAATGTGGCTTTAGGGTTTCTAACCCTAAAATCCCTCCCCATCCCTGAAGCAAATTTGGAGGACTGTCTTCCACGTTGTTGTCAACATTAAAGCTCACCCCATTCTATATTATCATTAAACATACACATCTAATGGGGTGAGCTTTAGTGGTGACACATCTAATGGGATGAGCTGTAGGACTGACAACCCAAAAGAAGACTGCGCCCTTGACTTGCTTCATGGTTAGGGGTGAGGTTTTAGGGTTGGAAACCCTAAAGTCACATGTCCCTACTTTTGTTGTTTTAGTCTGAACCCAAAATGTTGCATTAATGAAGTTTTTTTGCAAAGAATATGAAAAACAGCTCAAATACAATTACCAGGTACTGCAATAAAGATATTTTAACACTCACTTTTACCACTAACAAACTCAAAACATTTTTCACACAAAGAGTGGTTAAGATATGGAATAATATGCCCTCAGTAGTAGTGACTATTGAGTCCTTCAACATGTTTAACAGCAGAGTGGATACACATATGTCTAGGATTAGGACACAAGAATATCACTACTAAGGTGGTGGTGGTGGTGGGGGGGCAGCCTGTATGGACCATTGAGTCTTTTGCCTTCTCTATCATCCAAGTGAAACAAAGTGAATCAGTAATCATTAGTAACCTGCTGTGACCTGTCATCCAGGCCACTGATAAACATGTCAATGAGCAAAATAGCCAGCATCAACCCATGAAGTATTCAACAGATCTCATCCCTCTGCTCTGAAAGGTGACCATCCACCCAAAGCTCTACTTCCTACCTGTCATCCAATTTGCTGTCCACCTACTGTACACTTCATGGACTCCATGATTTGCTGTTTCCTGAGTTTTCCATGTGCTGTAGTGTCAAAAGACTTGCTGAATTCCAGATAGACAAGCAATCTATTCTCACCTTAGGAAGGACCTCATGACTTCCAACTGTGATCCCCCAATGAAATAATGTATGATCCACTTCAAGTTGTTAACATGTGTAATGTATTTTTGCTAAATGTGTGTAGTATCTCTTTACTTCACACATTGATTCAGCCATCCATAGCAAGTCTAATTGCTGTGTCACCGACCCTCTTGCTGAATGCTCTCCTTTCTCCACATCTTATCTTCATATACAGTATATATATATATATATATATATATATATATATATATATATATAAATATACTGTATATATGTGTGTGTGTGTGTGTACAACTATGCTGTCTGCAAGAAATGTTACAACCTATGCATCAATGGCATAATTTCAGTGCTGTGGAAACAAACAAGTTTGTCCTTTTCTACAAAGGTGTCAACAGACTGGATGTTTTCAATTATCAACCACTTAGGATAGTCTCTTTCAAAAATACTTAAATGGTACATGTGTACACAAGTCATGGACTGCTATGACATTCCTCTATTTTCGCTTCTGAATAATCAGACTTTCACTCAAGTACGCCTTCTCCTACAGGCACCCTCTCCTGAAGTCTCACCTTCCCTGCTTCCTTCATTTTTCTTCCAGTCCCTCTAACCTCAATTCACTACTCTGTGAACAAATGACCCACTGCCAGTCTTGTACCTAATCCCACTTTTAATTTTTTGACCCTGCTTCCCTTCCCCTTCTCTCTTCCTGAATGTAACCCTTCTCATTTCCCTCACATCACATCCCCAGTCCCTCCACTTGTCCCAGTCCCTCAAATGACCACCCTGATATGTAAATGTGACACACACTAAGTTGTACTATAAGTAGTATTTATATATTAAAAAGCTATAATCTAAACTCCATGTTGAAGTACTAAAAAAGAAACATAGATTTTCTGAATAACAGAGGCATTCTCAAAAATATCTAAGGCTTGTTGTTCAGCCTTGACCAACCCCAAGTCTCTTTAGGTATGGAAGCGCATCTGATTTTAGTTCAAAGAAAAAGTGAGAGCCATACACCAGGAGGAGTGGCAATCACTACTTTAGCTTTCTTTGTTTCAGTGATGATTACAATACCATGCTTAGGAAGTTATGCATGAAATTTATTGTCCTGAAAGGCCTAGTTGAAGGGCACTAGTGTGTTGAATTACTTTAGCAGTTTAATCAGGTTTAACTGTCACATAACAAATAATATTATATGGGTCATACAGGCTTTGAAAGAAATGTTAAAACGGAACTACTGTCTGAATCTGTGTACCTTCTTTCAATTAACAGAGACAAATGATACATCTGTGAGCCATTTCCTATATACCTAAATCTTTTATGAGCATTATAGTACATGTGCACGTACTTTGCTAAGAGGTAACGCAGCAGCTCTCAACAAGTAAATGAATTTTGTTTTCACAGATAGCTTTTGTAATGTGAATGATGACTTGTTTGTTAAGGGGGTTCACACTGAAAAGTTATTTAACACATGTCAAGGCTGTAGATTTCACTTGAAAGCTCTTGCACAGGAGCTGTTCAAGCAGAGGACAAGTGGAAGAAAATTATGGCTAATAGAGTTGAGGAAGACTCCTTTGTTCTTTTTAATGTGACATTCTTTTCACAATTTATTTTTTGTTTGTTTATCTAGGATGGGTAAGCTTATCTCATTTTGGTGAAACCATGCCTTAGCTTAAATTATGGCTGGATACACAGAAACAATAAGAGGTTCAAAAGCTAATGTGATTAGTTCAAGATCTCAGAGTAACTGGCTTTTAATGGGGTTTATTTCTGAATCACCTGTTTACAGTTCTGCACATAATTCACCACTGCTATCCTCTGCAGAGATAGAAACATAGAAACATAGAATTTGATGGCAGATAAGGACCACTTGGCCCACCTAGTCTGCCCATTTTCCTACCTAACAGATAAGCTGCAGATCCTAGTTAACCAACAGCTTACTTCCTCCTACCCCCCACTAGGACTGCCTCATGTCTATCCCATGCATTCTTGAATTCCCCCACTGTTCTTGACTCCACGACCTCCTCAGGGAGGCTGTTCCATGCATCCATAACCCTCTACATGAAAAAATACTTCCTCACATTACCTCTGAGCCGTCCCCCTCTATCTTCAAATTGTGCCTTGTTCTTGCATCTCTTTTTCTGAAAGATGCTACCCTCTTGGACTTTGTTGATTCCCTTGAGGTACTTGAAAGTTTCTATCATATCCCCTCTCTCCCTTCTTTCCTCAAGGGTATACATATTAAGCTCCTTTAGTCTTTCTTCGTATGTCTTCTGGTACAGACCCTGCGCTATTTTGGTTGCCCTCCTCTGGACAGTCTCCACTCTGTCTACGTCTTTGCAGAGATGGGGTCTCCAGAACTGCACGCAGTACTCCAGATGGGGCCTCACCAACTGTCTGTACAGAGGGATACCAACTTCCTGTTTTCTACTATTGATGCCTCTTTCTATGCATCCTAGTATCCCCCCAGCCTTCCTTACTGCCTTCTCACATTGCTTGCCCACCTTTAGATCATCTGATATAATTATCCCCAGGTCCCTTTCCATTTTTACTGTTGTCAGTATCTCACCCCCCATTGTGTACTCTTCCCCTGGGTTTTTGTTTCCCATGTGCATTACCTTGCACTTCTTTTCATTGAATCTGAGCTGCCACACATTTGACCATTCCTCCAACCTTGCCAAGTCCCTTCTCATCCTTTCCACTCCATCTTGTGCATCAACCCTGTTGCAGATGTTTGTGTCGTCTGCAAAGAGACATACTTTTGCTTCCAGTTCCTCTGCAATGTCACTTATAAAGACATTAAAAAGGACCGGTCCCAGTACTGAACCCTGAGGTACCCCACTAGTAACCCTCTTTTCTTCACTGCATACTCCATTTACTACTACTCTTTGCATCCTGTTGTCTAGCCAATTTTTTATCCGGGCTACCACCTTGGTGCCCACTCCAAGGCTGGCCAACTTGTGTATTAATCTTTTGTGTGAGACTGTATCAAATGCCTTGCTAAAATCTAGGTAGGCCATGTCCACAGCCCCTCCCTGGTCTACTACTTTGGTCACCCAGTCAAAGAAATCTACTAGATTCATCTGACACGACCTTCCCATAGTGAATCCATGCTGCCTTGGGTCCTGTGCCCCTCTGGCCTTCAGGAACTCAACAATTCTTTCCTTCAGAAGTGATTCCACCATTTTCCCTACCACTGAGGTCAAACAAACTGGTCTGTAGTTTTCTGCCTCTGTCCTGCTCCCACTTTTGTGAAGAGAAATCACATCTGCCCTCCTCCAGTCCTCAGGTACCACCCCATCCTCCCATGATTTGTTAAAGAGAGTAGTCAGCAGTGTCACTAGTTCTACCCTTAGTTCTTTTAGAATTCTTGGGAGAATCCCATCAGGTCCCATTGCTTTGTCCACCTTCAATTTTATTAGTTCTTTCAGAACCTTTTCTTCTGTAAATGGACTGGTATCGACCCCCGTCTTCAGAGTGTTTCTCTTGTTTGGTTTAGGTACCTCCCCCTCCTCTTCCTTTGTGAATACTGAGCAGAAATATTCATTCAGTATCCCTGCTTTTTCACTGTCCCCCTCTACCCACAATCCCTCCCCTTTATTAAGCCTCAATATCCCTCCTTTGGTCTTTCTTCACTCCCTAATGTACCTATAAAAAGTCTTATCCCCCTTCTTAACAGAATTGGCTATCCTTTCCTCGGTTTGGGCCTTTGCTATTCTGACTGCCTTCCCAGCCTCTTTCTGCTTTAACTGATAAAGTTCTCTGTCCTGCTCCTTCTGTGTTTCCTTATATTTCCTGAATGCTATCCTTTTCTCCTTAACCTTCCCTGCCACCTCTTCTGAGAACCATAGCAGTTTTTTCCTTCATTGTGTTTTATTGATTTGCTTTACACAAAGGCTTGTTTCCTCTGTGATGACTGTTTTAATTACTCCCCATTGTTCCTCCACCCTTCCTTCTTGCCTGTTTGCTAGTGCTTTTCTAAGGCACTGTCTCATTTTCCCAAAGTCAGCCCTCCAAAAGTCCAATACTCTTGCTTTTGTATGGCTTGATTGTATGGCTGTGTTTATCGTAAACCACACTGTTTGGTGGTCGCTTGTTCCAGATGGCTACCCACCTCTAATTCTTAGATTCTTTCTCCATCCCCATTTGAGAGTACCAGGTCTAAGATTGCTCCCTCCCTAGTGGATTCCAATACTAGCTGTCTGAGGCATGCCTCCTGTAGGGCATCAAGACTGACCCTGCTCTTGGATGTGCCTGCAGCAAAGGTGCTCCAGTTAACATCTGGCATATTCAGGTCCCCCATCAACAATATCTCCCCTTTTTATGCCATTCTAAGGAAGCTTTCTATCATATCCTTGTCCATTCCCTTCCCCTGAAATGGGGGTCGGTATACAACCCCCGTGCGGATTGTGGTGCCATTTCCTGTCTCCATGGTGACCCTGAGTGCCTCATCTGCTCCCTGTTTACTCTTTAGTTCTGTTGCTTTGATCCCTTCCTTATATAGAGAGCTACTCCTCCTCCTCTTTTACCCTCCCTGTCCCTCCTGTAGATTGTGTATCCCAGTATGTTGACATCACAGTCGTGGTTCTCTGTGTACCATGTTTCTGTGACTGCAACAATATCCAGGCAACCCTCTTCCATCAAGGCCACTAGTTCAGGGAGCTTGTTACACAGACTATGGGCGTTGGTACTCATCAACCTCCACTTTTTGATAGCCTTATCCCTTTTAGTCCCATTCCTGTCCTTACTGCCTTTGCCTTTTTTTACATTTACCTCTGTCCTGCTCCCTAATAACTTCTCTGCCTTGGTGTTTACCTCACTAATTACCATGTTTTGTGGGGGGAGGCTGGGATTTCCCTGCTCCTTTTCAGTGCCTCCCCCTTTGCTAGTTTAAATGCTTGCCAATGAAGCATTTAAACCTCTCACCTAGGATCCTGGATCCCCCCTGGACAGATGCAGACCATCACACCAGTATAGATCTGCTTCCCTCCAGGTGGCTCCCCAGTCCCCAATGAAGCCAAAACCCTGAGCTCCACACCAGTTTTTCAATTACTCATTGAATTCCCTGGTGAGGAGTGCCCTAGCATCACCCTTGCCATAGACAGGCAGCACCTCCAAAAAGATTACCATATGCGCTACTTGTCTAAGGCCCCTTCCCAACTCTACAAACTCCTCTTGCACTGCTCTGATCCCATTCCTAACCAGGTCATTTGTCCCTAGGTGGACAATAACATCCAGCTCCCTCCCTCATGCAGCTCCTCCCACAATCCTGAGGATTCACTTCCTGTCACTCCAAGCCGTGGCGCCAGGAAGGCACCTTACCTCCCTCTCCCCTTACTCCCTCATTTCTACCCCTAATGATTGAGTCCCCCACCAGGAGTTGTTTCCTTCCCTTGTGGGGTCCCATGCCACCCTCCTGTGGGTCTCCTTTGTGAAGGTTCCTGGCATCCTCCTTGGTCTCCACTGCAGGTGCCTCCATAGAGGAACCACTATCCACCAGAAGAGCAAATGAATTGTGGAGCGGTACAGCTGGAGGGATGCAACTCTATTCCACCACCCTCTCCCTCCCTGAGCCCACACTGGTCCAGCCTCTCCTCTTTCTTGGCAACCTCTGAGGTAGTGGCATTGGCCTGTTGGTCCCTGGGTGGGGGAGGAGGTTTCATTATATTAGATATTTACCAAGTAATAGTTAACCTGATTGGTTTTGCACATAACACTGTACATCTAATGTTGAAAGAGGGTGATATTATGGCAGTGAAAATTGGAGCCTTTTTTGGATAGGCTGTAAAAAAAAAAAGAAATGTGGTAGCCGTGTTAGTCCAGTCAACAATGTAGAGAAGAAAAATACAACAAATATGTTGCAGGTGATATCTTTTATTGGACTAACAAAATTATTTTTAACACTAGCTTTCTATTTAATAGGCTGCAAGCTGTACTGTACAGCTCAGTGACTATAATAAATGCTTCCCAATCAGAGATCAAAATCTATATAAAATTAAAAAAAATACTACACTACATTTAAGGAAATATATTTAGTAAATTGCTTAATACAGACAACCAGTCATTTTGTAACAAAACACTCTAGCCAAGGAAACTACACAAATTTGAGTACAAAGCTTTGTTTTTAAACTATGTTGTACTGTTTAATAACTGTAACCATGTGAGGGGGATCATATAGTTCTATATTTGAATTAATATTTGTTTAAGTGCCCAAAAAGAGCGGGGCAAAATTAGCAAATTCTGAATTCGCAAAATTTTCATGAAATTATTTAATTGGCTATAACTCTTTCTGTTTTTCAGCTATAGGTGTGATGTTTGGCATGCATATTGTCTTGTATGGGACCTAAAAGTGTGCCAAATTGCATATTATTTGGATGAAGAGTGAAAAAGGTATAGGGGTTCAAACTCTGGCAATTTAATATTCATATAAAAGTTCCTGAAACTATTTATGTGTTTACAACTTAGCCATCTTTGGAGCTAGATAATTGCAAACCTAGCTGCATGCTTTCTTGAAAGAGTCATAGAAGCGGCTAAACAGATAAGTACTGGTTATGTAAATTGTATGTTTTTAGTCTTGACCTGCCTCCCAACATGACTTCCAGGGCTCACTTCTGAACCCTGGTCATCAGCATAGCAGCATGATGCTCTGATGCTGGGCCAAGGGGGTTGCCTTAAAGCTCAATATTTAGGGTCAGTGACCCTAATAACATTGATGATATTCCATTCTCTAGTCTTAAACTTATAGAGGCTGAAAATTCAGCAGTTTACGTAATTGCAAAATATAGTTTTAAAATGTCCAAACATTTAGAGGCTTATATCTCTGTCACCTTTAAAGCAAGATATCCGGCACACGTATCTTATGGGCTTTGATAAAGTCACCATACCAAATGTGGTGCAATGCGGACAAACACATTTAGTTTATGTACTGTGGTTGTTTACTGTAATTTTACAATTTCCAAAGGTTTGGAGGCTTATAAGTCTGTTATATTTAAAGATAGAGATGTGAAACATCATAGTAGGGCAGGAGTGGAATTTCACTTTTCCACACAGTGCTACCAAAGGCTCATAAAAGACAAGGGGCTGGATTCACACAAGATCCAATCCACTGTGCAAAATTTTGCATTGTGCTTTGTGTTTGCCCAGGTGTCCAAAATTGTGATTCATAGTCAGATAGCGCAGCACACTATCCAACTGTGAATTAGGCTAGGTCAAGGCAGTAGTAATCCTGGTGCTGTTAACACTGTCCCACTAGCACCGCCTTGACATGCCGCCAGGAGTATGGGCCCACAATGAATAGTGCAGGTGTGCTTTGCCCATTTCACAAAAGCAGCCATGAACATGAGCCAATTGGGCATGCAAAACACTAGGTGGACATTTGCATGCTCATTATGGGTCCATTTGCATAGGCTGTGTGGAGATTACATGTCCCCCCCCCAGTCACAGTCCCTGGTGGCTGGTGTTCCCCAACCCAAGGAAACTATTTTTACATACTCAAGCTGGTGCTCGGCAATCATGGGGTGGGGGGCACTCTATACCAGAGAAATATTAGGCAGGTTCATTTGGACCAGTGATTGGTGGGAGGTGGAGGAACCACGGGACACCAAGGAATTGTTGTATGTTTACCGGGCATGGGATTGGGTAGGTTGTGGGGCCACTAGCAGCAGGGAAATATTATTTATAGATCAGGCATGAGTGCAGGTGGGGTGCAGGAACCACTAGCCACCAGAGAAAACTTATTTTATCATACTCTAGCTGGCAACCAGTGGAGGAGGGACCACTAGTCACACTGAAAACTTATTTTGTCATTATCAGGCCAGCTACTGGTGGGGGGAAGGAACCACTGGCCACCAGAGAATACTTTGCTGTTTCCACTTGGACCGGCAGTCAGCAAGGGGGGCACCACAGTACCTCTGCCATTCACTACGGTTGTGCAGGATTAAAGCAAGATCTTGGTCAGCGGTATTTGCTCAATGCAAGGGAACCCTGCAAAAGGCCCTTACATGGAGCAAATGCTTTGTGTATTGGAATGTGCCAATATGCAGGTCTCCTCCCCATCATTTGCACTGTAGCCCTTTCTACACTTTGCCTCTGTGCAGACTCAGTTTATGCCTGCAAAATGGGATTTTGTGAATTCCAGCTTGGTGCAAAACTCAGTTTATTTGTGAAAAAACAAGTTTGTGCTGGGGCAAAATTTTGTTAATCTAGCCCATGATGGACCAGGCTATCTCTTGAACCACTTCCTCTTCTTCACTTTAATTTGCAGCCTCTTGCAATTGATGTTTGTGCAAATACTAATATGAATTTCCTAGAAAATACAGTTGTTTACAAAAATAACTCTAGCATCTATGCATTTAAAGTGAAAATATTCATTCACTATAAATACCACCAACAGCTTAATCTGGTTCAAAGTCAGTTGGCATTCATCTGTATCCCCTCCCCCGGGTCGTGCCTGAAAATAGGCAGGATTTGTCTAGTGCACTTACCCGGTCAACAAAAACTAAATAAATAAATAAACATATTGATATGTACTGTACATTGTAATAAAATGTGTATATTAATTGCATTCAAATGTTCCAATTAAACTTTCGGTGCTTATACACAATTCTATAGAGCATTCATTTCCTTACTCTGTCTGTCTTTAAAACATTTATTGCAAAAACACAGAAGCAAAACCAGATTGGACAATATAGTGAAAGAGGTGTAACTAACAAAAGAGAAATATGACAATTTTAGCATGGTTGAAACATAAATAGGGAAAATACTGAATAACAGGAAATATTCACTGTCTTTTAATTTGTGCTATTCTTACTGGTTTCTTTTAAGTGAAAATAAAAAGACAGTGAAAATTAACTGAACCACTGCTTCACTCTGCTGCTTATATACATAGGGCTGGATTTTCAAAGCCCTGAAATGGGCACACGGTGCTTGTGTCAAACATTTCCGACATATCTGGCACTTTGCAGCAAAGGATGAGGCATTCCTAATTCAGAAGCATGGTCTGCATCTGTATCGGGGGCTGCTGCATCAAAGTGGTACTGTGCCCCCCCTTATGACAAAACTGAAGGTGTGCCATGTCACAAGGGGGCTTGTACCATGGCAGGGCTGAAACATCCCCTTTTCAGGGATTCAGGAAGCCCCACCGTGGTCACAGCAAAGGGCTTGAGATAGACCAGCAATGAGCTAGTCTAAGCCTCTTGCACCAGTGCATGATGCTGTGGCAATTTGTTTTGGGGGGTCCTGAGACAGTTGTGTATGGCGGCAGCATGGGCACTGGGTGCCATAGTGACAGTTGGGGAGGGGATGGGCAAGTATATTAATAATGTCACACCTGGTGGGGTGCCAATTATTGAGCAATACTGTCACTCACAAGAAATGGCTATGGAGGGGGACAGTACAGAGACACACAGTGCCATGACCATTCTGGTTTAGTGCTGGAAGTTTGTGAAACTGTACAACTTGTTTTTTGCACAAACAGAAAAAAAGCACCCATGACCACAGACACACAGTGGACTGTAGTTAAATAGTAAAAAGTCCTTTAATTAATTCTTGAATGTAAAATATATACTGCTATGCTGCTATACAACAGGAGGTATCACTGGAGTGCAGCTGACCCTCCAGTGATACCTCCTGTTGTATAGAAGCATAGCAGTATGTATTTTACATTCAATAATTAATTAAAGGACTTTTTACTATAACTACAGTCCACTATGTGTCTGCTGTCATGGATGCTTTTTTCTGTTTGTGCTTGTGACTTTCTAATATAAGGAGCACCATGACAAACTCCTGGTGCTCTCATTTTTTGTTAAACATGCAACTTGTTTTTTTCAAGTCTATGTGGATGATACCCAATTGTGCTTCTCCTTTGGACCAGCCAAAGGGGCAATGTAGTTGTGACTAACCAATGTTTATCTGAACTAAGTTGACTGGATCACTACCAGTTGACTGAGCTTCAATCTAGGAAAAAGTGAGACGATGCTCAAAGAAACAGTCTCTAAAAAGACAGTGCTACAGAGAGCTGGAGTCACCCTACCTTCCATAGATTGCACCACTCTCTAAGCTATGGATAAGATTAAAAATCTGGGGTAATAGTGGATGAGAAACTGTCACTGGAACATCATGCCATAGCTGTTGTCCACTGTTTTTTTTTCCACCAGAGAAATATTGCCCAGCTCATGGCCTTTCTTGAATATGAAGTCTTGGTGCTTGTGGTCCATCCCTTCATGCCTTCTGTCCTACCTATTGTAACATTCTCTATCTATGGATTTTGAGATGTTTGGTGCACCTCCTCCTTCTCATGCAGACAGTCAAAGATAATATCTTGTACAAGCACGTGTTTTTTTTTATTTTGGTAATGGGGTAGGCCCACTAGGCACAAAGCTTGTTTTCATGGGAGACCCAGGAGCACTTGAGAGGTTAAGTGACTTGCTCAGGGTCACACAGTATGAAAGTGGAGACTGTGGGAATCAAATTTAGGTCTGCTGGATGTAACAAGCACATGCACAGCCTGTTACTCTAAGATCTAGTCTGTACTGCCAGCCCAAGAATTAATGTGACCTACTGAGAAATGAACTCAGGCCCCTGGAATACCATCCCAGTGCTCTAATCACTGAGCTATATGCTCACATCATTATCATTGATCATTCATATCATGCCTATGCTGTGTTATCTGCACTGGTTGCAAGTTAGATGGTGCACTTTCTTAAAGATTTGGCGAGGCAAAACCACTTTATTTCTACAGCATCCTTTCCCAAAGACTCAGAGTGCTTTACAATAAATGCAAACTGTGGAATTATTAATAGAAAATAGGCAGCAGGTACAAGTCATAAATAAACAATAATTAAAAATTTCAGGGAAAAGCCTCAGCAAAAAGGAAGGTTTTCAGATTAGACTTAACTATCATACAGGCATGTCTAGCATATTCTAGCAGAGGAATCCACAAGGTAGGTGCTGCCACATGAAAAGCTCTGTCTGCAGATTGCTGGAGCCTAGAAATAGGGACAGAAAGCAAGTCCATATTAGAAGTGAGAAGTACGTGAGTTGGGCAGTAGGGAACTACTGTAGGAGGTCTAGTGGTTTGCTCCTATACCGTGTAGGGCCTTGATAGTTGTCAAGTATATATTAAAGGTTATGTGCTACTACATAGGCTGCCAGTGCAGTGCATTCGGCACTTGCATAATGTGATCCCTACAAAACGAGCCCACAATCAGCCAGGCTGTGGCACTCCGGACTACTGTAGTTGCAGGCATCATTATATATTATAATTCCAATTTTCCATCTGATCATCATTTTTCATAGTTTCTTTCATAATTGCATTTTTATTGCATCCATATATCAATCTCTGATCATCCCTCTTTCTTCCTCTTCTCGCTCCCCCAGGTGAAAACCTGGGTGCCTTCTTCTTCTCTTTTTCTGCTAGGTAACGGTGAGAACCGAGACCGCTTTTTCTCCTTCAGCTTCTTCTTCTTTTCATCCTATTTATTTCCCCCCTCTTCTTCTCCCCCCTTTTTTTCCCATTAGCCAATCTCCAGCTTGCGCTGGATGACTGGCTTCCCCCACCTTATTTTCCTTTTTTTTTTTAATTTTTATTTTCCTGCCTGCCGCTGCCATGCTTCTATAAAACCCATGGTTTATGTATTAAACATATCTATGGCTAGATCTGACAGGTGCACTCCATCCGACCTGTAGAAATCCTTAACCCACTCTTCCACCCCTCGCAGTATTACATGCCCCCTCATTTTGCTTATCAGCATTCCTACCCTCCTATTCACTTTCCTTCTAGCCCTATCTATGGCTCTATGACTGTGTTCATACCTCCATACCCTCCTTGGGATCATATCTGACTATACAAGGCATACCCCTGGCCACCACTGCTGTATTTTCTCCAAGTCCCTCCTGATCTGCCTGTATGTGTCCACCCACGGCTTCTCCCCAATGTCATTGCCCCCTAGGTGTACAATAATTAAGTCTGGAACTGGTCACTGCTCCTTCATCTCTTTCAGGGCAGGAAGCAGTTGCAACCATCTCATCCATCTGACGCCACGCCACACAAACCTACATTTTCTCGCATCCTGGTAAAGCTGTCTTCCCCCAGCCTTTTTCTCAGCTCTATTTTCCACCCAATAAATATAGGAGTGGCTACAGATCCATACTTCCATTATCCTCCCTCTTCCTATAGGATTTAAGCAAAATAAAAGTCTTATGTCTGGTAATTTGCTATTTTCCATATCCCCATCTCTATGCCCCCTCCCTTCCCCTGGTGGCTCTGTGTCTGCAAAAGAAAACACAAGTGATACATTAATCTCTATACTGCAGTGCTTGAATGTACCTCTTGTAAATGGCAGTCCACCAACATCTCTTCACCAACATATTAGTTACCGTTTCACCTGTGGCTGCCCACTGTGAAGCAGCTCCTATTCATAGAAAGTGAGACGAGTAATTGCATGGGTCCTCCCACAGGAATTGCATGCCCTTCTTAAGCATGGCTGTGACCTGATAACTTGTGACCTTTTTTCCATTTCCATGCACAAATAACCTCCCTGTCCTACCCCTGTGCTCTGTGGCGTAAGCCCACAAAGTCTTCACTGGGCACACTGTGTCATCTACCTGAGCCTTCAGGGTTACCGTACAACCCTGTCCACCTTGATCCGTCTTTGATTTCTTGATCATGATTTGAATCTCATTTGTCCCCCAGCTTATGTCCTCCCATTCCAACCCCCCTTCTTCATCCTTTCTGCCATGACCCACTGCTTCACTCACTCTCATGGCCCCCGCAAATATTACCAGATAAATTGTATGAAATAGCTGGGCTTCGTCTTTTGATCTGCAGATTGCTGGTAATACTCCTCTTAGTCTCGCCAGCCATTGTTCCCCTATTGGTTGTCTATTATCTGTAGCTCTTTGTTTTATCATCCCCAATCCTTGCATCATTCTTCTAATGAACACTGACCTCATCGGGTCCTTCCAACCCTTCAGGCTGCAGACCAAACTAATCCCTGCTAAATAGACTCCCATCGTTTTGTGGGCTGTTCCTTTCTCCCATTGCTCCACTGTAAACTTCCCTAACTGTTCCTCTGTAAGTGGCATACTTACCTCCATGTGGTGTGTTGCCCTGAATGTCTGAAACACCCATCAGGTCCCCTCGTAGGCCCTCAGAGTCTTTGGTGCCCATGAGCTGCGAAACAACAGTTCTGCTCCCTCTTGCCAATGTCCCAGATGTTCGTTGGTATGGGTGCTTTTTGTTTCTCTGCTGTTGGTGCCAGCCTCCAGAAATGATCCAGCTGCAGATGGGAAAGGCTGTCAGCCAGAGTATTGTGTACCCCTTCAATGTGTTTGGCTCTGAATGACATATTCAATTTCAAGACCCTTAGCACCAACTGTCGTAGGACCTGCATGACTGTGTCTGACCTGGCTCCCCTGTTGTTTAAAACATATACCACTGCCCTGTTGTCACACCAGAATGTCACCTTCTGATTCCGCAGCTCTTCTCCTCACACCAAGGTGCAGGCCCAAATAGACATGATCTCCAACAGTGTTATGTCCTTTACTTTCCCGTCCCTCACCCATTCTGTGGGCCACGGTTCTGAAAACTATCTGCTCCTCAAATAACCCCCCCATGCCTAGGCCCCCTGCTGCATCTGTGTAGAGGTCAAGGTCAGTGTTATAAACCTAGTCCTCCTGCCAAAAGGAGCACCAATTATAGCTACTGAGGAATGCCTCCCACACCCGAAAATCTTCCTTAACTCCTTTTGTCATGTGTACCCAGTGGTGTGGTCTGGTTACTCCCACTGTAGCCCTTGCTAGCCATTTTGTGAAGGCCCTTTCCTGGGCCAATTGCCCTGCACGCAAAGTTCAGGTGCCCCAAGACCTGCTGCACCTGCTTTAGCTGTACTGTCCTCCTACTTGTGTGTATTTGAATCAGCTCCTTCAATTTAGCCACTTTTTTGTCTGGCAACCTAAAAATCTCCCTCTGGGCATCTATTTCAATACCCAAAAATTCTAAGACCTTGCTGGGACCTTCTGTTTTTTCCGGTGCCAGAGGAACCCCTAATTTTTTGCACAGGTCTTGGAAACTGGACAACATTTGTTCCATCTCCTTCTTCCCACTGCCTATCAGAAGGAAATCATCCAAATAGTGAATGACCGCCTTGTAACCTGTTTTTTCCCAAAATATCCACTATAAGCAGATGCTGAATGCTTCAAATGTAGCACATGGTATTGAACATTCCATAGGCATTGCTTTGTCAAAATAGTATTGCCCCCCAATTTTAAAACCCAAAAGGTCCCAATTCTCTCTCCTGACTTGAAGCAATCTGAAAGTGGACTCTATATCCGTTTTTGCCACCAATGCATCTGCCGTTGCTCTGATGAGCCAGACTGTTTCTTCCAATGTGGCATACATCACCTTGCTATGCTCCTCACTGAAAAATCATTCACTGAGTCCCCTTCCGGAAATGAGAGGTGATGGATCACACTGTATTCTCCCTGTTGTTTTTTGGGGACCAGGCCCAATGGGGAAATTCTCATATTCTGAAGTGGGGGGGTGTCAAATGACCCTTCTATCCTACCAGCTGCCTTCTCCTTATCTATTTTTCACCTTAAAATGTCCTCTTTTCCTTTTACTGATCCCAGATTGCTCGTCTCTGTCACTTGCCTCGGGCCTCCACACTGTAATGAAAAACCTGTCTGAAAACCTTGTTTGATCCTCTCTGCTGCCTGTCTATTCAGGTACCTCTCCAACCAATCTTCCCATATGTCTATCCTGATGGGAGTTCTTGCATTCTCAAATTGATCCCAGGCCCTCTTCCCTCCCTCTCTCCCAGAAAGCCCCACCTTGTACCTCCGCCGGCCTTGCCATTCAATAATTCTGCCCCCTCTACCTGTATGCCCTCTGCCTCTCCCCCCTTTATTCCACGCCTGTCCCCTATACCCTTGCCCTTCCCGAAAAAACTGTTGGCTTGTACCTTGTGTCCCTGCCCCTTGGGCCCATGTCATCCTGCATCTGCTCGCTGGGTGTGATGCCCCACATTTTTAGCATGTGTGCCGAAAGCAGCATTGAGGCCAGGAACAAAAGGCCCTATTGTAACCCCAACAATGTCTCTGTGCTATAGTCCCCTTCTTACCCATCTCTCCTTCTGGCGTGGACTGGTCGGCTACATAATCCATCCAAAACTCGAATTGTTTTGTGTCCCATCTTACATCACCATACGTCGCCATTCTTTGTCTAAAGAATTTGTTGTAGTATATCCATCCCACCCCTCTCTTTGCCTTCGCCTGTCTTATTATCAGGGAGTACATGATGAGTGGGATGCCCAGCTCTGGCTTCTTCTCCAGCACTATCGCCGAGTAAGTGGCAAAACCTACAAACCATCCATCCCAAGTCTTCCCTTTTGTAAATTTATCCTCCTTTTTCTTCCCCAACTAAACTACAGCTGCTGCCATTTCACTCTTTCCTATATTCTCCTTTTCATCGTATTTTGCTGCCACTTCTCGGCTCACTAAGGCAAATATGTCCACATACTCCCCCTTCCATATTTTCTCTTTTGCGGCCAGCGGGACATGTTCCCATACTCTCATTCCTGGAGTTCCTATTTCCCTTGTTCCTTTTTTCCTCGCTCTCCATCCTCTTATCCCCTTCCTTCGGCACCTCTTTATCTGACTTGATTTCCTCCAGTGCTGACTCCATCTGCCCCAAACTCCCAGTCCCAAGTGCCAAAATAATTTGGCTTATATATTCCTTTATGCTTTCATCCACCGAATCGAGTACATTACCTGTGATCCTGTCCATTTCTTGTGGCCTGCTGTCATCTTGATGCCCTGGGATGTTCCCTTGTGGCTGGATGACTGGTTGTAATACTAGCGGCTGAGGAGGAACCATTGTACTCAGAGGATCCAGTCCGGGCTCTACCGGGGACACCGCTACTTGGTCCTGGGGAGGTATTAACAGTACCGGGTCAACGAGTTGCAAAGGTACTGGACTAGCCACCCTGGGAGGTACCACCATTGGTGGCTGCACCCTAGCTGGGCCGTGTGGCCTCTCTGCCGGCCATTTTTCCTTTGCCCCCTTTTCCCTTCCCCACTTTTCACTTCTCCCCAGGTCAGCCTGGTTCCTCCCCCTCCACCATCTGCCACATCCCATTGGCTTTATCAGCCAGCTCCACAATAGCCCTGTAGGCATCCTCTTTTGAAGGCCTGTTCCTCTTTGGAGCCATGTCTCCTTTCTTCTTGTGAAAAACTGTAAAGAAAACTGTAAAAAGTCTCTTATTAAACCCCTGCTGTGACCAGCCCTTTGTATGGTTAGGCCCCCTTTTTCCATTAGCTTCTATCCAGGCAAGTCAGGGACCGGACCCAATATATTCTCCAGATTCCCCTACATATTACCCCTTCCTTTTTGTGATTTTTTTTTATAAAAAACACACTCCCCCGACAGCCGCCTAGGCCTCCTGCTCAAGCCTTGCAGCCTCAGACATTCCCTTGCAGCTTCTCTGGCCTAAATGGCCCTTTTCTGTGGCACTTTGTGACCTGGCTTGTACCGTCAGTACCTCCCCATGGCCTATCTGCTGCCCCCCCCCAGGGTCGCGCTCCCAATCTGCTGTTGTCCCCTCAGGCTTTGCTGCCCTTCTCATTTTCTCTTCTGTTTCTCTTTAAAAAAAAAAAAACACCAGGCTCATCCCCCCTTCCCTCCACCTCCTTTGCCTGTGCCCTCATCCTGGTGTGTGACATCATGCCTTGTGGCTAGGCCCCACTCCACAGCTCTCGCTGGGTATCTGACACTCCTTAATGAAAATGTGGCTCTGTCCCACCTCCCATGGCTGCCCTGGGCCTATGCAGTCCCCTCTACTGTGCCCCCTTTCTTGTTCCACTGTACTATGCCTATCCTTCTGTTGCAACCCTGCCAGCTTGGAGCTATCCCCCCATAATGAGCCTTGTATCTCTTTGCCTGTCTTTCTTGAGGCCTGCTCCATTTTGCAAGCCTTTTTTGTTTGGCTGCATGGTTCTTCAAGGGTGTGATGTCACGACACATGGTTGCAAGGAGCTAACCCGTCTGACCAGGCGGTCTGAGTGCTTGCCTCTTCCTCTTGCTCTTCGACCTTACACATCCCACAGGTTCCCCGCCATGTAGAGCCATTATTTGGCCCACCATTCCCCTTGGGCACTGGTCACCTCGCAGTCTCCCCACAGCATGTGACGTCATGCCACGTGGCCATCTGTGTCGGCCCCATGCTATCCCTTCATGCCAGGCCCTGTATCAATGCCCTGTCCTCTTCTTGATGTGAAAATGGCCTCCAGTCCCAGGCCTTTTACCCAGTCAATGCTCAGTGCTGCAAAAAAAAACATTTGTACTTCCTCCGAAACACCAGGGAAAACATGCTTTAGCCCTACGCCAGCTTTTCAGCGATCTCTCGCTCAATCTCCATCCATGCTTCAGCTGCTACCTCACCAGGCCCGCTGCTGGTCACAACACCAATCTTCTCCCTAATCCAAAACTTTCAACCATGCACCCCAATTGTCACTCGTCCTTCCTCACTCGTTCTCCCCCAAAATCATGCTCCTCAGCCTCTTCCCTTGCTAGGCCCATGCCGGGTAAATATTGCTGCATTCAGCTCAATCCCCTCCAAACCTATGCTGCATAATTCACCACCAGCTACTTTTCTTCAGTGCTTCACATCTTCATTATATCAGCCTTGTTATCGCTGTAAATTGCAAATGAACCATAAAACAATGCAGTTTTTTTAAACATTGCATCCTGTCCTTTCTGCTTGAATTACACTGCCTTTTTATAACTTTGCTAGCCACTTATTGTTTCTCTTTTCTTTTTTTTTTTTGAACAAACCGTTAAACATCACCCTACCATAATAGCTGTTTGTTTTCTTACCTCTTTATCCTGGTGCACAAACCTCCCAAATTACTATGCCAATCCAATGTGCTGTAGTTTAGTGTAGGATCAAAACTTCAGCAAAAGTGGCTGAGCCACTCCTGTGCTGACCATTATGTACCCCCATTAGCCCCTCCCCTTAGTGTTGCCTGCCTATTGTTCTGTCTCCCTGTCCCTCCCCTTCCCGTCCACCCTCCCCACTCCGAGCACACCATCTCAGGTAAAGGGAAAGGGGTGAACCAGGTCAACTTGGTCTGCCTCTTAAAGAGCAAACTCCATTATGTAGAGAACCTTTCATTTTTACAGGCACTTTACTAAAGTGCTAACCCTTTTTGTCTGTGCACATGTATTTTGCTTGTCTTTTTTTAAATACAAATGCCACTAGGATTCATTACAGGGACAGAGCCAGAAGAAACAAGTTAGTTCAGCAACAAAAGTACAAGGAGAGACAAACAACTTGAGTGTAACAATAAGGGAAGCTACAGTGGATGGCCATTCCACCATAGCAACAACACATACTGTAGACAAGGAATTAGACAAAAATACACAGCAAGTGAGAAATATTAGATGCTGTTGCACAACAGACTTAATGAGTATAAAAATAGGAAAGAGGCAATGTCCATGTTGAAACCCAAAATTGGTGGCACATTTTTTGGGGGGGGGGCTCCTTCTATCACACAGGGTGATTGCTCATTGATACTGTAGTGAATTTTCAGTGCCAATTTGTTAACCACAGACCATATCCTGTGCTATTGTTGCCCCAGTCTCTTTCCCTTAGCCTTGTGCACCTCATCACAATACCAAGGAGAGCTGCACAGGGAGGTTAAGAGAGGAACATGGTAAGGTGCCAAGGAGTCCAAGGGAGATGTTAGAGCACCGTTATAGTGCTCTGCAGTGTTCTCAGAACCCTGTGCATGAGTGAACATCATAACTGAGATGCCCAGTACCTCCAAGAGTTTGTGAGACTAAAGATTATATTTTGGACTGTACCAGATTTTCTTTGTGGGGGGGATAAGAAAACAGGGGACCCCGCAAAGGAACAGCACAATGTGATGATCTGACCAAAAGACCAAATCCACCTTGATCACACTTATGTCAAGACCTGATGAGAAGATCAGGTCCAAGGTATGACCTTGCTGATGTGTCTCAGAGGCAATTGTCAGTGTTAGCCCCATTGAGTTCATCAACTGGAGGAATTGTTCACCAAGGTGCGGGGTCTCATCATCGACTCACGCATTGAAGTCTCCCAGCACCAAAAGTCTTCAATACATTCCGCGCCTGACTAACAAAGAAATCCACCAACCCGTGCATAAAATTTTCCTCATATCCTAGTGGACAGACTATAAGAATGATCAAGTAGCTAACATCTAGGGCACATCTAGCAATTACCATTCCCCCCCCAAACTTTGTTTGTTCTACTACCACAATGGGGAACTCTCTCCAGCTACCTCTAACTGATCGCTGCCTCCTGCTTGTGATGGTTCCTCATCTCTGCAGCCCTGGTCCGACACATCCCTTGGGTCTGAACCCTCCAAGGAAGGGCTGCCCTATCCTCCCAGGGTGCTCTATCTCATAGGGTTGAGCCTCCGGGCCAGGAGTGGTGGGGGACAGAGAGAGAGAGATCCGACCAGCAATGGGAGTGTGGATTAAGGAGGCGCCTTCTCCTATCCCCAGTGGGAGGGGTATTCTGGCTTCCCTACCTTATTGGCTCAGTCATGCTATGCATCTCAGCATGGGCACACACTCTCCTATACATGCCTACAGGGTCACTGCTGCAGCCAATCCTCCCTAACTCCTTATCTCTGTTTGCTGTGCTCCCAGCCATCGTTAGGAGTCACCAGAGCCTAAGACAGATCCTCCTTCCCTCCTGGAATAGGAGAGTAGTCCACCAGATGCTCAATCCTGTCCCTCCCCTGCCATCCCCTAGCTTCCCGAGCTCGCTCCTGAACCCGGGTTACCGGTGTGGTACAAGGTGCTAGCAGTTGCAACTTAAAGGACAAAGGACAGAAAGTTTATATGGAGTATGCAGTGAGTAACAATGTGGATTTAAAACAAGCAGGCCCCCCCTGCAATCTCCTCTCTGGCAATGTATCACGAATAACCAGACAGGATAGATGCCTCCAGCACAGGGCTGGAGTCATCCCTCAGCAAGGTTTTGGTACTACAAAGAAGGTAAGCTAAGGAATTGGCAATGAAATCATACATTTCCACTCTTTTATTCCTTAGTGACCTAGCATTACAAAGTCTGGCCCAAAGGGGAGGAGTCAAGCTAGTCAGACCCTCTACTTCCTGCTTGATGACATTTAGCAGAGCCCTAGAGAAGGGAATTATGCATGGTGGTCCCTGTTCCTGGTTCCACATCCTCCCAGGTGTCTTCTAACCAACCACCCTAATCAACCCACTCCAAAGATATCCAGGCCATACACCATAGTCTTTGTACCACTTCCTGAGGATTACCAACCCCCTTGCAGTGGCTGAGAGCCTCTGCAGGGAGAGAAGGTGGGGAGAGAAGAATACCACACTCAAGGAGGAATCCACCACAGATGTTCTGGCAATGCAAATAATAGTTTTATTGCAGATAAAACAGAGGCAGTTGTGCAGACCGAGCTGCTGGCCAGAGCTAGTGGGGATTCAGCAAAAGGACAGCACTACCACAGGAGGTCTCTGGAATAAACATGCCTCACACCTACAGTATGTCTCTCTCTTACACATATTAACCTTGATAACAAAATTAACCCAAAATAAACCCTCTACAACCACATAAATACCCATTAGGGCTAACCCAACAGTATCCTCCCTAACCAAACAAGAATAAAATTAACCCAAAATAAATCTGCTACAACCACAATAAACACCCTTTACGGCTAACCCACTAATATCCTCCCAAAACCCACCAATCACGTGACAGACACACACTAACACAACAAATACCTAAATATTCAAGTCCCCAAACATACAAAAACAATGTATCTGAAAAATATCTTAAACATGTAAATAACGGCAGAAGTCTATGTCTGAGTTTCAAAGTCCAAATACCATCTAATACAGCAGTTAAAGTGCAATTTGTAAGTCTAGCACTCCACAAGCTGCCACCAAGAGGAGAGCAGACCTTAGTGTCACTTAATTATAAATAAAGTTTATGAAGCTGTAATTTCACTAGTAAACCATATGATTAAACAAAAAAAACCAAAAAATATGAAACCACAGATAGAGTAGTCCAGAAGAAACACCATGTAGTGGAGTGAGGGAGGGAGTACTTTTCCACAATGGTCCCTACACCAAAAAATAGAGCTCTCAGTTAATATTGTGGATAACTCACTGCCACTGAGTACCCCATTAGCCATAGTAGATCTAATCCAAATAAGAAAGAATTAGATACTTTCACCACCACTTCCAGCCTCAGTGTGGAGGTTCCACCAGCGATTATAGGTGTTCGGCTGATGTCCTAAGCTGCACTGCTATTCTGGATGGAGTACACTCCAGAGAATGCTCTTTCACCCCTGGACCCAGAAAATCCTTGTGCAAGGCCACTCCTGCCACTCAGCAGGCATGCTATTGTGGGACACCTGACAGTCTGAGGGGTGACTGGGAAACAGGATCAAGTGCAGCAACCAAAATTGCTGAAGCTTCTCTGCTTGGCTCTCTCTAGAGACAGACTCTCCAGCTCAGTTCGGAAAATTAGGAAAACATTAAACTACTCCCAGAAATAGTAAACAGCCACAACAGCTAATCTATGGAAATCTAATGTGGCTACAAAGATGCTAAAACAAAAAGGCAACACCCATAAATAGATATAGTATAGCCAATCTAATTCGAACAGCACTCAGACATAGACTAGTGGTCATAAAAATAAAACTGTGCTACTGCGTATCTATGCTACCTAACTAAAAGGTTATCTGAACTACTGCTTGCCTACAATAACATTACAAACATAGCTTTACAAAATATTTAAAATTTAAAAGGCACATATAAACAATAAAACTGGGCTTAACAATGGAGCTCAGAGATGATGTGGACCCAGTGTGATCACCATCTTAATAGTCTCAAGATAGTCCAGTCTTAATGGAAAACCATCAAGCAAATTGATCCAATCTGCTTAACGATTTCTGAGGCCTTGAACTAGATGGATCCTGGCTATATAAAACACCTTCTGTGCCCATATACTCTAGAATGCCTCTCAGCTCCATTGGAAAAAGATGATTAGAGGTTCCACAAGCCTACCATAAACTATTGAGGTGCAGAACCTTCTCTAAGGCTGCCTCATGACTGTGGAACTCTCTGCCATTACTGTTATGATGCATCTACGCATTGGAGTTTTTTTAAAAAGGCATTGAAAACACATTTGTTCTCCCTGGCCTTTGAAGATTTAGTTTATTTTTTTTTTCTAGATTTTTGTTTGATTAAATATTTTTGTTAATCTGTTTTTTATCTGAGCTTTTGTGAACAGTACTTAGAGCTTTTAGGATGGTGCACTTCAGAAATAAAAATATTATTCATTTATTGATAATAAATGCAAGAGTTATAATCACATCTTCTATCAGAATAAACTCATTTTGAAAATGGGACAATCGCTAACCTATCATGTAGTCCAGGTCATGCCAGTGCCCCAAGGTACAGATAAAAATTGTCTCCTTTCTATTAAAAAGTTTCTCTAGATGACAGCTCTGGGGTCATACCTCTCTTTTTCCAAAGCTAAAATTTAGAAGTTATGTTGACCTTACTCTCAAAATTAAGTATATGGGCAGTAACAGTATAGGAAGGATCACCATTTCAAACTGCATATAAATATTCACAAATCTTAATTTTGAATTTTCTGTTTGTGTGGCCCACTTAGAAATATCCACCTTCACAACTGATCATTTATACAGTCCTTGTTTTCGTACAAGTTATCAGGGGCCTGATATTCAGTAGGGCGCAAAGTGCAGCACATATGCTTATGTTGCACATTGTAATTGCCCAAGGGCCCCAGGATGGTATATGTACGTGGGCACTACCTGAATGAATATAGGACCATGTTGGTGCAGCACTAAGTCAGGTAGCACCACCCTGACATGCCACCCAAACGTTGGCCTCAAGAGTTAATAGTGCTGGAGCACTATCTACAATTTTCATGGGTACCCATGCAAATGAGCCAGTTGGGCATGCAAGGTGCTAGGGGGCCATTTGTATGCATATTATGGACCCATTTGCATGGGTAGCAGAGGCAGGTAATGTGGTGCCACCCCCCCCGCCATTCATGATAGTTGTAGCTATCCCTGGTGCTGATGGTCCCCCCCTCCCACCAATCACCAGTTCCTCTGTTCAAAACACAATCCCTGTTTCTACTGATTCCACTCTCCCTCTGTTTGCCAGTCCCTCCTTTCAAAACATAATTCCTGCTTCTAGTGGTCCCCCTTCCTATTATTGCCAGTCCAACTCTGAAAAGGACAATCCCTTTTGCTAGTGCCCCTTCCCTCAGATCTCCTGTCACTCCATTCAAAATACAATCCCTGGTGCTACTGGTCCCCCTTCCTCTGATTGCAAGTTCCTCCATTCAAAACACAATCCCTGGCACTAGTGATCCCCCCCTCTGATCACCAGTCCCTCCACGAAAAGCACAATTTATGGTGCTTTTTGTCTCTCTTCCCTCTGATCACCAGTCCCTCCATTCAAAACACAATCCCTGGTGCAAGTAGTCCCCCCCCCGATTGACAGTCCCTCCTTTCAAAAACACAATCCCTGGTGCTAGTGGTACCCCATCCAATCACCAGCCCCAAATACTAAAAATGAATCTGTGTTGCTAGTGGTTCCCCCTCTCGCTGGTTGCCAGCCCAGACTTAAAAAAACCCTCCCTGGCATCCAGGGGTTCCCCTGACATTGATCCATGACCATGGATCACAACGCCCTTCTCCCTGGCATCTAGCAGCCCCCAACTGCAGCTCTGAGCACCCACCCTCCATCCCCTTACCAGTATCCTTGGTGCTGTGGGTGCATACGGCTACCGGCACAGCCCCCCTCACACCTCCTTGGCTGGCTGCTGTATGTCCAGGCAGGGAGCATGCCTCTCATTTATAGCACAGGTCATATCACCCAGATTCTAACTCTGCTGCTTGTTACAGGAACACCTCCTCAGTACTACAGTTTCTGTGTAATCATGGTATTTGGTTCTATGGAATGGATTCCTTAAGCTTTGGGGGGGGGGGCATTATCTGCCCTTGATAATGAGTCAGTGGCTGTGTTGTATAATTAAAGCATTGGATTTTATTTTAAAACATAATGCCTTGAATTTGAAAATTAGCATTATTTACAGGTGTGTGGGATGGCTATGGTTACTAGTATGGCACCCAGATATGCAAACCTTTTTTAGGATGGTAGGAGTTGTTAAAGATTAATAATCCTCAGGTCAATATGTTTCAAAAATATATCAGATATCGGTATTGTTATATAGATGACTGTTTGTTCATCTGGAAAAGGAAACAAGCTACTGTTGGTTTCCAGAATTTGTCAGATGGTTGAATGATAGTGATTTTAAGCTAAAGTTCACATTCTCAGCAAGTAATGAAAAACTAGAATTTTTGGATCCTAAACTTTCTAGTAAGCCAGGTGAGACAGTAACCACCAAATATTTCAGGAAAAACATAGCCACTAACTCATTATTAAATGAGTACTACTGGCTAAGGTGAAGCCCCAACCACTGCACAGATCATGGCTTCTCCTCAAAGATCCTCCATGTAGGCACCTTATTAAACCAAGCATTTTTTTTTACCTGATAACTCATATAAACTCTCCGATCCTCCGGTGTAGCCAACATTTTGAAATATGGCTCTCTTCATTTCCCGGGATCTTGCTGGAAACACCGTGATATCGTGATGCAGCTTTGCCCATTACTGTTCTTTGCCCGTATGTATGGAGATTTAAAAATATTGGTATTTCCCATGCCCAGTGCACTTTTGACAGAATTTGTCTAAATGTCATATGTATGTCAGGCACAGACATGGCAATTAGGCAAATTCTGTCAAAAGTGCACTGGGCATGGGAAATACCAATATTTTTAAATCTCCATACATATGGGCAAAGAATAGTAAGGGGCAAAGCTGCATCACGATATCATGGTGCTTCCATCGCGATACCTGTGGTGGGGTGGGGTGAAGAGAGCCATATTTCAAAATGCCAGCTGCACTGGAGGATTGGGGAGTTTTTATGAGTTATCAGGTAAAAAACCTTTGATTTAATAAGGTGATTACAGGGGGGATCTTTGAGGTGAAGCCCCAATTTGTGCAGCGGTCCAGGCTTCACCTCAGCCAGTACTGTAGTACTTCTTTAAGGGCAGATAGTGCCCACCCCCCAAAGCTTAAGGAATCCATTCCATATAGCCAAATGCTAAGATTATGCAGAAACTACTGTACTGATGAGGTGCTCCTACAACAAGCAGCAGAGTTAGACTCATGTTTTTTTTTTGTTAAAAAAAAAGTATGATAAAGTACTTCTAGAAACTTTGAAAAACAAAACACTAGCATTAGACAGAAAGAAATTGTTAGATTTAGACCCCATGAAAGCAACAGAAAAAGAAAGAATTGATGTTAACCCGGTCACTTTTATAACAGAATTCAATGGCTTAGCTGGGAGGGTGGGCAATATTGTTCACAAGAATTGGTCCATTTTAGCTAGCTATAGATAATCACATAAGGATGTAGGGGAAAAATGAAGGGTGTCTTTTAGTGGGACACTGAACGTAAAGGACAAAGTGGTACACTATAGACTATACAGGGACCCAAAAAAAGAAAGCAATAGAACATGCGGATGGCCTAGTCCTCCACCATAGTAAGAAATCACTTGACTCCATCTCCTACACCCTTACATGAAATTACAGCTCTGCCCATCAATGGTTCCTCTCCAGCAAACTCCTGGACAATGAAAGGAAGACAAACTCTATGCTCTTTGGCTCCAAACCATTCCCTGCCAAGGTCACCAAAACCAGCTTCTCCCTCCTTGTATTCTCCCCAGCAGCCCCCCTCCCGAAAATGTCCCCTCCTTCAAATACCTAGGTGTTACTCTTGATCCCACCCTTACTTTCTCTGAGTATATTAACAACACTGTGAAGAGAATCCAGCAGAACTTAGGTGCTGCCTGCCGACTCAAACATCTTCTGTCTGCTGAAGCGCACCTTGCCATCATGCAAGGTAACCTACTGCCCCTGCTTGACTACTGCTCCCCTGTCTACTCCCTTGTGTCCTCTACACTACACTACACACATGACTAAACACGACATACAATTCCATCTGTTGCTTTGTCCTTCAAGCTCCCTACTCCACCCATCACTGCACAATCTACAAGTTCCTAAAGTAACTCCCACTACAAGGTCATATTGATTATGCCATGGGTTGCTTAGTGGACAATTCACTCAGGAACAACCACCTGACCCCCATTCATCCCTTCTAACAAGCAGGGAGATTTCAAGAAACCTTAGGGTATCCTCCATCCCTCCGCTGGAAGTTCCACACATCTCCACTGCCATGGGTAGTAAAGCTTTTTCTGTCTCTGCCTCATCCCTATGGAACAGACTCCCATCAGCCATCCACTCATCCCCCTCCCACCTGTCTTTCAAAAAAAACAAAAAGACTGGCTCCTGACTGTAGCCACCTGTAACTGCTCTCCACAACAACACTATGGCCTACAAACTTCCCATGCTTAATGGCTCTACTGATCGCTGCTTGCCCCTACCTCCCTGCCCATCCCTTTCCCACCTATGTTTTCTCATACCCTAAGGCTCCCTGGTATCTTATATGCACTTTTGCACAGTTTGCTCTCTGGTTCTGCTTGGATTTCCAAGTTGTCCATGAAGTTTGATTGAAGGAGTCTGCACAGCCTTTTTTCCGGCTGTGTACCTTGATGTTAACTTGTAAATGCCTCATGTAATCACACGTAACTACTGTCTGTTGCTTGTACTATTGCTCTAGTTGTAATCACATGTAGCTACTGTTTTATATACTTGTACCAGTGCTATTATTGTTTGTGTAACCAGCTATTACTGTACATTCTTGTCTCTCTACCTCATGTTGAGGTGTGTTTATCCCGTGTTCCTGTATGTATTGTTTTTTGACTCATGTTATTGCCACCTTGTAGCCTGGATCATAACTGAAAATGGTCCTTCAGATCAGCTCACTTACCTGGGAAGGAAAGAAAGAAAGAAAGAAAGAAAGAAGGAAGGAAGGAAGGAAAGAAGGAAAGAGAGAAAGAGAGAAAGAAAGAAAGAAAGAAAGAAAGAAAGAAAGAAAGAAAGAAAGAAAGAAAGAAAGAAAGAACTTGGATACCAAAACAACCAGAAGGCTTTTATAAATGCCATTTTTGCAATATATGCAAATATGCATTCCCCAGCAACCAGTTTCAGCACCCTGTAGCAAAGATTATTAAAGTTATAGTAAGAGAATGTATAACATGCCATACCTCTTTTACAGTGTATGCACTATGGTGTAGTTGCAAACTAATTTATGTGGGTTGAACTGTCAGACCTCTAAAACAGAGGATACAGAAGCTTGTAAAGTTGATTGAAAATGGTGGAGAAGATACTTCTGTAGGAGTACATTTTTCAGAATGTCATAACTCCAATGCAGAATCAATCAATCAATCACTTTATTTAACCAGGCATAAACACCATTGAGCAAGCTCATTTTCAAGGTGGTCCTGGGCATTAATACAATACAGTACACTTCATAAGATTACAATTACAGTGGACAACGGTGCAAAAAAAAAAAAGAAAAAACATTGTGAAGGTGCCGATCAATATGGGCCTATACATGTATGAGATTCATGGAAATTGAGCATGTGCCCATACCTAAGAAAGGTGGAAACAGAACTAACAGTTTAATAAAACATGAATGTTTCTTGATCTTTACACTCAAAAGTGTTACACCTTTATGCTTAAATGATTAGTGGGACAATAAGCCTTTTTTACTGGACTAAAATGGTCGCACATGTTACTTACCACCCTTTTGTTCTAAATAGTGCATTTTGATGGTGACCCTGATATGGGTTTCACAGAGTTTGCTATATAAAATTCCCACTATATTGTTTTGTATTACCAAGAGATTGTTTTACCACCATACTGAGAAATAACAGTTTTCTGGTGGGCAAACTAAGATATGTTAATAATTTTGAATTTTTATTTAGTTTTTTCTGTTTCCTCTCAGTTTTCCTTGGCAATATTATGCAACAGAGTCTTTTGAATGTGTTGAATATTTGAACTTAATAATGAATGACTCTATTAAATATCTGCTGTGAAAAATACTGTTCTCTCACAGGTACTCAGTTTCTTTCTGCTCTTGTCTATCCCAGAGATCGGTGTTTGCAGATCGCGTGAGCCATGCCAGATCGCAGCAGCCTTTCCCTATTCTGTCTTTCTATTTACTGATATTTAACATGTTTCCAGTTTTGTAGTGCAATAAGTAAAAGAAGTGTGGACTTTGATCATAAGAGTGTACTATTGCAGGTACTTTACTATTATATAAACTGGTAGATGCACTATCTAAAATGAACATTTCTATTTTTTATGTTTGCTTGCACGCATGTGCAAGAAACATAGTGCCATCATCGGAGATTTCGGAGGTGTGTCACCTCCTCCTCCAATTCAGTCAGTGTGTTGGCAGGCATGGCCCCTGTAAGCCAATGCATGCTGGAGCTGTCTATGACGAGCTCCAAAATGCAGTGGCATACAGTTCAAAGGGGGAGCTATGCTTGAGTGAGCAGCGATAGATATCGCCTGCTCATGTGCAGCTCTCCCCCACACACACACACACCCATGGCGTGCACCCCCTGCCCCACAAGCACACACTGTATGCAGCGGCGGGGTGCCCAATCCCCGTCGGCTGTGCTGTGTTCCCCGCCCCCAAAGCTTTCCAAATACTACGCTGGGTGCCCACCCCAGTGTGGCAACTAATGATATAACCGATGGGGTGCCCAATCCCCATCGGCTCCTGGTCCTCCACCCCCGAGTAGTAAGTGCCACGCTGGAGCCCACCCCAGCGTGGCAATCAGCCTCTTAGGCGATGGGGGTGCCCAATCCCGTCAGCTGAATACACAACCATCCTTGTGCCACGCTGGGAGCCCACCAGTGTGGCAAATGTCAATCGTCCTTTTTCTTTTTTTAACCTGTAAAGAAAAAGCGGTCCCCGTGAACTGCTGGCCCCCCCTCCACAACCCGCACCCACCACACACCCTGCCTCCCTACACCCCCTCACCCCATACTTACCTCCGGACCTCGGCGTGACGATCTTCGGTGGACCGGGAACACGTCTGCACTCTTCAAAGCCGACCACGAACTGAGGAAATGCCGGCAAGCTGTATAATGGGCTAGATAGGGTGCTATGAACTTTGTTGCATATCTCAGGCATTTTTTGGAATTTTTGCACCAAATTTTCAACATGGGGTTTTTGGGACACCTTCTCATGAATTATGTCACTGTCATGGTGTTATTCGGGTCCGAAGGGTGATTTCACAGTCACTGCGCAGTCACTGCGCGAAATCACCCTTAGGCCTGAATAACGCCATGACAGTGACATCATTCATGAGAAGGGGTCCCAGAAACCCCATGTTGAAAATTTGTGCCAAAGTTCCAAAAATGAATTTTTACTAGCGCAGTGTTGCGCTGTTCCTACGCAGGCTCGTAAGTTCGCGAATTTTCAATATTTTCACTCCAGATTTTCAACATTGCCATTTTACCACACCTTCTTATGAGTAGTACAGCTGTCATGTTTCACATCACACCCAAAATGTGTTTCTGCCCATGTAGCGCATAATGGCGCAGTCTGTGTGCGAAATCAATGTACGGGACAAATTAAGAAAATCACAGTGACACTGTTCATGAGCAGAGGTCTTAAAATGGCTATGTTGAAAATTTGGTGAAAAAATTCCCAAAAATGACTGTGTTACGAGCGTGCGTTCGCAGTTCTCACTTACACATTCATAAAGTCGCAAATGTTCAATATTTTACTCCAGATTTTCAACATTGCCATTTTACCACACCTTCTTATGAGTAGTACAGCTGCCATTTTTCACATCTCACCCAAAACGTGTTTCTGCCCATGTAGCGCACAATGGCGCAGTCGGTGTGTGAGATCAATGTATGGGACAAATTAAGAAAATCACAGTGATACTGTTCATGAGGTGAGGTGTTAAAATGGCTATGTTGAAAATTTGGTGAAAAAATTCCCAAAATGACTGTTTCTGACGTCGTTGTACAGTTCTATACACCTTTCGTAAGTTCGCGAATTTTCAATATTTTCCTCAGATTTTCAAAATTGCCATTTTACCACACCTTCTTATGAGTAGTATAGCTGTCATTTTCACATCTTACCCAAAGCGTGTTTCCTACATGTAGTGCACAATGGCACAGTCGTTGTCGCGAAATCAATGTCTGGGACAAATTAAGAAAATCACAGTGACACTGTTCATGATCAGAGGTCTTAAAATGGCTATGTTGAAAATTTGGTGAAAAATTCCTAAAATGACTGTTTCTCGGTGTCGTTGCACAGTTCCTATGCATGCTCGTAAGTTTGCAAATTTAATATTTTCCTCCAGATTTTCAACATTGCCATTTAATACACTTCCTTATGAACAGTACAGCTGCAATTTTTCATATGTCACCCAAAATGTGTTTTCGCATATGTAGAGCACAATGGTGCTGTTGGTGTGCGAAAGCAATGTTTAGGACAGATTAAGAAAATCACAGTTACACTGTTCATGAGCAGAGGTCTTAAAACGGCTATGTTGAAAATTTGGTGACAAAAGTCCATAAAATGACTGTGTTACGAGTGAGCATTGCGCAGTTTCCACACACCCTCGGTAGTTCATGACTTTGTAATATTTTCAGTCCAGATTTTCACCAGTGACATTTTTTCACACTTCCTTATGAACAGTACAGCTGTCATTTTTCACAACATGGCTGAAGTGTGTTTTCACACTTTCAGCGCAGAGATGCATGGTCGCTGTGGGAAATCATTGTTCGGCACAGATAAAGAAAATCACAGTGACACTTTCATGATCGGAGGCACTAAAATGCCTGAGTTGACAATCTGCTGTAAAATCCCCAACCTAATTATATTACGTGTGTCGTTGCACAGTTTCTATGTTTTTCAGTGACTTCACCATTTTTTAAATATTTTTACTACAGATTTGCAACATTGCCATTTACACCTCCCCATGCAGTACAGCTGTCATTTTACATCCTGTTCAGAATGTTTTTGCACCTGTGGTGCTGAATGCCGTAGTCACTGTGCATAACCAGCTTTCGGCTAACAAACTGATATTCCCCCTGTTCATGAGGTGGGGTCACAAAAAAACATATTGAAAATTTGGAGTGAAAATACCAACGAATGCCTGAGGTATTAGGGTTTCCAACCATAACGCCCAGCCCTGTAGAGAATGACAGGCATCAGGGGTGTGACTTGGGATTCTTGCCTGTGATGCTCATACCATTCCACACCCTGTAGTCAGTGAGAGGCATTGAGGTATGCCTTGGACTCTTCAGCCCCAAACTTCACCCCATTCTCCTATATCCATCATCTCACCATATTTCATAATGAAATGGGGGTGCGCATAAGGCCAAAGACCCCAAGGAACACCGTGACACTTGTCAGTGTCTGCAGGGGTGGGGTGTGTGGTGAAATGGCGTGGCCGTTATGCCTGATGACCCAAACGCACACCCCAATGCCTGTCACTCTCTGCAGGGTGGTGGTGGGGTTGGCTTCAGTTCAATACTTCACTGCCATTCCTATTACGCAGCTCTGTAACTTCTACACTACCACTGCCAATGCCAGCAAGCAAACATTCGGCATTGACAAATGCTTATTTAATTAAGTCTGTCATATGTAAATAAGCACCAATTTAATGTCATGTTTTTTCATGGTTTTTTGGTACTTAAAGACATCACTTCTCCCACTAACCATGCCCCATGCCCCTTAACGAAGGGTTTCTTACCCGAAGCACAAGGGAAGTGAGTTGACTGTAAATATGTCTGTGCACTTTTACTCCATTACATTTATGCATTAAAGCATTTAAATTGAGACAGGAGTTGGGTGCTTTTGTTGTTTTTGAGTGCAGGTTCTCTGACTGTTTTTGCTTTAACTGGGCTAGCCACCCCTATCATGCACTGCACCTGCATTGAGAATTTCTGGTCAACACAGGAGACAGTCCTGAAGGAACTTGCAAATCTGAAAGTGGACAAGGCAATGGGGCCAGACGGGGTGCATCCCAGGATATTAAGGAAGCTCAGGCAGGTGCTGGCTGCTCAACCACTCGCTGGAGACAGGAGTCATTCCAGAGGACTGGAGGAAGTCAGATGCAGTCCCACTTCACAAAAGTGGGAGCAAAGTGGAGGCTGTAAAATTACAGGCCAGTCAGCCTAACTGTGGTGGTGGTGAGAAAATTAATGGAATTACTTCTAAAGGGGAGGATTGTGGAATCTCTTGAATCCAGTGGCCTACAAGATCTGAGGCAGCCTGGAGTTACTGGGAGGAGATCATGTCAAACAAATCTGAAAGATTTCTTTGACTGGTTGACCATGGAAGTAGATCAAGGTGGAGCGGTTGATTTATCCTACCTAGATTTCAGTAAGGCCTTTCACACCGCTCCACATAGGAGACTCATAAACAAGCTGGGAAGACTGGAAGTAGGCCCAAAAGTGGTAAACTGGGTAAGAAAATGTTTGGGGGACAGGAGACAGAGAGTGGTGGTAAATGGAGTTCACTCCGAAGAAGGAAGGGTAACTAGAAGGGTGCCACAGGGATCATTACTGGGACTAGTCCTCTTTAATGTCTTTATTAGCAACATTGCAGAGGGGCTAAGAAGGGAAGGTATGCCTCTTTGCAGATGACACTAAAATCTGCAACAGGGTAGACACTCCAGGGTGCATGTGGAAAAAATAAATAGAGATCTAAGAAAACTAGAGGCATGGTCAAGGGTGTGACATCTAAGTTTCAATGTGAGGAAGTATAAAATAATGCACTTGGGGCACAGAAACCCAGGGGCAGAGTACAAAATGGGAGTAGTGGTATTAGCCATCACCAAACAGGAAGGGACCTGGAGGCAATCATATTTGATGACCTAAAGGTGGTCAGACAGTGTGACAAGGCAGAGGGGAGTGCCAGTGGGATGCCAGGCTGCATCAGGAGGGGTATCACCAGTAAAAAGAGAGAGGTTGTGTTACCACTGTATAGATCTCTGGTGAGACTTCACCTACTGTGTCCAGTTCTGGAGACCAGATCTCCAGAAACATAGATGGAGTAGATGTGGTCCAGAGGATGGCAAACAAAATGGTGCAGGGTCTGCATCACAAGCCCTATGAGGAGAGACTGAAGGACCACAATATGTACACTGTGGAAAAAAGGAGGGATGGGGGGATATGATAGAAACTTTCAAATACCTCATGGGTATAAATAAGGTTCAAGAAGGAAGCACTTTTCAGAGGCCAAGTTGCTCAAGAAAAAGGGGTCATGCTATGAAGCTGGGCAGGGGGCTCAGGACAGATATGAGGAAGTACTTTTTTATGGAAAGAGTGGTGGATGCCTGGAACAGCCTCCCAGTGGAGGTGATCAGGTCAAATTTGGTAATGGGCATCACGAATGTATGGGATAGGCATAAGGGAACCTTAGAGGTAGGGAAAGGGGGTAAAGCCAGAGATCAAGTAAGGTCTACATTGTTACAGTAGGGTCTGCAGTGTTACAGTAGGTAGGGGAAATGGGCAGACTGGGTGGGTCAAGCTGTCCTTATCTGCCATCAATATCTATGTTTCTGTCTTTCCATGAGAGGAAGACATGCCACTAGATGTCAGGATCTCACTGGATTTGAGGAGTGTGAGGGCATACAACTGAATGCTAGGGACTGCTTAGCACTGGCACAGGATGAGGGATGGGGTGCCACTGGATGCCAGGGGTTGTTTTACACAAGAGCAGAGTGAGGTAGGGGGTGCCATAGCATTACCAGAACTTCTTACATGGAGGCAGGCTGAGGGATGGGGTACCACTGAAAAAAAGGGACTGCTTGTATTGGGACAGGGTGAGGGAAAGAGGAAGCCAATGAACATTGCCATGCTGGAGGGAGGAAGGTTTAAGGGTAACGTGAGGGGATATTACTTCATGGAGAGGCTGGTGGAGTCCTGGAACAGCTTTCTGGGGGAGGTGGTGGTGGCTAGAACAGTGAAGGGATTCAAAAAGGCATGGGACAAGCACAAGGGGTTATCTAGAGGGTGGAGGGGGGAATCTCTGGGCAGGGGGGACAAGTAAGGAGGGGAAATGGGCAGACTAGATGAGCCAAGATGGTCCTTTTCTGCCAACAAATAACTATGAATCTATGCTGCAGAGGGGTGGACAAGATGAGCCATAATTCCATTCCATCATCTTAATATTATGTTACTATGGCAAACAGATGAAATTGGTCACTCACCCTCTGGAAATAATCAATGCAACTCTCCATGACTGGTGCAAAAACAGTTTATTCAGTTCTCAACTATAACTATACATACACCTGATGCATTATGGAAAAATTCCTTTTTCCTTTGAAAAAGTAAGTTTTTCACAATGCATCAGGTGTAGGTACAGTTATGGTTGAGCACTGAATAAACCAATTTTGCACCAGTCATGCAAAGTGGCATTGATTGTTTCAGAGGGTGAGCGACCAATCTTCTCTGTTTGCTATTTGTACTTCATAACATGAGCACTCCAGCCAAGTGCAGCTCTTTTTTGGAACCACACATCATGTTACTATGCTTTACATCAATTAACCTTTGCAGTTCTCTTTGACAGTCTACTTGTGTCATTCAATGGTGCTAGCCAAACCACCATGCCATGTTTCATGATACAGTCAGCAGATCAGTTAGCTACTGGCTGCTGCAGTTGGCGAGAAGGACTGACTGAGCAGTGGGGTAGGGCAAAATTTATCTTTCACCAGTGGAATTCTGGCAAAATGCTGATTTCACTTCCATGAAATCTCATAAAATGTCTGCAAACATTTTCTGAAATTTTGCCAAAATTATGATTTTGGTTAGTTCCATCTCATTTAAAAAGTTTATGTCCAGATTACTCCAAATTTTGAATGGTGATGTTGCATATACCCATATAGAGGTGCAGGTGTACCAAGATTTAGATTTCTATCTTTAAAGAAGACAGGTATATATAAGCCTCCAAAATTTCAGAAATTTTTAAATTACAATTAACTACGCAGACTAATTGCACCAAACTAGGTACAATGACTTTGCCAATGCACTTACATAATGTGTTCAAAGATTCAGATCTCTAATTTTAAAGGTAACTGAATGATGCCTCCAAACTTTCAATAATTTCAAAATTACATTTCAGAGTTACATCAACTGATGAATTTTAAGCCTTTATAAGTTTAAAGCTAGAGAACAGAATTTCACTAATGTTATTAGGTTCATTGACCCCAAGTATTATGCTTGAAGGCAAATCCTATGGCTCAGCATCAGATTGTCATGCTGTCATGCTAACAACCTGGGTTAGAAATGAGCCCGGGAAGTCGTGTCAGGAGGCAGGTCATGGCTAAAACTTACAATTTACATAACCAGTACTTCTCTATTTAGCAGTTTCTGTGACTCTTCCAAGAAAATATACATCTAAGTTTTCAATTATCAAGCTCCAAAATTGGCTAAGTTGTAAGTGTAGAAATATTTTTAAAGAAATGTGCACATGAATATTAAATTGCCAGACTTTGAGTCACTATAACTTTTCCACCCTTCATCCACATGTTATGCAACTTGACAAGTGTTTATGGCTCCTATCACCAAATGTGCATTCCAAATTGCAGACCTCTAGCTACAACATGGACTGAGGTATAGCCAATTAAATAATTTCAGAAAATTAAAATAAATTTCACACAATGTCACAAAATTTCACTGAATTTCATGAAAATTCCACAAATACAGAATTTGCTGATTTTGCTCGGCTCTGCTGAGCAGACAGTATGGAACTGAAGCAAATGCCCTCATCATTATTGATCCCAACACAAAAATGCTTGTTCCATTTTGCTATTATTAGTATTATTGTTATTATTGATTGTTGTTGCTATTATACTGTATTCAGCAGTGTAAGTAATCAGATGCTGGTGAATGTGATGCAAGAATGCTTTTTCATGCAGTGGAGTAGGGCATCAACTAGAGAGGGCACCACCCTGGATCAATTTCTGTCAAACACTGAGAGAGTTGGAGAAATACAGGTGTGGGAACCACTGGGGCCTATTGACCGCAATGTAGTGTGGCTCAACATAACCACAGGAGTATGCCACTCTAAAACTGTGGTTCTGTACTTCAGAAGGGTGGATTTCAAAAAGATTGGGGGATGCTGAAAGATAAATAGATATGGTTAAATAGAACTGAAGGGGCAGAAACTAAATGGGATGCCATAAAGAGGGATGTAATGGAGGTGAAGGCATTACATATACCGTAAGACAGGTCAAGGAGAATAAACATGTGGTTTTCCAAAGGAGTGTGAGAGGTTGTAAGGGCAAAAATGGTTGCATTCTTGAAATACATGAGGGAACAGAGCAAGGCCAACAAAAAAGATTGTCTGAAAAAGCTCACAGGGTTCAGAATAATGGTATGAAAATGTAAAGTAGAGATATAGCTCAAAATTGTGGAATGGGTCAAGGGGAGAGAAAACCTTACTTAGGCACATTGTGGAGAAAAGGAAAACAAAGGATTGTATTATCAGATTAAAGAAGGAAGAAACATGGGTAGAGGATGGAAAAAAAGGCTGATTTACTGTGTAATTACTTTCTTTCAGTATTCCCTCAGAGGGGGCGGGAGAGGCTATTACTAGAGTTCATAGTGCAGGCAAAGAAAGGGAGTGAAAGAACTGGCATTAGGACCAGTGTTGGAAGAAATGGTACTCAGAAGCCTCAAAACCCTGATGGTGGACAAAAGACCTCCTGATGCATTGCACCATAAAGTGCTGAAGGAGGTGGGAAAGACACTGGCAGTGCCATTGGCAAAACTATATAATGAGTTTCTGGAGACAGGGGCAGTTCCAGCAGACTGGAGGGTAGTGAGTGTAGTGCTGCTTCACAGAGTGGGGACAGGGATGACCCAGGAAAGTTTAGACTATTCAGGCTAACCTTGATTTTTATGGAAGTTGGTGGAAACAAGTATTAAGGAACAAACTGTAGAATTCTTGTAAGCAGATGGGTTATAGGCAGAAGGCAGCATTGGTTTGTAGCTGGGAAAACTTGCTAAACTAACCTGATTGATTTCTTTGATTAGGTCTCAAAGCTGGTGGACATAGGTCTAGTATGGAGTGTGTTGCATTTCAACTTTAGCAAGGTTTTTGTTTCCATTAAACACAAAAGGCCAATGAAAAAGCTTGGTAATGAGGTGATAGTGGACAAACTAACTGGCGAATAAACCACTGGCTGGAGGGAAATGGCATATTGAGAAGTCATCAGTGGGGTAGACTCACAACCCAAGGGATTCATGAACAGGGTACCACAGGGAAAAGTCCTTGGACTAGTGCTCTTTAATATCTTCATTTGCAATATAGGAGAGTGAACTCAGAATAAAGTGCCTCTTTGCTGCTGATACAAAGGTCTTAGGCAGAGTGGACACTAAGGAGGGAGTTACAGAAATGAACACAAACTGTAAAAAATTGAAAAATGTTCCAGATTATGGCAACTAAGGTTCAATGTAAAAAAAAATGCAACATGAAGCATGTTGGTAGGAAGAACATTAAAGTGGACTACTGGCTGGAGGAATAAGAGTTGTGCAGACAATTGAGATGAGAGAACTGGAGGTCATCATTAGTGACAGCTCATGTCCACTGCACAGTACAACAAAGCATATGGGAATGCAAATAGGATGCTAGGATGTATATGAAGGGGATTTGATAGAAGGAATAAGGAGATGATATTGCCAGATCCCTTGTAAGGCTACATGTGGAGTTCTGCATGCACGTCTGGAGCCCACACTTCATGAAATACAGAGACTACATAGAAACCATGCAAAGGTTGGCTCTAAATTATAGAAACATACAGTAGAAACATAGAATTTGCTGGCAGATAAGAACCACCTGGCCTACCTAGTCTGCCCACTTCCCTACCTACTGTATAAACTCCAGGTCCTACTTGATCTGCAGCCTACCTCTTCCTTCCTGTCCCTAGTGTTGCCCACTACCTGTTCCATGCATTTTTGAATTTGCCTACTGCTGTTGCCCCCACAGCCTCCTCAGAAAGACTGTTCCATGCATCCACCATCCTTTCTGTGAAAAAATACTTCCTCACATTGCCACTGAGTCTTCCCCCCCCCAGCTTCATATTGTGACCCCTTGTTCTTGTGTATCTTTTCTGAAAGATACCATCCTCTTGAACTCTATTGATCCCCTTGAGGTATTTGAATGTCTCTATCATACCCCCCTCCATCCTTTCCTCTAGTGTATACATATTGAGTTCCCTCAATCTCTCCTCATATGGTTTCTGGTGCAGCCCCTGCACCATTTTTGATGCCCTGTTCTGGACAGCCTCCACCCTGTCAATGTCCTTTCAGAGATGAGGTTTCCAGAACTGCATGCAGTATTCCAGATGAGGCCTCACCAACTGCCTATACAGTGGCATCACCACCTCCTGCTTTCTACTGGTGATAACTCTCTCTATGCACCCCAGAATCCCCCCAGCATTCCTCCCTCACTGCCTTCTCACATTGATGGGCTACTTTTAGATCATACATTATGACCACCCCCAGATCCCTTTCTAGTTTAGTTGTTGTTAGTACCCCTCTCCCCAACGTATATTCCTCCCCTGGATTTTTGTTCCCCAAGTGTATGATTTTGCACTTCTTGGCATTGAATCCGAGCTGCCACACTCTTGACCACTCCTCCAGCTGGGTCAAGTCTCTCATCTTCTCCACCCTCCTTGAAGTGTCAACCCTATTACAGATCTTGGTGTCATCTGCAAAGAGGCATATCTTACCTTTGAGTCCCTCCACAATATTTTTAATAAAGACATTAAAGAATTCTGGGCCCAGTACTGAACCCTGTGGCACCCCACCAGTTACTCCCCTTTCTTCAAATTGAACTCCAATTACCACTACCATCTGTGTCCTATTGCTGAGCCAATTTCTGACCCAGTTTACCACCTTGTGACCCACTCCCAGACTGCCCAACTTGTTTACTAACCTCTTTTGTGGGACTGTGTAAAATGCCTTGCTAAAATCTAGGTAGGCCATGTCCACTGCACCTCGCTGATCTACTACCCTTGTCACCCAGTCAAGAAAAGCTATCAGATTCATTTGACAAGACTTTCCTGTGGTGAATCTATGTTGCCTTGGGTCCAGTGCCCCACTGGCTTCTAGATATTCCACAATCCTTTCGTTTAACAGTGACTCCATCACTTTTCCCCACCACTGAGGTCAAAATGACTGGTCTATAGTTTCCCACTTCTACCTTGCTTCCACTTTTGTGAAGAGGTATCCAGTCCTCTGGCCCTACTCCCTCTTCCAACGATTTGTTGAATAGGACTGTCAGTGATGTCAGTAGCACCTCTCTGAGTTCTTTTAGTATTTTGGGATGCATCCCATCCAGCCTCTTTGCCTTGTCCACCTTCAGTTCCAAGAGTTCCTTTAGGACTCTCTCTTCCATGGATGGTCTGGTGTCCACCCCTCTTCCGTGTATGTGTCTGCTGGATAATTCCAGTCCCTCTCCCTCCCTTCCCTTCTTTCGTGAATACTGAGAAAAAATATTTGTTCAGTTTCTCAGTTTTTTGTGGGTACCCCTGTGCCCACTTCCCCCTTCTTTACTTAGCCTTACTATTCTTCTCTTTGCCTGTCTTCTTTCCCTTATGTACAGTGCCTGAAGAAGGTTTTGTACCCCTCCTTCACTGTCTGGGCTATCCTTTCCTCTGTTTGTGCCTTTACACCTCTAATTGCTTTATCTGCCTCCCTCCTCTTAGTCTGATACCGTTCCCTGTCTTCCTCGCTCTGAGTTTCCTTGTATTTCCTGAATTCCATTTTTTTTCTCTCTCACCATCCCTGCCACTTCTTTTGAAAACCATAATGGTTTTCTTAATTTGCTGACTTGCTTCACACAAAGGACTGTTGCCTCTGTTATGGCTCTCTTGAGGTTATTCCACTGTACCTCTACTCCCCCTCCCTCACCCTTTGCCAGGGTTTTCTTGAGACATTCTCCCAGTTTAGCAAAGTCAGCCCTTTTGAAGTCTAGGACTCTTGCTTTTGTGTGGCTTGATTCTTCTACTGCCTTTACCTTAAAGCATACTGTATGACGGTTGCTGGACCCCAGATTGCTGCCCACTGATACATTCATTATTCTGTCTCCATTTGTGAGCACCAAGTCCAATATCACCCTCTCCCAGGTGGGTTCCACTACTAGCTGCATGAGGCATGCCCCCTGCAGGGCATCCAAGATGGCCCTGCTACTGGATATGGCCACAGCATTGGTGTTCCTGTTAACATCAGGCATATTTAGGTCCCCTACCAACAACAATTCCCCCTTTTCTGCCATTTTACTGATGTTATCTACCATTTACCTTTCTGTTTCCTCCCCTTGTGCTGGGGGTCTGTAGATAACCCCTGTGCGGATAGTGTTGCAATTTCCTGACTCCAGCATGACCCACAGTGCCTCCTCTCCTCCCTGCTTTCCCTTTATTTCAGTTGCTTTGATCCCCTCTTTGATGTATATCACTACCCCTCCTCCCTTTTCACCATCCACGTCTTCCCTGTATACTGTGCATCCAGGTATATTAACATCCCAGTCATGGCTTTCTGTATACCATGTTTCAGTGACTGCCACTATATCCAGGTCCCCCTCTGTCATCAAAGCCACCAGGTCAGGGATCGTGTTACCCATGCTGTGGGCATTTGTACACATGGCCTTCCATGTCTTGATGGGTTCATCCATACTTGTTCCCCTCCCATCCCTTCCTCCTGTGCCTCCCCTGAAATTACCTCCTGTTTCAGTGCATTGTGTTTTCCCATCCTTAGTATCCTGTCTGACTACCTTAACCTGTTGGGGGGGGGCAGTTGAGTTCTTCCTCCATATTTCCACCTCCCCCTTGGCTAGTTTAAATGTTTGTCAGTGTGCTGGGATGGCAGCTTTAGAGGACATTGGAGATCTGTTATATTGAGGAGCAAAAAAAACAGTCAAACACTAAAATGTGACTATTTAGTCTTCTTTACAAGCTTAATCTGGTAGTTGAAGAAAACTTTAAAATGCCAGAATTACATTTAGATCAGCTTGCTTATATAAGTGGATTGGAGGGGGGGCTGATGGGACCAGAAAGTTGTTCCAACTAGTATCGAACGAGAAAAATTAAAACTAAGAGTGGGAGATGTATTATGAGCATGTATTTATTTGCCCTGTTACCACCGTGGACTGGACTCTCCTCCCAACTGACTCTGCTCTGGGTGATTGGTTGGGGAAAATTGTCATCCTAGACCACAGGGGTGAAATGCACATTTTCCTCCCCCTGACCCTTACTACACATCCTTTCCAGATTGTTTTTTTTCTATATTTAATTTTCACTCTCTTGCTTGCTCAATATTTCCACACTTTACGGGGTTTGCAGCACCATGCAAGATCGTCTCCACAACATGGAGATGTTTCCTACCTAGGCAGTTTGTTACTCTGCCTACTTCATAGGACTATCTTCCCATACCTCTGAGGTTTGGAGTCCATATTTCCTTGTACATAGTTAACAAGGAGAGACCAGGGTATGGGCTCTGCCTTTCTTTGGGTTTAGAATTTTGGCTCAGTTGGCCCAAGAATCTCCTATGTTATGTTTTATTAGATGGTAACCATAATAGTTTGAGTTTGTTTGTTACAGACTGGTTAGAGATTAAGTGCAGGAGCAGGAAAACAATGCCTAGTATTGAGAAATGGCATGGTCTTATGCTGACCATTCTAAGGCCACAGGAAGTGAGTACTTCAAACCGAGCACCCCTAACACAGATTGACAATATTGGCTAAGGCAACAGTAATAACGGTGGTATCCCAAAATGTAAATGGGCTTAGTAGCCCAAGAAAGATGGGGAAAATTATTTCACACCTTAAAAATCACATCCGCAAGTGATTCTTCTACAAGAGACTCATATGACTAACCTGGAGCATCAAAAACTTGTTAAACTGGGGATGTCTCGGGTCATGGCCAGTGCTTATCATGCTGATCAAAAAAGAGGGGTTGCTATATTATTATCAAAACACTCCGTGTTTAATGTGACAGACTCATTTCATGACAGGGAGGGTAGATTAGCCATGATTAAGGGTACTATGTTTGGTACCCAGTACACTGTTGGTAGCCTTTACCTGCCACCAGGGGCTGATGCTTCAATGCATCAATTATTTAATAAGATATTAGAATTTCAACAGGGTATTTTACTGTTAAGTGGGGATTTTAATTTATTAATGGATGCAGGGTGGGACAGTTCAAGTGCCTACCCCCCCCCCAAACTGATGATGGGACAGAGACATGGTAAGAAACTTATTAAAAGTCTGGGACTAGCAGATGTGTGGAGACACTATAACCCGATGGACAGACAATACATGATTTATTCCGGGGTGTGCTACATGTATTCCAGATTAGATTACTTTTTAATTACCAAAGAGCACATAGACCTAGTATGAAATATGACTTTGCACCCCATTCTTTTATCTAATCATGCTCCTATATCTATAGAACTGGAAACCCCAGAGGAGAATCTTCCTAGGCAATGGTGGTTTAATAGTACTCTAGTTAGGGATCCAGAATTTAGAGAACTGATTAAAAAAAGAATCCCACAGATGATACAAGAAAGCACAACTCTGGGAGTAGATACTGGGGCGGTGTGGAACACAATCAAGGCAATACTAAAAGGGAAATTAATTAGTTATGTATCTTATAAAAGAAGCAAAGGGATCAAAAACAAAAGGAGTTAGAGGGGGAACTGGAATTCTTACAACTGGCGCATACGCAGGGGGACAGGTCAAGTCTTCAAGAGATTACTAAAGTAAGAGCAAATACAGAAAATTTAAACCCATATGACAGAGCAAGCTTTAATGTATCTAAAATAGAGATATTATGAGGGGAGATTGAAAGCAACTAAATTACTAACATATAGGCTGAGACAACAATACAGTCAGACTTCTATAAATAGGCTCAAACACCCTATCATGGGAAAGACATTAAACAAACAAAAGAAATATTAGACGGTTTTAAAGAATACTATACAAATTTATATAAGCAAGATGAGGAGCCAGAAGACTCTAAATTAAAAATATAGGGGGAATATATACAGTATATATATATATTAGAGGCAAAAAACTCCGTTTAATGCATTAGTTAGGGTTGTTCACTAGCGACAAAACTGAGGAAGTTCTGTGTCGGGGTTGTAATGACCCCACCCACCCCCAACTTGGCATTGGGGTGCGCATTGGGGTCATGCCCTAACTCTCACCCCATGACATGTAAAGCAGCAGCAGTATAGGAGAATAGGGTGAGAGTTGGGACCAACGACCCCAATGCACCCCAATGCCGGTTGGGGGGTGGCGAGAGGTCAAGGAGTTTTCAACCCTAACACTAATTTCCTCAGTTTTGTCACTAGTGAACAACCCTAACAAATGCATTAAATAGGAGTTTTCCCTCAATTCCTTCTTTGAGAATGATAAAGAAATAGTGAATGTGCAGCGGCGGGAGCGCAGGGCCCAATGATGTCTTGTGGCATAGTAACAGGAACAGCAACACAAACAGAAGCACTAACAGTGGTGCACATGGTAATGCAAGTGTGAAGGAGAACAGAAAGGGTAACGCACACGGTGGCGTAGACGGGAATGGTCTGCCACGTGATGTGTTGTCACATAGTAACATGGTCCCTGCAAATGGAAATGTCAATGGGCATGGTGACGCAAAGTGAAACAGAAAGAGAAACAGTACTGTAGACACAAATGGCAAAAAATAACAGAAACACAAGCACAAATGAAAACGCAAAGGATAACGCACATGGTGACGTAGACGTCAACCGTAAGTGAAATGGGTATGGAACCGAAAGCGGAAATGGCAACGATAACAGTAATGTAAGGGCACAGGCTGGTTTTCCCCAAAAGCTGCATAGAGAAAGACAGTGAGTACAAAGAATGTATGCATAATAATGGGTATCGGAGCAGAAAATGAGGACTTGGAATACTAAATAGGTTATATCTCAGGAACCGTACGACGTAGAAAACAAATTTAAAAGTCATATGATTTACGACTGTCCTGGCTAGTTTCATGCTTAGCCTCCACTAGGGGGCTAAGCATTTTTCTGACGAAAAGTCCATGTCTCGCTGCGTTTCGAGATACAGGCCCTGAAAAGCGCGGAGAACGCCGTAATGTTATCCTATGGGAAAAAAAGAGAAGTTCGGAGTGCCATAACTTTGCCTCCCTGTAATATTTTTTCACCAAACCACTGAGAGGCATCTGTGAGCTGTTGGCTGTCTTCCCTCCAAATGTCAGGAAAAAAGACCAAACCGTTATTTTGCAGCAGGGTGCCAAAGGATTCCTGTAATGCGTCGTGAGCCGTAATGTTATCCTATGGGAAAAAATGTCAGCTTTGGAGTACCGTAGCTTTGCTGCTGTGTAACACTAGAAGGCACATCTGTGAGATGTCGGCTGCGTTCCCTTCAAATTTTAATCCAAAACTCCAAACCGTTTTTTTGCAGCGGAGTGCCAAAGAATTACTGTTATTTTGGGCATAGTGTCGCAAAGTAGTGTTGCAATTTGCGAAAGCTTTCACAAAAATTTGCGACACTTTCATGAGTGCGACACTACTTTGCGACAGTACTTTTTCCAGAAATCTGAAAAACATATTTCTGGGGTGTTTTACCCCAAAATAAAGACATGGCTAGCATCCTCAGTGCCCGACTAGGTGAATACAAAAAGAATTAGGTTGCTAGAGGGTCTCAATTTTAAATGCCAAGCATTTTTCTGATCACTAACTGAAAACAAGATGGCGGATTTGTGACAGTAACAGGGCCATTTGCGACAGTAAAAAGTGCATTTGCAACACTGTCGAACTTTTTGTTAACTTTTCCCATTGACTTATAATGGGAAATTGTTTTTTGAATAACTTTTGAACCGTTTAATATTTTTTCACAAAACCTTTGAAAGGCACATTGGGGACCCTGGCCGTACGTTCCCTGAAGATTTTGGGCCAGTTGCACAAACCGTGCGACCTGTAGGCACGACAGCAGAATTCCAGAAAAAGCATAAATACATGCGCAGATCACGCTTAATAACTCTGCAGCCGTGTATCCAACCAGTAAGAAACTTGGCAGATCCCAAGGCCTATGGTCCTTGATCGTGTGTTCCAAATTTCAGGCAAATCCGTCAAACAGTTGTAAAGTTATTAAGGTGCAACATTTTGGGTTTAACGTAGAAATGGCTCCTCAACCTAACTATGGAAGCACTACGTGCTGCCATAATATATATATATATATATATATATATATATATAATATCGATATTAGGTTGAAACCCTTTGCACCCTCAGCCCACCCCAACTGGAATCGGGTGGCATTAGGTCATCGGCCCTAAGTGTCACCCCATCACATGTGGAAAGAAGCTGAGGAATAGGAAAGAGGGGTGACAGTTAGGACCGATGACCCCAATGCACACCCTGATTCCAGTTGGGGTGGGCTGGAGGTGCAAGAGAGTTTCAACTCTAACATCGAATTTCCTCGCTTTTGTCGCTGTGGAACAACCCTAACTGATGCATTAAACTGAGTTTTTGCCTCTAATTTGTCTTCTTTTGAGAATGATAATGAGAAATAGTGAATGTAATGTAGCAGGGAACCAGAGGGGTGATGTCTTGTCGCATTGTAACATTGTGCCCGCAAACGCAAATCGTAAAGCGCATGATGATGCAAAGCGAAACAGAAAGAGGAACAGTACTGTAGACAGAAATGTTTAAAACAACGGAAATGCAACCACAAATGAAAACGCAAAGGGTAACGCACATGGTGGTGTAAACGTGAACGGTAAGTGAAACGTGTACGGAACCACAAGCAGAAACGGTAATGGTAAGAGTAATGTAAGCACACAGGCTGGTTTTCCCCAAAAGCTGTATAGAGAAAGACAGTGAGTAGAAAGAATGTATGCAAAATAATGACTCTCGGAACACAAAAATCAGTAGTTGTAATAGTAAATTGCTTATATCTCAGTAACCATACGACATAGAAAAAAAATGTAAAAGTCATATGTATTATCACTTTCCTGGCTAGTTATATATATAGCCCCCACAGGGCTAACATTTTTTGACAAAAACTCTGTATCTCGCACCGTTTTCGAGATACAGGCCCTCAAAAGCACTGACGCCGTAATGTTATCCTATGGGAAAAAAAACAGAAGTCCGGACTGCCATAACTTTTGAACAGTTTAATATTTTTTCACGAAATCTTCGAAAGGCACATCGGGGCCACAGTTGCACGTTCCCTGAAGATTTTGGGCCGGTCGCGCAAACTGTGCGACCTGTAGGCGCGACCGTAGAATTCCAGAAAAAGCGTAAACATGTGCGCAGATCACGCTTAATAACTCCGCAGCTGTGTATCCGACAAGTGCAAAACTTGGCAGTTCCCAAGGCCTATGATTCTTGATCGAGTATTAAAATTTCAGGCAAATCCATCAAATGGTTGCAAAAGTTATTAAGGTGCAAAGTTTTGGGGTTTAACATAGAAATGGCTCCTCAGCCCAACTATGGTAGCACTACCGTGCTACCATTATATATATATATATATATATGTATGTGTATATATATATATATATATATATATACTATATATATATATATATATATGCATTTTATCTCCATCTCTGCCCCCAGCTACACCCTTCTAACTGACCCTCCCAGCTCCGTCACCCCGGTCTCACAGGGACTTACCCAGAGCCCACCCAGTCACTGGCTGTGGAGCCTGCAAGGGGGTCAGTCATCATCCGCAGCTGGGGTATTTTTTCCTCCATTTTTTTCCCCTTCCCCGTTGCTGGGGTGCACATGCAGGATGTGTGCATGTGAAGGTGTGCACTCATCTGCGGAAGTCCTGCAGCACCCTCTCTTCCATGGCACCCACATTCCAACACTGCTCTCAGGCCTCCACCTTGGGGCAGTTATTTGGTGGGAGTGCCAGTCGTCCCTCCCCAGGAGAGGAGAGCTGTCCTCTAGATGCTCGATCCTCTCCCTCCCATGCCAACCCCCGGAGGCCCATGCTCCTTCCTGAACACAGGTCACGAGCGTGGCATGAAGTGTGGCATCCAGCACCTCAACCCTTAGCAGCACTGGACAGACTAACATAGGGAATTTTAAAATAAACTAGATTTGCCCCAACTTACAGATGAGCAACAAGAAACCCTGTCCTGCCCTATCACTGCAGTAAAAGTCATTTAAAGTATTAGAAACTCTAAATTGGGCAAGGATCCAGCCCCTGATGGATTCACTTCTGAATCCTACAAAACATTCCAGAAAGAGTTGGCCCCTTTAATGGGGAATTTGTTCAGAGAAGTACAACAATGCCACCAAATAGCTGGAAATATGCGAATATCTCAGCTATTTTGAAACCTGATAAAGATCCCCTTGTTTGTGATTCATATAGACCAATCTCAGTTTTAAATCAAGATTATAAATATTATGCAAGTATACTATCAAAAAGACTGGAGAAAATTCTCCTGGACATAATATATAAAGATCAGGCAGGATTTGTACCTTGTAGAAAGACCTCAGATAATATTAAGTGTACATTATATCTTCTGGAAAAAAATTGAAGTAACAGTACACCTCTATTGTTACTCAGTATGGATGCACAAAAAGCACTTAATAGGATGTCTTGGAGATTTCTTATACATGTGTTAGAACAATTTAACTTCCCTGATCAATTTTGTCAAATAATAACACAGCTTTATTCTAATCCTCAGGCAGTCATAAAAGTTAATGGCACTTACTCTGGTCGTTTTCCCCTCACCAGAGGAATGAGACAGGGGTGCCCCCTTCACCCTTTACTTTCTGTGAATTATGCTGAACCTCTGGCACAGGCAGTTAGATTGGATCCTCAAATAATAGGTATTACTTTTCTGGATACAGAACACAAAGTAGCATTTTACGTGGAGGATCTCTTAATTTACGTGACAAACTCAGAAACTTCGCTCCCTAGGTTATTTCATCTCTTGGCAGACATAGAGAGATTATCTGGATATAAACTCAATAAATATAAGACAGAAGTTTTGACCTTTAACAATATACCAACTATGATAATCAAGCAAGCTTTTCCCGTACGGTGGCAAGGGAAAAAAATTTAGATATTTAGGAATCATACTAACATACTAAAATGCCAGCAGAATAGGCCTAATGGTCTCTTGCATCAGCTTGATTTTTCAGCACCCGCACTGAGGGCCAATTTTGATATCCCCCTCCCCCTTGGGTTATCCTGTCCCCAGTCCCAGATGTTTCACCTGTATTTGGGCCTGATCAGATTTACCCTCCCCCTGTACCTGTCCCATCCCTTCTTAAACCCATCCACAGTCTCCACCTCTACCAGCTCCCTGGGCAGTGCATTCCATGGCTCCATCATCCTTTGAGTGAAATAACATCTCCTCCTCTCCCCTCTGAGCCTGCCCCCCTTCCAGCTTACACCCATCACCTCTTGTTGCCCCACCCTCCTTCCTTTGGAGCACCCTGACTGGGCCTGCTTTATTGATCCCTTTCATGTACTTAAAGATTTCTATCATGTCCCCCTGTCCCTCCTCTCCTCTAGGGTGCACATGTCGAGCTCATTGAGCCTCTCCTCATAGATCATCTCCCCCAGGCCCCAGATCAAATTGGTTGCCCTCCTTTGGACCCTCTCTAGGAGTGTAATGTCCCTCTTTAAATGTTGTCTCCAAAACTGTATACAATACTCGAGGTGTGGCCTAACAAAGCAGTTGTACAGTGGAAGGATCACTTCTGCCTTTCTGGAAGTAATCCCCTTGATGATGCATCCCAGCATCCTATTTGCCCTTGCTGCTGCCCTCCTACATGTCTCTGAGTTGTTCATTTTGACATCTACCACTACCCCCAGGTCCCTCTCACCCTCTGTGACTTGAATCATGTGTCCTCCCAGGGTATACCCCTGGCCTGGATTTCTGACTCCCAGGTGTAGAACCTTGCATTTCCCCACATTGAATTTTAGTTTCCATTTTCCTGACCACCTTTCCAGAGCCTCCAGGTCCTCCTGCAAGGCAAGGCCACTCTCCTCTCCTCCCCATCCACCACTGCACCCAGCTTTGAGTCATCTGCAAAGAGACTTATCTCACTCCTGATCCCCTCCTGATGTCTGAGATATAGGCTTTGAACAGGAGTGGCCTCAGCACTGATCCATGGGGAACCCCACTAGTAACCAACCTTGGGGATGAGGCTAATCCTCCAACCACCACCCTCTGAGTATGCTCAGAAAGTCAATTTCCTATCGATCTTAACAACTGTCTCCCTACCCCATTTCCTTTAGCTTAGCCAGCAGGCCACTGTTGGGTACTGAATCAAACGACTTGCTAAGGTCCAGAAAGAGGACGTCCACTGGCCTACCCTGGTCCAGGGCCCTCGTCACCCAGTCATAGAACTCAACAAGATTTGTCTGGCATGATCTTCCTGTGACAAAGCGATGCTGCCATCATCCAAGTACCCAGTTTGCTCCAGTAACCCCCTAGCCTTTCCTTGACAATACCCTCCATCACCTTGCCAACCACCAATGTCAGGCTAACTGGCCTGTAATTTCCCACCTCTTCTCTTGATCTTCCCTTGTGGATTGGCATGATATCATGATCCATCAAGATTTGTCAACCCTATATATGATCCCTCAAAATTTGTCAACCCTGTATAAGGTAAATTATGATCCACTGACCAAGGCAGTCTGAGTGGATTTCCAAAGATGGGCCCACTTACCCCTAGCTTTGATTCAAAGAATTAAAACTATTAGAATGAATACCCTCCCGAGATTTCTTTATCTCTTTCAAAATATCCCTTTATTCCCCAGTAAAACTGAGTTTAAAAAATGGGACAAATTAATATCAACATTTATGTGGGCAGGAGATTGACCCCAGAAAGCATATACTTTACTACAGCTTCCTAAGGACCGAGGGGGTCTGGCGTTACCGAACTTGCTTGGAAAAATACTGTCAAGCGGCACAGTTTTACCACACAGTGCAATGGATAGATAGGAGTACATATCACCACTGGAAAGAATTGGAATGCCAGGAACAATTGGAACAAGTTCTAAAAAGACAATTCAATAGGATGCCCTATAATATAAGAAATCATGACTCAGCTCAATTAATTTATACTAGTCACATATTGAAAAACTGGAGCAGGACACTTTCTATACCAGAAATTAGATCATCAGCTAGATACTTAGAAATATTAACTATGGACCCCAATGTTGGGCCTTCCAAGCTAGACCTCACTTTTGAGAGATGGCAAAAATTAGGTCTCATTCATAATTAGCAATATTATGATCAGGGCAACTTCCAAGCTTTTCAGGAGTTACAGCAAAAGTATCAGCTTAGAAAGCAGGACTATTTTAGATACTTACAAGTGTGACATTATTTTGCAGAGAGATTGGGACTGTCCTGGGACAGGGCAGAGGCTCATCCCCTCATACAACTGGTCATGATCACTTTGGGAGGGAGAAAAGGGAGACCTACAGATCACATAATTTGACAGGTCATGAAAGCTATCTGGGCTCACTTGGTGAAAGCCATAGATAAAATACATGCCAGATGGGAGCAGGAGCTAGTGGAGACATTGACAGATGAAGACTGGACAAAACTAAATATTATACAACACACAACAACAAAATCATTTATACTGTATGGAGGGAATACAGGTGGAATTGTGTGGTCCAATGTTTTAAACCACCCCAAATAATGGGCAAATAGGATACAACCTGGGGATCAATGTGCTGTAGAGAGTTTGGAGAATCCTGTGCAACACACATATGTATTTTGGAGCTGTGGGGAGTTACAGCCTTTCTGGCAGGCAATAGAGGGGGCCCTCAGGGAACTTTTACCAGAATTATCAGATCTGACACCGGCAACTGTCTTATTATTACACTTTCCAACTCAAATATCAAACAGCCACATAAAAAAAGATGTTAGCTATATTACTAACAGCAACCAGAAAGGTCATTTCTTGGAAGTGGTTGCAGAGGGATGTCACCACACAAAGAGAGTGGGAAGACACAGTCCAGAAAATCTATGAACTAGAGAAACTAACAACAGGCCTTAACCTAAGGGTGAAAAGTTTTATAGCTTTATGGAACAAATGGTTGCTATGGATTATGAACCATAGGTCAGAAATTGTTCCATGAAATCGTAAAAGAACAGTGGGAAGGATGCTCAGTACAGGGGTGGAATGGGATGAAGCCACCAATGCTTTAGAGATAGCTAAGAAGCCAAATGTATGTGTATGTATATCAACTGAATATGAAAATGTATAAAATGATTATGATCCTATGACCACATCTGAGAACTTGGCTTGAAAGAGAAAGAGATGGACAAACCCTAAAGAGAAACAGTGAGTAATTAAGTGGTGCTGTAGTAAAGGGGTTTAAGGTTTCATAGAAAACTTTCCAAAGCTAGTATAATGGGGCCCTATCCAGGAAGATTAGTTGGGTTGGTATTACTACTTGTGTGGAAAGTGATGTGTTCTAAGGACTGTAACACCAGAGTAGACACATGTACAGAGCCCAATCTTAAGTTATGTAGACACAGCAAAAATAACAATATTTTCCCCCACATACAGAGATAGTGGGATAGCACCTGGTTTGTTGCCCCAAATGGTAATTGCAAGTTTGGTGAAGGCAACAATAAATGTTATTAGAACTACAAACCAGTCAAGAATTATGTTTGTAAAAGGAAGGTACCTTATAATAAGGTTAAGAGTGAGGGAAAATTTGAAAAACATAACAGCTAAAGGGTTAATTTTGTTATGTTTAATACTTCGCTCTCAGGGTTTATGAGCATCTAATCCCTCGGGTGTGTGTAAATTTCTTATTACACACACTACCCCATACTTTATTTTATATAATTGCTGGGTTTGCCTTTTTCACCACAGCAATAATATAAAATGAATGTAGGTTCCGGAGTGCTCCACAGTCCGGTTTGATTTCAGTATGTGGTCGTTTTCTATTTATTTTAAAACTTTTTTGGTTGGCTGCGAGAAGATAAGTTTTCCCCCATTTTGGTAGATTTTCTGTTTTAAAATTTACTTAACGCCCAGTCCGAATGGCGGTTAGGTCTCTGCAGAAGAAATAATCATGCGGACGCGGTCTGAGAAGAAAAGCTGCAGTGGGGCATACACAGAGTGATGGAAACCGTGCATGTGTTTGCCATTATAAATGCTCCACTACAGTTTCCCTATGGGAAAAAGGCAAGGCCACTTATTATGTTATGTTTAATACTGGCTGTAGACATTAGATTAAACCCAGGCCCATACACAGGAGTGAGAGAAGGAGAGGATATTTTAAAGAGTAAAAGGGACATTTTTATACATTTTAACATATGTAGTTTAGCTCCTAAAATGAGTGAAGTTAGAAATTGGATGTTGGAGAGCAACCAAAGAGTGATTGTTATTACTGAAACATGGTAAAGTAATAGAATAGAGGACTCAGAAATTCAAGTACGAGGATATCAAAGCTGGAGACAGGACCGGTGTATGAGGGGAGGGGGGGGTGTTGATATATGGGCAAACGTTACTTGATTCATCTCTTATAGAACTGAATAGTATTCATATCCCAGGGATAGAAAATATTGAATTAGAACTAAGGTTACCTGGAAATAAACCTGTCCTGATTTTGGGGTGTTATTCAGCCCCCAAAGGGAGGGAGGAAAATTTTGATGTGATCCAGGATTTTTTATATCCACATAGAGACAGCCACAAAATATTGATGATGGGAGACTTAAACGTTAACTGGTGTAGCCCCCCCCCCTTAAATTGGAAGTTGTTGGAGTTGACCTTAGGTGTAGGGTTAACCCATCAGATTGGTACTCCAACTAGATTGAATCCTAGAAATATTGATCAATCATCAATCCTATACTTAATATTAACTACTGATTCTGATAACTACACACAGTATGGTGTGTTGCTGGATGCATTTAGCGACCATCAGGTTACGTACTGTGTCTGGAAACAAAAGATAAAAATGAACAAACCTGATGTTAGAGAATCACAACAAATGAAGCATTTTGATTACTTAACATTTATGATCGATTTGTAGAATAGAAGATGGGATCATTTATTTCTTGTTCCTGAAGTAGAAAGTGCTTGGAAATACTTTCATATGTAATTTACTGCAGTATGTGATTCCCATGTTCCAATTTTAAAAAAGAAGAGTGAAACTAAAGAGTGCAACATGGTATAATGGGACTCTGGGTGTAATAAGAAGAAATAGGGATAGACTGTGGAGAAAGGCTAAAAAGATAAACACAAAAAGTGTATGGGACAAATACTGTCAACTAAGAAATCATTTTTCAAAGGAGGTTAAGAAAGCTAAAAGTTGTTAATTTAACAACTTATTTGAGACAAGGAATATAATGGACCCTCATAGCTTCTGGACATTATATTCCAAACTAAAAGGTGAAAAATCAAATGACTTCACTGGCTCTCTTAGTATTGACGGAAAGAACATTCCCACATCTGACCAGGTGGTAAATGCTATTAACAAGTTTTTTATAGGTTTTGGAAGTCCTACAGAGGATGCTGATAAAAGTAGGACAGGGAAAGATTTGGAGCTAGGGATAACCAAGGTTGATAATGAACAAGATCCATTAAAGGAAGATAAAAATAGAGAGAAAAAAACTAAACAAATCAGATTTTACTTTTTGTCCAGTTAACACTAAAGAAACTATAGATTAAATATTGAAACTAGATGTGAAAAAAGCTTCAGGTTTAGATGGTATCTCTACCTTACTGCTAAAATTTTCAGCTCCTGCAGTAGCACAACAAATTTCTTACATTTTTAACTTCTCTATGTCTACTGGAACATACCCAAACACCTGGAAAAAGGCGAAAGCAATTCGAGTATACTGTATAAATCTGAACTATAGACCTATATCCCTACTTCCAATAATATTAAAACGTTTTGAAAAACTTATAGGGAAGCAGTTACAGACTTATTCAGAGAAAAATAAGATATACAACTTGTATCAGTCAGGTTTTTGTTCTAGTCACAGCACAACAACAGCTTTGATAAAGGTAACCTCAGATATCCAGTCTTCACTGGACAGGAGGCCTCCTGGTCAGGGCCATATTTATAGACTTGCCTAAAGCATTTGACATGCTTAGTCATACAGTCCTGTTAGACACGCTGAAGGACATTGGCCTTGACCAGGTGGTCCTGAACTGGTTTAGGGAATACCTGATTGGTAGGACCCAGCAAGTTATGTTAGGAAAGTTTACATCTCAGCTTGTGTCCGTTAAATCTGGGGTCCCCCAAGGATCAGTACAGGGTCTGTTTCAGTTTAATCTGTATATGAGTGGTGCTGGTGCCCTCATAAGGGGGGTGGGGCACCACTCATATGCAGATGATGTGATTCTGTATGCAGAAGGTGCTTCCCCTCAAGAAATACAGAAAATGCTCCAAAGGGAATTTGATACCCTTCAAGAGTACTATAAGTCATGAAATTTACTACTAAATAACAAAAAATCACAAGTTATGCTTTTTGGAAATAAGCAGATGGTTACAACAATCACATTTCAAATTAAAATGTTTACTAAACAAATATTAACTCAGGTGCATTTGTACAGATATTTGGGAGTGTGGCTGGATACTCACCTAAAATGGGATATACATATAGATTACCTGACTAAAAGATTACATATCAGACTAGGAGCATTGTACAGATTGAAAATATATATACCAAATAAAGCTAGGATACAGATAATTAACTCTACAATAATTCCATTGATTGACGGTGATGTAGTGTATGCCGGTGCATCAAAAACTGTACTAGAGAGGCTGGACATAGCCCTGTATAGATTTGCAAGGTTTGCATTGGACACACCCCATTTGATGCATTGGTACACTATGTATAGTGCCTGAAACTGGACTAGTCTTACGGAACGTAGAAATTTGCATATATTATATTTACTTCATCAACATTTAAAGAAGAAGACTCCACCCTACTTGGATGATTTGTTTAATATTTGTATACCTAAAGTAGGCTTGCGATCAGCACACAATTTGGAATTGGTAACCCTGAAAACTATAATAGCAAAAAGGAATACTGTATTGAAAGTCAGTGAGCCTAAACATTGGTACGGATTACCAGACTACTTGAGAACAAAGACAATTGCCCCATGGAATGTGATTAAAAAGTGGTTATGTCAGAACCCCATCCAACCAACTGATAGTGGTTGTAGTTAAAGTATGCACTCTTTATGGTCACTTTCCACTGTTTATTCTTCTGTGGTGTCCCCTCTAAGTCATTTTTGTAAACGTAGTATGGTTATTGCTAGGATTTTGCATTTCTAAAACAAAAGAAATATAAAACAAACTTTGTTACTGTGTCATTGTTTGTCTATAATAAGTTATATGTGTGTATGATATACTGTAGAATTGTTTTGTAAGACATGGATTTTTATTCAGCTATGTACATTTTTTTATGTAAATGTTTTGTATGTCATGAACCCCATTAAAAATGAGTTTAACCACTCAAAGGGCCATCCTTTTCCTTGAATTGTGAGGAATAAACTTTTGCAAACAAACATTAACAAATAATAAAATGGATATGTAACCTGCTCCTGAGAAAAATATCAACAAAATATAAATTAGAAAAATGTTTGTCAGTGAAACATTCAAACCTTTCACTCAGGATCCTTGTCCCCCCCCCAGCACATGCAGTCCATCCCTTGCGTATAATCCTGTATCTCTCCAGGTGGGCTCCCCAGTCCCCAGTGAAGCCAAAAACCTCAACACTGCACCAGTTCTTCAGCCATTCATTGAATCCCATGGTGCAGAGCTTCCTAGCCTCTCCCAAACTGTAAACAAGTAACACTTCCAAGAAGGTTACCAAGCATGCCACCTGACTAAGACCCCTCCTCAACTCTGTGAACACCAATTGTACTTTTGCCTCCTATCCCTCCAAGCTGAGGCACTTGTTAGGCACCTTACCTCTCTCCCTCCTCCCTTCCCCAACCTACACCCATTCTACCCCCACAGTAATGGAGTCCCCAACTAGGAGTTGCTTCCTTCTCCTCTGGGGGCCCTTGCCTCCCTCCCAGGGGTCTCCGCTACCTAGGTTCCATGCATCCACCTTGTCCACCACTACAGATTCCTACATGAGATAGCCACACTCTGCCAGAATGGCATAGGAGATGTGGAATGGAACCACAGGTGGTATGCACCTCTGCCTAACATCCCCCACCCTCCCTGAGCCCACTGTTGTCCAACTGCCTATCCTTATTGTCATCCTCTGAGGCATCGGGGGTAGTTTCAGTGGTCCCAGGCTGGACAAGGAGGTTACCTGAATCCTAGCCAACTGTGCCTGGAGATGAGCAATCTCCTCCCTCAATCCAGAGAGGTACATGCAGATAGGGCAGCACCGCAGCCTCCAGAATGTCTCCTGAAAGACTGCTGCCCAAAAGCCACTATATTGCGCTACTCACATCATGTCTGCTGTTTGCCTTCTCCTTCCTGAACTTTAGGCTCCCAAGTAAATTTACATTTTGTTTGTTTTCCTTTGTTTCTCCCTGTCTATCCTTCCTTCTGATTTCCCTTAGGTCCTCCCTTTCCTGTCTGTAGGCAGGATGTGTGTCACACATCAGTACCTATAAAAGAGGATGGGCCCTGGTGTGGGCAGGTCAAGGGGTGGGTGTTGGGACCCTCACCTTGGCTGCAGAGGTGGGCAGCAGAGGTGGTCACATGATGAAAGGATAACAGACCTTAATATTTATACACTGGAGGACAGGAGGGAAAGGGGGGAAACTGAGACATACTAGTCCATGCAAGGAATCTACAGGGTGGATTTAAGAACTTGTCACAAGGAATGAGGCAAAATTGGCAGGAGGAGATGGGTGTAGACTGGTGGTGGTTTCAGGAGGGTTGACAGGAACTTCTTATCCACTGAGCAGGTGGTGGATGGCTGGAATAGACTGCCCCGAGATGTGGTTGATACCAAGACTGTGATGGGTTTTAAATTTGGGTGGGACAAATGTAAGGAAATATTGGGCCCTGAAGGAGAAAAGGTGAAGGGATACCTGGAGAAATGGGGTGATAATCAGCCGCTAGGGCTATCAGATCTCAAAATGCAGTCCAGCATTAGGATGAGCATGGAGCTAAGAAAATCAAAAAACTCCGTCAGTGTAAACAGCTTAAGCTGTTCAAGCCCAAATAGGGACAGAGACCCTTAAAGCAATCTTGAAAAACAAAATAGGGTTGCACAAAAGACACAGGCAATATATTCTCACAAAAGGGGATACTTCATTAATCAGACATTGCATACAGTACCATGGAAACAGAGACACACACATCAACCTCCCCAGTGCTTCACTGGGCAGAGTTGCAGACTCCCCTTCCTCCCTAAATAGTGGGCAACCCAAGGACCCCAGCTGTATCCAATCCAAAAATGTAAATATTTAATGTAATATAACTGTTAAAATTATGTATCTGGTGCTCATTTCTAAATCAAGATGTGGCAAAGGGAAATCCCACACTGAGATTAGAGACTCTTTAAATCTCTGCTAATTATGATAGCGACAGACACGCACAAAAAGATTACATTTAAGACTTCTGACATTTAAATTACCATATAAAACATACTTCAGGTAAACAAATGTGAATATAAGTACAGAGAATTCATACGTTATCTATATTATTTTTTAAACCCAATAAACTGATTACTTCATCTCCAAAATTGCATCTAATTATTCTAAAATATCCAAATGTCCAACTATTCAAGTAAGTAATAAACCACAACAAGGTGCGCATTGAAGGATTATAATGCATGCCCCAGGGGTATGCTAAGGCACAAGGTCGAAAGCCACGTGTTCTTACACCTCTGGGAAGTGCATTAACATCCTTTAATGCACACCCTGGAGTGGCTTATCACACTTATAAAATGGATCACCATCACAAAATAATTAGCCTTAGTCACTCTGATAGGGATTAAAACTTCTTTACTATTTTCAAACAAGTGTAAATACATTAACTCTAAAACTTTTAAAAACTGAAAAAGTAGTCCCTATTAATGCATAAATAGCATATTTCAGCAATGATTTCACTAGTACATTGTAGTAAAAGTATGTATTAGTAGTGTTAGTGGAAAATATATTTGTTCTCTGCAACATGTACATTCTCATATAAATGCACTGTAACATCTGTAAATTAGTAGAAATAAGCAGTGTTTAAAACTTTATTTTCATTAAACTGTAGTAATATACAGTAGTTTCATTGAAGGCAATATCCTTTTTATTTTTGTTTTTTTACTTATGAATCATGGTCTAGTACTTAAGAGGAAAACTGCTGTAGGATTATAGTGTATGGTAGAATGCTGTTGAGCATGGAAATCCATGCTCCCAACAGCATTGTTATGCTGCACTAGCTACATCATCGTAGCTGTTGTGCAGCATAACACCTAGAAGGTGGGTGCGTGTGCACGATTGGGTGACCCGCAATGTGCTAAGAACGGCTGCGGTGGTGAAACAGGCCAGAGGAAGCAAAAACCACACAAATCTGAAAGAAAGTAAGGGTAGTCTTTTTATGAGTGACCATACACTATAAAAGACTGTGTATGATCGCTCATACACAACAAGGGTATTTTTCAACTCTCGAGGTTTCCATGGTAATAAGGCCTCAAGAGTGTCCAGTTACCATGGAAACCTCTCATGTGAAAAATACCCTTGTTGTGTATGAGCGATCATACACAATCCTCTATGAGTTGAAAGGTTAGTAAAAAAAAATGTTACCTTGCATTTCAAATCAATAAAAGTACTGTCTCTTAATGGAAATTTGTTGAAAACTTTAAGCCTGCCAGGTTGTCATTTTTTGGTGGTGGTGGTGGTGGGAGGGGGTTGATAGATTTCACCTGACAACACCCATATATGATTCAAATGTACATGCTTTTATAAACTTCAGGAATGTATTTGAGCAGTTTGGGTCTGTCTCTGCCTCTGCAACTGTGATTTCCCACCTTTTATCTTTGTTTATGAAATATTATTGCCTACTTTTTTCATCCAGTATTTTTTCTCTGTTTTTCCCCACATTCAAGGTATGGAATACTAACATACTAACATACTAAAATGCCAACAGAATAGGCCTAATGGTTTTTCGTGTCTGCTCGTTTGGTCAGCCCCCACCCTGGGAGCTGACCTTGCTGCCCCCCTCGCTTTCTCAGGCTTCTCCCTTCCCAGTTCCGGATATTCTTGCTGCATTGGATTTTGCATCCAGAACCCTTACCCTTTACCTGTCCCACCCCCTCTTGAACCCCTCCACCATCTCTGCCTCCACCGGCCCCCTAGGCAGCGCATTCCATGGCTCCACCACCCTCTCAGTGAAGTAGCACCTCCTCCTTTCTCCCCTGAACCTTCCCCCCTCCAGCTTCCACCCATGCCCTCTAGTGGCCCCTCCTTCCTTCAAGCACCCTGACTGTTCCTCCCCTATTTACCCTCCATGTACCTGAAGACCTCTATCATGTCCCCCGGTCCCTTCTCTTCCAATGTGTACATATTTAGCTCTTCGAGCCTCTCCTCTAGGTCCTGTCCCCCAAGGCCAAGTCATTTTGCTGCTCTCCTCTGACCTCTCCAGGAGGGTAATGTCCTCTTAAGTGTGGCCTCCAAAACTGCATGCAGTACTCGAGGTGCGCCCTCACCAAGCAGTTATACAGAGGTAGTATCACTCCTCCTTCTGGAGGTGATCCCCCTAGTGATGCATCCCAGCATCCTGTTGGCCTTGGCTGCTGCCCTCCTACAAGTCTCCGAGTTGTTCATCTTGACATCCACCACCACCCCCAGGTCCCTCTCAGCCATCAAGACTTGTAGCATTTCCCTCCCAGGGTGTACACTTGGCCCGGGTTTCTGGCCCCCAGGTGGAGTACCTCCATTTCCCTGCATTGAACCTCAGCTTCCTCTTTCTAGACCATCTTTCCAGAGCCTCCAGGTCCCCCTGTAGGGCCACCTCCCTCCTCCCCATCCACCACCACCCCCAGTTTGAGTCATCTGCAAAGAGACTCATCTCACTCCTGATACCTGTCCTTATATCAGAGATGTAGGCGTTGAATAGGAGGGGCCCAAGGACTGATCCCTGTGGGACCCCACTAATGACCCTCCTTGGGGATGAGACTATCCAGCCAACTATGATCCTCTGGGTCCGGTCCAGGAGCCAATTACCTATCCATCTGATCATCTGGTTCCCCACCCCCATTTCTCCCAGCTTATCCAACAGGCCCATGTGAGGAACAGAGTCAAATGCCTTGCTGAAGTCCAGAAAGAGGACATCCACTGGTCTACCCGGGTCCAATGCACTCGTCACCCAGTCATAGAACTCCACAAGGTTTGTCTGATGCGATTTCCCCTGGATGAATCCATGCTGTCTCATCGCCCAGGCACCCTGACTTTTCCAGGTCCCCCCAGCCTCCTTGACAATGCCCTCCATCACCTTCCACCACTGATGTCAGGCTGACAGGCCTGTAGTTCCCTGCCACCTCCTTGATCCCCTTGTGGATAGGCACTATATGCGCCACCTTCCAGTCCTGGGGCACCCACCCTGTCCTCAGAGAGATGGTGAAAAGCTCTCCAGTGGTTCGCTCAGGACATCCACAAGTTCCTTCAGCACTCTAGGATGTAATTTATCCGGCCCCGGTGCTTTCTCCGTCTTAAGGGACCCGAGGGCTTCCCTCACTCTCTCTGCTGTGATTTCTACTTCCGCTACCTCTTCTCCCTGCTTAGCCTTCCCCCCTCCTGCCAGTGATGCCTCCCCCTCTCCCCAGACCCACCGATCGGTAAGGGTCCCCCCCTCCTCAGTATCACTGTCACCTCCCACGTATGATGCAGCACCCCCATTTTCCTTGGTGAAAACTGAGGTGAAGTACTCATTTAGTACCTCAGCCTTGTCCACCGGATCTTGTGCCCATCTCTCCCCTGTTTTAATCCTGCTAATCTGCCCCTTCACCCTTCGTTTTTCCCCAATGTATCTAAAGAACCCCTTGTTCCCTCTCCTAATTTCCCTGGCCAGGTTCTGCTCCTTCCTTGCCTTAGCCGACCTCACCACCCTAGTGGCCCTTCTAGCCATCAGCTTGTGCTCCCCTCGATCCCTTTCACTCCTTGAGCACTTGAATTGCCTATAGGCTGCCTTCTTTCCCCGCACCACCTCCTGGACCTCCCTGGTCCACCAGCAGGGCTTTTGGGCCCTACCGATTTCGTCTTACCCTTGCACAGGTGCTGGTAGCATCCTGCACCCTCTCTCTGATGATTTCCACCTACTATCAGCATCCATGTCTGACCCAATCCCATTCAAATGCTCTTAAGGATCCTTCCCATTTCCTTAAAATCTGTCCCCTGAAGTCAGTTACCTCCATCTTTGTGCAGCCTTCTACCCCTCCTAGGTCCAGGCAGAACTAGACCGTGGCATGGTCACTCCCCACCAATGGGTCCCTTACCTCCAGGCCCCCAATCTGGTCACTGTCTGCCAGGACCACATCCAGTACCTGTGCCTCCCTGGTCAGTTCCCCCACCTGCTGAGTTAGGAATGCGTCTTGAAAGACATCCAACAACCTCTGTTCCCTGGCCACCGAGGATGTCATAGTCTCCCAGTCTGTTCCTGGCATGTTTAAGTCCCCAACACCACCACCCTTCCCTGCCCAGTCTGCAGTGTCTCCCAACGTCCTGCCACCAAACTCTCCTCCAGCTCCTCTGCCAGTGCAGGGGGTCTATACACCACTCCTATTTTTACTCTCTTGCCCCCCCTTGTTATCAAGGTGACCCAAATCGCCTCCACGGTTCTCTCCGCCTCCTCTACTCCTCCTATCCCAATGCAATTTTTGACTATCATTGCTACCCCTCCTCCCCATCCCTCCCCCCTGTCCTTCCTGAACATAGTGTAACCCTCCAGGTTCAGGACCCAGTCATGTCCTGCGGTGGCCCAGGTCTCAGTGAATGCTGCCACATCCACCACTCCCTCAGTTAGCATTGCCTGGAGCTCAGGCATTTTATTGCCCAAGCTCCTGGCATTTAGCAGGACTACCTTCCACCCCTTCCTTATACTTCCATTTCCCCTGCTCGTGTTCCCATGGGGATTCTGTTTTCACCTGGTCTGCACTTTACCAGTTGGCCTTTTCCCGCATTCCTCGAGCTCCCAAGGGGGTGGAGACAGAGTCCCTCCTTTATTGGCACCCCCTGGACAGCCTTTTCTCCCATCCCTTCCCCTTCACAAGTTTAAACCCCACTTTTCACCAATGAACCCCTCTATTTTCAACTTAAGGATTCCCCTCCCCTCCAAATTGAGATGGATCCTATCTGTAGCATACAGCTCCTTATCCTCCCAGGTCTCCCCCCAATCCCCCATCAACCCATACCCTCTGACCTCACACCACTCCCTGAGCCACTGGTTTATCTCCCTAATCTTCCTTTTGTGTTCCCCATCAGCCTCTGGCACCGGCAGGATTTCTGAGAAGGAAACTATGCATCCTATGTCATGACAGACCCTGGCAAGCTCCTGAATCTTGCCTGTATTTCTAGCTCGCTATTTTCCTCAATGTAATTTGTACCCAGGTGACCAGTATGTCCTGGGAACTCCCACAATCCTTTGCCAGCTGATATACCTCGTGCTTATAGAAACATAGAAATACAGAATTTGACGGCAGATAAGGACCACTTGGCCCACCCAGTCTGCCCATTTCCCTACCTACTGGATAAGGTGCAGATCCTAGTTAACCATCAGCCTACTTCTTCCTACCCCCACCCCCTAGAATTGCCTTATGACTGTCCCATGCATGCTTGCATTCCACCACTGATTTTGACTCCACAACCTCCTCCGGAAGACCGTTCCATGCATCCACAACCCTCTCTGTGAAAAAATACTTCCTTAAATTACCTCTGAGCCGCCCCCCCATCTTCAAATTGTGCCCTCTTGTTCTTGCACACCTCTTTTTTGAAAGATGTTCCCTCTTGGACTTTGTTGATTCCTTGAGGTACTTGAACGCTTTCTATCATGTCCCCTCCTCCTTTTCCTCGATGCTATACATTTAAGCTCCTTTCATCTCTTCATATGTCTTCCGTGCAGACCCTGCACCATTTTAGTTGCCCTCCTCTGGACAGCTTCCATCCTGTCTATGTCTTTATGAGAATGGGTCTCCAGAACTGCACACAGTACTCCAGATGGGGTCTCACCAGCTGTCTGGACAGAGGGATAATAACTTGTTTTCTACTGGTGATGCCTCTCTCTATGCATCCCAGTATCCCCCAGCCCTCCTTGCTGCCCTCTCGCATTGCTTGCCCACATTTAGGTCATCTGATATGACTACCCACAGGTCCCTTTCCATTTTTGTTGTTGTTAGTATCTCACCCCCCATTGTGTACTCTTCCCCTGGGTTTTTGTTTCACAGGTGCATTACCTTACACTTCTTAGCATTGAATCTAAGCTGCCATACATTTGACCATTCCTCTAACCTTGTCAAGTCCCTTCTCATCCTTTCCACCCCACCCTGTGCATCAACTCTGTTGCAGATCTTTGTGTCATCTGCAAAGAGACATATTTTTCCTTCCAGTCCTTCTGCAATGTCGCTTATAAAGACATTGAAGAGGACTAGTCCTAATACAGAACCCTCATGTACCCCACAGTAACCTCCTTTCTTCTGAGTGACTCTATTTACTATTACTCTCTGTGTCCTATTCTCCAGCCAATTCTTTACCCAGGCTGTCATCTTGGGACCCACTCCCAGGCTGGCTAACTTGTATATTAATCTTTGTGTGGACTGTGTCAAATGCCTTGCTTAAAGTCTAGGTAGGCCATGTCCACAGCCCCTCCCTGATCTACTACTTTGGTCACCCAGTCAAAGAAATCTATCAGATTTGTCTGGCATGACCTTCCCACTGTGAATCCATGCTGCCTTGGGTCCTGTGCTCCACTGGCCTCTAGATACTCAACAGTTCTTTCCTTCAGAAGTGATTCCATCATTTTCCCTACCACTGAGGTTAAACTAACAGGTGTATAGTTTCCTGCTTCTGCCTTGCTCCCACTTTTGTGAAGGGGAATCACATCTGCCCTCCTCCAGTCCTCGGGTACCACTCCATCCTCCCATGATTTGTTAAAAAGGGTAGTCAGTGGTGTCACTAGTTCTACCCTTAGTTCTTTTAGAATTCTGGGATGAATCCCATCAGGCCCCATTGCTTTGTCCACCTTCAGTTTTAAGAGTTCTTTCAGAACCCTTTCTTCTGTAAATGGGCTGGTATCAACTCTGTATCCAGAGTGTTTCTGCTGTTTGTTTTATGTACCGCCTCTCTTCATTTGTAAATACTGAGCAAAATATTTGTCTAGTATCTCTGCCTTTTCACAGTCTCCTCTGCCCACCCTCCATCCCTTTATTAAGCCTCACTATCCCTCCCTTGGTCTTCCTTCACCCTGATGTACCTATAAAGGTTTTATCCCTTTTAACCGAGTTGGCTATCTTTTCCTCGGTTTGGGCCTTTGCTGTTCTGACTGCCTTCCCAGCCTCCTTTGCTTTAACTGATACAGTTCTCTGTCCTGCTCCTTCAAGATTCCTTGTACTTCCTGAATGCTTTTTTCTCTTGAACCTTCACTGCCACTTCCTTTGAGAACCATAGTGGTTTCATACATCATTTTGTTTTGTTTATTTGCTTCACACAAAGGCTCGTTACCTCTGTGATGGCAGTTTTTATTATTCCCCATTGTTCTTCCACCCCTCCTTCCTGCCCATTTGCTAGTGCATTCCTTAGGCACTCACCCATTTTGGCAAAGTCAGCCTCCTAAAGTCCAGTACTTTTATCTTTGTATGGCTTGACTCTATTGCTGTGTTTATTGTGAACCATACTGTTCGATGGTCGCTTAGTTCCCAGATGGCTGCCCACTTCTACATCTGTGATCCTCTCTCCATCTCCATTTGAGAGAATCAAGTCTAATATTGCTCCTCTCGAGTGGGCTCCAGTACTAGTTGTCTAAGGCATGCTCCCTGTAGGGCATCTAGAATCACTCTTCTGGTGGCTGCTGCAACTGCACTCCAGTTAACATCTGGCATATTCAGATCACCCATCAGCAATATCTCCCTTTTTCTGTCATTCTAAGTATACTTTCTGTCATTTCCTTGTCCATTTCTTCCCTTGAGAAGGGGGTCTGTATACAACCCTGTACTGGATTGTGGTGCCATTGCCTGTCTCCAAATTTACCTACAGTGCTTCTTCTCCTCCCTGTTTACCTTTTTGTTCTGTTGCTTTATTCCTTCCTTATGTAAGAGCTACTCCTCCCTCTTTACCCTTCCTGTCCCTCCTGTAGATAGTGTATCCTGGTATGTTTACGTCCCAGTCATGGTTTTGTGTGTACCATGTTTCTGTGACTGCCATGATATCCAGATGTTCCTCCTCCATCAAGGCCACTAATTCAGGAAGCTTGTTACCCAGACTATGGGCATTGGTACTCATTGCTCTCCATTTTTGATGGCTTTACCTTCTGTTGCAGCATCCCCCACTGACCGTTCTACCTCAGTCTTTTCTCATTTAGTACCCTGTTTTGAAGGGAGAGCTGGATTTTCCTGCTGCTTGTCAGTGCCTCCCCTTTGACTAGTTTAAAAGCTTGCCAATGAAGCATTTAAACCAATTGCTCAAAAGACTTGTTCCCTTCCTGGACAGATGCAGACCATCCTGCCAGTATAGGCTGGTGTCCCTCCAGGTGGAACCCCAGTCCCCAATGAAGCCAAACCCCTGTGCTCCACACCATTTTTTCAACCATTCATTAAACTGCATGGTGCTAATTACCCTAGCCTCCCCCATGCCTTTGACAGGCAGCACCTCTGAGAAGGATACTGTGTGTGCTACCTGTCTTAGGCCCCTCACCAACTCTGCAATGTCCTCCTGCATTGCTCAGTCATTTGTCCCTAGGTGGACAATTACATCCAGCTCAGACTCCCTTGCAGCTGTTCTCGTGATCCTGAGGATGCGCTTCCTGTCCCTCCAAGCCATGGCACCAGGCAGGCACCTTACTTCAGTTTTCCAAGCTCCCCCCAGTTCTATACCCCTAATAATTGAGTCCCCCACCAGGAGCTGCTTCCTTTCCCTTGATGTCCTCTGCCTCCTTCCTGTGGGCCTCCCTTGTGACAGTTGTCATCAGTCTTCTCTGCGGGTGCATCCATAGGGGAGCTATGCTCCCCCAGAATGGTGTATGGATTGTGGAGTGGAACAATTGACTGGGTGTGCCTCTGTTCCACCATCCTCACCCTCCCTGAGCCCACTGTGGTCCAACTGCTGTGCTTTATTCACAACCTCTGAGGTAGTGGTGGTGGCGCTAGTGCTCCCTGGATGGGGGAGGTTCCCTTCCTACTGTCCAGTGTGGTCTGGGAGAAGGTTTCCTTACTACTGTCCAGTGCGGCCTGAAGACGGGCAACTTCCTCCCTCAGGGCAGATAGTTGTCTGCAAATAGGGCAGCATCTCAGCCTCCAGAAAGACTCCCGGAAGACCGCTGCCACACAGCCATTACATTGCACTACTCCCCACATGTTTATCTACTTTTTGTGTGTGTGTGTGTGTGTGTGTGTGTGCGCGCGAGTGTGCACGTGTGTGTGACTGGTTATATAGAAATATATATATATTATACAATGTGTATGCTTATATTGTCAGTGCAGTGTGCTAGAGAGGATATGACAGTGATATGCACCTTGCACTCTTGAGGAAATGATGTCAGAACCTCAGGTATAAAGGAACTATTTCAGGGGTGGGTGGGGTGAGGGTGGGAAGGGTTGGGCCTAAACTGTGCCCCTCACAAAACAATCAGCTAAAAGCTCTCACCCACCGCTATGATGAGTGCCTTCCGTCAGCAAGATACCATACGCAACAATTTGACAGAGAAAGTACCCTGCTAATCAAACAGAGGAAAATCCAGACATCCAAGTCAGACACAGTAAACCTCTCCAGCCCCAAAACAGCCTGGTGGTTTGTTAGCCACAAAGGCAAATCAAATATGCAGTTATTTCAGCCCTTCTGAAGATGCTGACAAGATAAGCAGTTTTGAAAACCCCCTTCCTGAATTAAAAATTAAAATAATTAAACACAAAGCAATACCACTGTAAAAGTGAGGAAAACTTCTCTCAGATGTAAGCAAGAGAGAGAGATTAGTTACAGATACCTAGTCCAATATAGTATATCCCATGCAGCTTCTCAGTTGTTTCAAAGCACACCCAGTACACAACTTGGAAGAAGATGGACTTCTGTCTCAAACAGGATCACACCAGTAGTTTATAGTACTTGAACAATGCTGAAATAGTCAAGCTAGACAATTGGCTGTGATGCAGACCTCTGACTTGTGAAGACAATTTCCCCCACCTCAGGCTATGTCTGGCATCCAATTACAAACTGCAGCCTTTGCTATTTTAAATCACACAACCCCTCCAAATGTTGCAAAATATATTGATGCAGATTGTCACAGAATTCTAGTAATCAGTCCAGTTAGCCACAAAGGCAAATCAAATATGCAGTTATTTCAGCCCTTCTGAAGATGCTGACAAGATAAGCAGTTTTGAAAACCCCCTTCCTGAATTAAAAATTAAAATAATTAAACACAAAGCAATACCACTGTAAAAGTGAGGAAAACTTCTCTCAGATGTAAGCAAGAGAGAGAGATTAGTTACAGATACCTAGTCCAATATAGTATATCCCACGCAGCTTCTCAGTTGTTTCAAAGCACACCCAGTTGGCCCTGTGCACTGTTAGTCCAGGGAAACATTTTGTTCTAACTGCCCAGGCTTCTCCCTCCCTATCCCATTTGATACCCCTGATCATAGAATCCCCCAACAGGAGCACTCTGACCACTCCTTTTCCTCCATTTCCCCCTTCCATGTCGCTCATCCTTTCTACTGGCCCCTCCACCGAGCTGGCTCCTTTTTCCTCCCCCTATCTAGGTGCCACATGTCGCCCCCTCCTTATTTACCCTGGCCACCTCATCCCCTCCAATCCTATACCTCTTCTCCACCTGAGTATCCTTCTGTACCTTGCTAACTCCCCCCCTCACTGCTTGCGACTGATCCTTCTCCCCCATCTGCTAAACTAGCCTGGCTCGTCCTCCCTTCCTTCCTGTCTCCGTTTAGTCCCTCCTTGCTTGTCATGCTCCCCTGACCTAAGCCCTCAGCTGCCTTTACTGTATCCTCCTTGTACTTCTGGTCCTTCTTCTTGCCCTTTTCTCCCAACTGGTCCTTCTCCTTGTGCTTTCTTCCCTCTTCCCCCTGCCCCCTCCTGCTCTGATTCACTGCTCTCCCCATTTTCATGCATTTCAGGTTCCCCCCTGTTCCTCCTGCTATCTGGCCCCCACCTTCTGCCCCCACTCCTTTCCATCTCTAACCACCCTGTTGTGGCTACATCACCCCCCTCATCCTCAAGCAGAATAAGAGAATTGAAGTGGTTACTGAGCGTAAGGTCCGATCCACCTCCTCGCCTTGTTTATGTTTATCATGGAATGTTTACCATGGAATACAGGAATTCAAAATTCTGCACAGTTCCACTGGCAGAATGTTCCACTCCTAACATTCTGTACACACACACACACACACACACCACACACACACACACACAGCAAATGCCTCTTCTAGAGCCAGACACTCAATTATCTCACTGTTAGGGAAGCATTGGAGATTTCCTTGATGAACAGGTAAAGACAGGGAAGGAATTTTCACTGTCAGCAAAGAAACAGTTGTTATGAAAACTATAAAAAAATACTTAATGTTTCTAATGTGTTTATGTGGGTAAGGAGAGCGTGATGATCAGGGAAACAACATTTAATTATTTGTGTTTTTTTTTTATTTAAGGTAGTTTTATTTTTAGGGCCCAGTTGATAGCTTTTACAGTGTAAAGGTAGCAGCCATGTTTGTGATGAAAGACCAGTTCTGGTTGTAGGGGGACTGGTGGAAGATAGTTCTGGTTGTAAGAGGACTGATTTGCTCTTTGCGTGATGTGGTTTAGGTCCAGGATGACTGCATTTATACAGAATTAATATATGGTCCGCTGATGTCTGTTGGCCAATGAGATTTCTAGATTTTTTCTTGCCACTTTATAATAGTGTTTAAGAGAAATGTGATGGTAAATAAAACAAAATAGGTAACTATTAAGGAGGTAGGAGAGGAGAAGGAAAGGAAGGAAGGAAAAAGAAAGAAAGAAAGAAAGAAAGAAAGAAAGAAAGAAAGAAAGAAAGAAAGAAAGAAAGAAAGAAAGAAAGAAAGAAAGAAAGAAAGAAAGAAGGGGGGAAGGAAGGAGTGGTTAGGGGAAGGGGATAGAAAGTAAGGGGTGGGCAATGGACATCAATGAGTCAGAAAACATTAGTGTCATAGTAAAAGCTATCTAATTTTAATAAAGGGTGGCAAAAGACTTATTTCAAGAACTTAATAAAGTGTAATTAAAATAACAGACTGAGACCTACGGAGTAATTTAACTATAACACCTTAATACATTTTGTTTACATAAATGGGTTAAGATCTAAAACATCATTTAGTCCTTTTGGAGTTTGATAGAAAAAGGATTGAGTGCCTTCTGGTGACTCTCATTCTCCAGGGAGGGAGGGGGGGTGAGCTCTCAGTACATTAGTGGCCCCTGGTGGAGACTGGGGAGCCACAGATACCAATCCCACACATCATGGGAGGCTTGGACAAACATCAGGTGCATGCCCATTGATGTCATTGGGTGTCCCACCTCCTGGGTTAGCATCCAAAAAAATCTGGCCCCATGATTGAAGCTTCCACCTCCACCACCACCCCTTAGAGACAGTAGTCCACCAGGGTGGTCCCGCTCCCATGGCCCCATCTTGGGGGTTAAGACAGGACTCATGACCATTTGTCCTGGGTCCTACAGTAAGGGCACCCACCCGACAGCCAGCAGCTCTCCCAAAGGGGAAAAGCCCAGGCTTGGGGGTGGCATACAGATGGTGCAGGCAACGGGGCTGAAGTGCCTCTTTCCATAGGGTGGTTGTGCTAGGGTGTCCGGGATAAAATAAAAAAATAAAATCCATTAGGAAGCTGCTTAAACACTCTGGATCTTCAAACCTGGTTCCTTTAATGTGACTGTGTTTCATTATAACTCAAATATTCATATGGACATACAAAATTTGCCAGCAGATAAAGGCCTAGAGGTCTATCAAGTCTGCTCGAATGTGCAGCTAGCTCCCCTTATTCTGCAGCTACCCCTCCCTTCAACCCTTCCCTTCCAGTCCCCTGCTGACAGTTACCACTGTTTTTTTCTGGTGGTTCTAGACAATACTTGGTCACTTTGAGATTCCCTGCAATGCTTTTTTTTAATCCTTCCAATCTGATTAGCTAGTCCATTGTACTCACCAATTATGGTCATTAGTTTACAACATTCACTATATAGAGAACAATGCATGGATAACCACACACAACAAGGTTATTATTATTTTTTCTATTTCAAAGCCAGACTATCTGTGGGCCTAGATTTAGTATAAGATGTAACACAAGTATGCATGAAATGCTTATGAAATAGTGTATTGTAATATATGGGTAAGTGAAATAATATGTCTGAAAAGCATACAAAAAATCTTGGCAATATCATTGCTGAAAAGTGATAATATCATTGTTTGTGAGCTGCAATACTATTGCTCAGAGCTTGTAATACTATCGTTCAGAACTCTGAGTCATAGTATTATCAGAGAACTAGAGCAGCACAAGCACAGCACTGTTTCAAACTGTAGAGCTGGTTTCTACAGCACCAATTGAGGTTGTTAGACACCTGACATGTGATTTTCCAAAGTGCTTTATGGTTGCTGCTGTTGCTTCTGTGGGAGGCAGAACAGTTTGAAAAACATGGTGGCTGTCTCACTTAGTAAGACTAATTTTGGCACTTGTACCGGTACAGTACTTTTGGCAGAGTGATTAAAATTTTTTAATTTAAACTATTATCTGGTTGATCCTTTCCATCACTGAGCTCTGGAAATGCTGGCTACGAGGCTGATGGCTGCACGACTGATGAAGGACAAGACATTCACAGAGTGAGAGAGTTAGTATTCTGTGCAGTGGTTCAGCAGCCATTCTCACAGGATATCTCTAAAACAACTCAGAGCAGCAGAAATTTGAATCGACTCCATATATTACAAAATATATTAGATAGGTGAGTGTGTCTCACAGAGAGTAATACCATCTCAGGGTTCTGGGATGGGAACCTCTCAAGCTTTGCTCTGGAGCTTCCCATGCCCCCACAACCTCTTGATGGTATTACTCCCTTGTAATACACACTCACCTATTAGACAGGTGTACTGGCCTAATCTTTTGATTTATGATGCAGAGGTTGGTATCTCTACAGATTCCTGTTACCCCTGAGAAAATTGGTGGATGGCCCCTTGGGGGCCCTATTTCTGATATTGGACATTGTGGGCCCTCCGGGACCCATAGCTCGGCATAGGAATGCCCAATTTACAATTCCAAGGCGTCATTTTCTACATTTATTGCCATGCCAAGTTGGATGGAACAACTTAGAAAATCCAAAATGGCTGCCAAAATCCAATATGGCCACCATATCACAAGTAAATACTTGATTTTCTAATAATTTCCAAATCCCTAGCTTCCAAGATAACAATTATCAATAATTCATGAACATCTGTATATTGAACATTTATGACATCTATATATTGCTTTGAGGCTCCCTGTTAGACACAGGACCAAATGCACACATTAATACTACATAAAGCAATTGAATTCATGAGGCAATTTACTGATAAAACACTTTGAAGTATGTACAGTAATGCTTAAAATCTAAATGTTGTATGTGCTGATTTGCTGTTTAGAATGAAGTCATTGTATTAATGATTTGATCCCACACTATAAATATTTTGGGTCAACAGTACACCTTGGTTGTAATGTCCAGTTTTGAAGTCATTATATTGAAGTCCACTCTGGATCTGAACTGTCACATTCACTCCAAAAGCTTAAACATTCATCCACAGAAGTGTGTTCATTGGTTGCCAATGTGTCTTTTTCAGTGTCATCATCTCCTGTACAATCAGTCATTGGTGCTGTGGTCGAAGGTTTTTGTTTGGTCTTCTGTAGGTGTCTTTGAGGTGCTGACTCACCTTCGTCATCTGCCTCACCTCCGTCAGCTACACATCGTCAGCCAGTTAACCTTCCGCCCTTTCTTCTATGATGTAGGATGTCAGGTTACTGAAACCCAGTGAACCACACATGTTTCAGCATTTCATCCTCTCATTTCCATCCTGACAAACAAGGGTCAACTTTTGGGGTTTCCAGCTCTGTGCAGTGGCACCAATAGTAGGCTATGATTTGATCTCTTTATGAGCTGACATAGGCTCACTGGGTCTGGCAGAATTGTTTGTGTAGTCTTCACTTTCAGGTTATTGTATTGCCTTACTTGTGTGTCTACCAGATCTCTTCCTCCTGTACCATGGTACATGCAGTGTTGAATGAAGGTCTTGACATTTTGTTCAGTGTCTTGTGAAGCATATTGCTTTCCCAAGCCCTGAAAGGAGATTATTCTTTCTTTGACCCTGTGCTAACGTTGAAAGATTAATTTCTTTGATACCTTGTAGAAATAACTCGCTGCATCGCATCCAAAGACAGTGTGGTATGCTGGCAAATTGAGACTTGCAGCATGTCCAGTGTGACTGTATATAGATCCTATGTTTACAAATATGTCGAGAATCGATTTGGAGCATCCATGGTGAATCCGGAAGGGTCTTCATGAAAGTGTAAACCATCAGGAAGAGGATATATGTATCTTTGGCTTGGACGATAACTGGGCCTTTCGTAAGAGCACAATGCAGTACTATCCTCGTATCTGCCTCCTCATGGTTGCAGGAAAACAGGAATTCTTCTGAATCTGGGTATATAGTATACATGCTTCTGCCATTGCTGATAGTAAGTGGGTATCGCAAGTTTCTTCTGACATCCTCTTGTCTAACTTACTCATTGAAGTGCTGTATGAGATCTGTTTTGCTGTTGTTGTTGTGAAGGTACTGCTGATACACCTTTCCTTGTGGCATCTCTTGCGAATCTGATCCCATGTAAAGTTGCATTCCTCCTTTTCCTATCTCTTGCTCAGCTTGTTCTTGCTGTTTCACCTAGAACTCTTGATCATCCTTATAATTATCAAAAACGACGATGACTTCTGCTGGGTTTGCTGTAGTTGGAGGTGTGAATGCGACAAGAAGTGCTTTCCAAAGGCTGTCCCATGTATGCTGTGCAGGAACTGCTCTGACCATCGCCATGGTGTCAGATGTGTACACTGAGCGTAACGGAGGAGGGAAGAACTTGAGCTTCTGCTTCACCGATGAGATCTTTTCTTAAGACATGTTTGTATTAGGTTTGTAAAGGATTCTGACTGGAGTTGCTATTGCAAGAGGATATGTTGTGAGCAGATGGGAAAATGCATCTTTCTTGTCGGGGCAATTTGCAACAATGATACCGAGAGCCTGACGGTCTTCTTTCGATACTGATTCTGCTTTGGGTTTCTATTTTTTCTTGTCCATTACTGTGGAAATTCTGCTGTGTTTAATGGGCTTGAAGCAACCAACTTTCCTTGATAGGAGACGGTCATTTATAAATGCACTTAACATAACTTCACCTGTAGCCCTTTCCTTCAAAACGCCCTTTACTATTGTCGGCGGTATTTCAATGCCTATTGTGATGTGTCATGCCACACCCTGACATGGATCTAAATATGTGTGAAGTTTCTTCACTAGCTCTTTCACTTGACCTCATGTTTCTTCATGACACCATGTCAACTCATTGTGTGTGGCCGATGTTTTCAGAAGCATCTTCTCCTTCAGTGAGAAATAAATTTTAGCGAGCTTGTGGGAATTCAAAACAAAGACACCAGCAGCTTCCTCAGACATACTGTAACTGCCTCTCATGGGTCCACCCCTCACCTACACCTCTCTGTTGATTGAGACCTCAGTCACTTGATCACCAAATATCGTGGAGAACGCCTCACCAGACAGACTAACCCCAATGCCATATTCCTCCAGTTCATTGTATGCATTCTCATTGATGGTTTTCAGATTGATGAGGTCTATGCCATGTCAAATACCAAGAGTAGTTTTGATAGTTGAATACAAACAGTAAAGGTAGAATATCTTGTTGAGCCTGTAGATGCAAGTTCAGATTCTTGTCTCTGTATGCGGTGACCTTGGCGAGAAGAGAGCTGGTGTCACCAATGTAATATATGATTAAGGCTTATTGTGGGTAGAATTCAGATCCTTTCAAAATGTTGTTGTAGGACAGTTCAAAGGTCAAAAAAGTTGTTGTACTATCATTTTGACATCACATCAATAGTAAAACAACTTTTGAGCCTTTTCCTGCCGCCTGATTGGCTCTCTCCATGAGGTCCTAAGGACAAAAAAAATTCCAACATGGTGGCCCGATTCTCCTACTATTGGTGGCAATGAAAGCTTCCTATTTTTAATAGGAAGAGCCTCCCACAACTTCATGTCCAAAATGTTTTTTATACCATTTTATAATAAAATGTGCCATAAAGAGAGAGAGCAAATGGGAGAGGAGAGAAGTCATGCCGAAAAGAGAGCAAGCAGGAGTGGTGAGAAGCCACTGTGGAGAGAGAGAGAGATAGTGGGGAGAAGCCACAGTGATTAAAAGTGAGGAGAGGCAGCAGACACTGGAAGCAGGAGTAGCAACAGATATTTTTTAATTTTTCTTTTGATGTTGCTTACGCGCATGTGCAAGAAATATGTTGCAACATCTTGCTGCAGAAGCAGGTTGTGAAGGTGTGGCACTGTTGTGGCCAATGCCCCCACTGCCTTTTGAGACTTGGCCTGCTTTCCCCAATGGGGTGGCATGCTGCTGATGACACTAGTTCAGCCAGTGTGCCACCACCTTGAAACGTTTTAGCCACTGCAATCAGGGGCCACCTCGTCATTACAGCTTCAGCCATTCTGCTGTAATGAGGGAGGGACCCATCATTGCAGGGTGGCCCCTCTGCATGCCCCTGACCCAGTTTGCTAATGGGGAGCCCAGTCCCTGTCGGCATAATGTCACCGCCCGGAAGTTTCTGTTGTCTGCTGAGGGGGTGCCCAATCCACCTCGGCATCATGTCCCCCCCTTTCTTTGCTGACAGGGCACCCAATCCCTGCTGGCTTCAGTCCCCCTTTCTCACATAAATTTGCTGATGGGGGAGCCCACTCCCCATCGGAATAATACCCCCCTCAATGAATTGTGTGCTGAGGGGGGTGCCCAGTCCCCCTCGGCGCTTCCCCTCCATATGTGGCGATGGGGATGCCCAATCCCCTGTCGGCTACAGTCCCCCCCAAAACACTCAGATGGCATGCTGGGAGCCCACCCCAGTGTGAAAAATGTCCCTGTAAAAAGAAAAATGGCCGCACAATGGTTTTCTTTTTTTTAAACCTTGTAAAACAGAAAATGGTTCTTTGTTCAGTCCATCACCCTGCCCCCAACCTGCACCAACCCTCTACGCACCCTGCCTCCCCACACCCCTCTTACCTTATACTTACCTCCAGAGCCCAGTGTGACGATCTTCGGTGGACTGGGAACACGTCTGCACTCTTCAAAGCCAACCGCGAACTGAAGAAATGCCGGTAAGCTGTATAATGGCATAAATTGTTTTTTTTCAACTTTGGTGCATATCTCAGGCATTTTTTTGAATTTTGGCACCAAAATTTCAACATGAGGTTATTGGGACCATTCCTCATGAATTCACCACTGTCATGGCATTATTCGGTCCCGAAAGGTGATTTTGTGGTCACTGTGCAGAATCACCTTTCGGGACCGATTAACGAAGTGACAGTGCCAGTGTTCATGAGGTGGGCTCTCAAAAAGTCTATGTTGCAAATCTGGTGGAAAAAATCCAACAAAACAACTGTTTTTCAAGCATGCCTTCGCAGTTGCTACGCTCGCTCGTAACTTTGCGAATTTGCAATATTTTCACTCCAGATTTTCAACTTTGGTATTTTTTTCACACCTCCTTACGAAAAGTACAGCTGTCATTTTTCACATCCTGGCCAAAATATGTTTTCGCACATCCGGCGCAGAATAGCGCGGTCACTGTGGGAAATCAGTGCTCAGGACAGATAAAGAAAATGTCAGTGACACTGTTCATGAGCAGGGGTCCTAAATGCCTATTTTGAAAATTTGGTGATGATAGTCCGTCAGTGACTGTTACAAGTGTGCATTGTGCAGTTTCCACACATCCTTACAACTTCAAGATTTGTAATATTTTCACACCAGATTTTCAACACTGGCATTTTTTCACACCTCCTCACAAACAGTACAGCTGCCATTTTCACATCTTGGCTGAAATGTATTTTCACACTTCTGGTGCAGAATAGCGTGGTCGCTGTGGGAAATCACTGTTCGGGACAGATTAAGATCAAACAAGTGAGAGAGGGGGAGTGAACAAGCTCAACTGAGCTCTTTTGGGACTGCTGCAGATTTCTTTGTGGGCAGAAAAAGGCACCAATGCAGGCAGGATCCCAGTACAAAAGGGCAGCCTGCAGTGCCAGGAGAAACAGAATGAGCGAGTGAGAGAGGGGGATTGAGCGAGCTCAACAGAGCTCTTTTGGGACTGCTGCAGATTTCTTTGTGGGCAGAAAAAGGCATCAACTCAGGCAGAGGCCCAGTACAAAAGAACAGCCTGCAGCGCCGGGAGAAAGAGAATGAGCAAGTGAGGGAGGGGGAGTGAACAAGCTCAACAGAGCTCTGTTGGCACTACTGCGGATTTCTTTCTGGGCAGAAAAAGGCACCAACCCAGGCAGAAGTCCAGTACAAAAGGGCAGCCTGCAGTGCTGGGAGAAACAGAACAAGCAAGTGAGAGAGGAGGAGTGAGCAAGCTCAGCGGAGCTCTGTCAGGACTGCTGCAGATTTCTTTGTTGGCAGAAAAGGTGCCGATACAGGCAGGAGCCCAGTACAAAAGGGCAGCCTGCAGCACTGGGAGAAACAAAATGAGTGAGTGAGAGAGAGGTAGTGAGCGAGCTCAATGGAAATCTTTCAGAACTGCTGCAGATTTCTTTGTGGGCAGAAAAATGTGCCAACGCAGGCAGGAGCCAAGTACAAAAGGGCAGCCTGCAGCGCTGGGAGAAATAGAAGGAGTGAGTGAGAGAGGGGAAGTGAGTGAGCTCAAAAGAGCGCTGTTGGGACAGCTGTCAACTTCTTTGTGGGCAGAAAAAGACGCCAATGCAGGCATGAGCCCAGTATAAAAGCGCAGCCTGCAGCCTTGGGAGAAATAGAATGAGCGAGTGAGAGAGGGGGAGTGAGCTAGCTCAATGGAGCTCTGCCGGGACTTTAGAGTTGCTCACCTTCCCACCCAGGGTCCTCTGTGGTCCTATATTACAGCAGGGTCTCTGGAGTGGAGACAAAGGAATGATTGGATACTTCTAGGACTGCTGTAATAATACAGATTCAGTTCTGTTTATTTCTCTAACTGAGCTAAGTACTGAGCTATACTGTTATGATTGCTGTAATAATACATATTTATTTGTTCTGTTTATTTCTCCAACTGAGCTGAATAATACTTGGAGTGCAATAGGATTTCTAACTGGGCTAAGTGAAACTATATGATAGCTGAGAACAAAAGTATGGTAGCTGAGGGAGAAAACAGACAAGGAGGCTTTAGAATTGCTACAGTAATGGTATCTAATGGATGAGATTTGAGACTGAATTAACCCAGTCCGCAAGGAGCAGTAGGGGATTAGTGTGGGAGGGTGTGTATCATTGGGATGCTACAGAGACCCCCCTTTTTCTAAACTCCTTTAAAGTCTGTTGCAACAGCATACATTCTTCTTTCTTTCTTTTTTCTAAGTCCCTGGTTTCCCCATCAGACAGGAAGGCCACCTATCTGATGTCCTATCTATCCCTGAACTGCTTGTGGTCTCAAATCTAAATTCCAGATCCTTGAACATATTGCTTCTCGATCGTGCACACACTCGCCTGCATGGTCGTGCACACTAGATCTGAGCGAACGTGCGAATACGCACACTAGGGTGGAGAGAGGACATAATCCTAATACCATATGTCATGAGTGCCAAGGTAAAGGACATATCGCTAGGTATTGCCCACGGAAAAAGAAAGAGAATACCCATTTTGCCCTTGTTAACTGGGGTCAATACCTGACTAAAGCACAAGTAAATGGGAAAGAGGTCCCTGCACTCTTAGCTTCTGAGAGCAAACAGACTTTGATACAAGCTGCTTTATTACCTAAAGAAAAAAATAAGAGCATGACCACAGTGCCTTGTATTCATGGGGATAATTATGATTATCCATTACAGTGTGTCAATTTAAATATTCAAGGGCAGGTACAAGAAATGGATGTTGGATTGGTCCCAAACCTACCTATACCTGTAGTGATTGGATGTGACCATCCTCATTTTGAGACTCTGATGGTTACTGACTCTAATGTGAGTGCTGTCACCACCAGGGCCCAGAAAAAGCAGACATCAATCCTGCCTCAAGTGTTTCCTTTTGAGGATGACATTTTTGATTGCCCTGGTAAAGACAGAAAGTCCAAACTAGAAAGAAGAAGGGCAAAGTTATAGTGGAACTGTAAAAAGGACATTTCAAACATTATGAATCATCCCAATGATAATGAAATGTTTAAAAATGAACAAACAAATGATGTTACATTGGCGCCTTGTTTTTTACAGGTTGTAAAGGCAGATGAAAAAGAGGAATACCCTAGATATGTGATTTTTGATCAATTGCTGTACAGGGAATGTAAGAACCTTAAAACAGAAATGGTAGTAGAACAGTTAGTAGTACCTCTGAAATATTGACAGCAATTAATTACCCTTGCTCATGACATTCCTATGGCAGGCCACTTAGGAGGGATAAGACCCTGAGTCATTTGTTGTATTGCTATTTTTGGCCAGGAATTCATGAACAAGTGGCTACCTACTGTCAAAGCTGTCCAGCATGCCAGAAAGTTTCCACTGTCACAAAATCAGACAAGGTACCCTTACAGCCCCTCCCCTTGATAGATGCCCCTTTTTCTCGCATAGCAATGGATGTTGTAGGACCATTACCAAAGAGTAGCAAGGGTAACCATTTCATTCTCGTGGTATGTGATTACACCACAAAATACCCTGAGGCAGTGCCCTTGTGAACAATCACAGCCCCTAGAATAGCAGAGGAACTCCTAAAGATATTTAGTAGAGTTGGAGTACCCAAAGAAATACTCACTGATAGAGGCAGCAATTTTCAATCCTGTTTGCTAGCATGTCTCTACCAGTCACTGGGTATTGGGGCAATATATACATCTCCTTACCACCCACAAACTGATGGGCTTGTGGAACAGTTCAATAAAACATTGAAGAAAATGCTCATGAAATATGTGCAAGATGTAGGAAAATCTTGGGATCTTAATTTGCCATATTTGATGTTTGCATATAGGGAGGTACCGTAGGCGTCCACTGGTTTCTCCCCATTTGAATTACTATATGGGAAGAATCCAAGGGGACCCTTGGATATTATGAAAGAGAAATGGGAAGGCAGGAAGGGATTAGAGGGTACCCCGACATTAGAATATATTACCCATTTGAGGCAAAAACTGACTAAATACTGTATATCACTTTGGCCCACCAGCATAACAAAGAAAAACAAACAGACCAAAAAACTTATTATGACCAAGGAGTGGGACATAAGACTTTAAAAACAGGGGAAAAAGTGTTACTGTTGTTACCCTCTTCAGAAAGTAAACTTACTATGAAATGGCAAGGATCATATGTTATCCGTCGACAAACAGGTCCAGTAACATATGAAATTGAAATGCCAGACAGACAGAAGAAAGTTCAAATATACCATGCTAACCTCCTTAAAAAAATGGTATGACAGAAATTCTACCCTTGTATGTTATGTCTGTCCGGAACAATCACACTGTGAGTCAGAACAGGTATATACAAGACTGGAATGTGTGGGGGGGCTCTGAAGACTTAGTGGTAAACCCCGATCTTACAGAATCACAAAAGAAGGATCTAGAAGCAGTAATACAAACCTTCAGGTAAACTTTTTCCTGCCAACCAGGAAAAGTAGTGGGGGTAGAAGATGATATACATGTAGTGCAGGAGACAGCCATAAGACAAAAACCTTACCAGCTGCCTGAAAGGTTAAGGGGAGAAGTTATTAAGGAGGTCAAGAAAATACATGCCATGGGTGTAATAGAGCCATCAATGAGTGAATGGGGTTCACCCATGGTGACAGTTAATAAAAAGAAGGGTGGCATCAGAATTTGTCTAGACTTCCAGCATCTAAATGCCATATCCAAATTTGACGCCTACCCTATGCCCAGAATTGACGACATAATAGATCGACTTGGCAAAGCCAAAATATATCAGTACCCTTGACTTAACTAAAGGGTACTGGCAGATCCCGCTTAAGACCTAAGCCAGGGGGAAAAAACTGCTTTTAGCACCCCGATAGGACAGTTCCAATTTACTACCATGCCCTTTGGGCTGCATGGGGCCCCAGCCACCTTTCAGCAAATGATGGACAATATTTTACACTCACATATGGATTATAGCACCGCCTACCTGGACGATGTCGTCATATTCAGTCCCAGTTGGGGAAGAACATGTACAACAGTTGTCAAAGGTACTAAGAGCCATCACACAAGCTGGATTGACTATAAATCCTAGAAAATGTGTATTAGGTATGAAAGAAGTAAAATACCTTGGTTTCAGGATTGGTGATGGACAAATAAAACCAGATATAGGGAAAATAGATACAGTCGCCAATAGTCCCCGCCCACTCACGAAACATCACGTGCGATCCTTTTTAGGGCTCGCAGGCTACTACAGACATTTTGTACCTGACTTTGCAACTATAGCCAGCCCTCTAACAGATTTAACAAAAAAGGATCATCCTAACATTGTAAAGTGGACACCAGAGTGTGAAGAAGCATTTAGTACTATAAAAGGTTATTTGCGTGCTACACCTACACTCAAAAGTCCAGATTTTGATCTTCCTTTTTATTGTCCAAACTGATGCATCCAACACTGGTTTTGGGGCTGTCCTAACACAGATAGTAAAGGGAGAAGAACATTCCATAATTTATATAAGCAGAAAATTACATGTTAGGGAAACCAAATACTCCACTATTGAGGAGTGTTTGGCACTGAAATGGGCTGTTGAGACCCTAAAGTTTTATCTATGGGGGGCTGAATTTGAAGTTTGGACAGACCACAACCCATTGTGCTGGTTGCAGGTAATGAAAGAAAAAAACCCATGAATCATGCAATGGTACCTGGTCCTGCAGCCATATCACTTTACTATTAAACATAGATCAGGAGCTGCAAATAAAAATGCAGACTACATGTCTCGTTATGGGGCAGACATGATTAACTCTGTTGAAACAGAAGATATCAGACCTCAGGGTAAATAGTGTATTAATAATATGACTTATAACTGATGTTGAATTATATAATTAAAGTAAAAAGGGGATCCCGAGGTGGAGTTTCAGAGAGAAGGGAGGGCTGAAGCTCCATCTCTTAAAATGAGAGATCTGAAATGCCAGGATGTAATTGGTTAGTTTTCTGATTCTAAAAACACGTTTGTTTAAAAACCTTCTAGGTTTTTACTTAGGTAGGGAGGAGTATGTGAAAGGATCATTGGGATGCTACAGAGACCCCCCTTTTTCTAAACTCCTTTAAAGTCTGTTGCAACAGCATACATTCTTCTTTCTTTCTTTTTTCTAAGTCCCTGGTATCCCCATCAGACAGGAAGGCCACCTATCTGATGTCCTATCTATCCAAGAACTGCTTGTGGTCTCAAATCTAAATTCCAGATCCTTGAACATATTGCTCCTTGATCGTGCGCACACTCACCTGCATGGTCATGCGCACTAGATCTGCGCGAACGTGCCAATATGCACACTAGCGCTATTGCGCTTGGTAAAACATTTCTTTTTCCTTTAAAAAGCATTGTGAGGTTTAAATACATGTCTTTAGGCTGTTTGAGCCTTGTTTTGTTGAAAGAAATGAACCTTTCACAGCCTTGTAAACAGCTGTAACTCTGCTCGAGTTAAGAAGAAGTTTCAGATAGCAGCCATAGAGATTATGTAAAACAAAAACCCCTACAAAAGTCCTGATATAAAGCCTGCACAACACTGAGACAGACTAATTTAGGAATAAGGCTTTAAAATGTCCCTGGAAAGAGTCTAAGTTAAAAGGAAACAACATGAGAAATGGCATTTTATCTTTGTAGCATAAGCTTTGCAACAGATAAATGCTTTAGCACAACAGTTCCTTTGAGAAGCCTCAATTTGTTAATGTTTGTTGTTGTAAGATGTTTTAAACCATGTATATTAAGCCTAGGTTGTTAGAATTCAGTGAGAGAACCTTTATTAAGTAAATAGAAATATATTTACCCTTATGTTTGAACACTGAACTTAGACTGGTGTTTGTCCTGAGTGCCCTCTGATTCTCTTTAGCTTCTGCTTCATTCTCTACAGAGCCGGCCGGCCATTTTGTCATCATCTTTATAGGCAGAGAGCTAAAGGGAGGAGTCAGTAGGACACTGGGACAACCCATTATTTGCTATTTTTGTTTATATGATGTCAAAACACAACTGAACTAACCAGAAACATTATATTCTTGTATTGAATATGCCTGATATTATATAACTAGTTGTAGGTGCCTGAAGTAAAATGTTTTGTTAATAAAAATACAAAAGGGGAGGAGTCTTCCCATCCTGTGACTAGCTAGCACTAGATAAGAAGGACATCTTCTGTTAAAAGATCAGATCCTCGTAGGGATCAGCAAGGAGCTGATCCATACCTGACACTAGTACCTCCTAGTGGTGAAAACTTGGTATTGCAGAATTATATTTTTATTTTGGATTTTTCTCCTTTTTTTTATTTTCTTTGTCGACAAGTTTGCTTAATTTACTTATTTGAATGCTGAATAAAAGCTACTTTTTGGTTCTTCATCCTGGTGTCCTTGTATGTGAATCCTACTAACCTCTTACAGAGGGAACAGGAATTTGAGTAAGTAGGGGCCTAACAGTTGTAATAGGGTACAGAACCTGGGAGTAAGAGCCCGTACCATAAGATGGGAGCCAAAATGGGGCAGGTGCCACATGTCAATAGGGAAGGCATCTTTGAAAGGGTGGTAGGCTGTACAGGATGTGGGTCCACCATGATCCTGGACTGGGCTTGGAAGATTGGGGGGGTGTATGGTCTATAGATGACTGGCTAGTTTGAGGGAGGAACTGTGGAGGTTAGGGAGGAGTCTAAGTGGCAGGGCAGATGTGTATGGTAGGCATCCTGGGGGGGATAGGGGATGGCAAAGGGGGATGTAGGAACAACAACTAGGGAGTGAAACTGACCCCAGTATCAGAGGCACTAAGAGAAAAGACAGTAGAAGAGAGGGGGTGCCCGAGGCAAGGGGCGGTCTCCTGATGGGGGAGGCAGAGACCACGAGGAGTACCAGGGCCGAGAGCAAATGGCTGTGGGTAGGGAGGGACCAGGGGTGGTATGGAGGGGAACATGTAGGAGGGGGGAACTGATAGGGGAAGAGATGTAGGAGGGGTATTGACTAGGAATAGACTTGAACGTCCGCTATAGGAGAGAGAGGGGGAGCAGGAACATACTGAAGGGGGGAGGAAAAGGGCATGAGAGGGATGGCAACAGCTAGGGAAGAGATAGCGAGGACCAAAGGGTAGAAGGGGCTAGTAAGGAAGGAGGGGGTGGTGACTGCAGGAGCGAAAGCTATGGGAAGGGGGAAGGATGGGAGGGGCATCACTATTGGGGTAGAAGGGAATGGGGGCTCTAAATCAACAACAGTGGGGAAAGGAGAGGGGTTGGAAATCAGCAGGGGAGGAAGATAGGTCAACATGGGAAGCCCAATAGGAAGTAGTCAGGCTGGGAAGCGGTCCAAGGGGAATCGGAGGAATAAGATAGAGAAAAGGGGTGAGGCGGAAGTAGGAGGTACATATACAGAAATCACAGAGGGTGCACCTAGCGGGGTTAAGTGGCAGGGAAGAATGAATACTAGGGTGGTGGAAGGGACATTAGAAGAGAAAGGGGGTAAGGGACAGGGGTACTCATCTTGGGGGATTCTATACTGAAATGAGTGAGATGGGGAAGAAAGGGGGAAATGCACAGCCGTATTTGGGTTGAAACTGTCCCCAGGTTGATTGCAGGAGGAGCAGGGCAGGCACTGCTCAAGCATGCAGTGAGTGGGAGGAAGAAACCTCATTTACTGTTGTATGTGCATACAAATGACTTGGCGGGAGACACTGTGGAAGTAGTGAGGGGGAGGTTCGAGTAGTTGGGCAGGCAGTGTGAGGTACCATGTGCAAGCATGGGGAGGAAGGGTAGGCTTGAGGAGTTCAATGAGTGGCTGAGGGATTGGGTTAGTGATTAACTGGGTTAGGGTCTGAGAGGAATAGTGACTTGTATATGGGGGACAGGGTACACTGGAGCAGGAAGGGGAAGGGAGTATTAAAGGCAGCATTACTGCCAGCCCACTGGCGCTGAGGGTTGAGGCACTGGATGCCACACCTCACGCCATGCTGGCGACCCAGGTTCGGATGTGAGCCCAGGCTGCCAGAGGTCATCAGGGCAGGGATAGGATTGAGCATCCAGAGGACTCCTCTCCTATCCTGAGGTGGGAACCAGGGACCCACTGCTCTGTAGTGGCCCCTGGTGACAACCGGGGGCACTACTAGAGTGATGTAGTAAAGAGAGCTGAGTGTGGCAGACGTTGGCACACTGTGCCTAAGCATCATTGATCACCTGAACTCGGCAAAAAAAGGGAGAAAAGTGGAAAATGGTCTACGGTCAGGCAGCATGAGCTTCTGACCGCCACTGACAGTTCTTAGGCATAGTACTTTCACTTCCAAATACCTAAACAGCACATATAAGCAAGCAACATTCAGCATTGACAAATGCTTGTTTTCAAAACTGCTGCAGCAATTGTGTTTAGTGTCGAGAGGAGTGTAGGATAATGGCTGACACTAGTCCATGAAGGAGAAGAGCAGGACCACACTGAGCAGCCAGGACCAATCAGGACTATAAACACAAGGTATGATACCTTGTCAAAATGAAACTTTTTTTTTTAATATATATGGAACCATATACTATATAAAACAGTGGATGGTCACCCATCCACAACTAAGGCGTGTTTCCCTCTTTGGAGTTGATGATATCAGTGAGACCTCTCATTCATCGGCTCCCTCGAAGGAAACACAACCTTACTGTGGATGGTCACCCATCCCCTATTCTATACATAGCCTGTCACCCACTGACCCATGGTGCCAGAGGTTTCCAGCATTTGTGACTGTAATTCAGGGAAAGATTCAACCAAGAGGGCAAGATTCAGGGATTCTGCTGATATATATCTTCTCATGTTGATGAGTTTTTCCCATAGTCTGTCGGTTAGTGAGTCTTGAATCTTGGATCCCATGAATTGTATGAGAGCCTCGATGGACTGTTTATGTAATGTCATCAATCTAGAATAGTGGCGTCCTTCCAAGGCCTGGTCAACAGATCCATCCACTGTTATCCCCGCCTGAACCCATCAGTCACAAAGTCCCATAGCACCATATCACTTGTACAGGATCTTCTGCCTCACCATCAGTTCATTAAATCTTCCCATCAAATTAACCACTTTTGTATATTTTGCTTCTTTCCACATTATTTGTGCAATCTTGTAGAAAACTGCATGATCGCTATGGTTGAAGATGTGGTCAATTTGTAGGTCATCCATTAGAGCCATGAGAAAGTCATGGTAATATTTGCAAACTGCATCATCTGGTTCACATGGTATAATGGGCAGGAAATCAGTTTCAGATTTGAAGGTAGTGGTCGATGTTGCTTTTTTATTGAAAGCTGTCCATGATCCTTTGACTGGAAGAGATTCATCTTCTCTGGAAGATTCTATACTTGCTGCCAGATCCAAATACAATCTTTTCTCAAAGATCAAACTTGGTCCTTCTTTCATCAAGCTTGGTCCTTCTTTCATCCTCATCATAGGATGGGATGATTGGTGGGGGGTTCTCTTTCCTATTTTATAATCCCCATAGTCAATAGGTTCTGAGCTCTCAAAGGTTTCCTGGACTTCTCTTGTTGAGCTGCTTGGAATGTTCTGTTCTTGTACTGGCAAATCACAGATGACAGCAGGATGCAAAATTCGGGGTACGTAAATCATTGAGTTAGTGTCATGTGTTGTTCAGACTCCTATTAATGTCTGTTGCTTACCATCTGAGTTATCAATTGTGACAAGAGTTGGCTATCCAGGCGGAATCGTGTGCTGTGTTTTTTTTTCTCAGATTTACTATTATGAGCTAATTTCTTGTTTTGTCTTCTGACATCTGTGTAAGAAATACCAGCCCCCGAATGATGTAGAAGATTGATTGCTTCTTTACTTCCAGTGAGACGATGAATGACCATGGATAGATCAATCGACTTTGGAGAATGTTCTCCAGTAATGAGGCATTGATAGTCACTAGCAATGGACCATATCTTGGTAGCTTGAATTTCTGTTGGGATGGTCACCTAACCTAGAGCATTAATCTTCTTAAAAGGGCTTATAGAGAGAGCTATCTCACTGAAGATTTCCAGAATGGGTTCATAATTTTCAAGCTCAGAAAGCAAGTCTTTGTATGCCATAGGAAACTGCGGTGACTCAATTTGTCTATCTATTAATTTCTGATTGATCATCTTTGCAAATACCTTGGTGATGTCACTATCCCTGAGCCCATCTCCTCTCAATGTTGCCAAAGAATAATCAAGTGGGTTTACTTTTGTCAAGTGAAGATTGAGATGATTCCCGTGTATCCCCTTCCCCACAGTAAAACCTATCTCATCTCCGAATTCATTGCTGATAAGATTCTTCAACTGAAATGTGTGATTTATTCCAGCATCTTGTTCGCATCCATTGAACTCTAGAGGTTATGAAGATCCTCCAGTAACTCTGGGAGTAAATAACAACATTTCTGGTCAACAACCTTTTTTCTCACGATTTGAAGAAACTCCATTTCAGCACTCTTTGTGTGAATGCTTTCCAGTCCTCCTGGTGTTTGTCACTGTCATTTGCCGACATAGACAAACATGTTGTAACAACTTTGATGGTATTTGGTGTCTGCAGCAAAGATGTCATCATTGGTGGTAGCTACCTTCAAACGTTTGGCTACACCAGACAAAAGATCATCATCAAAATTTTCATTGCATAACATGCTTTCATGCAATGTAATCTTTCCATCTTCAAGTTCAACTCTTTGGGATTTTTTCTTCCAAATTTCATCTCTTTTTCCTTTTCTTATCACAGACGAAGCAGGTCTCATACTTCTTAAATTCCAACTATTTCCTTTTACATCGAGTTACATGGACTGGTTCACTGCTATTGGACATCTATGGGTTGGGTATGCCAGAGAATTCAGCTTTAGAAGATTGATCCAAAGAAAGTTGTTTAGTTGAGTTGGTGTTTAATTTCCTTTCACTGGTGAAATTTTGGTGACACCTTGTATAAACAGGTAGGCCTGTTTCTCCAGAGCCAGGGGGGAAGTTGATCATGGATTTTATTCCATACGAGGTTGAAGTTTCTGGCATACTTGGAAGCTGGTTTTGTGACTGACCATTTCTCTGCAAAAGCCTAAGTGGTATTCAGACCATTCTCTCCTAATATTTGTTGCAGTTCTGTATCTCTAATTTGGTTCTGACAAAGAACACAGGTAGGCAAATCGGATGGATTGACCAATCCAACAGGTACAACTAGAGGGCTATCCATGTTTCTGAAACAGAAACAGAAACTAAAATTAAAAAGTAGAAACTAGAAATACAAACTAAACAGGCATACAACATACATGAACATGCCATGCAGTCCTGTGAACAAAGTGGCAAATTGTCACAGAGTGGATACAATTTTGGGTAAATGGCACAAATAAGCAGATTGATGCGCTATGCATAGTTTATTTATATTTATGTTGTACTATATTAATTTAATATGCATTTATATTAAACATAATAATAATAAACTCCCCATTCATGAATCATTGATAATCAATATCTTGGAAGCTAAGGATTTGGAAATTATTAGAACATCAAGTATTTACTAATGATATGGTGGCCGTATTGGATTTTGGTGGCCATTTTGGATTTTCTAAGTTTTTCCATTCAACTTGGCATGGTAATAAATGTAGAAAACGACACCTTGGAATTGTAAATTGGGCATTCCTAGGCCGAGCTATGGGCCCGGAGGGCCCACAACGTCCAAAATCAGAAATAGGCCCTCCAAGGGTCCATCCACCAATTTTCTCTGGGGTAACAAACAAATTCTGAAAGGTGAGGTCTAGGTGAGGTGAAAGGTGAGGTCACAGAAATCTGCAGAGATATCAACCTCTGCACCGTAAATCAAAAGATTAGGCCAGTACATTTGTTTAATCTATTACTCTATTCATGTATTGAAGTGATACTGTCTAAGTCTTACCTTCTAATTATAACTATTATAAGTCTTACCTTCTAATTGTAACTAGGTTCAGCCTTCCCACTGGACACCATTAGAAATGAGTTCATTACTCACTGGTGCATATGGTTCTTATGAATAATTTATAATTATAGTTAATATTTAAAGGTGAAAAGTCTTCACAAAGGGTCCCACTCCCAAGTGTGGGGCTCATCCCAATGTGCACTTTGTGAGCAAAAACATTTTGGTTTTCAGTCTGTTTACTGTATTATAGCAGATTGTATCCAACTAATGTTGCTTACTTGTAGGCAACCATCTCGTTTTACTACAAATCCCAGATTTCCTTGCAGCTAACAGAGCAGTATGCAGTAGTAGGAGATTCAATAGACTCCAGCAAATTTTAGAGTTTTTATAACCTCTGATCAGGGGCTAGTTTCACAAAACTTTGCCCCGGTGCAAACCCAGCTTGAGCAGCACAAACTGATTTTTGCACCGAAGTGGTATTCATAAGCACCCTTAAACTGGTTTTGTGCCAGGGCAATGTGTGGAGGATAGCCACGATGCAAATAAGGGGGAAGGGACCTGTATATTCATGCAGTCTCATTCACGAAGTATTTTCTCCCCATAAGAGCTTTTTGTTGGGTTCCCTTGTGTTGAGAAAATACCACCAAGCAAGACCTTGCTATAATTCTGTGCTACCCTAGTGGTTGGCAGAGGTACTGTGGCAGTTCTCCCTCCCCCTCCAGCCCAATAGGTAAAAACTTAATTTCATTCCCTCATGCAAGTTGTTCCACCCCCTCGCCGATCGCCATCCTGATATCAAATAATGAGATTCACTGGCAGTCTAGTGTTTCCATCCCTCACCAATCACCAGCCCAAAAAGGAAAAAATGAAGTTACCTTGGTGCCACCCCCATGCCTAAACCATCTTCTTCCAGTGAAATTCCATTTGTTTGTGTTTGTATGGTGACTTTACTTCTTCTATAGTAATTGGCTGTGTTAGCGACTATTGAAAACTAGTGGGTAAAGGAGGTATTTCCATAGTATTTAAATATGTAAGGAGGTTATCTACCATTGTTTTATCTTTAAAGCATGATTGACATATTGTTTAGGAAAGTTCTTACTTCCTGTGGATCATAATGTGCAAGTGCAGTGCAATATTTTGTGCAATGCTTTCCACTCCGCTCCTCCATCTGATGTGATATTCAGTCAGACAGAGAGTGGTGCAATCCAACTGAATATTGAGCTATGTTGGTGCAGCACTAAGTGAACATGCACTGCCCTGACATGGACCTGGGCTGTATATAGCCAACAGTGAATAGCGCTGCCTGAAACAGGATAGCATCAAAATCCCTGTAGGTTATATTCAGCCAAAACTTGCAAATGGGTCAATTTGGCCTGCAGGGCACTAAGGGATCATTTGCATGCACATTATGATCTCATTTGTATGGGGCACAGCAACTCCTTAACAACCCTTTCACTTTAAAAAGGAGACCCCTGGTAGTCAAGTGGTTCCCCCACCCCATCAGCCATTTCAACTAGTATAAGTGTGCCCTGTGGTCCAGTGGTTCCCCCATCCCCAAATCTCTCCTTCAAGCCCTCATAAATATACTCTGCTGACATAATGGTCCCCCAACCCGATGATCCAGTTACACAGTGAACAAAGTTTCTCTGGTGATCTGGTGGCCTTCCAACAGCCCCCCAACCTGTCCCACTGTTCCAGTAGCTGTTTCTATATTACACATGCTCACTGATAGCTCATATGATGGCAGGTCACCGAACAGTATCTTGCTGGAAGGAGCACCATCCACCTAGGTGAGGGGTGTGTGGGTAGGTAGGATATCAGAGGGTGGGCTGTGGGGATGTCAGGGGCCACTGAACCACTACAGACTCTTTGTTAACTGTGTGAATTTGCAGTCAGGTGGTGGGGAGATGACTATGGCACCAAGGTATATTTAAAGGAGCTCAGTGAAACGATCTGTGGTGAGAGGAACTACTGGACATTAGGGTATATTTATACTATAGGGAACAGGCAATCGGCGGTGGGGGAACCACTGGACACCATGGCATATCTATACAAGTTGAAAGGGGTAGTCAGGGGATGTGGGAACCTCTGGACACTAGTGAATGTTTACAACAGCGCTGAGGATAGGTCAGGGGGTGCTGGGACACACTGGACCACCAAAGAATGTGTACAGGAGCTTGAATGGGAAACAAGGGTGGGGGTGGGGAACAGACTTAGCACCCTGTTACAACATGGTTTTCAGTGGTGGTAAATAGCATTGCTTGTGGGGCTGTTTACCACTGCCCACATCTTTGAATATACTGCTGTGCCAGTATGCATGAGAGGACTCCCTCATTTGCATAAGCACAGTAGTATTTTACCACTTTGGTGCTGCTATGTTGGAGGGGAACTTCAGATGCCTCTGAATACAGCCCAGCTGGAAGTGCTTGCACAAACTTGGGTTAACGCGGATGCTAACCTATGAGTACAGCAACCTTAATATCTTATCCTGGTCATTCTCAATATTGTCATATTTTTCATTTTTACTTATTCCTTAAAACATTCACAGGAGTCTCCTTGCATAGCTTCACTTGTGTCCAAGAGTTGTGCTCCTGTAGGAGAGAAGCTGCTATATAATATTTTAAGGTTTTTATTTCTTGTTTTTATTATTTATCTGTGGTTAGAGAAACCTTACTTTGAGAACTTTTTTCTAGTAACTTTTGGAACTGGTATCTCAAGAACAGATATTGTCTGTATATGCAGCTCAAAAAAATCAAAACCAATTCTTAAAATAAACAAACAGCACTGACACTGCCATCTTGCTATTCAGTGAGGCAGTGTCTCCAAAAAATTTGGAGTGGGCAGGAAAGAGTGTCCTATGGACACAGGAGCATGTGACTCAGTCACTAGCTCCACCTATCCTGTCCAGAGTGCTTTTCACTTGCAAGTTGAGGAAGAAGGCTTTACAAGCATCAGTACTGGAGAAATGAGGATGCCAAGAACAGAGTGTATGTACTGTAAGATAAATAACATCCACTCTTTTCTAACCATAAATTTAAATCTTATGCATGGAAAATGTTTTATTTATTGCTAATGTTTTATTGTAGTAGTAAAAAGAGACCAAACCACATGGTGAAGAAGACAAGTTTAATCAGCAGTAAAACAGGGTAAGCAAGCTCTGAAACAGCACTACTAAGCAGCAATATTAAAAATAAAAGTAAAAAATAGAATAATAGATAGATGACTATGTATTACAAGGCAGTTAGACCATCAAGATGTTTGGGGGACTTGGAACCTCGAGAGCAAAGCTCGAGAGGTTCCCAAAGTCCCCCAAATCTCGAGATGGTCTGACTGCCTTGTTATAGAGTCATTTATCTGTTATTTTTTGTAATATATTGATGCAGTTGTACAAAAAGATTACTTTTTTTATATGAAATGAGCTGGCTGCCCGCTGCACTGAAGACACGGTGTTTCTCAGCCGCACATAGCAGTGAAGACTCTCTCACTCGTTTTAAAAACATGTTGCTTAGCCAGTCCTACCTTTAGTTTTTTTCCCATTGTTCTGTGAATGCAGGATCATGCAGAAACTCCATCAAATTCCTCAGGGTTGAGGCACCGGCGTGCAGCTCTAAGCCAGGTGAACCTCCCCTGAAGCTAGCGAGAGACCGGGACACCAAACAGAAGTTTTGTCCCGCCCTCCCACCCCGTTCCTCTTCCCTTAAATGGGCATAAATCCCTCCCACAAGTTCCAGTGGACCAATCTCCAGAGACTAAGTCATGTTCAGTTATTTGTTGCTATAAACAGTCGCAGCCTTATGGACTAATTACTGAACGTTTAATTACTCGAACTAGATGCAACACTTGTGCTGTTGAAAATTACCTGACATTGACACCCAAATGAATCCTACCTTACAGTTATCTGTAGAGTAATTAAGCTAAAACTGTATAACATAGTTGTCTGTAGATCAATTAAGTTAAAACTATATAGAACTGTATAATATAGTTTTCCACTAACAGCTTCCAGGGTGCCCAAGATCTAAAACTGCTTTTATTATATAGGCTCAAGGGACAGCCTGGCCAGCTCTAAAACTGCAACAGTTGTCAAAGGACTGGAGTGGCTCAGAGGGGAACAAGCTGTGCTGTGGTGGGCACAAAATGCAGAACTGTACTTACTTCTAGTCCTGAAGTTAGTCTGCTGCATCACAAGGCTAGGATTGTTTCTGGATCTGTCCCATTCATTGAGGTTGGGAAAAGAGGTTTCTAGATTTCACTCAGTTGTGCTATGTCTCCCTGCCTTTGACTCAGCTCGATTGCTAGATCCCCAGTCTATTCCTGTCTTAGCCTAGCCTATGCAGCCTCCAGAACTGTCTGACCTACCCTAACTGCCAATATAGCTAGTCTATTCCCATTGACTGCCAGTCCACCTAGTCTTTTTCCACCGTAGAACAGCCTATACAGTCTCCAAACAGGTCGGGTCGGATTGTCCTAGTACAGCCTATGCAGCCTCCAGTATTGATAGGACTTTTTCTTCCTTGACTGCAGGTTTACGACACCTCAGGAAAGGCTTCACAGGAAACCCCTGAGCAAGGTAATGTTGGGACATCATAAGATGGGGAAGGGGAGCTGGGTTGTTGCTGGGAGCCTTTTATGCATTGATAGTTGCCTTAACTGATCCCGTCAGAATAGGTCAGGGTGGGCATCATACCGGCAGGGTTGGTCTGGACAGGGGTCACTTTACCCCAGGGTGCCACCACCCATGTTTCAGGATCAGTACAACTTCCATATACATACTGGAAAAAATGGGGTTCTTCATGGACACAGTAACATACATAAGGGCCCACAAGAATAAAAAACACCCCACCCCAATGCAAGCCTGTTCCCAGGCTATCTTGTTGGGCCTCTTGCTTCTAATGGGGGGTGACGTAGAGCCAAAACCTGGCCCCCCAGGGATCAGCATCCAACACCTAACACCCAGCATGCCAGAATGGGCCAATGCTAGGGGGCTGAGGGTGGTACATATGAATATCAATAGCCTAAGGCCCAAAATGCAAGAACTAGAGGTCTGGGCCAGCCTATACTCCCCTGACATAATCTGCATCTCTGAAACATGGTTGAAGCCACATGTACTCCCTCATGTGGTTGAACTACAAGGCTTTAAAACATTCAGGAAGGATAGGAAGGGGAAGAAGTGTGGGGGAGTCCTTATATATGTAAGGTCTCAAATCAATGCTACTATGATATCCACCCTGGATCTCGAAGAAGATGGGTGTGAAGTAATGTTTGTCAAAATTCTCCTCTGAGGCTTCAAGCCACTCCTCATTGGGTGCACCTATAACATGCCGAAGAAGGCCATGGAAGCCTTAAAATCACTGACAAACATCGTACCCACCCTGCCCAACTGTGAAAAGATAATACTATGGGATGTCAACCTAAACTAGGGGGATAAGCTAGCTGGGGAGGTCAAAAACAGCCTCCAGGGAGCTAATCTCACACAGCTGATGCACAAGCCCACATGTATAAACCAAAAGACTGGGAACCACACTACACTAGACTTCATACTAGTGCCTAATCCAGAAAGGGCCAAAATGGTATGGACAGGTGCGGACTCACTCAGTGACCACACACCCACTTTTCTCGGGTGGAGGAACAACTTTCCCAAGCTACCCCCAGGACCTTCTGGACCAGAAATTTCTCAGTGCTTAACGAAGGCGCCTTCCTCCAAGACCTGTTCGAAGTGGACTTGGCCCAGGCCCTCGATACCACCACGATTGATGCAGTGCTTTAAGACTTCACCAGACATTTTCTGTCAATAGCCAACAAGCACGCACCCTAAAAGAGGATCAGGATCAAAGGTCAGGATGCTGGGTGGCTTAACCCTGGCATCAAGAGGAGGTTGAAGGACAGAGACAAACTTTGGGGGAATTACAAACACTCAAACCTACAACAGGACTGGGTGAGGTATCGTGAAGTCAGAAATGGCCCCAAAAGGGAACTCAAAAATGCCAAAAAGAGTTACCTGCATGTGCTGCAATCCAAGAACTTGTCAGACCAAAGAAGTTCTGGGGGCACATAAACATGCTGCTCAAGGGGAATAAGAATAAGGTGACCGGGTTAATATAAGCAAATGGGACACCACTCTCCACCCCTAAAGATACAGCCAATGCCTTCAATGACTTCTTCCTGGACCTACAGAGGTTCAGAACTAAAAATCCCAACAAAGACACAGGTAGTGAGGCAAACCCTGGGAACCCTCTCCAGGGCGACCAAGCAAACTCAGGGGACCTGCATTGGGGCCCCAGATTTCACCTTATGCTGATATCAGCAGGGGAAGTCATGAAACTGCTCAGAAACCTGAAACCAGAATGCACCACAGGGCACAACAACCTGGAACCCAAGCTGCTAAATATTGGAGCCCTTGTGATCGCTGGCCCAATAGCCCAGCTATTTAACAGGTCCCTGACAGAAGGGAAAATACTGGCTTTGTGGAAGGTTGGACTGATGACCCCAATCCTGAAAAGCAGGCCACATGAAGACGTTGAAGATTTTAGGCCTATCTCCATTCTCTGCACCCTAAGCAAATTACTGGAGAAGGTGGTATACCAGCTGTTAAACAACTACTTGGAACTGCACCAACTACAAGCTGACCAACAGCATGGCTTTAGAAAAAAAAACATGGGACCGAAACGGCCCTAATAAGCTCCACCACCGGAAGTATATGAAGCCTTGGACCAGAACAAAATGCTAGGGGCAGTCTTTATTGACCTGATCAAGGTGTTTGATCTGGTCGACCACCAGCTACTCATTGAACGACTAAAAGGTATGGGTCTGGATGCAACAGCCCTGAAATGGTTCACAGACTACCTCAGCGGCAGGTCACAAATGGTTTAGTGGAAAGGAACTAAGTCAGATGAGCAGCCAGTAACCGTAGGTGTTCCACAAGGGTCAATCTTAGGCCCCATTCTCTTCTCCCTGTTCACAAACAACCTCCCCCAACACTGCAGAGAGGCAAAAGTCACGCTTTATGCTGATGATGCAGTATTGTACAGGACAGAAAAGGACATGGGGTCCTTAAATCTGGAATTGATGCAGGACTTCGCTGCCCTCAAAACCTGGTGCCAGGTCAACAGGCTGGTCATGAATAGCAAAAAAATGAAAGCCATGCTCTTTGGCCCAAAAAACTGGACCCAAAGAGATCCAACTTCCTATCCCTCTCCACCCATGATGGTGTAGCGATAGAAGTAGTGGACAGCATTAAGTACCTGGGTATGCACCTTGATCAGGAGGTCTCATTCAGGAAGCACATGGACCACCTCACAAAGGTGGCAAACCAGAAGCTGGGCCTCCTATACAGACTAAACCCCTTTCTGACCAAGGAAACAAGAATGGCGATCGGTAACGGGACAATCCTCCCCACCCTTTTCTATGGTGCAACCTTGCTCCAGTCTCTGAGGGCTATGGAAAGACAGTGACTAGGCACACTCTTTCACAGGGTCAGCCAGTTTACAGCCAGGGCAGAAAGGACAGAACATCACTGCCAGGTGCTCCAGGCCCTAGAATGGCCTTCCCTGTAAGCCAGATTAGCTTATCTCTCCCTGTGCATGGCTTTTAAGCTACTGCAACCTGAGGCCCCTCCTGGGCTGCGGGATCTGCTTGTCCCCAAGATGACAAGACGTGAACTCAGATTTACTTATTGGACACTACTAGAAATTCCCAGGGCCAGATCATCTCTAGGTCAACGATCGTTCAGGGTTGCCCTCCCCAAACTCTGGAACAACCTCCTGAGAGAGATACAGGACAGCGCCACTGTTGAGGTTCTCAAGAAGGGGCTAAAAATACACCTTGGGAAGGCACCCCCGTGCTGCTGCTCCACCTATCGTCCCCCTGAGGAGCCAAAATAGGGTGTTATCTCTGCTGAAATAAAAGGCATAGGAAACTGGACAGAATTGGTCCAACAGATGGATGGTAGAACCAACTTCTGCACTTACATAGGTGTTTCACTCTTCAATGGTGTGTTCTTAAAAAAAGTATTGATTTGTATCAGTCCCTGTACTGTTGCATGTTCACTCACTCAATGTAAGCCTTGCTGTACTGTACTTATCAAAAGCATTGTTTTTTCCTTCCCTCTAGGTACATGTAACTAATCCTGGGTCACCCCTGAAAAAGGGACCGTGAGGTTCCAGTGGGCCTACCCGGTCACCAAAATTTAAATAAATAATAAATAAATAAATAAATGGTATGGTTGGAAAAAAGCCCACAAATTAAAATAATGAATTCCACGAATTTCTCTCGCTAAGCGAGAGGAAACCGCCACCATGTTTTTTAATTTGTTCGGCCCAATCTCAGAGAAAAGCTACCAATGGGGATGCACACTGTCACTATGTGTATGCAGGAAGGAATGTGGCTCCATGGCAACTGGGTTTCTTGACAGGCAGAGTTGCACATGCGCTGTGGCATTTTGGTGATAATACTATCATTTGTTGGAATGACAGTATTATTGGCAGTGAAGTGTATTTTTTTTAATCATTTTCAGTACTATTATTTTGATGATCCATGTATTACATCACTGTTACTATCAAATTAATTGCATGCATTTTATCATGCATTTTATCAGTAAAACACAAGTTTATTCAGCAGTAGAACTGAGTTTACTTATAAATGAATTACATGTGTTTCAGACAAGATCCTTTTGTTTTTCACAAGAAGGCAAGCAAATGTTGAGAAAAAACAAACATAAAAGAAAAAAAGGTAAAGTTCAACAAAATAAAAGATCTAGAAAGTGAGTTAGTATGAAATATTATATAGTTTATTTCATAGTCTAGAAAAGAAATCTGAGGTTGTACTAATGATTAAATTTTTCAACAAATATACAGAAATGGTCTAATATTTTGATAAAAATTAGTATTGCTTGATAGGGTATCAATCGCGGGAGACCCACATGCAATCTATTTCTGTGGCCAAATAATTTCTAGTCTAGGTAAAGCCTCCTGTAGGATGTTTATAACAACTGTAAGCATCTGTCAGCCCCATCATAGTCATCACTTTTACCAAGTAATTGGATTTACAAAATATTTTGGAACCTCTATCTGCAGAAGTAATAGTGTAGTAAAAATCTCCTCCAAATAATAGCAGCCAGGAGGCATGGAGAAAGGGTTCGCACAATTTAACCCTTCTGGCCATCTTTGCATCTGTCCAAGTGCACCCATCATTAGGGCACCAAACTTTCAAATTCGCTGCCCCCTCCCTGGGGAAGGGCATATACAGTGATTGGCAAAATAAAGCTACCCATTCTGCTTTCATCTGGGGGTATATGGATTCATAATTAAAATGTATCCATCTATAATAATAAATAACATAGAGAATAATGGATAGGCAAGTGGGTGTTATGAATATTTTTTCCACACCTGAGGTGTGAAAAAAATATTCATAGGCACACACTTGCCTATCTTTTATTTTTTATAATTACTGATAACCCCCTTTAATAACCTGAACCCTGGTGCAGAACAACATGCAGAGTACTGTTTTTCCTTGTAAAATAAAACAAATTTAGAACTTTCATATAAGAGTTTACATTTTTGAACTGAGTTTGTTATACTTTTAAATGTTGCAACTTGCAAAATGAGGAACATGCTGTATGATGAGATTTAAATCTTTAAATACCAGTTGTAACATCCTTCAGAAGTCCAGTGAAGTATCGTGCAGAACTGTAAAATGTCAGCAAAACAACGATGAAAGAGTAAAACTAAACATTTAATTAATTGGGTTACAAATATCGCATTTTAGAAGCTGATATACTTGTTTCAGTCATGGTTTTCCCGATGCACTGAGAAGGAAGTGATACTGCGCCAATTAAGATCTTCCAGTTGCTATGGTGACCTAGGGACCGTGTTCAAATAGTGAAAGTTGGCAGTGGTTCTGTTATGTAGAATTCAAGAAAACTGAGAGCTTTGGGGGCATCTTTTTGTTAGGTAGATGTGCTGCAGAAGACACAGAACGAATGAAGCCTGCTTCAGTGAAGGTAGCGGTGGTAGGTAGAAGGACTTTGTGGGCTGAAGTGATTGTTTTGCTGCTCGGACTGTCTCGAGCACAGCTACCACTCAAGAGATGTGACTGTGGATGTTTTGAAATGCCGTAATAACTCGATTTCGGGTTGTTACAGAATTTCTGCGTGACTGAATTCAGGTTATTAAAAGGGGTCACCAGTAATTATAATAATAATACATTTTATTTCACGTAAGCGCCTTTCAAGCCATCAAGGTGCTTTACAAAAAGATAAAAATAACAATAATAAAATCAACAAACACAAAAATAATAATAACTGTCTAAGTGGTCATACTTATTTGGTGACACTAAAGGCCTGATGCCATAAAAAGATTTTCAACGCCTGTTTAAAACCTCCCACAGTCGTGCACTCCCATAGCTGATGGGGTAGAGAATTCCAAATGGAAGGGGCCACATACGTAAATACACTGGCCCCCAAAGATTTCAAAGAAACCCTTGGAATCTCCAGCAACCCCTCGTCAGTCGAACGGAGCTGTCACACCGGGTGATAAGGCACAAGAAGCACTTTCAGGTAGTAAGGGCCAAGTCCATGTAAGGCTTTATAAGTCAGTAAGCCAACTTTAAAGGTGATCCGCTACCTAATCAGCAGCCAGAGCAGATCGCACAGCACAGGAGTAATATGGGAGGCTCGAGAAATCCCTGTCAATAATCATGCAGCAGGGCCAGCCCGGTGACGCTGAGGGTTGAAGCACTGGACACCACACCTTGCGCCACACCGGTGACCCGGGTTCAGAAACGAGCCAGGGCCACCAGGGGTCGGCATGGGAGAGAAGAGATCGAGTATCCGGAGGACTGCTGTCTCTTCCCGGGTGGGTATGGGGTGCCCTTGCTCTTGGTGCGACCTCTAGTGGTGGCTGGAGGATCACCGATTGTGGCGGGCAGGACCGGTTGCCTTGCTGGCCAGGTCACAAGGGACAGGGGGGGAACTAAAGTAGAAAATCCCCGGCTCACTGAGGAGAAGACGAGGGCCCCAGGGATCTCCCTCTCATCTTAATACCGGGCCAGGCCACACCGGGGATCCATGTACGACCTACCAGAGGGATGGACCCTTTAATTTCAGAAAGTGCTGCCAAGGGCAGGTGAGCCCAGTTCCGGGGGATGATCCAGAGCACTAGGAAGTTCCTCTTGGGGGGTAAACCGGTGATGGCTGGCCACATTATGGAGTAGAAGGGGAAGGATCGAGTTGGGCACCTCTGAAGGATGCTACAGAGAGTACCGGTGCATAAAAATAGTTAACAAGAAAAAAACCAAAAAACAATCATGCTGCAGCATTCTGCACGAGCTGCAGGCAGCGGATATCAACCCCAGGTAGCCTTAAGTACAAGGAGTTGCAGTAATCAAGGTGTGAGGTCACAAAGGCATGGACCAACGTAGGTAAATCCCCGGACGGAACAAGTTGCTTAATCCTGGATATATTCCTAAAATGATAAAAGGAAGACTTGACGACTGCCGATACCTGAGTTCATAAAGTCAGCCCATCGTCAAGCCCTACCCCCAAGTTTTGCACCCGTTCAGAGGAAAGGATCTGGGAGCCCCCAAGAAAAAGTCCAGAGGGCTGACCAGCCCACAGACCCTCTATCTGGTGACCTGGGTCCACTACCATCACCTCGGTCTTTCTGGCATTCAACTTTAGCCAGCTTGAATTCATCCAATCCTGGATTTCAGCAAGGCAGTTATTAAATACCGAGACAGTTCTATCCTGGTTGGGAGCAAAAGTAGAGCTGGGTATCATCAACATAGCAGTGAAACCTCAGCCCATACCATCTTACAATGTCTCCGAGGGGCAACATATACACTGCAAACAACATGGGGGACAATACCAAACCCTGAGGTACTCCATATGGCAGAAAGAATGGGTCAGAGGAAAAAATCCAAGACACCACACTCTGACTTCTGCCAGTGAGGAAAGATGTAAACCACCTGAGGACCGTACATGTCAGGCCACAGATGGACCTCAGACACCCAAGCAGTACCCCATGGTCCACAGTGTCAAAAGCTGAAGAGAGATCAAAGAGCACCAAGATAGAATGGCTTCTCCAATCTCTTGCCATCAGGAGATCATTGAGCACCCGAACCAGTACAGTCTCGGTACTGTGCCTCTTTTGAAAACTGGACTGGAGAGGTTCATAGATGTTATGGATGGTCAAGTGGTCCTCCAGCTGTACCGTTACTACTTTCTCAATCACCTTCCCTATAAAGGGAAGGTTTGAGATTGGTCTGTAGTTGGCCAGAGAGTCCGAGTCCAAGGAAGCTTTCTTTAGGAGGGGTGTTACCAGCGCCTCCTTCAGGGAGCTTGGAAATTCACCCGTTTCCAAGGAGCACCAGACTATCTGTGCCAGGACTGGGCCGATAGAATCACAACAACCCATAATCAGGGAGGTCGGGCCTGGATCCAAACTACAGCATGTAGGGAGCATACCCTGGACAATCTGCATGACATCCTCAAACTCAGACAAGACAAAGGTACTCCAGGAAGCTCGAGGTGAGGTGACTGAAAACAGATCAACAGCAACTACTGCAGAATGAGTAGTCCGGGCTGCCGTCTGTGCTAGCTTTGATTGGTAGAGAGCTTGGTTGCAGCCTGTTTAGAGATCCTTTGAGACACTTACCTTTGTAGCAAAGACTGCATTTGTTTTTGGGCTGTGGGAGTGAGATCCTTGCCTGGGGTTTGACTTTTGATATGAATGGAGACGGAGCTGTTTCACCGCTTATTTTGGTGCTGCTTCTGTTAATTGGAACTGTTGCTTTTCAGTCGCTGGAGGACTAGAGTCTGAAGGGGATTTTCGTGTAGATTCTTGTTTCTCGTATCTGGCTTGAAGAATTTGGGAGGACTACTTAGTAAATGCGACCGACTTCTGTTGGCTGTTTGAAGTGGGGATTTTCCCCCATGGCCAGTTTCTTCTGTGGGCTCCCTCAAAGTACTGCTGGCATTCTGTGTTGGTGATCTTACTTTTTGGATGCCATGCTGTATTAGCCTTTGAATTATCGTTGCCCTGCTGAGTTGGGGTTGATTTGGACTCTTGGTGTGCCTCTTTCTGCTTACTTTTCGAGGGCGCCTGTCTTTGTATTGGGGCCACAGCAGGAGGCATCAATACTCATCTAGTGAAGAGTGGATGTGTTATCAGCAGCTTCTTGGTCTCTCAGGGGGTCTTCTTTTTTAGCGGTCCCTAGCCGGGAACCATAGTTGCGACTCTTTTTGCACTGGGCAATTGCCCCCTGGGTTGAGCAGTGGAGAGGCCTCTTTTCTGGACTCTGGACTGCCTGTGGATTTGAAGCAGTTGGCTGACACGGAGGGGAGGATTCATTTCTTGGGACTTGGATTTGGACCCCCATGTATTTATTGACTAGGGGGTCAAATAGATCTTCATACTTCGGTATTCTCCTAGGGGTCCCAGTAGTTGGTGAGAGGGGTGCTGGGGCTTCCTGGGGAGCACACTTTTGGTTATATTTTTAAATTATTGCCGGAAAATCGGACTACATAATGACTGAGGCAGTGAGAGAGCCCTTTGTCTTAAAATAGTCTAGGCTGTGGATCGATATTTCTCTTAGATTTTTATAGATCATTGTTTTACTTTTATTTTGTGTAATTTTGGATATTTGTATTCTGTCTGTGATTTGCATTCTGCAATCCTAAAGCTGTATTTGGGGATTTAATTCTGAGGTTTGTTTTTATGGGGTTATTTGGAGGGTGGGTTAGTGTTTATTTAATTACGAATGTGTGTGTGCGTGTGTGTGTGTGTATGTGTGTGTGGAGTGTGTGGTAGTGGGTTTTGCTTGGCTTTGGAATTACATAGTTGGGGGGATGTGTCTGGTGGGTCTGGGATGGGCCAGGATAGTGTATGGAGCATCCCAGTTGTTCGACCTGCGGCCTTTTTTCAGCCTGCCTGTGTTGGATATTACAGCAAGGTGCTGCAGATAGGTTGGAATAGGAAGGAGTCATAAGATTCGGTCAGGACGGGGTGCCCCTTGCACGGCGGGTGGTGGTAGGATCGAGGTAGTGAGGTGCAGAAGGCGTGCTGGGATTAGACGGGACTTACAGAGAGGCCAGATGTGTTTAGTTCCTATCACCAGGGTTCCCACCAGACTGAGTGGGCAGGCAGCCAGAGGGGCTGCACTGTCCACCAATCCCCTGAGGGTGGTGCTTTGCAGTGCCAGATTGGTCAGAAATAAGACTGCAATTATAGCGGACATGGTTTCTATGGCCGATCTGGCTTGCATTATGGAGACCTGGATTGGTGATGATGCTGGCCCAGTTTTAGAGGCTGCCATCCCATCCGGGTATACTGTAGTGCACTGCCCCAGAGTGGAACGCAGGGGTGGGGGGGTAACTATCTGTTTTAGATACGAACTGGGCTTTACCATGCACCCAGTGAGAGCACCATATTCCTTTGAATGTGCGGCCATTCGTGGGGGTCCAGGCGCAGGCTGCTTGATTCTCCTGATTTACCACCCCTCTGGGGTGGTGGGAGATTTCTTGCAGGAAGTGACCGATTTCATCATCGGCAAAACATTGGAGGCCCCCAGATGTTTGGTGTTGGGGTACTTCAATGTTTGGGCCAAGGATGAATCCTCTCGGCTTGGTTATAACTTCCTTCATATGATGTCATCTCTGGGCTTTGCTCGGGAAGTTTCTTCCGTGACCCACCAGGGTGGCCACATGTTGGATTTGGTGTTCTCACTGGGGCTTGAGATAAATAGTCTCAGCATTGATCGGGTCATTTGGTCCGATCATTGCACGGTGAAGCTTCGATTCGGGGCCCCCCTGGTAGCCCTCCCCCTGCAGAGATGATCAGCTATTTCCCTTTGACGGGGTTGACCCCCGAGGGTTTTTTGGCTGTGACTGACCTATCTAGTGTGGACAGTGCATGGGTTGGGGGTGTGTGCACAGCAGTGGACGCCTATAATAAGGTGCTTTATGATGTGCTCGACTCCCTCACACCAGTCTGTGTACAACCCAGGTCTTCTCACTTGAGGTCCCCATGGTATGATGGGGACTTCAAGGTGATGAAGACCTTGGTTCAGAGATTAGAGCACTGCTGGCAGAAGTCCGGCCTGGAGGTGGACAAACTGGACCTGCGTGTACATTATTGTGCATACCAGGGGCCAATCAACTGTAAGAAGGCAGAATTCCTGTCCAGAGAGATTGCTGCAGGGAGGAACCAACCAACAGTGCTCTTTCAGACTGTGAACAGGCTTCTTCACCCTTCCTGTCTACAGCCAAAGGTAGCTTTTTCAAGCGCATTATGCGAGGAGTTTGCTCGGTTCTTCTCGGACAGGGTGTCTGCCATCAGGCAGCAGGTTCCACCAGTGGGACCAGAATCTGGCCAACAGTGGTCGTCATGGGTGACTGGAGAGCACTCCATCTGGCTGGGGTGAGTTTAGACCGGTGGAGGTGGCTGAGGTCAGTGAGATTGCTTCCAAGCTGCGGCACACCTTTTGTGAACTGGACCTGGTGCCAACTCATTCCTTAATGAGATGTGTTGACTCCGTTGGCTCAGTGTTTGCCTTGATTGTCCAGTGTTCCCAGTCAGAGGGGGTCTTTCCTGATGTCTTGAAGGAGGAATTGGTGAGACCCCTTCTGAAAAAAAACATCGTTGGACCCTGACGTCAAGGTAAATTACTGTCCTATCTCCAATCTCCCATTTTTGGGTAAGATTGTGGAGAAGGTGGTGGTGCTTCAGCTAGAGGAGCATCTCACGGCCCATGATCTATATGAGCCGCTCCAGTCTGGGTTTCGTGCAAGGCATAGCACAGAAACTGCACTAGTTCAGGTGCATAATGACCTCCTTAGGGCTAGAGATCGAGGAAAGGAGACAATTCTTGTTCTCCTCAATATCTCTTCAGCATTTGACATGGTGGACCATCGAGTGTTACTTGACTGCCTAAGGTAATTCTGTGGACTTGCCAGCACCGTTATCTGCTGGTTTGAGTCTTTCTAATCTAACAGGAGGCAGAGGGTAGTGATGGGGAATTTATCCTCCTCCCCTGTCAACCTGTTGTGTGAAGTTCCCCAGGGTTCGGTCCTGTCACCGATGTTGTTTGCCGTGTACATGCTACCCCTGGGAGAGATCATTAGGAAGTACAGTCTGGGTTTTCACTGCTATGCTAATGATACCCAGCTGTACTTCTCCTTTGCCCCGGAACATCTTGTGCAGTGGAAGTGCTTAACAGCTGCCTAGCTGAAATCAATGACTAGATGGCCTCCAGCTGGTTGCGACTGAACCCCAGTAAGACGGAAGTACTGATGCTGGAGTTGAACAGAGGGCATGATAGGTTGGTCTCTGGCGCAGAGACAGGACTTTGTCTTGGCTCTGTCCCATTGAAGGCTTCCTCTAGGGTGCGTGATCTTGGTGTTATTCTTGACAGCGGTTTGACACTTGAGTTTCAGGTGGCGTCCGTTGTCTGTACCAGCTTTTATCATCTGAGGAATATCGCCAGGATTAAGCCCCTAGTTCCGCCACTGGACCTCCCCACTTTGGTGCATGCCTTCATGACATCCAGGCTTGACTACTGTAATGCACTCTATCTCAAGGTCTCTGGGGGTACCCTGCACCGACTGCAGCTGGTGCAGAATGCAGCGACAATGCTGTTGACAGGACAGTCTAAATTCTGCCATATTATCCTGGTGCTGCGTCAACTGCACTGGCTGCCGGTTAGGTGGAGGGTCCTCTTTAAGGTGGGTTTGCTCACCTTTAAGGCCCTACACAGCCTGGGCCCTGGCTACCTGAAGGACCTTCTTGCACCTGCTATCTCGGTCTGCTCCCTCCACTCCTCCTCTGGGGGCTTCCTAGTGATTCCCAGGACAAGGTTAAGAACTGCTGGTGGCAAAGCATTTAGTGTTGCTGTCCCCGTCCTGTTGAATTCGCTTCCTCTAGCTGTTAGGGAGGCCCCGTCTGTTGAGGTTTTTAAGGCCCGCCTCAAGGCCTTTTTGTTCAATCAGGCCTTCCCAGACTGTATTTTATAGTTTTTTATATGTTTTTTAAGAAAGTTAAATTTGTTGTTAATTTAGTCTTAGAGACTTTAAATGCTGCTGAAGTTGAGGGTAGCTAATTATATAGCAAATTTTGTTTTAACCTTCTTAGATTATTGTATTTAATTGATTATTATCATGATGTGTTGCATTTATTGATTAATGTACGGTGCCCAGAGCCTCCGGGATGGGCGTCTTCTTAAATAAAATGTGCCTTGCCTTGCTTGTGTGCCTTGCCTTGCCTTGCCTTGCCATGTGCCTTGCCTAGATCCAAAAGTAAAGCCCATCTGGGGTCAATGTCTGCCAACTTCTGATTAATGACTTCTGTATTTTTTCAATAAAATCCCAAGGCCATCACAAGTATCTTGTCCAAATGACAGTGTCAGTGGCTCAGTAGGTAGCACACTTGCCTCTGAGGCTGGGAGATCAGAGGGCTGTGGGTTCAGTTCCCATGCCTGGCACTTGAGTTAATATCCCAATACTGACACTGTAGTGCAGCATGGGGGGGGTGCTGCACTTCTGAGGTGCTGTCTTTTGGATGAGATGTTAAACTGAGGTCCCATCTGCCTGGATTGGTGGTAGTTCAGATGGATGCTAAAGATCCCATGGCACTTATCGTAAAAGAGTAGGGGAATTTCCCCCGTGTCCTGGCCAAATTTCTCCCATTCACTAAAAAAAATACCACCAACAGCTTGATTCAGACTGACCCTCATATACCTGTGTCTTATTCTGTATAGTTCCTGTGCTTTTCCTTGTATTAGTTTCCTTTTTGTTAGTAAGGTTATTGAATTACTTACTTTCTCCACTCATTTGCCATGTCCCTGCAGCTTGCTGACCACTGCTGTTTATAATGGGCCTTATGCACAAATGTGGGTGTTCTTGCTATGTGGAGGCATGCAAGTAACCATATGTCTGAATACCACACAGCAGGGGACCAGTGGACCCCGTTGGCATTCACAGAAGTTGCATGAGCCACTTGTGCAGTGGGTCCCCCCCACCAACCATACAGTGATATGTATGGGTGGTTAGGAGGAAGTGTCATGGGCTTGCCCACACACTATGCCATGCACAAAGGCGTGGTGTGCAGGGCATGGGGTGCCGGTTGATGCAATGGGGACCCTGTCATAACTGTAGTGCGTGTCCCAACAAAGACACCTGCCACATCTGCACAACAGGACAAGCAGACACAGGCCAGGGGCAGCACCACAGATACTGATGTACCCATGAACACCACTGGAATGGGGCCATTGGCCCATGCAATATGGAATGCCAGCATGCTATGATATCTGTCATGTAAGCCTGGTACCATACTGGAAGGCAGTTATTACAATATCTACTACTACATCTTTCTGTATGGCTATCAGTGTAATGAATGTGACAGCACAGTGCCCACAGTGTTACCACCAGCCCTACCATGCAGCTAGGTGGGCAGGGGCATGACTTTGGGGGGTCCATGTCAGGACTAGGAATCACCCCTTCCCCCTTCTCCTTCCTCTGTGAACACTGAACAAAAGTATTTGTTCAGGATGTCTGCCTTTCCCTGGTCCCCCTCTGCACAGTTTCTCCCTTCCTTTTTTAGCCTTAAAATCCCACACCTGTTCTTCCGCTTTTCACTTGCATATCTAAAAAATGTCTTGTCCCCTTTCATTACCTCCTGGGTTATTCTTTCTTCAGTTTGTGCCTTTGCACTCCTTACTGCTGTCCCTGCTTCTCTCTGTTTCCCCCAATACACCTCCCTATCCTCCTCACTCATGCATCTCCTTATACCTACTAAATGCTCCCCATTTAGCTTTTACCTTTTCAGCCACCTCTTTCAAGAACCATAGCAGTCTCTTTATTCTATTGCTTTTGCTCACTTGTTTGATGCAGAGGTTTGTTTCCTTTCTATGCTCCATTTTATTCTTTGCCCACTGTTCCTCCACCACACCCAGGTCATCCACCTCTGCTAGGTCATCCCTGAGGCATTCACCCATCTTTTTAAAATCTGCTCTCCTGAAGTTCAGGTCTCTCACCCATGTGTGGTTCAATTCCTCAGCTGTCCTTATACTGAACCACACTGTATGGTGATGCCTGGTCCCCAAGTGGCATCGCACCTTGACCTCTGCAGCACTGTCCCTGTTAATGAGTACCAAGTCTAGTATTGCCTCATCATGAGTGGATTCTCTGACTAGTTGCCTGAGGAATTCCCCCTGCAGTGAGTGCAGGATGTCCCTGCTTCTAGCTGAAGCCATTGCTGGGAGGTTCCAATCCACACCTGGCAGGTTGAAGTCCCCAATCAGCAGCATCTCCCCCTTTTTTGCCATCTTGCCAATGTCTTCCACCATTACCTTATCCAATTTCTCCCTCAGATTTGTGGGTTGGTGAACTGATGACCATACAGAGTGAGGGCAGTCAGGCAAGGCTTCAAATAGCCTTCAACTACTATTTACCAGTTTTTCTCCCTGCTATCACTGCCACTGCATAAGCATGTATATGTGGAGCTATATGCAAACCACAACTGCAGCCCTTCCTTTGATGCCACTCAAGCTGCCAACACTACCTCCAGGCCTCCACCCAAGGGCAGCCAAGAGCCGAGTTGACAAGATTCACCCAAGAGAGGAGAGCTCTCCTCTGGACACTCAATCCTATCACTCCACGGCTGATCACTGGCAACCTGAGTTCATGTCTGAAGCCAGGACACTTGTGTGGTGAGAGGTAAGATGCATAGTCATTGCACACAGAGTAAGTTTTTGTGGGTCTCGGGGATCATAGTCTGTGAACCAAATACTTTTCTCCTGGAATTTTTTTCACCTAGTTGCTAATAAGGCAGAATCATCCGACCAGCATTGTTCTTTGCTGGTGTAATGGCTTGGGGATTCAGTGACAGTAGACCTCCCGTTCTATGTAAAAAATCTGCAGAGATCTGTTTGTCAGCATCTGGTTGCAGTTCCACTACCTAGGATGTGCTTCTTTTGGGTGTATCCAAAAGCTGAGGAATCAAGGGCAGTGTTTTATCAGGTGGGTTACACAGATGCTGTTGTAAATGAAGTTGCTCCTTAGCTGTTTGAAACTTAGCTTCTTCTTCCTGAAAGAGCATTAACTGTGATTATTTTTTTCAAGTATCTGGGCTGACAGTTAAGCCTTTTTGGCTACTAATTTCCAAAAAAAGCTTCAATTTTCTTAACAGTATGTAATTCCAGTTCCATTTTCTGTAGCCTCCTGACAGGTCTGGGTTGGAGGGAGGTCTTCCTCCTTACCTCTGTTGCAGCTTTTTCACCTCCATCACTGGAGCTGACCATCTTGACCCAGAACCTGATGGACAAGGGTTCTCCCCACTGCCAAGATGGGGAATTTTTTTACTGAAATCATTTAAACAAGAAGATATTATTAATACAGATAATACAAATAACCTGAATCAGGTAACAGACAGAAAAAGAAAACAGTATAAGAAAAACTCTCTTCAATACTCAAAAAATAAAACATAAAGGCCCAGATCCAACCATAGAGGGGAAAAAAAACGCCCTTGCCTGCTCAGTTCTTAACCCAATACATATAATGCCATGTTATAGCCAGTTTGGTCAATGGTCAGGTTTTAAATACTGTATAATAAATATGTTTTATTTTTCTGCAGATGCAACCCCTAGGGGGCACTATCCCAAGGGCTACTACCCCTGCCTGCTCAGCTAATAGCAGGTTGAGGGGCCTGGATCCAATGATGGGTGCCTCCACCCAGAGGTCGGGGTTGAAACAGTCAAATGCTACCTGGTCACAGCCCTCTGGGTCACTGCAAACCCCCCTTTCTTCCCACTAGTGGCTCACCAGCAATCCCCACTCTACCGTTATGACTTACACTTCCCAGAACACCTACCATTTACTCCCCTTGTTGGCAGGCTCCTCAAGGGAGTCCAAGTTCTGGTTGGCTCAGGCGGTCTCCATTTTAAGGCCCCCCTTTTCCCAATTGGCCCAGTTCACCAGTCCAGGTCCAAAATGGCGGGGCCAAACACATAGAGTCCCAGCTGCAACAAAGGCAGGTTAAACAAACCACATCTGTATTATTACGCTACATATTCCCCAGCAAACAGTCGCATCCCTCAATTAGGGTCCCTCTGCCCTCCTAGCGACTGCAGAAGTGGAGCGATTTGAACGACAGCTCAAATGGGATTCGAGCAGATAACCCACAGTCCCCCCTATACAAACCACTGAAGCCTGCTAGCAAGCAGCTCTTAAAGAGGCAGTACTAGAGGCTTTAAAAGCACTCACCATGCCCGCATTTTGGAGGCATTACTCCGAACACCAGTTAGGCAGAGTGCTCTCAGGCAAGCTCCAGGAAGGCTTTTAGGAACCCCCATTTGTAGGGGGTTACACCGATTCTGAGGATTATAAATTTCGCAAAATATCTGACCACGTCTCTGGCTACTACTGTAGCATTCAGGAAGTATAAGGAAACACAGAAGGAGCAGAACAGAGAACTGTGCCAGTTAAATCAAATAAAAGTGGGGAAGGCAGTCAGAGTAGCAAAGGCCCAAACTGAGGAAAGGATAGCCAACTCAGGTAAGAGGGGGATAATACCTTTTTATAGGTATATTAGGGAGTGAATAAAGACCAAGGGAGGGATAGTGAGGCTTAATAAAGGGGTGGGAGGTGGGCAGAGGGTGACAGTGAAAAAGCAGGGATACTGACGAATACCTCTGCTTAGTATTCACAAAAGAGGAGGTGGTGGAGGCACCTAAACCAAACAATAGAAGTACTCTGGATAGGAGGGTCAATACCAGTCCATTCACAGAAGAAAGGGTCCTGAAAGAACTAAAACTGAAGCTGGACAAAGCAATGGGGCCTCACAGGATTCACCCAAGAATTCCAAAAGAACTAAGGGGAGAACTATTGACACCACTGACTTTTTAACAAACCTTGTGAGGATGGTGTGATACTTGAGGACTGGAGGAAGGTGGATGTGATTCCCTTTCACAAAAGAGGGAGCAAGGCAGAGGCAGGAAACTACAGTTGTTAGTTTCACCTTAGTGGTATGGAAAATAATGGAATCACGTCTGAAAGATAGAATTTTTGAGCACCTAGAGGCCAGCGGGGCACAGGATCCAAGGCAGCATGGATTCACTGTGGGAAAGTCATGTCAGATGAATCTAATAGATTTCTTTGACTGGGTGACCAAAGTAGTAGACCAGGGAGGGGCTGTGGACATGGCCTACCTAGACTTTACCAAGGCATTTAACAAAGTCTCACAAAAAGATCAATAAACATGTTAGCCAGCCTGGGAGTAGGTCCCAGGGTGGTAGTCTGGGTAAAATGGCTGGACAACAGGACACAGGGGATAATAATAAATGTAGTCCACTCCGAAGAAAGGGGATACTGCAGGGTTTAGTACTGGGAAGGGTCCTCTTTAATGTCTTTATAGGTGACATTGCAGAGGGACTGGAAGGAAAAGTATGCCTCTTTGCAGATGACACAAAGATCTGCAACAGGGTTGATACACAATGGGGGTGGAAAAGATGAGAAGGGACTTGGCAAGGTTGGAGGAATAGTCAAAAGTATGGCAGCTTAGCTTCAATGCAAAGAAGTGCAAAGTAATGCACCAGGGGAAGAGTACACATTGGGCGGGGAGATACTAACAACAACAAAAATGGAAAAGAACCTGGGAGTAGTTATATCAGATGACCTAAAGGTAGGCAAGTAATGTAAGATGGCAGTAAGGAAGGCCAAGGGGATACTAGGATGCATAGGGAGAGGCATCACCAGTAGAAAACAAGAAGTTGTTATCCCTCTGTACAGACAGTTGGTGAGAACCCGTCTGGAGTACTGCATGCAGTTCTGGATACCCCATCTCTACAATGACATAGACAGAATGGAGGCGGTCTACAGGAGGGCAACAGGAACGGTGCAGGGCCTGTACCAGAAGCCATATGAACAGAGACTAAAGGAGCTTAATATGTATACCCTCAAGGAAAGGAGGGAGAGGGGGGACATGATAGAAACTTTCCAGTACCTCAAGGGAATCAACAAAGTCCAAGAGGGTAGCATATTTCAGAAAAAGAGATGTGCAAGAGCAAGGAGGCACAATTTGAAGATAGGGGGGGAATGTCTCAAGGGCAACGTGAGGAAGTATTTTTTCATGGAGAGGGTGGTGGACACATGCAACAACATTTCTGAGGAGGTTGTGGGGTCAAAACAGCGAGGGAATTCAAGAATGCATGGGACAGATATAAGACAATTCTAGTGGGGGGTAGAAGGAAGTAGGCTGTTGGTTAACTAGGATCTGCAGCTTATCCAATAGGTAGGGAAATGGGCAGGCTGGGTGGGCCAATTGGTCCTTATCTGCCATCAAAGTTTATGTTTCTGTGTTCAGCACTGTGAACTGTTTTGGGACTTGTGCTGCCTTCAAACTTTTGTGACCATAGGGGTCCTAAGTTAATGCTGCCCTAAAGACTGTGTGACCTCCTCGGTCCAGGTAAAAGCTGCTAATATGGCCATACTGGCCATGTGAAAGCTGAATGTGTTCCTCATGAATTAACTGATGCTACCCTGAGCTATGTGTGAATATGTTTAATGAATTTGGGATGCCTTTTGTTTCTTCAAATTCCGTGTGGACATTCCATTATTGAAAGGAACTGTTTAATATGAATTAACCTGTTGTTTTTATCCAGCACCAGTGAGGAAAAGGGACCCTGTATGTGACATATCGGTCTGGATAATGTGGCCACTGGAAGTGTTTCTGTTGCTGTGAGCTTCCCCTTCCCACTGACATATTCCATCCATACCCCCTCAGACACAGAGAGAGGGCTACATTTCTATGTATGACTAGTTATGTGATTCAAATGGCAGTGATGAACATTACATACATATTCTGTAGGTTACAGTCAGTGATTTCAGAAATACATTTTTTTTTTTCAAGCCATCAACCTCCATTCAAGGCACATAGTAAGCTTCATTTGTCAAAGGTTGTGAAATAATTTAAAAGTTTAAGTTGACCAAAAAGTCAAGTAAGTTATCACGTTTGGTCAGCTTTACCTTTTCCCTGTATAAGTCTGGCTGAGAGAGACTCACAGACACACTCCATGAACTGGACTATGGTGTCTTCAACCCCCACCCCCCCAAACAGGCTGGAGAGAGAGAAAGAGATGTGGAGTCTCCATGAACTACAATGTCTCTAACCCCCCCACAGGTTGGGGGCCTGGGGGCCACCAAGGCCTCCAGAAGCTATCAGGTTTTAGATACATTCTGGTGCATTCTAAGAGTCATTTTGAGACTATTTGGCTGCTTTTAATGCCTTCTTTATCTCATTACAAACAATCAAAATCACTAGCAAAATACTTACTTTTTATTTTCTTAAAAAAAAAATGCCAAAACTAAAGCACAAAATCCCACTCCAGCCACCTTTCAAACATCTGACTATATACCATGTCTCTTGAGTACAGCCACCTTTCAAACATCTAACTATATACCACTTCTCTTGAGTACAGCTATCACTGCAACAGGCATTGCACTTGTCACCTTGCAGCCTGAAACGAAGACTCTGCTCCCCCTCCCAACAGTGCACCACACAATCAGGCATACAAGGCAGCAAGTAGGCCACACAAAACATCAGCCTGAAGGTGCATGTGTCTGCCACTCAGCAGGCACATACACCGACCATCCATGCCAGAGAATGGAACTGATACACAGGACCCACTGGGGGGGTCCCTCAAAGGGCAACATTGACACAGGATGTGTGCCAGGTCATGAATGCATTATCTGCATATATCCTGAACTGAGACAGTTGGAGTAAGGAGGGTAAGGCTCAGCAGGGACAGCTGGATGAAATACAGGGCATATACAGTGACATCAAAGCCCTCAGATGTGACATGCAGCAAGGATTTGGCAACCTGTGTGAGACCATGGACAATAGCATGGACAATAGCATGACCATAATATTCACTGCTGTACAGCAGGATTATGTTTCCTAGTTATATCCAGTACATGGCAGCCAACCCCCAAATCCCCATATGTCATATACAGGAACCACAACACAATCAAGCACTCCAGCATAACCCACACATGGCAGCCAACCTGCAGGGGTGCACAGCCAACTGTAACAGATAATGACTTAATGTCAAACACATCCTGTGACATTTACACAGCTCAGTCACATGGCAAAGGCAGAGGCAATGCAAGTGGTAGGCTCATCCCACTCTAAACACCCACTCAGAAGTCATACCAGACACCAAAGCCAAAAAAACACACATGACCTAATGCCTTATCCAAATGCAGCATAGACTTTAATGCTGAAGAATTGCCATCAACCATCAGATGCATGTGGTCTATTTGCAGATGAAGCTAAGATCTGCAACAGGGTAGACACTCTAGAGGTGTAGAAAGAATGAGGAAGGACCTAGGTAAGCTGGAATGATGGTCCAAAATGTGGCAATTAAAATTCAGTGTAAAGAAGTGCAAAATCGTGCACCTGGGGTGCAGAAACTCTGTGGAGAGTTACAGGATGGAGGGGGAGTTGCTAACGGTCACCAAGGAAGAAAGTGATTTAAGGATAATCATCTCAGATCACCTAAAGGTGGCCAAACAATGTAACAAGGCTGTGCAGAGGGCCAGTGGGATGTTAGGGTGCATAGGAAGGGGTATTACTAGTAGAAGAAGGGAGGTGATGATGCCACTGTACAAAATGCGGGTGAGGCCTCATCTGGAGTAGAGTACAGTTCTGGAGACTGCATCTTCACAAAGATGTGGACAGGATGGTGGCAGTCCAGAGAAGGGCAACTAAGATGGTAAGGGGCTTGCACCAGAAGACACATGAGGAGAGACTTGAAAGATCTCAGTTTGTATACACTGGAGGAGAGGAGGGAGTGGGGAGATATGATTAAAATCTTGAACTATCTTAAGGACTTAAAAAATTTCCAGATGGGGACATCTTTCGGTATAAGAGATGTACAAGGAAAAGGGGGCATGATATGAGATTAGAAGGGGGCATGATAAGTGAGAAGGTTAGGAAGTTTTTCCTCACAGAAAGGGTGGTGTATGCATGGAATAGCCTACCCCAGGTGGTGGGGAGAGCTAGCACAGTGTGTGGGGGGGGGTTTAAACATGCATGGGACAGGCATAAGGGAACCCTAGTGGTGGGAAAATGAGGTGAAAGCCAATGACCAGGCAGGGATTATGGGCAGACTAGGTGGGCCTAGCAGTCCTTATCTACCATCAATTACTATGTTACAATTCATCTGGGCTGTCTTGAGTAAATATACTATAAAACTGTAAAAGCAGGACTCTACAGCAGAACCCCACTGAAAAGCAGATGTTGCATGTAAGCTGATTTGTCCTAGGAAAATACATTGTAAAAGCATCCAGATCGCCTGTCTTGTAGCTGTTTGATATATTCCTGGGGGTCTAGAGATCCCCCATTAGGGCATCTGACCACCTCCAGACTCACCCTCTCAGGCACACACCCCCCAGCCCTGATCACATAATGCAAACTACAGCAATAGTGATGACTGGCACAGCCCTCTGCTCACCACCTCAAGTGGTTTCTATCTGACGGTCTCTGAGCAATCGCAAGTATTGTACGAACACCTGTGTCTACTGTACTCATGATCGCTCATGATCGCTCATTGGCAATTAGATGGTGGCTGGCCAAGGTGGTGAGCAGAGGGCTGTGTCGGTCACTATCACTATTGCTGTACTTTGGCTTAGGTGACCTGAGTGTTACATAGAAACAAAGAATTTGACGGCACATAAGGACCGCTTGGCCCACCCAGTCTGCCCATTTCCCTATCTACTAGATAAGCTGCAGATCCTAGTTAACCAGCAGCCTACTTCTTCATACCCCCAACCCCCAGAATTGCCTTATGACTATCCCATGCATGCTTGAATTCCCTCACTGATTTTGACTCCACAACCTCCTCCGGAAGGCCGTTCCATGCATCCACAACCCTCTCTGTGAAGAAATACTTCCTTAAATTACCTCCTGAGCTGCCCCCCATCTTCAAATTGTGCCCTCTTGTGCTTGCACACCTCTTTTTGAAAGATGCTACCCTCTTGACTTTGTTGATTCCCTTGAGGTACTTGAAAGTTTCTATCATGTCCCCCTCTCTCCCTCCTTTCCTCGAGGCTATACATATTAAGCTCCTTAAGTCTCTCTTCATATGTCTTCGGTGCAGACCCTGCACCATTTTAGTTGCCCTCCTCTGGACAGCTTCCATCCTGTCTATGTCTTTGCGGAGATTGGGTCTCCAGAACTGTACACAGTACTCCAGATGGGGTCTCACCAGCTGACTGTACAGAGGGATAATAACTTCCTGTTTTCTACTGGTGATGCCTTTCCTATGCATCCCAGTATCCCCCCAGCCCTCCTTGCTGCCCTCTCACATTGCTTGCCCATCTTTAGGTCATCTGATATGACTACCCCCAGGTCCCTTTCCATTCTTGTTGTTGTTAGTATCTCACCCCCCATTGTGTACTCTTCCCCTGGGTTTTTGTTTCCCAGGTGCATTACCTTGCACTTCTTAGCATTGAATCTAAGCTGCCATACATTTGACCATTCCTCTAACCTTGCCAAGTCCCTTCTCATCCTTTCCACCCCACCCTGTGCATCAACTCTGTTGCAGATCTTAGTGTCATCTGCAAAGACATACTTTTCTTCCAGTCCTTCTGCAATGTCGCTTATAAAGACATTGAAGAGGACCGGTCCTATACTGAACCCTCATGGTACCCCACTAGTAACCCTCCTTTCTTCTGAGTGGACTCCATTTACTATTACTCTCTGTGTCCTATTCTCCAGCCATTTCTTTACCCAGGCTGTCATCTTGGGACCCACTCCCAGGCTGGCTAACTTGTATATTAATCTTTTGTGTGGACTGTGTCAAATGCCTTGCTAAAGTCTAGGTAGGCCATGTCCACAGCCCTCCCTGATCTACTACTTTTGTCACCCAGTCAAAGAAATCTATCAGATTCTGCCTGGCATGACCTTCCCGCTTGAATCCATGCTGCCTAGGGTCCTGTGCCCTCTGGCCTCTAGATACTGACAATTTTTCCTTTAGAAGTGATTCCATCATTTTCCCTATCACTGAGGTTAAACTAACAGGTCTATAGTTTCCTGCTTCTGCCTTGCTCCCACTTTTGTGAAGGGGAATCACATCTGCCCTCCTCCAGTCCTCGGGTACCACCCCATCCTCCCATGATTTGTTAAACAGGGTAGTCAGTGGTGTCACTAGTTCTACCCTTAGTTCTTTTAGAATTTTGGGATGAATCCCTTTAGGCCCCCTTGCTTTGTCCACCTTCAGTTTTAAGAGTTCTTTCAGAACCCTTTCTTCTGTAAATGGGCCGGTATCAACTTCTGTATCCAGAGTGTTACTACTGTTTGTTTTATGTATCTCCTCTTCCTTCAGAATACTGAGCAAAAATATTTGTTTAGTATCTCTGCCTTTTCACAGTCTCCTCTGCCCACCCTCCTCCCTTTATTAAGCCTCCTACTATCCTCCCTTGGTCTTCCTTCATCCCTGATGTACCTATAAAGGTTTTATCCCCTCTTAACTGAGTTGGCTATCTTTTCCTCGGTTTGGGCCTTTGCTGTTCTGACTGCCTTCCCAGCCTTTTGCTTTAACTGATACAGTTCTCTGTCCTGCTCCTTCTGTGATTCCTTGTACTTCCTGAATGCTTTCTTTTCTCTTGAACCTTCACTGCCACTTCCTTTGAGAACCATAGTGGTTTCTTACATCGTCTTGTTTTGTTTATTTGCTTCACAAAGGCTTGTTCCTCTGTGATGGCAGTTTTATTATTCCCATTGTTCTTCCACCCTCCTTCCTGCCCATTTGCTAGTGCATTCCTTAGGCACTCACCATTATGGCAAAGTCAGCCTCCTAAAGTCCAGTACTTTTGTCTTTGTATGGCTTGACTCTATTACTGTGTTTATTGTGAACTATACTGTTCGATGGTCGCTAGTTCCCAGATGGCTACCCACTTCTACATCTGTGATCCTCTCTCCATCTCCATTTGAGAGTATCAAGTCTAATATTGCTCCCTCTTGAGTGGGCTCCAGTACTAGTTGTCTAAGGCATGCCCCCTGTAGGGCATCTAGAATAACTGCACTCTTCGAAGTGGCAGCTGCAACTGCACTGCAGTTAACATCTGGCATATTCAGATCACCCATCAGCAGTATCTCCCCTTTTTCTGCCATTCTAAGTATACTTTCTATCATTTTCTTGTTCATTTCCTTCCCCTGAGAAGGGGGTCTGTATACAACCCCTGTGCGGATTGTGGTGCCATTGTCTGTCTCCAAATTTACCCACAGTGCTTCTTCTTCTCCCTGTTTACCCTTTTGTTCTGTTGCTTTATTCCTTCCTTTATGTAAAGAACTACCCTCCTCCCTCTTTACCCTCCCTGTCCCTCCTGTAGATAGTGTATCCTGGTATGTTTACGCCCCAGTCATGGTTTTGTGTGTACCATGTTTCTGTGACTGCCACAATATCCAGATGTTCCTCCTCCATCAAGGCCACTAATTCAGGAAGCTTGTTACCTAGACTACGGGCATTGGTACTCATTGCTCTCCATTTTTTGATGGCTTTACCTTCTGTTGCAGCATCTCCACTAACCGTTTTACCTTGGTCTTTTTCTCATTTAGTACCCTATTTTGTAGGGAGAGGCTGGGATTTTTCTGCTTCTTATCAGTGCCTCCCCCTTTGACTAGTTTAAAGCTTAGCCAATGAAGCATTTAAACTGATTGCTCAAAAGACTTGTTCCTTCCTGGACAGATGCAGACCATCCTGCCAGTATAGGCTGTTGTCCCTCCAGGTGGAACCCCAGTCCCCAATGAAGTTAAACCCCTGTGCTCGCACTCATTTTTTCAACCATTCATTAAACTGCATGGTGCCAATTACCTCGCCTCACCCATGCCTTTGACAGGCAGCACCTCTGAGAAGGATACTGTGTGTCCTACTTGTCTTAGGCCCCTCCCCAACTCTGCAATGTCCTCCTGCACTGCTCTAACCTCATGATGAGCCAAGTCATTTGTCCCTAGGTGGACAATTACGTCCAGCTCAGAATCCCTTGCAGCTGTTGTCGTGATCCTGAGGATGCGCTTCCTGTCCCTCCAAGCCATGGCACCAGGCAGGCACCTTACTTCTGTTTTCCCAGCTCCTACCAGTTCTATCCCCCTACCTGTGTCTACTGTACTCATGATCGCTCATGATCACTCATTGGCAATTAGATGGTGGCTGGCCAAGGTGGTGAGCAGAGGGCTGTGTCGGTCACTATCACTATTGCTGTACTTCGGCTTAGGTGACCTGAGTGTTAGGTTGGGCTTGTGGGAAGGAGGAGGGTCCTGAGCAGGTGGGTTGACAGAGGATCAGATGCCCTTACAGGTGGGGGAGTGTGATCACTAAACTACCAAGAATATTCAAGACTGCTACAGGATGATCGATTGGTCGATTGGGGGTGTGGGAACCACTACACTACCAGGAATGCACGAGGAGCCTGCCATTGTAACCCAGCCCCAGACAAACATCAGGGATTCACCAAGTCCCCATTTTTCCATTTGCAGGTTATACCTGCTAGCCACTAGAGGGACCCTCTGACCTTCCCTCCTCTATTCCCTCCACCTGTACTACCCTCTCACTTCTGGTTACCTCTCTACCTGCTTAGGCTACTTTTCTCCCTTCTCCCACCCCTACCTCCACCCACACCCCTCCCTTGCCCAGCCATCTGGCTAACCCCACACACCACCCTTGTCCTATTGCCTGATCCTCACCCAGCCTGCCACTTACCCCCAGTGACCACTAGGAGTCACTATTTCAACCCCATTTTCAGGCCCATACATAGCCAGCCACAAGCCACCTAGTAGCTGGATCCCTGCACTCGGCCAGGTCTAAGTCCTACTGCCCTACCAGGGTCCTGAACCCTGCACCCTGTCCACCAGAGTCCGTGACAGTACCACTACTCCAAAGTGGTATCTACACTATCTGAGGGGCTATTAAGGCACTTGTAACTCCCCACCTGGCTCTAACAGGGTATTATGATTGGTCTCCTCTTCTTCAAATCTGGCAAAATGACCCCTTCTATAACCGTGGTACTACTGTTCTCCTTCATTTTACTGTCCCTCCCCACATCTACTCCCCCGCTATGTTCCTACCCTTCACCACCCCCCCACCAACTATTCTGTCACACCCTTCATTTGCCCCCTATAAGTCCACTGCTTCCCTCCCAGCTATCTCCTGGTCCCATTACCCCACACCCCCTTCCTCCCCGGTCTATTCCTTTGGTTGCCTCCTGGCCTCTCTCTCCTATTCCTGCACCTGCTCCCTTCATACAGCCTCCTCTACTACTGCTTCCACTCACCAGATGACCAAATCCCAGCCCCTCCACGTGCTATGCTGCCACCTTACCATTGCTCTACTCCTTCTGGCAGCAGGGGATATACACCCTAACCCCGGCCCAACCCCTACACCAGGCCCTGACCACCCCATAACACTCCCCTTGGCCAGTCCAAATTCCGTCTCCCATCCTAGCTTCCTCCCCCGAGGCCTGCATCTTCTCCATTTAAATATTCGTAGCCTAGCCCCAAAGCTCGATCAGCTCCAGGTCTTAGCCACCTATTACACCCCTGATATAATCATCCTATCTGAGACCTGGCTAAACCCTAGCCTACCCGATAAAAATTTCGCTATTCCTGGGTTCAACATCATACATCAAGACCGACCCTCCAGAGATGGAGGAGTGGCTATCTACATCAGATCAGCCCTCCACTTTACTGTCTCCATTACAAAAACTCTACCCAAAGCTTATGAGCTTCTGATGGTAAAACTGTCCCCCCCTCCTCATTACCCAGCTTTGTGGCTGGTATATACTGCTGCCCAGACATGACAACCACAATAGTCACCGACCTTCTGGGCCAGCTCTCTTCCCTTGCCCAGAAGGGTGAACTTTATGCCATGGGTGATTTTAACCACAATTGGCTAGCACCCACTTTTAACAAAACCCAAACTGAGTTAACTGCTCTTAACCTCAGCCAAACCATTACTGAACCCACTCGCTCTAACCTTAAGTCAGGTAACCACTCACTCCTCGACTGGGCGCTCACTTCCCACCCACACCCCGTCGCCAGCTCAGGTCTTCTCCCTGACTCCATTAGCGACCACTACCTAATCTACTTAGTCCACAAAATCCACAGAATTAAATCCCCTCCCAAATTTATATTCCAGCGTTCATACAAATCCCTCAACCTCTCCCCCTTTTGGATGATCTTTACCAATCTAACTGGGTCCCAAGCTCAAACAGCTCAAATATGGATTCGGCCCTTACGCACTTTCGGAACACCTTCCTCTCCACCTGGGACAAACACGCCCCCCTACGCTGGGCTAGAGTCCATGGTTCCCACCTTCCCTGGATAACCCCCGAGCTGATTGCTTGCCAACAAGCCCGCGATAAGGCCTGGCAAAATTACAAATCCTCGCTCCTCCAAGGCAACCATACCTCCTTCCGCATGCTCCGCAATAGGTGCACTAAGGCCACCCTTCTAGCTAAGTCTGAATATTTTAATAACACACTTAATGCAAACCTTGGTAGTCCTTCCAAATTCTGGAAAGTCATTAACTCCCTTTTCTCCCCCCAAACAGCTAGCCCTCCACCTCTTCTCCTTGCCCAAGGGACCTCCTTTCCGATCCCCGAAGGTAGCCTCGAGTTTAATTCCTATTTCACTACCTGTGCCCTGGCCCTCCTTGAAGCCCCACCGCCTGCACCCACTCCATCTCCTCAGTCTTCTATCCCCAACCATCTGGCATGAACCCCTCTCCTTTAGACCCATTTCCCTCTGAAACCCTAGATGCCCTTCACGCCCTAAACCTCTCCAAAGGCAAATCCCCCCATGGTCTTGACAACAAACTCCTCTTCCTATCTGCTCCCGCCATCGCTACCCCCCTCGCAGCCCTACTAAATCTTTCCTTCATTACCAAGTCACTCCCCTCCAAATGGAAGCATGCCACTGTCCTACCCCCCCAAATGTGGTGATCCTACCTCTTCATCCAACTACCGCCCCATCCCCCTCCTCCCCACCCTCGCAAAACTCCAGGAACACCTTGTGCTATCCCAACTCTCTCACTTTCTCTCCAAAACTAACTTCTTCACCCCTTTCCAGTCAGAGTTCAGAAAACACCACTCCACTACCTCCTCCCTGCTAAGACTCACAGACCACATCCTCACTGGGATGGACAAAGGGCTAATCACTGCTGCTATTTTCATTGACCTAGCAAAAGCCTTCGACACTGTTTCTCATTCTCTCCTACTATCCTGCCTTTCTGGAGCTGGGTTATCTGAATCCGCTACAAACTGGTTCAGTGCCTACCTCCTAAATAGAACCCAATCCACTAAAATAGCGGACCACATCTCCCCCCTCCCAATCACCACTGGCATACCCCAAGGCTCAGTTCTTGGCCCCATCCTCTTCTCCATCCTACTAAATGACCTGCCAAACTCTTGCTCCTCTTCCGCTATCCACATGCATGCAGACAACACAGTCCTCTTCACCTCCGGCCGGACCCACAAAGAGTCACCTCCAAACTTCAAACCGACTTCAACAAAATCCAGCACTGGTTCAATAGCAACCAACTCTCCCTAAATGCTAAGAAAACCAACTCTATGACTTTCAGCACCAGACAGCGCCTATCCAAACTCACCTCCCCTCTGAGATTCCACACCCTAAATAACACCATCCTCGAAGAAGTACCCTCCTTCAGGTATCTAGGGGTCTGGCTTGACCGCTACCTCTCCTTTTCCACTCATGTGGATGCCATTATTTCAAAACTGCGCCCAAAACTTGGTGCCCTCTACAGAAACCGCACTAGCCTCCCTCTTCCTGTCAGACGTGAAATTGTCCAGAAAATGATTCTACCCTCCTTCGATTACTGTGATGTAGTTTACAGCTCCACTGCATAGACCACCCTAGCCAGATTAGACCCCCTCTTCAATGCTTTCTGCCACTTTGCCCTCGATGCCCCCCCTTGCACACATCACTGATTGCTTTATTGTTCCCTGTCCCTACCTTCTCTGAGTAACCGGCATCTAATCCATAGTGCTAAATTCACTTCTAACTTCTGGCTCGGCTCTCTCCCTCCCTACCTCGTATCTGCTCTATCCTCCCCACCTACCCCCTCGCACGCCCTCAGGTCTACTGACGCTAGGCTACTATTCATCCTTCACTGAAGAACCACTGCTGGCCAATCCACATTCTCTTACCTCTTCCCTAAACTCTGGAATGGCCTACCCATCCAGATCCCCCATTCTTCATCCAAACTCTCCCTTTCCTATGCCTCTCTAACTTCCTTGCACCCAATTGCTACTGCCCCTGACCATCCCCCCGGTAGCTCATCTTCCCCAGCTCACCCCTGCGCCTGACCAGCGGCCCGGCCATCACCTAATTGTCTGGCTTATCTACTGCCCGCGCACTTACACTCTCTCTATTACTTACTTGCATTCTCAATTTCTCCCTTCCCCCCCTTCCTAATCAACCTACTCTCCCCAGCCTCACTCCCTTCCTCCTCACCTTACCTCCCCCCTACACACCTAACGCTTACTAGACCCTCCTTCGCTACCCCCCTTCTTGCTCTCCAAATCCTCCTGTCAACTTGATGCATCTCCTTGTAGCTCAACTTCTGCTTTTGGCTCTCAAGTTCTGCTATTACTACCCCTGTTCTGTAATCTGGCACTTAGGTATGTCATGCTTTGCCTCTATGAGTACCCATGATTTGTATACCATGCCTTATGATCTTGTTCTGTACTGTTCTTACCTTGTTGTGTAACCATGAATTGTATAACAAGTGCTTGTATCCCTTGGCCTTACGATCATGTTCTGTATTGTTCATACCTCGTTGTGTAACCATGATCTGTATAACCTGTACTTGCTGATCCTGTGCTGTTCTGTACTGCTCTGCCTATGTAACAAGTTCAATGTATTCCCTCCCAACTATGTACATTATCCGTATTGCACTACTGTATAGTTCAACTACTGTATGTATACCTGCCTCCTCTGTAACTCCCCCAAGGTTGCACTGTGAGAAGAGCATCTTTTTGCTGAGTGTGCCTTTCCTGGTGAAACATTTTCAATAAATAAATAAATAAATATTCGAGACAGGTGATCAGGTGGTGGGAGACCACTGGACTACCAGGGATATTCAAAACATCTACAGGACAGTCAGTTGGGACACAGGAACCACTACACCACCAGGAATATTTGAGACCAATACAGAATGGGTGAATAGGAGGGTGGAGTGAACACTAGACCACAAGGAATATCAAGAGAGCTACAGAATGGGGGGCACTCACACATATGAATGGGCATGCAAATGGTCCATAGCACCGTCCATGCCCAAAGGAAACATTAGCATGTTAGGGCTAAATATGGCCCACAGGAGCCCTGCCGTGATCCCATTTGACCCGCGCTACCTCCATTGGTCTCCGGCAGCCTTATTCAGTCTGGTCCTGTGTCATCATAGTGGAAAGTCACTATGCACTGTACCAACATGTCCACATGTTTAGACAGTTTGCACACTACAGTTGAAGTGAGATAATTGTCTAAATATTGCCCCCTAGGCAGGTTGTGCACAAACTGCCACAGACTACACATGGCCAGCTCTGAATATGGGGGCCTTTACTCCTTAGCCTAGTGGAATGCAAAGTCCATGAAACAATTGCTCATGTGGTTAAAAAAGACCTGCCTATAGCCTCAACATACTGTTGTTCTAACTTGTAACAGCATGAAAACAAATATGTTTGGCACTGATTTATGCTTGTTTGTTTGGACAGCAAAACATACATAGCATTACTATGTCAGCCAAAGGCTTCATTCAATATAAACAAGAACATGTCTCACAAGTAGATACGTAGGAAACAATATGACAAGTCAAAGCAGAACGGTGAATTCAACTCCAGGGTCCGTACTATCACAGGTGCATAATTAGGCACCACCACCACAGGGCATGTATCAGCTATGTGTAATCCCAGTTTAATGAAAGCAAATATGTTTGGCACTGAATTATGCTTGTTTGTTTGGACACCAAAACATACATAGCATTACCACGTCAGCCAAATGCTTCATTCAAACAGTAAAATATCACACAAGTAGATACATAGGAGGCAATATGACAAATCAAAGCAGAACAGTGCATCCAACTCAGGGGTCCATGCTATCACAAGTGCATAATTAAGCACCACCATAGGGCATGTATCAGTTAAGTGTAATCCCAGTTTAATGTCACAGTTACTCTATCTTACTGTTTACATGTTTGATTATAATACTAAATAGAGGAGACTCTTGATGACAGTACCTTGCAAGTCTCAGAGGGAAGATACTACTCCTGCTTCTGTTTATACCATATTGTAAGACAAATGTTTCTATATTAAGCACTGTATGTTGTACCTACTGCCTGTAACACAGATCTCTTTGTACAATCCTGTCTGTAACAAATGAATTTGGCTGCACGTATTTCCTCTGGATAACTTCTATGTACACCTCTGTACCCGGGTTGCACCTGGAAACAAGCCTTGGCTCAGTGTGCCTTTCCTGGTCAGCAAAAATTTTAAATAAAATAAAATAAATAAAATAACCATTAGACACAGGCACCAATAAAACTGTCACTGTATTATCAATCAAGCAGTATTTCCAAATAAACTCCTTACGAATGCAAATAAAGTGTAACCACCCAAATTCTTAGGATTGTCAATACAAAACCTGGACAGAGGGTTACATGATCTTTGCTTACTTTAGTAGGGAAAGTAACTTTAACTTAGCAAACAAACAGATTTATTAAAAAATGAGACTGCCTGTTTTACTCAATTGGAGGCTTATCACAGTGACTGTCTGCCTTTCCTAATCCAGTGACCCAATTACCACAAAACGAAACCTGATCTCAAATCACCTTGTGCTCCTCTGTAATGGAATTCAACAGAGACAAAACAAAGTTTCCCTACAGATGAGCTTCAAGATTGTTCAGTTGCTGATTTAAGACTGCTGTCTGGAGAACTACATAAAAAAAAATAAAAAAAATCCTTGAAGAATTTAGGAAATATGGGAGCACTATACCCCTGCCAACAAAGCATTGTTTAGATAAAAATGTGTAAAAATTAGGCTTGCCACTAAAAGGCAGGCCAGTTTGTCCTTTGCCCAGCCAGAGATAAAAGATTGGGAGGGGGAGGATAGGGAAGGGGAGGGGAGGAGATTGCAAGGGTAGGGGGAGGTGACATGACCTCATCGAGGGGTCATATGACCAGGCTGTGGAGCCCACTGGCCATTGGCCAAGGAGAGGGGCCAGTAGGGGGCCTAAACAGGGGTCCTTAGGGGCTATTTAAGGGCATGCAACCCTCAGCTAGCCCTCTTTTCTTGCTGTAAAATTTCCAGAGGATATACAGCACATTGTTGGCAGTTCTAAAGCAAGGCACAAAAGGTAGCTGCCCTTGTGGTGCAGTAGTAGTTTGTCTGAGCCTAGGTAGAAGGTTCATGAGGTTAACAGCAACTGATTTATGCACCTGATAAGTCTGTGATTATATGTTTGTTATGGCTAGGCAGCATGTGTGGCTGTGTTGGACCCAGATAAGAAGGTTGGGGGTCGGCACACAGTGCCAAGCCTGTAGATTGTTAGAGGAAGAGTTTGCCATGTATGATTAGATGCTGTGATGTGGGGCCAAGGGTTTGATTGTGAGGGTATTTCAAAAGAAAAAAAAAAGAATTGCCAAGCTGCATGGTGTGGGGAGCTCACAGGAGAGTGGGGAGGTTTGGTCCTCAGCCAAAGAATGGGGTTGGGTTGTTTTGGTGGCAGAGTTTTTGCTCCAGTGCTGGAGGATCGCGAGCCCCTGTGGTGGGGAAGCACAGTGGGCTGTACAGCAGTGGGGCGAGCTGCTCCAGCCAGGGGCCAGGTAAGGTGGTGCATTTTCGGGAGCTCCTTTTCAGAGGGGACCTAAAGAATGGACAGAGGGTGGGTATGCGCTGTGGCTGGCAGGACAAGGGATCTGGTGAGGCCTAACACATGTGGGGGCTGGGGCTGAACAATGATGGGTGGAGGGGGCCAGTGAGGCCTTCCATGTGGTCACAAACACGAGGTTTGGGTGCAGAATGGTACTCTCTGGAGTGCTCTAGTGGGGCGCGTTGGACAGGCCCATGATGGGTGACATGCAGGGCAGCACAGGGGTCTGGCACGGAGGCCTGGAAGGGAAGAAGGAGCCACAGAGGCCTGCCGCATGTCTCAGCTGCCATGTGGGGCCTTGGGGCTACACATGGAGCGCACTTGGAGTTCATGGGTAGGCCCACGGCAGGCAGGGGGTGGGAGCTGCAGGTTGGGCTGTCCTGGAGTTTGGGCAGCAACAGAGGGGCCGGAGAGGCCTGCCACATGGTGCGGCCACCATGTGTGGGCTGGTAACAATGTGGTGGGATGCCTAGGGGTGTGCAGCAGTTTGGCGGTGGGTACATGGATGTTTAGAGCAGACAGGGTAAAATAGCTGTGATGCTCATCCTCCGGTGAAGGATCATTCTGAGGACCGGGAGTAGGCTCATGGCCTGCAGGCTAGGGAGTGGCCTAGCAAGTTAAGCATGGAAATCAGCAGGGGCAAGGGCAGGTATGGCCCCAGGCCGGACAGCCAGGGTAGCGAAGGCAGGCAGGGGAGTGGGAAGCAAGACAATGGGGGTGGTTGGCTTGGCCTGCTGCCTCTAGAGGCCCAGCCACAATCGCAGCTGCCATTTTGTGGAAGGCCACAACTGAGCCTGTGGAAGGTGGAGAAAAAGCAGAGGGATGACTCGGATGCTGAAAGCAGGCATTCTGGAAAGCCCAACTGCATGGGCGCAGAGGCCCCTGATGTCAGGTTGCTGGGTCAGTCGGGTGTGCCAGTGCTGGCTGATAGGATGCAATAGGTGGACCGGCCTTGGTTACTTGGGCAGTGCCCGGGGGGAGCCATGGTAGGGCACTTAAAACCATATGCATATGGGGGGAACACGCAGTCAATGCCATGTGCAGGCAGGTGTCACAAAAAAAAAGGGGGATAGGGACCTGTTCTTTTTTATAAAAAAAAAAAAAAAAACTATACATGGAACCCTAGGCCAGGGTACCAGCCCAGGTGTGTGATTGCTGGGGTTCTCCAGGACAGGAAGGTATTGCAGAGGAAATGGGGATGAAGGGGTGACCGAATAGCTGGGGTGGGGTGCGGTATTCACATATGTTTTCTTATGCAGCTTAGACAGAAGATATTGTACCAAAAAGAGCCCCAGCATCCAGTGCTACCATGCTGATGGAAGCTACGAAGCTGATGGCGCAGATGACCGAGTTGATGGAAGCAGCAAAGAAAAGGGAGGCCAAAGAGGAGGCCCAGAACAAAAGGAAGGAGTGGGATGAGCGGGCTGGTGCTGGAAGAGGCAACAAGAGACCGAAGAGGGTGGGGCCCAGCACCCTAGCAGCACTGAGGACAGGGATCGAGCCTAACTGGGTCCCATCAGGGCCACAGCCAGATGGGGGTAAGAATGAGGTGGACAAGAACAACGAGGCAGATTTACAAGAGTATATTGAGGGTTTGTTGGGAGACATGGGAGAGGGAGGGGTGTCAAAAATGGAGAGAGCCTTGCAGGCTATCAAGGAGGGAGGAGAAAGGGGCAAGGTGGCGGGCACAGCAGGGGGGGTGCGGAAGTTGTATGATGGCCTGCCAGGTTTCAAGCTGGGTGACCACGTGCCAGCATCAATAAAAGAAAAAATATGAAAAGGGAAGTAGGTTGATATCTTTGGTTTGGTGGATGAGGAGACAGCCAAGAGATATGAGCAAAAGGAATCAGTAGGAAAGTCAGAGATGGAAGTGGCACTGGTGGTGGTAGGGCACAAAACGGAAGAGGCCAGGTTCAAGGGAAAAAGCATTGACACGTGGCAAGTGGGTTTTCTGATTTATAGCGCATTGGTGCTGGAAAAGCAGCTTGACCTGGCCATTCCTTTGCTGACTTATGTGGCAATCATCAGGGATGCATACCAGGTGAAGCTAGGCTTTGGGTGGCTTAAGCATGACAAGGCATTTTGGAGGCAGATGGCAGTAAAAGGTGACCTGAGGTGGGACTGCACCCAAGCCGAGTTGTGGGTCCGGATGTTGTCAGGACCAGCAGTTGGGCAGGGAGTGGAGCAGGGGAAAAAGGGGGCTCAAGCTCAGGGTACCAAGGCCTGCTGGGTTTCAACAGGGTTTTGTGTAACTGGCCTAGCTGTAAGTTTAAGTGCATCTGCTCACGGTATGGGGGGGTCACACCAATCTACAACTTGCATCCCCAGGAGCAGCCATTTAGGGGCTGCAGGGGGGAGCCAGTAGGGGCTACAGGAGTCTCAGGAGAGGGGGATACACATCCAATTATGGATGGAATTAGACCGGAGCACAGGCAAGGGTGGTGGGGATATGCCCTGGCCTGCTCGCCCATAAAACTGGGGGTAGTGGAGGTCTGGACCAAGTGCTACCCTGACAGGAGAGGGGCGGAGCTGCTAAGAATGGGTTTTCAGGGTGGCTTTCCACTGGGTTTTGAGGGGGCACGAGTGGGGATGCGGGCTAAGAATTTAGGGTCCGTAAAATGGAGGGAGGACATAGTTATCTTTCAACAGGACTATCTCCACATTTTGTCTATCTGGCAAATCATCCAGACCACCTCTGTACCTCAAATGAACTGTGCTTTTCTTTGTGCAGGGCAGGGGAAGATGGAAATGCATCCCTTGCTCTAAATTGTTGGCAGTTTCTTTTTTTTTTTTTTTTTTGCAGTCATGCTTTTTTTTGTCATGTAAGGAAGGCACATTTAAATTAACAGTTGATCCCATCTCTTGTTGAACTCTATCTCCCCGTGATGAAGGATTATTTGATGTACTTGGCACTTCGCCTGCTAAGAGATAATCTGGAATCTCATCTTCCTTATCTTTTTCATTCTGCAAATTAGGCCTTTCAACTCTCTCTGTTTTATTTCCATTCATTTGTATTCCTGTGTTTCCACCTCTGTATGTACTTGTTGCACATTTTCAGAATTTACTTCCAACTCACTATTATCGTCTCTCTGTGTTTTGTTACCAGTTTTGTCACCATTAGATGTGCTTCTTCAGTAAGTCTTTTACCATTATCTACTTCCATAACATTATGGGGCCCTGTTTAGTGTATTACACAAGTTCTGTTTCCCTCCTGTCTTTGTGCAATGGGTTCAATCATTATACACTTTACCCAGTGCACATGTATAATGCAATAGAACTTTCTCGCGCAGTTTCCCTCAGGTACCAGACAAGGTTGCCTGTTGTCCTCCCTATTGTTTAACCTATACCTAGAACCCCTCCTAACCCGGCTTAAAATGGACCCTGAGATTAAGGGAATAAACTTCGCTAATCGGGAACTCAGACAATCAGCATATGCTGATGATATACTCCTGTATCTGCCAAACCCAAGATACTAAACAAACAAATCTTTACAAGTGATTCGAGAGTTTGGGGAGCTATCCAACTACAAGTTGAACCTGGAAAAATCTAATGTATTTCCTTTAAATATGGTCACCCATAAAAGTGAAGTGTAAGGCCTAGGTGTGCAGTGGGAATGTAAACAACTGAAATACCTCGGCATTATCCTAACAAGGAGCACAAAATCCTCCAGAGTAAACAATCTGGAAGCATTAATACAGGTTATCAAGCAAGACCTGGATAGCTGGAATAAGTTACCATTATCCCTTTGGGGAAGAATTAACTTAGTTAAAATAAATACATTATCCCATATATTTTACCCCATCAACATGCTGAATCTATGGCTACCTCAATCATGGTTCTCTAAGGTACATTCCCTGCTCACTGTATTAATTTGGAAAAACAGACAGGCCTGTATGGCTTATAACAAACTAGCAACCCCTAAAATTAAAGGTGGACTGAGACTTCCACACTTTAAACTTTATTATTGGGCAAGTCAGGCAGCAAAGTATCCGAGATGGATGAACCCAAATGCAGATCTAGACCCATCTCAATACAGACCCATTTGGCTATTACTAGAGAAAGAACTTATAGAAGCTCAAAAGCTAACTCCGGCGGCTCTTATGTATATATCACCCAAATTACTCCCTCTGGCACTCAGGAATAACCCAATAGGAGTATCGGTAAAAGTTCGTACACAGATGTTCACTTCCTTATCTTATAGACACTCACAGGATCCGAACCAACCGGTGGGGGGAAATCCAAACTTCAAAATTGGAGGCTGTATGATTACAAATACTTGGATCACACAACTAGCTGGGAAATGGATAGCAGACCTATGGGATAACGTCAGAGTCCATACTATGGAAGAAATTATTAAAAATAACAAACTAGACCCCAAATCTAGCTTTAAAGTGTCCCAACTTAGACATATGATAGCTAAATCCTAGCTGAATAGTGACTCAGAAAATAAGGGGAATTTATAGGCCATATCAGCAAGCTTGCTAGAGAAAAAAATGCCATTTCCGGGATCTACTCCAATCTTTGGAGACAGTTTTCCCAAATATTGTGGGAGCCTCTAAGTATTGGGCTAAGCAATTTCCGGAGAAAACACTTAACTGGACCAAAATTTGGCAAGACATGCACAGGTACACATCTTAAGATAGACTGTGGTTAATGCAGTACCAAGTTATCCATAATATGTATCACACCCCAGAAAAGATGGCTAAAATGGGTAAAGATCCCAATGCAATATGTAACCGTTGCAGGATAGGGGTGGGATCACTATATCACATCTTTTGGGACTGTCCAAAAATAGCCCCCCTCTGGTCCCTAATTAAACAAAGGGTGGATCCTTTACTAGGTGTAGCAGACTATATAGAGCCATTAATCTGCCTGGTGGGGGATTAGTCTCCCATAACTGTTACAGAAAGGAAATTTCACATAAATATGATTGCCATGTCAGTCAAAAAATTTGTAGCCAGACATTGGCTGGATGGGGAAGTAATATCTTATACTGAGTGGTTACAAGAATTATTATTCAACTTATCTGTGGAGAAGATTATCGCTACAGTAAATAACTGTTTGCCTAGGTTTGATAGACAATGGAGCAAATTACAAACTTTGTATTCTATGTGAGCATCCCATAATATGGATATGGCTGGGAGCCGAAAGACTAAGTTAAACCGATGCCATGGGCAGGGAGGGAGGGGTGGGGGAGAGGGGATGGTCTGTGTAGTGTATTGTATTGTAATGTAATGTCTTGTCTTGTACTTTGTAATTCTTGTGGACATGTTTTAAAAAATAAATAAAGCATTCTAAATATAAAAAAAAAATGAATGGGGCAGAGTGGCTATGCATGCGTATCTGGGGCGCGTAGCCACTCCCCACCCATTGCGCCCCCCATGCGGGATGCAGAAACAGGGGGCCATGCAGACCCACCACATCTGATCTCCCCACATCCATGGACAGCACCATGCTGGGGACATTCTGGGGGTGTGCCAGCACCACGCAGTATGCACAAACCCACTTAGTGCTGGCCACATAGGTGCAGAGCGGGTTGCTGGTTATGGCAGGGTCACTGTGTGCCCCCACAGACACAGACCTTCAGTTGCCAGGGGACCAGGACAGAGCTCACTGTGTTGCCCCTGACCGCTGGGCAGCAGGAGGTGACGGGGCAGCTAGAAGGGCAAATGCCCGGCAGTTTTGGGGGTGACAACACCGGGATGGGATGGTGCCATGCGGGTCAGGGTGCCTGCAATGGGGTTGCACAGCCTCGGACCCATGCCTCCCTATGCATTGGATCCACTAAGGGTCCCAGTGGGGCATTCCATTGGATGCTCACTCGGGACAACAACTCCTCCCCCGGCCACCCTGCAGAGTTCTGTGCAGCGGGAGGGAGGAGCCACAGACAGGTGGCCGACATTTGTGAATACTGGTATGGGTGCACCTGTCCATGAGGTGCAGGGTCATGGGTGGGTTATACGACTTTTCCATGTATCTCTGCCCACTTAGTGCATAGCACCCATTGAGCTTATTGTCATTTGTTTACATATCCTCTACTGCTCCCATATTAACTTTGTCAAACATTTAATTTATTTTCTTGTGACTCTAAAATCATACCATCTGATTACATTGCATTACCTTGTGTATTAGTTACAGAACAAGTCTTGTTTCTCATAGTAGACTGTGCTGGTGCCTCTGTTTCTGAAACAGGATGCCAGTTTCCTGTATAATCCTTAGCACACCCTGCTCCTTGCAGAGCTTTTTCCACTGTCCAATTCAAACAAAGGGCTAGAGGTGTTTTAAATAGCTAGGTCATGCATTTGTCATTCACTCAGCTTTTTCTACAGAAGCAAGAGAAGGGGAGTGGGTGTGTTGACATGACCGTCCACCCAGTTTGCTGTTTATCCACATTGATTTTGCTGTCTTTTTTGCTTTCGTTTGATTTTTTATTTATTTATGCACAGGGCATCCAAAGAGCTTCAGCCACTGAAATCTACTGGTCAGAGTGGACCTAAAAGCCAGGGAGAGGAGCAGAGGTAACATTAATTTCTCCTTTTCAGCCCAGTTCTATGACGAGAGTTCTAAAAACAAGGGGAACACAACAGGGAACATTTAAACAACTTCTGTACACATTTATTTCCAGGAGATAATATGAATACAGGATTCTCATGGCAGAAATTGGGGCAGAGTTTTAAAGGAATTCTCATTACTTGTTTTCCTTTAGCCAGGGTTAAGTGTATGTTTTGGGAACCCTGGAAGTGCCGGGAGGGAGACCCTGGGGCGTGGGTGGGGGGGCAGAGGACCCCAGAAGAAGAGGAAGCTACTCCTGGTGGGGGACTCAATAGTCCAGGGATGGATTTGGGCACAGGTGGTGGGGTGGGGAGGAAGGTAAAGTGCCTTTCAGGAGGCTCAGCTTGAAGAGAAGGTGGGACGGAGCCAGAAGAAGGCACTTTGGGGAGGTAACGAGCTCTGTGACATTCTTGGAGGTGCTGCCAGTTCATCATAGTATCATAATAACATAGTAATGTGTCAGCAGAAAAGGACCATCCTGGCCCATCCAGTCTGCCCATCCCCCCCCCCACCTATCACAGCTGCACAAGGAGCCTAGATTCTGTCCTCTAACTGACCCTATATGTCTAAATGTTCATGGCAGGGAGGAGGCTAGGAACTTCTGCAGCAGAAACTTCAACATTTGGTTGGTGAGCTGGTGCAGAGAGAAGGGTTTTGGCTTCTCTGGGGACTGGCAACTCACCTGAAGAAATGTGGGCCTGTACATGGGTGATGGCCTTAATGAACAGTTTAAATGCTCCCTTGGCAAGCATTTAAACTTGCCAAGTAGGGGGGTGGAAGCAGGGAGACTCAAGAAGCCCACCCCCACAGGTTAGAGCAGCCAAGAGGGAAGATCAGGAAAATAAGTTGTTGCCAGGTATACCTCAACTCATTAAAAGGGGTATGGCACAGGAAGGGAGGTAGCAAAGGAAAGAAACTGGAATTAGAAAGAGTAGACAAGAGGGCAAAAGCAGGAATACCAGGCGGACAGGCACTGAAACATGGAAGGCCATGTATTCAAATGTCCACAGTCTGGGAAATAAAATCCCAGACCTGGTGGCCATAATGGCAGAGACTGATCTGGACTTATCATTCAATCAATCAATCAATCAATCAATCAATCAATCAATCAATCAATCAATCCAATCAATCAATCATTCTTTATTTGTATAAGGTGCCTTTCTTAAACCAAGGCACCTGTACAGATTACATAAAACAATAAATAGTTAAAACAACATTAAAATAATCAAAAATCATTAAAAGCTTTACTAAAAAGGTAGGTTTTCAAAGCTCCTTTAAAGTTTTGGACAGTCGGGCAATTTCGCTCCTGACTTAGTGGCAATACCTGAGATGGGGAACACTGGAAACTGTGACTGGGAGGTAAGTGTACCTGGTTGTGCTCTATTCTGAATGGCTAGGGAGGGTAAAAAGGGGTGGGGCTCTTTACGTCAGGGAAGCTATAAAAGCAACTGCAGGACAGAGTAGGCAGGGGAGGCCAAGGCACTGTGGGTCAGCCCTCGAGTGAGGCAATGGCACAGTAATTCTTCCAGGTGTGATCTACAGACCTCCAGCACAGGGGAAGGTGGTAGATAGGGTGCTAGTGGAAGAAATCCATGAGATGGCAGCAAAAGGGAGGTACTGCTGCTGGGCAATACTAATATGCCAGATGTGGATTGGACCATCCCAGCGGCTGCCTCAGTCAGGACCCGAGACATCCTGGAATCCTTGCAGGGGGCAAGTCTTAGGCAGTTAGTGCTAGAACACATGAGGTATAGGGTGATTCTGGACCTAGTAGTGACCAATGGAGACAGAATCACAGAAGTCCTGATGGAAGGTCACCTAGGGTCCAGTAGCGACCACCACCCAATGTGGTTTGATATGGGTACAGTGTCACAGTTGAGCCATACAAAGTTGAGGGTCTTGGATTTCAGGAGGGTGAACTTTGCTAGAAGTGAGGATATACATTAAAGAAGCCCTGTTGAGGAAGGATGCGGGGGGGGGGGTTGAGGAGCAGGGCACACCAGAAAGGAGCCACATTGGAGGTATGAAATCAGTGCATTAGGTTGAGAATCAAGGGCAAGAGAAGGAAAAAAAGCACTAAGGTTCTCAATAGATGTGGCAGAGAAAGTAAGGGCCAAAAAGTTGGCTTTCAGAAAATATAAGAAGACACAGAAGGAAGAAGATAGAGTGGTGCACCCAGATAGACAAAGAGAAGCAGGGAAAGCAGTTAGGAGAGCAAAGGGGCAAACAGAGGAAAGATTAGCACAGAAGGTAAAGAAAGGGGACAAGACATTCTATAGGTACATTAGTGAAAGAAGAAGGCCAGAGGTGGGATTGTAAGGCTTAGAGGGGAAGAAGGGGAGTGCGTGGAGGGAGACTTAGAAAAAGCATCAGTACTGAATAAACACTTCTGTTCAGTATTCTGTTCAGTATTCTCTGAAGAAAGGGAGGGACAGAGACCACAGCTAGGCATCAGAAACAAAAGGAGAGGGAGGGGAACACCAGTCCATTTACAGAAGAGACAGTCCTAGAGGAACTCACTAAAGTGAGTCTGGATAAAGCAATGGGGCCAGATAGCATACACCCTAGGATATTAAAGTAACTAAGGAAGGTGCTAACAGCAACGCTGGCAGCTTTGTTTAGTGAGTTGCTCAATACAGGAGTGATTCCAGAGGACTGGAGAAGGGTGCATGTAGTCCCTCTTTATAAAAGCCGAAGCAGGGAGGAGGCAGAAAACTACTCTATAGGCTGGCCAGCCTCACCTCAGTGACTGGGAAGATTATGGAGGTGCTACTTAAGGAAAGGATTGTGGAACACTTGGAATCCAGTGGAGCACAGGGGGGGAGGGGTGGCCCTGTATGTTAATGAAAATATCAAAGCTACAGAAATTCAGAATACACATAAGGAGCCAGAAGAACTGTGGGTCACCCTGGAAACGGGAAATGGGACAGCCATAAGAACTGGGGTTGTCTACAGGCCCCCAGACCAGAGGGAGGACATAGACACATTACTGTTAGAAGATATACAAACATGACAGCTAAAGGGAGGTTCTGATAATGGGAGACTTCAACATGCCAGATACAGATTGGTCAATACCAGCAGGAACATCTGCCAGAACTAGACTCATAGTGGATTCCCTGCAGGGGAGGCCTCAAACAACTGGTACAGCAACCCACAAGAGACAGGGCTATCCTAGATCTAGTACTGACTAACAAAGAAGGGATCACAGATCTCCAGGTAGAAGGTCACCTGGGGGCCAGTGACCATCACATGGTATGGTTCAATTTGGCTACTACATCTAAATCATCCCATTCCAAAGCAAAAATATGGGACTTCAGAGGAGCTGACTTTGATAAGATGGCCAACAGAGTTAAGCTAGCCCTGGCAAAAGAAACACAGGTGAGGAGGTACAGGCAAAGTGGGCAAGCATTAAGGATACAATACTTGAAGCAACATCCCATTGTGTTAGACAGAAAAGGAAGTGCAAAAGAAGAAGGAAACCACTTTGGTTCTCAAATACAGTAGCAGAAAAGGTCAGAGCCAAAAGGCTGGCCTTCAGAAAATATAAGGGAACACAGCGGATGAAGATAGGAGGCATACCAAACTGCCCTAAGGGAAGCAGGTAAGGCAGTAAGGCAGGCAAAGTCCCAAACTGAGGAAACACTAGCACGAACAGTAAAAGAAGGTGACAAGACTTTCTATAGATACATTAGTGAAAGGAGAAAGTCCAGAGGGGTATTGCTAAGCTTAATGGAGAAAAGGGAGCATGTGAGGAGGAGGACCCTGTAAAGGCATCTATCCTAAATAGATACTTTTGCTCAGTATTTACTGAAGAGAAGGTAGGCAGGGCCCACAGCTCAGCATCATGGACACAGGGGAGGGAGGTGAGCACTACCCTTCACAAAAGAAAGGGTCCTACAAGAGCTTGCTAAGCTCAGGGTGGATAAGGCAATGGGACCTGATGGCATACATCCCAGGGTACTTAAGGAGCTAAAGGAGGAACTAGCAGAGCCATTAGCAGAATTGTTTAGTGAGTCTCTGAGCACAGGAGAGGTCCCAGAAGACTGGAGAAGGGCTCATGTGATCCCACTCCACAAGAGTGGTGAGCAGGAGGAGGCGGGGAACTACAGACCGGTCAGTCTTACCTCAGTAGTGGGCAAGATTATGGAGGCACTCCTTAAGGAAAGGATAGTGCAACACCTGGAATCCATAGGGGCACAGGATCCAAGACAGCATGGGTTTACAAAGGAAGGTCCTGTCAAACTAATCTCATAGATTTCTTTGACTGGGTAACCAGAGTGGTGACCAAGGGGAGCAGTTGATGTCGCCACCTTGACTTCAGCAAAGCTTTTGACACTGTTCCACATAGAAGATTGATAAATAAGCTAGGTAGGCTTGGGGTGGGCGAGTTGGTCAACTGGGTGGCAAACTGGTTGACTGGCAGAAAACAGAGAGTGGTGGTAAATGGTATACAGTCAGAAGAGATGCAAGTCACAAGTGGGTACCTCAGGGATCAGTCCTGGGGCCAGTCCTATTCAACATCTTCATTAGTGACCTCAGATGGACTAGAGGTAAGGCTTCTGTTTGCAGATGACACCAAGATCTGCAACAGAGTAGATGATCCAGATGGGTGGGCAGAATGAGAAGAGATCTGGATAAACTAGCAGAATGGTCAGAAGAGTGGCAACTGGGATTTAATGCAAAGAAGTGCAAAATCATGCACATAGGGAAGAGAAACCCTGAAGCCACTTATAGGCTGGGAGGGAGTTGCTAGCAGTCACAAAGGAAGAAAGAGACTTGGCATCATCATCACTGATGACCTAAAATCATCCAAGCAGACCTCTAAAGCAGTAGGTAAGGCTAGGGGTGTTAGGGTGTATAGTAGGGTATCAGAGTCGTAAGAGGGAGGTAATAATCCCTCTGTACAAGACATTGGTTAGGCCCCATCTGGAGTACTGGCAGTATTGGAGGCCACACCTTCACAAGGACATTAACCAAATTGAGGCAGTCCAGAGAAGGGCAACCAAAATGGTGCAGGGACTGCATCAGAAGACATATGAGGACAGATTAATGGAGCTTAATATGTATACCCTTGAGCAAAGGAGGGAGAGAGGTGATATGATCGAGACATTTAAACACCTTAAGGGCATAAACAAGGTGAAAGAGTCTAACATGTTTAAATATAAGAAAAATAGCAGGACAAGAGGACACAGCATGAGATTAGAGGGAGGCCGATTAAGGGGAATGTGAGGAAATTCTTTTTCACAGAAAGGGTGGTAGATGCATGAATGGCTTACCACAAGAAGTGGTGGCTATGAATACAGTGCAGGGCTTCAAACAGGCATGGGATAGGCATAAGGGAGCAATACAAATGACTATGAATAGATAGGTCACTGACAGAGCAAAGGCCGATGGCACATTTATAAGGTAGAAAAAGAAATGGGCAGACTGGATGGGCCTTGCGGTCCTTATCTGCCGTCAACTTCTATGTTTCTATGTTTCTATGTTTCACAGGATCTGAGGCAGTATGGATTCACAGCAGGGAGATCATGTCAGAAAAACCTGGCAGATTTCTTTGAATGGGTGACAAAGTAGTTGGAACTGTGCAGTTGATGTCTCCTTCCTCGATTTCAGCAAGGCCTTTGACACCATTCCACATAAAAGGCTGGTAGTGGTGAATGCGTTCCAATATGAGGAAAGGGGGTGACCAGTAGAATACCTCAAGGATCAGTTCTGGGGCCAGTCCTTTTTAATGTCTTCATTAGTGACATCTCTTAAGGGCTGGTAGAGAAGGTTTGCCTATGTGCAGGTGACACCAAGTTCTGCAACAGAGCAGATACTCCCGATCAGGTGGAGAAAAAGACGATGGACCTAGGAAAGATGGAAAAATGGTCCAAGGTGTGGCAACTAAAATTCAACACAAAGAATTACAAAATAATGCACCTGGGGCATAAAAACCCTGGGGAGAGTTACAGGATGGGTGGGGGGGGGATAGTTACTGATGGTCACCAAGAAGGAAGAAAAGGATTTGGGAATAATCATCTCAGATGACCTAATGGTGGCCAAACAGTGTACAAAGGATGTGGGGAGGGCCAGTGGCATGCTGGGGTGCATAGGAATGGATATCACTAGCAGAAGAAGGGAGGTGGTGATACCACTGTACAAAACACTGGTGAGGTTTCATCTTAAGTACGGTGTACAGTTATGGAGGCTGCATCTCCATATGGACATAGATAAGGTGGAAGTGGTTCAGAGAAGAGCAACTAAGATGGTGCAGGGCTTGCACCAGAAGACATATGAGGAGAGATTTAAAAGACCTCAATATGTATACACTGGAAGAGAGGAAAAGAATGGGGAGATATGATAGAAATCTTCAAGTATCTTAAGGGCATAAACCAGGTGCAAGTGGGTGACATATTTCAGTGTAGGAAATGTACAAGAACGAGGGGGCACAATATGAGATTGGAGAAGGGTAGGATAAGGGGGAATGCAAGGAGGTTTTTCTTCACAGAAAAGATGATGGATGAATGGAATACCTTACTCTAGGAGGTAGTGGGATCAAACACAATGGGGGATTCAAAAATGCATGGGATAGGCAATAAGGGGACCCTAGAGGTGAAAAGTGAGTCTAAAGCCAATGACCAAATAGGGTCAGCTGCTGCTGATACAGGTAGGGAATAAGGGCAGATTGGATGAGCCTGGTGGTCCTTATCTGCCATCAAGTTCTATGTTTCTATGTTTGAATCCATGACTGGTTGTCAACAAAAATTTTGTTGAATGACCAGACAGCGAAACCAGAAGGTTGACCGCTTTTCGTGGTCGGCTGCCAGTTCCAAAGAAAACAAAGTGTTTTCTTCTAGGGGCTTCACCCCCAAACCCCCCCATCCCCTTCCTACTAAGGATTATCAACTCTGAGTCAGAGTTTATTTGGGGGAGTGCAAGACTCCTGACAAACAGTGCCGGGTTCCAGCACAGACACTACAGTGACGTGGCGCTATAGTCACTGTAGTGTCTTTTGCTGCACCAGTGTCACTGTTGGGGGGGGGGGTATACATCTATGTTTTTGTCCATACTTCTCCCTCTTCAGCCATCAGTAACTGAGAACCTGCCCTCTGGCCATGTCGTAGCACCAGCTGATGGCTTCATTAGACATCCTGGCTTTAATAAATCCTAACCCAGCTTTATTTTGTTCCAGTATTACTTTTTTCTCCCTCATATATGGTCTTTGCTTTGACTCAACTGTTTATTCTTTGTTAAACATCTTTTGACTGCCTTCCAGCAGTACCTCTGTGTCACTGTCAGAATGGCACTTTGCTGCAGCCATGTCAATCTTCTCAGCTGTTCATGACAGCTTGTCAGATTCCTCCTTAATTGTGGCTCCATTTCCCACCAGAGATTGTCAGTTTTACCTTCTGTTGATACCATTTCTTTTGTATCCTTGTAGGAAGGTCCAGGAACTCCTTTCTTTTTCTGCATTTCTGCCTGCAGTAATCCCTTCTGCATCTCATAGTTTGCCTCCTCCTCAGCCATAAAGGTTAAAAAGGTAACTTTTCCATTCTCTAAGAGATTCTGCCAGTTTCTTCTCTGTGTCTGATATTTCAGTTGACTGATACTGCATTTTTTAGGCTCTGCTTAGAATTACCTTGCACTGCTGAGACTGCTTGCTGTACCATCTCCACTTGTAAAACCTCCACATTCCTGCTCTTACTTGCTATTGGGGAGATCTGCTCCCCTGAAAATTCACCTCCTTCTCCTCCAGTGCAGCTTTCCACCATCTTTGCTATCCCAAATGTCAGCAGTTCCCCTTCAGGAAGACTAGGGAAATCTTACTGATGAAACAAATAAATGATATGTACATTATGACAATATTCAGTTATAAGACTATAGAAACATAGAAACATAGAAACATAGACTTTGACAGCAGATAAGGACCGCTTGGCCCATCTAGTCTGCCCATTTTCCTACCTACAGGATAGGCCACAGATCCTAGTTAACCAACAGCCTATTTCTTCCTACCCCCCCACAAGAATTGCCTTATGTCTGTCCCATGCATTCTTGAATTCTCCCACAGTTTTAGACCCCACAACCTCCTCAGGAAGGCTGTTCCATGCATCCACTACCCTCTCTGTGAAATAATACTTCCTCACATTGCCCCTGAACCACCCTCCTTCTATCTTTAAATTGTGTCCCCTTGTTCTTGCAAGTCTCTTTTTCTGAAAGATGCTACCCTCTTGGACTTTGTTAATTCCACTGAGGTACTTAAAAGTTTCTATCATGTCCCCCTCTCCCTTCTTTCCTCAAGGGTATACATATTAAGCTCCTTTAGTCTCTCCTCATACGGCTTCTCTTGCAAACCCTGCATCATTTTAGTTGCCCTCCTCTGGACTACCTCTATCCTGTCTATGTCCTTGTGGAGATGGGGTCTCCAGAACTGGACACAGTACTCCAGATGGGGTCTCACCAACTGTCTGTACAGAGGGATAACAACTTCCTGTTTTCTGCTGCTGATGCCTCTCCCTATACATCCCAGTATACCCCCAGCCCTCCCTACTGCCTTCTCACATTGCTTGCTAACCTTAAGGTCATCTGATATGATTACCCCCAGGTCCCTTTCCTTTTTTCTTGTTGTTACTACCTCCCACCCATTGTGTATTCTTCCCCTGGGTTCTTGTTTACCAGGTGCATTATTTTGCACTTCTTTGCATTGAATCCGAGCTGCCATACTTCTGACCATTCCTCCAACCTTGCCAAGTCCCTTTTCATCCTTTTCATGCCTCCTTGTGTATCAACCCTGTTGCAGATCTTTGTGTCATCTGCAAAAAGGCATACTTTTCCTTCCAGTCCCTCTGCAATGTCACTGATGAAGACATTAAAAAGGACTGAACCCAATACTGAACCCTGCGGTACCCCACTAGTAACCCCTCTTTCTTCAGAGTGGGCTCCATTTACAATTACCTTCTGTGTCCTGTTGTGCAGCCAATGTTTTACCCAGGCTACCACCCTGGGACCTACTCCCAGGCTGGTTAATTTGACTATTAATCTTTTGTGTGGGACTGTGTTTAAATGCCTTGCTAAAGTCTAGGTAGGCCATGTCCACAGCTCCTCCCTGGTCTACTACTCTGGTCACCCAGTAAAAGAAATCTATTAGATTCGTCTGACATGACCTTCCCACTGTGAACCCATGCTGCCTTGGGTCCTGTGCTCCACTGGCCGCTAGGTACTCAACTATTCTTTCCTTCAGAAGTGACTCCATCACTTTCCCTACCACAGAGGTCAGACTGACAGGTCTGTAGTTTCCTACCTCTGTCTTGGTCCCACTTTTGTGAAGGGAATCACATCCGCCTTCCTCCAGTCTCGGTACTACACCATCCTCCCATGATTTATTAAAAGAGTAGCCAGTGGTTTCACTAGTTCCTCCCTTAATTCTTTTAGAATTCTGGGGTGAATTCCATCAGGACCCATTGCTTTGTCCACCTTCAGTTTTAGGAGTTCTTGCAGAACCCTTTCTTCTGTGAAAGGACTGGGATCGACCCCCCTATCAAGAGTGCTTCTGTTAATTGGATTAGGCACTTCCTCCTCTTTTGTGAATACTGAGCAGAAATATTCGTTCAGTATCCCTGCTTTTTCACTGTCCCCCTCTGCCCACCCACCGTTCATTCTATTCAGCCTCACTATCCCTCCCTTTGTCTTTCTACGCTAGCTGATGTACCTATAAAAGGTTTTATCCCCCTTCTTAACTGAGTTGGCTATCTTTTCCTCAGTTTGGGCCTTTGCTATTCTGACTTCCTCCTGCTTCCTTCTGCCTTAACTGGTACAGCTCTCTGTCCTGCTCCTTCTGTGTTTCCTTATACTTCTGGAATGCTATCTTTTTCTTCCTGACTTTCACAGCCACCTCTTTTGAGAACCATAGTGGCTTTTTATTTCGTTTTGATTTGTTTATTTGCTTCACACAAAGGTTTGTTGCCTCTGTGATGGCAGTTTTGATGATTCCCCATTATTGCTCCACACCTCCTTCTAGCCTGTTTGCTAGTGCTTTTCTGAGGCATTCTCCCATCTTGCCAAAGTCAGCCCTCCTAAAGTCCAGTACCCTCACTTTTGTATGGCTTGACTCTGTAGCTGAGTTTAACGTGAACCACACTGTTTGATGGTCACTTGTCCCCAGATGACAACCCACTTCTAGATCTGAGATCCTCTCACTGCCCCTGTTTGAGAGTATGAGGTCTAAGATTGCTCCCTCACGAGTGGGTTCCGAAACTAGCTGTCTAATGCCTGCCACCTGTAGGGCATCAAGAATGGCCCTGCTCTTGGATGTGGCTGCAGCATATGTGCTCCAGTTAACATCTGGCATATTCAGGTCTCCCATCAACAGTATCGCCTTTTTCTGCCATTCTAAGAATGCCTTCTATCATATCCTTGTCCATTCCCCCCTGACCTGGGGTCTGTACACAACCCTGTGCAGATTGTGGTGCCTTTCCAGTCTCCAAGGTGACCCACAGTGCCTCTCTCTCCCTGTTTACTCTTTTGTTCAGTTGCCTTTATCCCTTCCTTTACATAGAGAGCTACCCTCCCTCTTCTCCCTGCCTGTCTCTCCTGTAGGTTACGTACCCTGGTATGTTAACATCCCAGTCATGGTTCTCTGTGTACCATGTTTCTGTGACTGCTACGATATCCAGGCATCCCTCTTCCATCAAGGCCACCAGCTCACTGAGCTTGTTTCCCAGACTACGGGCCATGGTACTATTACCTCCATTTCTGATGGCCTTACCCCTTTGCCCCATCCCTGTCCTTCTTGCCTTTGTCACTTCTCCATTTACCCCTGCCTCTTCTCCCTATCGACACCTCTATGTTGGTGTGTTTGCCACACTTACTACCGTGATTATTTTGGGGGCTAGGATTTCCTGCTCCTTTCCAGTGTCTCCGCCTTGGCTAGTTTAAAAGCTTGCCAATGAAGCATTTAAACCTATCACCTAGGATCCTGGTTCCCTCCCGGACAGATGCAGCCCATCATGCCAGTATAGGCTTGCATCACTCCAGGTGGACCCCCAGTCCCCAATGAAGCCAAATCCTGAGCTCCACACCAGTTTTTCAACCACTGATTAAATCCATGGTGCAGAACACCCTAGCTCTCCTATGCCATAGATGGGTAGCACCTCCGAGAAGGTTACCGTGCGTGCTACTTGACTAAGGCCCCTCCCCAATTCCACAAACTCTTCCTGCACTTCTCTAATCCCTTTCTTAGCCAGGTCATTTGTCCCTAGGTGGACAATAACATCCAGCTCCCTCCTATGATAAACTTGTGTGTGTGTGTGTGTGTGTGTGTGTGTGTGTGTGTGTATATATATATATATATATATTCATAGTAAATAACAATTAACAAAAATAAGACACATAGTGTATGTCCATGCTATTTCATTTTACATTTACTTATCACTCAGTAGATAACATTATCAATGGCCCCAGTAAAACCTTTCCATATATTGTTCACAGTTTGGCTTAGTTCTGAGTTACATTTCTTCTTATAAACTTTTCTCATTGCCTCAATAACCATATTAATAACTGCAACTGGAGGGATATGTTTTTGTTTCATCTGCAGAGCACAACATGCTTGCCATAAGTAAAATTTACAACATGAAAAACTTAACTGCAGTGTGAATAGGTGAAACTTATTCCAGTCTCCAGGGTATATCCCAAAAACCAATATCTGATAAGTAACACTATTAAATAATGGTCCCTTCCATTCTTGACTCAGCTCCTACCAGAACTGTTTTGCAAAAGGGCAACCTAATAGTAAATAAGATTGCATCTATAATAACATTATACAGTACTATCCCTTGGACAATGCCATTTCTCTATTTTTTTGTGTTTATAAGAATCTTTCACTAGAGTCTCGTGATGGCACTTACTGTATTTTGTACTTTTCCTGTTGTACCTAATACTGACTTGTACACATTTGCCTTTATTTTGACTTTTTCAAAACCACACTGTGTATTATTTTACTTTTGACCTTGTGTAACTCTTTACATCACCCAGTGTCTAGTTGTTTGTATTTTGACCATCCCGCTGTCTACCTTCCTTGTGCTGCGTCACATTGTACTGCTCATGTATTTTCCCCTCGTATTCCTCCCGGGTCATGCCTGAAAATAGGCATCTATATGCCTAGTGCACCCACCCAGTTACCAAAAGCAAATACAATAAATAAAATTCTGCCATGGATGCTCAACGATACTGTGTTCCACATTTGAATGGGTATACACTTGTTGGTGAGCTATTGTAAAGCTACTGATGTCTGTCCCTTGAGGCAAATTTTTAATACCAAATCAGGGTTAAAACATCTAGGGCTTGATATTCAAAAAAGGATAAAGCTGAGTGCAAACTTTTGCACTGTACCTTGCAACTGCCCAGGAGCCTGTAAATGCTGTATTCAGTCGAATAGCGTACTAGCGCTAATTGATCATGCACTATTCAGCTGAATAAAGGGCCATGTCAGTGCAATCCTAAGTCAAGAACTGCTACTCTAACGTGGATTCCAAAGTGTGCAGCTAGAGTGCATAGTGCCAGAGCACTATCTGCAATATTTAAAGGGACCCATGCAAATGAGCCCATTGGGCATACAAGGTGCTAAGGGGCTATTTGCATGCCCATTATGGGCTCATTTGCATGGGTTGCACTACAGGTTAGTGCAGTGTTGTCCCCAATTGCCCAATCCCATACATGTGTAGATATCCCTGGTGCCTAGTGGTCCCTCCCACCCACTGATCACCAATCCATAGTAAAAATAAAACCTCCCTGGTACCTAATGCCCCCCCCACCCAGCAATCACCAGCCCATATTAAAAAAAAACTCCCTGGTGCCAAGTGGTCCCCCACCCACCAATTGCCAGCCCATAATAAAAAGTACAATCCTCTCTGGTGCTAGTAGTCCCCCTCTCTCCAATTGCCAGCCCACAGGAAAACTTACATTCCTCCCTAGCATCTAGTGGTTGCTCCCCTGAGCACCAATCCATGGTACTTCCAAATAGATGACATATTTCAATGTTATTTTCTCTCATTTTCACCCCAAAGTTCCAACCACTTGTCCATACTTGCTCTGAATCAATAACTGGGTGGGGCAAATCAAGAATTTTGTTCCCTTGCTTTAACCAATACATTATATCAGCTACATCCATTCCCTCATTCTGAAATAAAACAGTAATGGTTTTTATTGCTAGCTTAGATAGTGGAATTGCCATGATAGGGGACCATACTTCAATATCTTTTAACTAGTCATATTTTACCCAGAACCTGTCCACTGATTTTTAATGTCTTAAAACTTACATCATGTATAGTTTCCCCTGACATACGTATGACTGCATATAGTTCAGAAGAAAAAAAAGCATGGAGTATTTTAGCAATGTTTGAATTATACAGTCTATTGGGAGGCAACTCAGCATCACCCATATATGTCAGTCTAACAGCGTTCCTGCACTGTGCAGGTTCACACCTTGTTGCCAGCAAGTCAGCCATCTTAAACTGTTGTGTTGCTCAAGTATGGTCATTTTGCTGTGTAGATTCCTCCTCAGAAACTGTCATTGGTTAAATCATCATTACTCCAAACAGACTTATTCCCGTCTGCCACAGGGTTGTCAAAGGAATATTTTCAGGTGCATTCTGTGAAGCAAAACATGTATTATTGTCAGTTATACCTTGTTGTGTATGTTCAATTTTCTATGTATTCATGGTTATAGCAATATCAGATACAAAGGCTGTAGTAACATTCATTGCATTGCTTGAGGAGTCATTAGCTTCAGTAACTGAGTTAGGCTTATCAGTAGCCACAGTCTCTTGAACTGGAGTCAAGACTGGAGGGCCTGGTAACTATGTTTTTCCATCTACAGCAAGTACCCAGCCTGCTCCTTCCACTGCTCCTTTTATTGACCATTGGAGTTCATTTGAGTGCTGTGTGCTGACAACATAGTGCCTGCATTTTTTGTCAAGTGTTTGCTTGTTTGAGCCATTCCGGATGCGCTGGACTCTCTGTAAAGGGAACTGACTGTTTTTTTACTCAGCAGAGTTTGATTACTGCAGAGTTTGACTGCAGGAACTTGGGACCTGAGATACAACTTTTTTCACAGTCAAGCTTCCCACAACAACCTTTTTTTTTATTTATTTAGTTGTTTAACCAGGTATAGCACAATAAGCTGGAAGTTTTTTTACAGGAGCGACCTGGGAGCACAAGGAGGTTAAGTGACTTGCTCAGGGCCACACAGTATGCAAGTGGAAGCTGTGGGATTCAAACCCAGGTCTGGTCCACTGGATGTCACCAGATTTGCAGCTCAGAGCCTTAGACCACTGCGCTATACTGCCACCTTAGCAGGCAATTTTGCTTGTACAGCAGCTTTCATTATTTCTCTGCTGACAGGGGCTCTCTTCTCAGTGTTCTGTTGAGGTCCTGATACCGTGGCATCTGACACTTCTGACAGCACTGTCAGATGTTCAGTTTGTCAGACCACAGGCTGCTCATTTGATGTTGAGCATACAGCTGTTCACATGGTTCCAACAGCAAATATTGACAGTGTTGGCTAGAGATCATCAGAAACTGCACTCCAGAAGGACTGGTCTGATACAACTTTTCTTTAGCAGCAAGATATTTAGCTTACTCTTCTGCTACAAGCTGCAATAAATGTTTTTTTTTTCCTTAGTTCCAAGGCATTTCTCAGTTTTTCCTCCTCCTGCATCAAGAGTTCAGCATCAAAGGAAGTTTTCAATATTTCAGTGTCGCTATTCTCTGAGGTAGGCATCTGATTTTCCTTCACAGAAGTTACTATATCAGCCACAGAAATTATAGATTGGGCTTCTGATAAACTGATAGTAGGGAGAAGGCCTGTTCTCCTACATCCACAGCTGCATTTCCTTCCTCCACCTGGGTGGTCTCCTTGGTTACTAGCTAGATTGTCAGAGGTTCCCCCACAGGAAAGTAGGGGAACTTCCTCAATGTCTTGGCCAAGACCCCCTCCCCCCCATCAACAGAACCTGGTCCATGTAGCTGGTCCCCCAGGATGCATCTGGAAACAAGCTGTCACACCTTACTGTGCTTTTCCTGGTCAACAGCTGCAAATCAAATAAATAAATAATACAATACTCTATGATACTATTAATGTTTAACTGCACATGTTGACAACAGAGGTTTTCAGAATAATTATTACTAGGAAAAGGGTCGAAAAAATGCTGGCTCCCTTATTAGAAAAGAAGTACTTTCAGCCAGACCTTTATCCCAGCACAACAGCCTGGCTAAAAGTATCCCAACAAAAATATGTTTAAAACATACATCCAATTTTCAGAAAAGGACCATTTTCAGTATCACAATAAGGTACTCTAGGGGGTGTGTGATGGTGGGCTAACAGCCCTTCTTGGGTGGTGGAATCACTCAGCTTTACCTGGTGCTTCAACCCTTAAAGGTGAGCTGTTATCCCACCATAACCCTCCACCACCATGCCTTATTACTTAATTATAACATTATACTTATGTTCATTAACTGAAAGAGCACTAAAACTGCTGAAAACCATAACATTACTTATTTCAATGTAATGCAGTGGGCTCAGGTGGTAGTTAAACCCTTGTATTACTGCACTTATTTGCCACGGATGTGCTCTTCTACAGTGGGAGGAGGGTAGTACTGTGTCCCTTGTAGATGGTATTTGAAATGTATAAGATGGGAAACATACTGCATTGTACTGTGCTGTACTATACATTGTTTTGATTCTATACATCAGTGAGAGTACTCACTCAGGATATAATGACAAAGGGCCATCAGCTCCCCTGGTACTCCCTGTTTCATTGACCCTTACTAGTCATGGTAGCAGAGACTGGTGGCATCCCAGCTGGCTGACAGTATCCATGTGGGATCACTACTTCCCCCTGCTGCCACTAAAGGATGATCTGGCTACTGTCAACCAGCTTGTCTGCATCTGTAAATAGCATCTGTATGAATGAACTTGATGATGACCTAAGCTACTCGTCAGTCACAGTTTGCTGTCTGCTGTTGCTTCTGTAGCATCTGTAGCATCAGATCCAGCTTCAGCTTGAATTGCCTATTGCTATCCTATATATTTTGCACCTTCTCACTGACCACATTCAGCTTTTCTTGGATCTTGTTGAAGGTAATCTTCAGCACTCAAACCTGACCCCATCTGGTCTTCACTGGCCGTGTTTTGTTGTTGACCTTCACCCACATGGTCTGTCATTGCCGTTAGCATAGAGTTGGGCCTGGTTGGCTGCTCCTTCGTCACCTCATCGTCAGTGTTACTGTCATTTTCACTTTAATTGACCTAGCACTCATATACATTGAGTAACTTCACAATAAAGAATGAAAAAAACAACAACTAAGAAATCAATTTTAGGAGGTCAGTTGCACAGTACCTCCTTCAACCCAACTCCACCCTACCCCACCCCACTATTCTTACATGTGCAGGTCTCCTTTCTGAACCCATGCTGCTGCCCCAGTTAACAGCACCCCACCCCAAACAGCCACCATTTACCTCCTCCTCCCTTCCTCACTGCAACCCGCAGATGTACATGTATATTGTAACTAATACATTTCATAGTACAGCCATGGAATCAATGAAGTGTAATTTTAATTACTCTGGTTCAGGTGCTTCAGGTTTTAATTGTTGCTTTGGATGCTCTATCTATCTCTCTTTTGAAGTAACAAGGCATCCTCAAACTTCTGTGCCACCGTTCCACTTCCCAACATCTTTTGACTGACTTCTCTTCACAGGTTTCTGATTCAGCAGGTCCAGAGTTCTTTATGGATTCCCAGCATCTCTGTTGGCAGTTCTTCTGTAGAACAATGTCTTGTCCATCACTATAAGCCAGGGAAGATGCAATGCAGTAAGCATGGAGCAAAGTCATTTTATGGACAGCCTGGGTAGCGCTGAGGGCTGAGGTGCAGGATGCTACACCTTGCTCCATGCCGGTGACCGATGTTTGTAAACAAACATGGGTTGCTGGGGTTGGCCAGGGGAAGATGATTGAGCATCTACTGTCTTGGGGGGAGGGGACTGTGTGCTCTACTGAATGACTGCCACCAGATTGTGGCCTGTGGGCAGTGTGGGATGGGAATAGCAGAACAAGGGAGGTGCTGCAAGACTCCACAGTCTGTGCATGCCTCCACATGTGCACATTGAGGAGCATGACCCAGTGAAGGGAAAGGAGCAAAACAGAGGAAAATGGTGGCAAGACAGGTGTGTATGATGCCTGCCTGCAGATACCCCACCTGCCTCATCACCAATAATCAGGGGACCAGAAAGCTGGACTTGCATGCTTCAGGGGGGCAGCACTGCCCCTTCAGACCCTGCCATGGAGGGATCGGTGGGGGTAATCTGATCCTCAAGATAAGTCTGGTAACCAGCCAATATTCTGACTGCATGACAGTGCAGGGAGAATAGTGAGTGTCATAATGCTATATGGGTCATATTGTCATGTGACTGTGTTGTGTGCAGCGCACACTGGAATTTGATTATATGTATTGCTGGGGGTGAGGGGCTGACACCCCCCCCACATTAGGAAGTTGCAGCATGTGAGAAGCTGTTTTATCCTCAGACATGTCTGCGTGCTGTTGTGCTACCTGCAGATGTGGAGTGTCTTCAGTTCTGTGAATGCACCTGGTGGAGGTAGGTTATTATCTGTTAGTATACTTCACCTGTGAAATTACCACTACTGTGTCTGACTATGGTTCGAGATCCACCTACGATTATTTGAGGGGCACTGTTTTTTATTTAGCTGCACATGTTTGATGTTCATTTTACTGGTATGTTTTGGACTGTGGTAGTCCATATTTCTTTTGCATAAGCTATGTGCTTCACAGTGTTGCTTTGTTTCCCTGATTTGCTACCATATTTTCTCCTGTTACAGTGTTGTGCCCATGTACATTTGCTGCTTTTGCATGGACAAATAAACTATCTCTACTTGGGGATTCTGAGTTGTGTGTCATGTCTTGGTTCCTTTTTTTTTAACCTGGTTTGTGCTATTTTGACTTTGCAACATTGTGTCAGTGTGCTATGGTTGTAGTTGACATGGTTCTGTAGCAGTTCTTGACAAAGACATTTTTCATATCAGTATTATGACATGCTGCAGATATGTCCTGGGGAGGTGCAGGATCATGCCTATTGGCAGGGCAGTGCAGATAGGAGCCTAGGCTGTTCTGGCCACATGGAAGGATAACAACTTGGATGAAAAGAAAAAAAGGTAATTCTATTAGGTGTCGAGCTCATGTTAGATGTGATGTACGTGTAAATGATACACAACCAAGGCAAGGGGTGCTACAACACTGGTCAAGTTTGGTAATGATGTGATACTCCTTGAAAGTCGAATGTAAATAACACACACACTGCAACATTGTGTACCGGTATACCTCAGATTAAAATCAAACCTAAGTCTGAGAATGCAATTTAACAAAGTATAGTACTTTTTTAGACTTGTGCCACAGTACCGCACAATTCAACTCTTTTTCTCAGTGTGTGTTTTCCTCTACAGAAACATGATGATCAGTAAACAGATGAATGTGATAATAAGAACAATGCCTGCTGATAGCAAAAACAGGAGCAGGTTACAAGTACAGATGATTTTAATTCATGGGTGAGTTCCCCGCAAATCCGCCAACTTGGCATTCATGTGCCATGTCACCAAATTGCCCCCTGTGGTGAAAACTTTGCCAAAATTGGCATATGTAACTTCGCATTGCTTTGGGGTTTTCTTAAGTACAAATTGCTAAAAAAACCAATGCAAGGGGAAGTTAGAAACAACCGCTGGCACTGCATCCTTGATGTCTAGTGGTCCCACCTCCCCTAGCCAGTTGCTTGCCCAGTATGAAAAATTACCCTCCCCTTTAGTTTCCATCCCTGGTGTCCATTGTCCCCCCACTGTTCGCCAGCCTAGTATGAAAAATTACACCACCCCCTTAGTTTTCATACATGGTGTCTAGAGGCCCCCCCAGTCGATCGCTGGCCCAATATGAAAAATTACCCCCCATTGTTTCCATCCCTGGTGTCTAGTGGTCCTACCCTGGCCAATTACCAGCCAAATATAAAAAATTAAATCCACCCCAAAATGTCTACACCCCATCTTTGGCTGCCGGCCCAACCTTAAATAATTTCCCTGGTGTCTAGTGGACCCTCACCCCCTAACCACTGCATATACTACCCATCACCCCACTCCTCCTGACCCCAAGCTGGCGACAAGCATAGCCCTCTACTTCCCTCTACAGCTGGCTGCCTAACTAAGCTGCTCTAATTCATTGCCAGCTAGCGGTCATTGCTGGTGGTTTTTCAGAAGTGCAGAGAAGGGGGGATGCTCTGTTTGCAGGCAGGGGTGGTGGGATGGAGGAATTTCATTGTGGATTCTAGCATGGTCCACAGCACCATTCCCCTCCATCCCACCACCCTGCTAGTAACCAGAGAAGCCCCTTTCTGCATGCCTGAAAACAACTATAATGACTACAAGTTGACTGACTGTCAATGAATGAGCATGTGCTTATAAGCACAGCCATTCATTGAGAGCTCAGTCAGGCTGCCAGTTGTGGATGAGAGTTGAGGACTGTGCTGGTCACCAGCTCGGGGTCAAAGGGGGAGCATTGTAATGGGCCATACATGCAGGGGTGGGGAGGTGGGGGGCCACTAGACACCAGGGAAATTGTTTCTAAGGTTGGGCCGGCACCCAAAGATGGGATGTGAACACTACAGGAGAGGGAATTTAATTTTTCATGTTGGGCTGATGATTGGTGGGGGTGGGATCATTAGACACCAGGGATGGAAACTACAGGGGGGGGATTTAATTTTTCATACTAGGCTGGTGATCATTTGGGGGGAGTGGGACCACTAGACATCAGGGATGGAAACTGGAGGGGGATTTAATTTTTCCTACTGGGCCAGCGATCAGCCATGGTGGGGGGACCACTAGCCACCTGGGATGGAAACTACAATGGGGGATTTAATTTTTCATACTGGGCCAGTGATTGGCCAGGGGTTTGAACCACTAGACACCAGGGATGGAAACCAGGAAGGGGTAATTTTTTCCTACTGGGCCAGTGTTCTGGTGGGGGGGGGCACTAGACAGCAGGGATGGAATCAAGGGGTGAGAATTTAATTTTTCATATTGGGCCAGAAGTCAGCCGGGGGGGGGGAGTGGGATCACTAGACATCAGGGGTTCAGGAAGGGAAGTTAATTAAATGACATTTGGGCTGGTGGGAATCGGCAGGGGAGCATTAGTAGCTAGTGTAAAAAAAACTCCTCAAAATGCAGAGTTTCAACAACTCCACTGGTGGAGTTCAAACTCTGCATTTTACTGTGTTATTTTTTGGGAGGGGGGGCGACGATGGGTTTGGCACCCCGATCCACTCTGCAAAAAGGGGAAAATCTGAGAAATGTTCCACACAGCAAATTTTCTCCACTTCGCAAATCTCTAGTTACAAGCATTTCTGAGGAACAGCACACTTGAAAAGAGCCTGCCTTGCTCACCAATGTGTCTGTGCCATGGTTTGTACCAGGGACAGCAATGCACATTAATAGCTTCAACACATTATTATATTTATGAGTGCTTTATGGGATCCGTACGATTTCCCGACTCATACGACCCCAACAACTGACTGCCCGCAACCAACTTCCCTACAGATGCCGGATCCCGTGAATGCTCATCCAGTCCATTGTTTGCCCGCCTATAATTAAACCCCATCTCCTAAACCCCTGACATGCTTACATTTGATGGTGATCTGCTCAAAACCCAAAATTATCAAAACTTCAATTAAACTAAACTAATTAAATTAATTACATCGGCTCAAAACCCAAACTGCAATGTGCGCTAAACTTTAATTAAACTCAGTCTCAGTCTCAGCTTACATGTTGTGTTCTGGGTACACCCTGAAGCATTTGGTCATGAACAGACCAAAACTGCGGAGGAAACAGAGGTGGTGTTCTAACAGTGGCATTATTTCGCATTCTCCTCTGCACCCTTCCCAGAACATATGTTTCTTCAAATCACTCCACTATGCATGCAGCCTCTGCACGATTCCGCTCTTTAACATATAGGTAGCCACTAATGCTGAGCTTTGCATTACCTCACTGAGATTTAACAATGTCGCAAACAGTTGGGGTAACTGGTGTCGCCATAGCTCTCTACAAAACCTTCTAAGCACAAGTGCAAGTGTAAATGTCTCTGGATATAATAGCCTAATTAGAGCCACTCCTTGATCCAGGAACAGAAGTTAATTGATAGCACACACTTGCACTGGGATTGCTTTACAGCTGACTTGCATGCGCAAAGGAAGCCTCACCCTCCCGTACCTCCCAAAAGTACCTGAGTGTTTGGATATAAACTTTACAGTGTGCACAGATTTAGTGACCTGCACCAGCATTTATGGTTATATCTCTGTGAGGCTTTACAAAGGGCTGCATTTCACCAACCATCAGCTGTGATCAAGGGTAGTTATTTTACCCCAGATTTTCCTGATCGGTATAATTTCGGCTGGTAAAAACTTTGCATATGCATCAGTGCACAGCTATGTAAGTTACGGCGGGTAGATGACAAACGGGGAAATAGTATGCCGGGGGAAAGTCTCGTCGGTAAAAATAGCTGATCGGGAAGCTGGTTTACAGGAAGCTATATTCGGGAATGTAAACGTCGGTTAGATGGGTGCCAGGAAATCGTACTAGACCCTGTTTTACAATATGTGTACTGTAATTTTTTTTTACAGGTGCTACTGTATGTATGTATGTATGTGCCTTCTATGTTAACAGTTAGAACATGCTTACTGTCTGTGGTCCCTTTAATGAGCTTGAAGAGCATAGAGAAGTGTTTGAGTTGCTGAGCAGGGCACATGGGGTATCAGCAAGGCCCTACTTTTCTGCGGCACAGTGGGACCAAGTTCTGCAGCAAGACTACCATTTGCCGCAGAACTTCTGCAGTGGTGGTTTGTAATTTCTGCGGAAGTTCTGCGGCACTAACAAACTACCACATCAGAGTGTCAGCTTGTCATCCTGACTTCACTTTCATGGCAGTGGTTATAGCATTCAAGATGGTGGAAAGTACAGCAACACTAGTTCAAAAATTAACAGACTTATAGAAATAATTTTATGCCTAAAAAAGCAAAACAAATGTCTCTCCCTTAAGGTCCTAGCCTATTGCATAAATGACATATGCAGAGGGGACCTTATGTGATAAATAAGGTATTTCTATACGCATGTTATCTATCCCACTAATGAGGTCTCTAGTGTCTATCACTTATATATTTGTATGTGCTTCACACCACTCACGAGGTTCCCACTGTGTATCACTTATATATTTATATGCAATCTGTAACATACATACAAATTGTGTGTGTAGTGAGACAGAGATACTGTATGTGCGTATATATATATATATATATATACACATATAACATATATATATATATACATATATAATATATATATATATATATATATATATATATACAGTATATATATATTTATCTTTTTTCTTAATTTCCATGAAATTGCATCCTCATTCATACAGGTCCCATTGGAAATGGAATAAATGAAATAGAGAACTTATTGCAAAACTCATTTTTCATGTCAACCTGCTTCCCCGGACACACTACGTAACACCATCAGGCCATGACATGCATGTGAACCGATTGTGAAATAGAGCTCTCCAGCCCATCACAATGTGTCCACTGTGTAACAGAACACTGCACCATACCTTCCCAGACTCCGAGCAGTGTTGTGTTCCACCAATCCTTGTGCTGCCCAGCCAGCTCCCAGAGCTAATCTCTGAACCTGAGTTGCCAGCATGGAAACACAGCATGCTACCCTCTGGCCCAACAGCTGTCCCAGCACACAACATTTCTCCATAACCTTTAGGTGATTGTATCAACCAATGACAATATGTAATCAATAACCCTGGCAAAAATTCGTACAGCGCAATTATTAAACAGGTCTATTCTTTCAACAGGTGTACACATTATTATATTCCACTTTTCTGGGCATAATTATTTATTGATTTTTTTTAAATGACAGTTAAATTCATTTTACCAGTTATTCATATCAGATGGCATCTCTATACCTTAAAGGCACAAATAAGTTTGTACAAAATGAGGTATGCAGGTCTGTGCTATTGACAAGGTTTTGTTTAAGTTGGCCCTAGTGCAATAATGTAAGACTGAAAATTGTATTAGGCTGTAGTGCAGGTTGAACAAATATCACCATGCCTTATGTGCTGTGCCACCGTCTCTGGCAGTGGGAGCTGTGGTAGATAAGTGACAGCCATTTCATTAGTTAATGTATGATGTTATAGCAATGATACAGTAACATCACATTCTGAGCATATAGGGGGTTTTGGATATAAAAAGAGGGGAAGGGAACCAGATTCTATGGATAAACAGAAATATTAATAAAAAATCACCAAGAAGAGTGAATTCTGTGGCACTGCAGAAGTTCTGCGGTAGATTGCAAGTTCCGCGCAAAATTCTGCAGCTGCAGAATGCTAGGGGCCTTGGGTATCAGTGTCCACAACCTCAGCAAAGAGATATGAAGATGAATGGGCTAGACACATGGGAAAGCCCACTATGGAGTGTTTACTGACAGTATAAATATTATATTGTGAGATTCCATCCGGTTTCCAGTAAAGCTCCATATTCATTTTTGTGTTGCACATCCTTTGCCCAATAATACAGAATTTCTTTTTCTTTTATCACATCTATCTTTCTCCTATCCCCGTATGGCTCCCATCTGACTGACTCCCCCAGCTCCGTCCCCCGGAATTACCAGGGCTTACCTTACGCCCAGTCCGGGGGCGGTGCCTGCAGAGAGTCGGTCGCCATCCTGCCGACGGTGTTTTTCCACTTTTTTCTCCCCATTTTAGCCTGAGGAACCCAGGAGAAGTACGCATTCATGTGGAGGCTCGTATGTGCCTTACAGCCCCAGTAATGGCCCTCCTCCGCCTGCCCCATTAGCCTATCGCCAGCACCCTTGCTTGCGCAGCTCCTCGGCCTCCACCAAGGGGTAGCCATGAGCGAGGGATGCCATCCACCTCCCCGGAGAGGAGAGCTGCCTTGACGGCTGCTCCATCCAGCTCCACCCACCCCCCATGCCGACCTCCGATGACTCAGTCTTTCTCCTGAACCCGGGTCGCCGGCGTGCCACGAAGTGAGATGTCCAGCGCCTCAGCCCACTGCGCCACTGGGCCAGCTCAATAATACAGAATTTCAACAAGGTTAAGTGACTGTAGCAGTCCAGGCAGTGGATCAAGACATAAAGAGACATTTTATAATGTCATTTATAAGGATAAGATCAGGGTTTCCTTAGGGCAGTTTGCATTTTTGGCTTTTAGTAAGAAAGACCATGCCTAGATGAAAACCATGCCTGTGGATCCCCTGAAGATGTATATCTGTGGTGTAATTTCAAACTCGGGTCCAGGACTGGTCTGCATTGCTGAGGGAGAGTTCATTTGCTATAATTTAGCTATTGAAATGTTCTTATTCTTTATGCAAAATAATTAATCATGTCTATTTCACCACCATAGGAACTATGGATGGTCTCTTTTTTAGCAATAATGTCATAAGGGAGGTCACTGCTAAGTTTATTTGGGAAAGGTCCCTGACTGACATTGCTTCTATCAGGACAAGAAGGGTTATCATAAAAGGCAACCCCCTTTGTTCCAGGCCAAGGACCCAGAAAGAGTTGAAAAGGGGGGAGGTCATAAGGAGGAGGGGTAGTGAAGTCAGAAGGGAGGAGTCTCAGAGAAAGGGGGTGGGAAAATGACATCAGAAAAGGGGAGTAAGGGAGGATGAATGGGAAGGAAAAGGGGCAGAGTCAAGGGTGGAGCAAGCTGGGGTTCACACAGGCTTGCACAGAGTAGCCCTGCCACTTTTTGTCAGGCTAGAAGAAATCTCTATGCCCACCCACCACCCAAGATACAAGGGAGTAAAGTGGAAGAAAAAAGAAGAAAAATATTTATGAAGGAAAAAAGGCAGGGGCAAGGGAGAGAGAAGGGAGAAAAACAAAAGCGGGAAGAAGAGAAGGTGAAGGGGTATGGACACCCCGGTAAGTTTAAAAAGAAAGGGGGGAGCAGGAAATGGTCCTGCCACGAAAGAAAAATTATAAGATCACTCGGGTTTAAACCTGGGATTAGAAGGATTGAAGCAAGACCCCCCCCCCCCGGGTTAAATGCCCGGGGATGAGAATGAAAATTAAGAATAACAATGAACCAGAATCGAAATGACGAGAGGACAAAAGGAGAAAGAGGTAGATTTTAAACAAAAGTTGTTGGACGGAAAATGATCTCAATATTGTATGTGTTTGGAGTATATTTGTACATATGGGAAAGTTTAATAAAATGTTTTGCTGACTGTGCAGCCAAAAGACAATATTGAGTATGTGTCTCTTTCTTGGGGGAAGGGATCTGGAACAAGAACCTAAAACATTCATCTCTGATAGTGTTCTTTGCTGAACAGGGCATCAACTGGTCAAAAACTCCAGCAGAATAAATCAGTATTTCATCTACACATAATGTTACATGCAATATTATTTTGTATGATTATTTCTGATGCAGTTGATTTACTGTAATGTCATCTTTTTTTCATCTAGGTCATCAGACATTAATCCAATAGAGATGATATGGCATACCATGAAAACCCACAGCTGTAATGTGCTGTCTTGTAATTTCTTTTGTACAGCATTTATGCCCTCTGTGCCATCTTCTTGGCCCGGGTCTTGCCTGAATATGGTCCTCAGATCAGCGCACCTAACTGGTAAATAAATAAACAGACAAATAAATAAATAAAACAAAGCCATAGAAAATGCAGCAACTCATTGATGGAATAAAACAATTTTGGAAAAAATCTCTATGCACGCGCAGGAGATATACTGGACCTTTACAAATGGTTTTGCCTGTCGTGGTTGCTTAAGGAGGGCATGCAAGCAGCATGTGCCACATATTTTCTGTAAAATAAAATCTAATGTCAAATAAAATACAATAAACTGTATTAATGTCTATGTATACTTGAGGTACCGTACAATGCTTATATGTGCAAGTGTTACAATATAATTTCTCACGAAATTGATTATTTTGCAATAGGTACTGCATTTAACTGAATTTATGTTTTGTATAAAGTATTTCAGTACAGGTAACATTCACCAGACCCTTCTGACAACCACAAATCCCAACAATACTATATCCACACAAGTGTGGGAGTTAACATACGTTCTATGCAATACATTCCAGCATATGTGCAAAATGCAGGATTAGTGTCCTCCGCTATGAGGTCATAATATACATAGAAGACATTTTGCATATGCAGAACTCATGCTGCCAATACAGCACGATTTTTGCATGCTGCATAACTTTTTGTGAGGGCTCTGCCCCTGCACTTCATTATGGGGCTGCACCCACCAACCGCCTCCCCAATGATTCTCAACTCCAGGGGAGGGGGGGTTCACACTGAAATTGCACTAAGTCGGAGAAAAAAATAAAATGTTCTGGGACTGGGAATCAGACACAGTGCCTGGGTTCCTTGCTGCAATGGCTCAGTCCATTGAGCCATGGCAGCTGCTTGGTGGAACCCTGTCCCAGCAGAGGTCTTATCATCTGCCTGGGACAGTGAGAGGGTGCAATACTGTGTACAGCAGCATTCACGGTATTGCACCACTCACTCTTCCCTACAGCACTATTTCAGGGTAGCGCTAATGTCGTATGCTTAATAGCGTGTGACTTATTGACCTAGTAGGAGACCTCCATACACAAGTAAATGTAACATAAACAGCACACAACACTGCATAAACACAGCACTCCTGGGAGGGACAGGTACACATTCAGAGCATCTGTTTTCCACAGATTTCCACTTATGGTATGTTTTCTGTCTTTTCCACCCTTGATATTAGCATAATACTATAGTTTAAGCATCATTAAATCCATTAAGACAAAAGCAAACATTGCAATGACTAAAGATCTTTATTTTAGATAGGGTAAAGATCTATAGTCATTAAAATGTAAACTGTATGCTAGACACATACAAAAAAGGTAGAAAAAATTACAAACATATATAAAGTATATAAAACTGTCAGTTATTTCACCTATGATGTGTTGCCACTTTAAATCTGCAGTATAGCCTAGAGGTTAGAGGAACACGAGGTGTGAATGAGCTTGATGCATCCAGCAGATCAGACCTGAGTTTGATTCCCACAACCTCCACTTGCATACTGTGTGACTCTGAGCAAGTAATTTAACTGCTCAGTGCTCCCAGGTCATCCCTGAAAAAAAGCACTTGTGCCTAGAGGGCCTTACTCGGTTACCAAAGACTTAAAAAAACTAAATAAATAATCTAGACATGCATCCAATGGTTGGCAATAATATGCCCCCCTCCTGACATCATACCAAATGACATCATAGCACCAAAATACAGAAATGGATCACCCAGTGCAGCAGAATTTTTACCACTTCACCATCAAATGTACACTCCTGCCCCTAGGCTGAGTTCAGCGCATTACTATAAAAGTTACCCTTGATCAACCTGTGACAAGCCAGCAGGCCAGTATTATTATTCAGGCCTAGCTGATGGGCAGGAGAAATGTTAATGCAGTAGGGAAAGCAAGCACTTTATCCCCCAACAGGAGAGTCAGCTTACTCTCACCCTTAGTCACACCTAGATGCATCACCTAAGCAACATACTCGGCAGACACATTAAGCAAAAGGTCAAGCAGTTATCTCTGGCAGGCTCTTAACTGCAATACATGTAGAATGATATAGCGTTACTGCCAGGAGACATTCATATATACTGATTATGTAGTATGATTTCTACATGGATAATACATTTCTTAGCAAATGGTGACTGAATAACTGTAATTTGACTGAATCTACCTGCATTAAAACACCCCTAATAAATGCTGTATTTCAATAGAGTATACAATTTTTTCACTATAAAATGCTTGCACAGCCTCCTGTAATGTACTTAAGTACTTTAGCACAAATCACTCAATCACAGTAAAGTACTATAATAATTGGTGATCCCCGTCATCAACCCATTTTTGAGTGCTGTTAAAAGTCGTATCAACCCGCAGGTTGATACAAAAAATTCCAGTCTCGCGCTAAGAAGCCTGATTTCATATACCCTTCAAACACCATAACTGAGTAGCTGTAAGTCGCTTCTCACTTACACTGTACATAATGATCATCTTCATTTTGGCCAGCAGTGTTCAGTAAATCATATGCCCCATAATCCACAAAAAGAGAAGTGCCTTGTATAGAACAATTTTAACTTGTAGGTGATAAGCTAATTTTTTCTCAGTTTTGAGAAACAGAAGCTGTAGAGTATAGATTGAAGACAGTTTAGTGATTTGTGGGAAGTTAGGTATGAGATTCAAGCGGAATGAGTGATGCTATAGCAACATTCTTGTTCACGCTTGAATCTCGCCTTCGAAGCCGCCGAGTAACTCACTCTCATCAATCTACACTCGGTGGCTTTTGTGTATTACAACAACAGAAAAAAAAATTAACTCAGCACCCACAGGTTAGAATTTTTTTCATATAAGCCACTTCTCTTTTTGTGGATTTTGAGGCATATAATTTACTGAATCAAATACTGCTCAGCCGTGCTTTCTCTCTCACCCAAATACGTTACACCAAAAGTCCATGCACCAGTTATTACAAAAAATAAAACATTTTTGGGGGGTTGATACGCAGTTTTTTATACACACCCTCGGTGATAATAGAAACCTCTGAGTCATTTCAGGTTTCTTCAATATCACACACCTTGGGTGTGTAAAAAAACTGCATATCAACCCCCTACATATGCATTATTCTCTATATCAGGTATGGCCCCCTGTAGGTATTATGAGGCCATGACTGCCAGAAGAAAAGCTGGAGGCCATCAGTTTTTCTGAACTATGTCACCATACAATAATGCAATTACTATATATACTGAACACATGCAGTTAGCCTGATAATTCCACATGGCATCTCTACCAATGAATTACAGAAATGCATTCATGTAATCATTAAGACATGAACAAGCATCTGTACCTGTGTTCTGTATCAGTGGCCATGTGTGGTAGTTGCATGACCACTCCCCCCCATGGCTGTAGAAATAGCAGATGCAAGAGCAACACCAGAGCATGAGCTACCAAGCCACTTCACTGTGCAGCTTCTGGGAGAACAGGGCAGATCTTTTGTGCACCCACCCCTTGCCAGGGGATGGGAGGGTGGGAAGGATACCTACATCAGTCCTACTGACCACATCTGCTGCTGTTGCTCTGAAAACCATAAATCATTGCTCAGCAACATCCCACCCCCAGGTTAAAACTTCTACAACCCCAGTTGTCAAATCCTAGATAGGCTACTGCTGCTGCTGAGTGACAGAGACTAGAGACATGAACAGTAACGAAGATGAGAGCAAGAAAGCCGAAGTGGACACTGAAAGCAGCGGTTTGTTGTTACATTGCTTTTTGGACTTGTAATCACTCTGATGTTTGCTGCTGCTAACAGGATGAGATTTCAGAGGTGAACGGGGCTGAGGATAAGATCAAGGGGATTGTTAATGGGGATAAAGGCATTGGTTTATTGCTGCAATGGTAGCTGGGCTTGTAATTGTGGGGAATGTAAACAGCCACTTCCTGTTACTGTCCTGTTTTCAATCTTAGCCATGTCAGACAGTCTGATATAGTCTAACGGCCAATTTTAAAAATTTCGGTCCTGTTGCACACCCCTGTTAGAGAAGATCTGATGGCTGCATAAGATGGCGCTACTCATCAGCTTTCAGAAAAGATATGTTGTGGTGTTCACATGTTCGATAATATTGAATTTTGAAGACAAAATCTGCACAATATGACTGAAAAAAGATGAAAACGAGTAAATCCTGAATCTCTAAGAAATTGTAAAACTGTTATTTTTAACATCATACTTGCAGAGTTTGGATATTGGTTTCCAATTTTTATAAATTGCTAAAATAAATTTGAATAAAGTGAACCTAAATGCCCATAAAGGAACCCTAAATTTACAGTAAGTAAAATACAACGTCAAAAATAAATGTGTCATGCCTTATCATAAGTACATACGAGCCAAGCAGGCAAATGCCCATAGCAGCTCACCAACTAAGTTTGATAACCTCTGATCTTCATTCTACTGCAATAACCATTTAGTCTTTTTTTTAAATCTCCATGGTGGGGGTCACGTGATGCAGAAAGCCATGTAGCAGCTTGAATCCAGAAGCTCCAGCCCTTCACCTCAATTTACTGCATTATTTAAGCTCATACCAGGCAAAAAGAGTGGAAATCTAGCAATCTTACTTGTTGGTGCTGGCTTTCAACCATTTAGAGAGATTCCCGAAGAAAATGGACGTGGAAATGCGGAAAAAATACAGGGCCTCTGCAACAACTGTAAACCCAGAGCCCAAGCTTTCCATAGTAGAAGAGGAGCCACTAACCCTTGCAAGGTTCCTCACCAAATTTACACCATTTCGGGAGGAAATTCACACTGTAACAGAGGAACTAAAATCGATCACTTCATTGTTGGATGTTCTGACACAGAGAACGGGTGACTGTGAGGCCCATATTTTCTCCTTGGAAAGAAAGCTGGAACACCAAGAGCCAGAGAATGCAGTGTTATGGCAGAAATTAAACAAGTTAGAAAGCAAGACAGAAGGCCTAGAATGTTGCAGTAAACAGAATAATGTCATCATTATAGGATTACCTGAAAAAGAGGAAGGAAATAACGGTATCTTGTTTACCCAAAAGCAGCTATTAAAATTGGCAGGTTCCACACCATTTGGAGCACAGTACACCATCGAAAGAGCACATCGGTCATTAAGAGCCATGCTTCCGCCCGGAGCCCCCCCAAGGCCTTTTATTTTTTGCTTTCTTAATTATCAGGAAAGACAGCATTTCTTTCTGAAAATCAAAGAAATGCAGGAAATCATGTGGGAGGGCACTAAATTGTGAGTGGCACAGGATCTGCCATTACCCGTAAGGCAAAGATGAGCTATCTTTCATCCACTGGTATCTAAATTGTTAGCAGAGGGGATCCGTTTTTGTATGGGGTACCCTGCCAGGCTGCAAGTCTTGATCTCAGGAGTCTGGGTTTCTTACGAGGATGCATCAACAGCAGCAGTAGGACTGAAGGAAGCATTGCAGAGACTTTTCTCAGAAGGGTGAAACAGAAAGATGTTTTGTTTGGACATTGACCTGGTGGCTAATCAGCACAGATTTGTTTAATGCTAAAGCATAATGGGGACACTTGCACATCTGGGACTATGGCTATGACTTTGCACCTGTAGGGGGATATATCTTGAGCTCCTAACCAGTGTTGCATACAGGGATGTGATCGCACCATTGTGTGGATCAGTCTGTTATGTTAAATGGTCCTGCCCCCAAGATAACACTAGAGGGAGCTCGCTCAGTAGGTTTGGTTCTTTTGTGGGCTTCCTACTGTTCATCAGGCTTCATTTGCTTGAGGGGAGAGGGGGAAGAATTCACTGAGTGTTTCACTCGGTTTCATAGTATTTAATTTACATAGGAGGTAAAGAAACAAAAGGGAAGCTCTAAACTATAAGACTGCATGTGTGGGAAGGAGCGGAAAAGTACCAGCTTCCTTCAGTATAGCATGCTATGTTACTATGTATTTTTAGTTATTTTTTGAGCACAGGGAGAGGCATATATTGGTTTGTAATTTAGTTATTGGGGTCACAACGAAATTAACTGGACACCTTAGTTGTTAAAGAAGGCTTTGAAATAAAGGGTCACAGATAATGCGTATACCCCCAAAGTCACAAATCTTTAATTGGATAAGCCTTTTTCTTTTATAACATAGGGATAGAGGACCCTGCAGTTAAGTTTCATTTGTGGTTAAGGGAGGAAAGACTCACTGTAGTTCAATAGCGACATCCTTTAGGCTAAGCCTGCACGAATGCCTCTCAAATAAGGACAGCGGGGATTTGGAGAGGTAAGAGCCTGGAGCAAAGCAAAGGATTCTTTGTGAGCATGGACCAAGAATTGTTTTTGTTTAGGGGGAAGGAGGTGGGGGGATTTGTTTAGGATTTTGGGGTTACTGGACTTTAGTACTTCACTGGGTTTCGGGGAAGTAGGGATGGACGACGTCGGGTTTATAACTGCCTTTTCTCATGTTATTTTGGGTGATAATGCCCAGTCATTTAAACAGGAATATGGGGGTACTAAATACCAGGGATATGGGAGGAAGAGGATGTGGGCCCAGCCTTGCTTACTATGACGACGGAAATCATTATTGTGTATTTAAGAATAAGTATTCTCATTCTCTTAATTACATACTATCTGGTGTCTGTACTCAGAAGAGAGTCCAATACTAGGATAATGAAGCATGGGGGGTAATTATCAGTGGATATCTTGGAATGCTAAAGGGTCAAGGAATAAAATTAAGCGTTATAAAATTCTAAAAATCTCCATGGTCCCACTACCGACCACCATACATGGCATAGAATTCCACAGGCTGATACCTCTCTGACCAAACCATGATGCCCTTTTCTTAGTATTAGCAGTTTCTCTCTGCAGCTGTAGTATATGTGCCCTAGTATTATATCCATTATCGTTCATCTTCAGATCCAAATAATACCATAAAGCTGGGTCATTAAAAGCCTTGTACACCAAACATTGATCTCCCCTTAACTGACGATACTCCAAAGTGTCCAGTCCAAGTTCTAATCATTCCTCACAGCTCAAATGCTTTACTGTATCAATCATTTTAGTTGCTGTGTGCTGTACCCTCTCCAAAGCCATAACCTCCAACCTATTATAGGGTGATCAGTACTGGGCACAGTACTCCAAACTTGGTCTTACCAGAGACAAGTACAGGGGCAACAGCACATTTCTGTCCCTGCTCTTTATATTCCTCCTTATATTTCCCAGTATGGAGTTTGGCCTTTTGGCTAAGATGTAGCAATAATTTCCAGTCTCCAATCTGTTTGTTATCTGTATTCCAAAATCTTTTTCTTCCTTACTTTCTCTAAGGTCCTTACCAGCTAATGTCTATCCAAAACACTTATTATTTATTTTCTAAATGCATAACTGCACATTTCTCGATGCTTAGTTTCAGTTTTTTTCATTATTCCAATTTTCAGTTTTTGTTAGTGCTTCCTGAAATTGAGCTGCATCCACTGCATTCCCAACTACCCTTCCAACTTTTATATCATCAGCAAATTTGATAAGCCATGATCCTTCCAATGTGGGAACAGATGCTGCATATATTTTAAATAAGCATGGACCCAGGACTGATCCCTGTGGTATGCCACTAGTACCAGCACTCCAGTTAGAAGTATATCCTCTTATGCCCACACATTGTCTCCTATCAGAGAGCCATGTGATTCAAGTAATGCTACTAAAGTACAGTACTATTTATACCTGTGTTTTACAGGACCTGCGCTAACTGGTCATGAGGAACCTTGTCAAAGGCCTTGCTCCAGTCCAAAAAGACCAAGTCCACTGCCTTACCCTCATCCAACACCTCACTAACTTTGTTGTAAAATGTAAGCATATAAGTCTGAGTAGATATTCAAACTGTAAACCCATGCTGAGTTTTGTCCACCAAGTTAGAATCTATTAAATAATTTTCCATATAGTCCTTGATGAGCTCTTCCATTATTTTCCACAACACTGACATCAAACTCACTGGTCTGTAGTTCTTACTGTCCTTCCTAGATCCTTTCTTATAAATTGATGTTATAAGAGTATCTCTCCAAGCAGATACAACTATCTCTGTGTCAATGGATTTTTGGAACATCAAAGTAACAGGCCCAGCCAGTTCATTTGCCAGTACTTTATAACTCTAGGGTGTAATCCATCAGGCCCCTGTGATTTATATGGTTTAATTTTTTGTAATTTATCTCTTATGTCCTTGATGTAAAATTTTATAACTTGAGTGCCTGATACCACATAACTAGAATTAGCAGAACTGCTTACTGGTTTATCACCAAAAACTGAAACAAAATGCTCATTAAGCATATTGGCCATATCTATATCATCTGTCACCAGATTTCCTGTCTTATCTATTAGTGGTCCCACTTGCCCCTTACTACCTCTCATGGTTTATACATATTTATAGAAGGCCTTATAATTATCCTTTGTTCTTGAGGCAAGTGTCACCTCGTAGTCAGCTTTTGTTTTCCTAATGTTTGATTTTACCACCCTGGCTAATAGTTTATATTGTAGCAAATTGATTTCTCTACATGACACTTTGGCTATTAAATATGCTTCATTATGCTTCATTCCTCTTTTTAATATTCCCATAATGGTGTTAGTCATCCAAGGTTTTCTATTCCTGGTTTTCTTATATTTATTTCTAGTAGGTATATATGCTGTATATCTGGATCCCCGTCCATTTATCTTTATCAACAGTTGCTGCCACATTTCCTCAAGGTTTAGATCTTTAAGTTCAGTGTACCAATCCCACCTCCCCAGCTTCCAATGCATGGCCTGAAAATTTGCACTAGCAAAACACATAACTTTTGTGAGTCCCTGTACTATTCGATGATCTGTTTGTATCATAAAAATGATCTTCATGTGATCATGTGTTTAAGTGGTGACAATACTGAACAGCTAGTAATAGTATTGCCCATGTTACTGGAACACTAGGTCAAGAATCCTCAGTTCATGTGTAGGTGACCTCACGTACTGCCCCAGTCCTAGACTATCCAGACAAAGGAGGAAGACTCTTTCAAGTTTAGAGTTACCCTTTCATAGTTCCCAGCCAATGGTTGGCATGTTAAAATCCCCCATAATAATAATATTTTCATCTGGATTTATGCTATGCAAGAACTGAAGGAAATGATTGTTTAAACCAGTGTCCTGTAAAGGTGGACGATACAGAACTCCCAAAATGAAACCTTATGTCCAGTAATCATGTCTAATAGCATCTTAACTAATTATGTTCTTTCTCACTTTTCTTCCATTTGCTCAGAAATTATACCACAATTTCATTGTAATAATTGATTTGTACACACTAAGGTAGCTGGCCAAGAATGTGTTACTATAACTGAATCTCATTCCTGAAGACATACACTGTACAAATGTAGAAAGAACCAACACATTTTCAAACAATAAGTTTATTTCTTGGCTGAATAAAAAGAATGAGAACATTTACTTTTGAACAATAATAACACCCATGGAAATTCAAATACTTTTTTCAGCCAAAAAATGACCCACATTTTTACTGCAAGATGTTATTATCATAATAAGGTCCATCCTGAGCACAAATTAAACTATTAATTCTAATGCAGCAAATGTATTATTGATTGAGATGACATTTTAATGAAGACTTATGACCATATTTATCATCATGCAGCTTTTCACTATAGCATGTATTCTTAATTCAGAGGCACATTTAACTTGTTTACTCAGAGCCATCATTATCAGTGTCGTAATGTGATTCCAAATCACCATTTTCATAACTGATATTGTCTTCACCTGTTTCACGCATATTGTCACATGTGTTTTGGGTGTCTTTTGCTTCCACAACTTGATGTGTATTTTAGTTCCATCATCACACACCTGCACCTCCTTGAGGAACATTTAGACTTTGTGCACTGTTTCCTGGCCCAGCATCTGCATCTGTTTCTCATTTGTTTTTAGTTCTGTGTATATAGTAGCCTTATGGATGTGAAGGCTTGGTACTACAGAATTGTAACCAACTGTGGTCTTGGATCTTTCCTCTTTGAAGTTGTAGTGAAGGATTGCATGAAACCAGCCTCACCTTGGTACACATTGATCCTCTGGTTGTAAGGGCTCAAACTCAAGAGTTAAGATCTTTGTGAGGCACAAATGAGCAAATACCCAGTCTCTGTTAAGTGTCAAAGATGTGATCATGGAAGCACTACTGAAGGAGAGATTGGTGGAACATCTGGTTGTCAATGGACTACAGGACCCAAGACAGCATGGCTTCACCAGCGGGAGGTCATGTCAGACCAACCTCATTGAATTTTTTGACTGGGTGACTAGGGAAGTGGATCAGGGGAGGGCAGTCAACATGGCCTATCTGGACTTCAGCAAGACCTTTGACACTGTGCCACATAGAAGGCTATTACTCAAACTGGGGAGATATGGGTGTGGGCAGGACAGTACTGCGGTGGGTAGGTAACTGGCTGGGTGGCAGGACACAGAGGGTGGTGGTAAATTGCTGTCACTCCACAGAGGGAAGAGTGACCAGTGGGGTACCACAGGTATCAGTGCTGGGACCGGTCCTATTCAACATCTTCATCAGTGACATTGCACAGGACCTAGAAGGCAGAATTTCCTTGTTCACCGATAACTCAAAGCTCTGTAACAGAGTGGACACACCAGAGGGTGTAGACAGAATGAGAAGGGACCTGCAGAAACTTGAAGAATGGTCAGGGGTTTGGCAGTTGAAATTCAATGCAAAGAAGTGCAAGATAATGCATATGGGGCACAAAACCCTGGCACAATATATCAGTTGGGGGGTGAGGATATAGCACGCACCAAGCAGGAAAGGGATCTTAGGGTTATCATCTCTGATGACCTCAAGGTAGGGAAACAGTGAGACAAGGCAGCAGGTAAAGCAAATAGGATGCTGGGATGCAAAGGCAGGGGCATCACCAGCAGGAAAAGTTAGGTCATAATTCCACTATACAAGACACTAGTGAGGCCCCACCTGGAGTACAGTGTACAGTTCTGGGGACCTTACCTACATAAGGACATAGACAGGGTAGAGAAGGTTCAGAGGAGGACAACAAAGATGGTACATGGATTGCATCACAAGTCCTATGAGGACAGGTTGAAGGACTTGAATATGTACTCCCTGGAGGAGAGGAGGGAGAGAGGGGATATGATAGAGACATACAAGTATCTTACAGGGAGAAACAGGGTGCAGGAATACACTATTTTTAAGCGAAAAAAATGTTCCAGGACTAGAGGCATGGGTTGAAGTTGGTGGGAGAACGATTCAGAGGAAATGTGAGGAAGAATTTCTTCACAGAATGGGTGGTAGACAAGTGGAACACTCTGCCATAGAAAGTGGTGGGGCTGAAACAATCACAGGGTTTAAGAATGCATGGGACAGATATAAAGGAATTCTGGAGGTCAGGGGTGAAGGGCAACAGACTTCTAGGAAAACATAAAGTAAACTTACAAGCTCAAATGGGCAGACTGAGTGGGATGTAGGCCCTTATCTGCTGACACTGTCTATGTATCTATGTATCTATCTATGTGAACTGGATTCCAAAAGAGCCCTTAGATCATCACAAGTTGTGCACACCTACAGGACTTGCTGAAGACATCCAGCTCCCCCATCTGATGCAACAAAGTAAGGAATGGCAACAGCATTCCAGGGGAAGAAGGGACGTTGGGGATGTCATAGGGTGTCATGGAGCAAGTGGGCATGCTGGGTGGTGATCAGGCACCCAGTGGGGGTGTCATTGATATAGCTATTATGGTAATTGATAATGATTAGTTATAATAATGACACCCCTGCCAGGTGCCTGATCACCCCCTCTGGCATGTCCACCTGCTCCCCAACACCCATATAGCACTTCCCTGTCCCTTCTGCCCCCTGGATCCAACATACTGATCCCCCCCACCAGTTCCCTACCTTGTGGTGTAATGGCGCAAGGGGCTTAGACCACCTCATGGCTGGTCTAATTTGAGCCCCTTGCTATGACCACTGTGGAGTTTTCAGAATCCTCAAAAAGGGGATGTTGCAGTTCCACCATAGTGCAAGCCCCATTGTGACCTGGCATACCCTAAGGAAGGTCGCAAGGGTGATGCAGTGCCCGTGTGCTGCAGTGACTTCCCATTTCAAATGCAGACCATGTTTCAGAATTGAGATTGCCACAATTTCTGATGCAAGGTGCAAATTGCATCCTTGATGTTTGATTCAAGCACCTTGAGTTACTCTATTTGCATTTGGAATCTGGCCCCAAGACTTTACATCAATTTCACCAGACAGGTGACTGAGTGGGCTCTTTCTCTTGAATTGGTTAGGACACTCTAGAACACCAAGGCATGTAAGTTTCCTCACAGCTTTTCCCCTAATGTCTACTTTTGTTCTCAGTCCAACAGACACATTGTACCCCAAATTGTCCAGCTACAGCAAATTGCCTAGAATATGTGTTGTTCCTTAAACACTGCAAGTTTCTTCATTTATGCCTACGTTATCCATTGCAGCATGTGCAAATATTCCAGGCAAGATGTTTTTTGGAAGAAATGTTCCACCTCATTGTGTAATTGATGACATCATAACTCAGGGAATGCCCTTGACTGTGTAACATATCCAACAATTGGCAACTTCTAGCCAAATGATGGACTGATATGGTGAGTCAAATATGCTTTGGTGTTTTGCAGCGAGAATTTGAAGCATTGTAGATTATATCTTGGGCTACTGCTAAGACTCTTCTGTGTGCATCAGGAGTGTTTAAGATATGTTCTGCTGGTTTATCCATTATGAACAGACTCAGAAACTCATACAGATCAGCAGACACTAGGGACTCTGCTCTTTCCAAACAAATCTCTCTACAGTCAATACATGACTTGATGGAAATCCCCAGTGCTTTTCTGGTAGATGCATGAAGTGTTGTTGCTTCATGAAAAAAACTGAGATTTTCACACTCATCATCAGGAAGCTCCAGGTCTGCCTCAGTTGCCTCTTTCTCGACCTTTCTTTGAAACACAGCAATCTTGTTGATTGTTTCTTTCAAATGTATTTTGTCACTATGCACCAGCTCTGGTTTGTTTGCTGAATGAGGCTGATGGAATGTAACCAAACCTTCAAAGTGCCTAAGAAGATGTTTCTTCAACTTTTCAGCATCAAATGTCCCTGAATCAGCATAACCACATGTGTACGAATATCCTCTGTACTTTGTCAACAGGAATGTCATATCAAATGCCCTACCTCCTGTTAAGTCATCCTGAATGTGGTTTACAAGCATGCATTGCCAAATGCGCTTGTGAAGACATCAATGCTCTCCTCTGTCTGTTCAGTGTGAGTTTCACTGGCTCATCTGGCCCTTACCAGTAGCTGAGCTAAACAATTTTTGTGGTACTTAGCCTCCAAGGTTATGAGATCTTGGCTTTGTACCTTAGTCAATAGATTTATATTATTAGGAGACATGGCTGATGACTGAATGTTCCTTTGCATTTGAAATGTTCTCACTTGGAAAAGATGTGAATCACCATGTTTCTTCACACAACTGCAGATGATGCATTTGTTAGCTGCAAATGTTGTGGATGTAAGTCTTGTTCTCATAACTGGCTCCTGGTTGCTTGTTTCAGGGGTTTTCTGAGTCTAAATGACCTGCTTGTGGATCATGTTTGCGTGAAAGGTTTTCTTTGCTGGTGTAATTCTGATAGCACCAGTGATGATAATGAATGGCAACAGTGAATCCTGCCTCATCCAGCACCCCTGATGTTTTAATGCTTCTATACAATTCGTCACCTGCTTCTCTCATACATCTGAACAGTTTCTTGACCTCTGGCTTGGCTGTAACAAGATTTTGTGAAGAATCTCTGTCTTTGCAAATAATACAAATAGTTGCATACTGTAGTCTTGGTGTGCTCTAAGAAACTTTTTTTTGCTGGAGATGGTACACGTCCAATACTTTGTTTACTTACCATTTCCTGCAATTAAACAGAAAATATTTATTTTAAACATGCAATAAACTGAAAAAGGAAAAGACATTATTATGTTTCCACCACCAAATAAGACATATCTTTAAGCCTTTTTGAGATATTGATCCCTGAGTGCTAGTTAAGCCTCTATTTATGGCAGTGCCGGATGTCACTTTCATGGTGTAGGGGCTCAACAAATATAGGTTTGCATTTCGGTACCTGCCATTCACCTAACACCACAATATACTTTTCCTGAAAGCTCAGGATCATGCCTAACTCATGAACATGGCAAATCTTCTCTAACAGGGAGGTGCAACAAAACCCTAAAATGAGGCCCTTTTGAAAATTGGCTGCTAGACTAATAGGCAGATAGATGATCAACTCAGATAGCAACAATCCGATCCTTAAAAGTTATCCTATCCTGGCATTGGATTGGAAGACATAAAATCTAAGAAACATAAAATTTGACAAAATGGTGATATTCAATGGTATCAGATAATTTATAGGATAATATTCTAGCAGCTTTATCATTTATTGAAATGTGTGTTCCCCCCCAGGTACTTATAAAGGCAGTAGCTGAACAAAAACAATATTTCATCTGGTGGGCTGACTGGTAATCTTGAATACTTTGTTAAATTATATATATATATATGTATATATATATATATATATATATATATATATATATATATATATTCACTAGCTTGGGCTTGGATTGCACACTTTGTAGGGAAGTTCATTTCCTGGTGTACCACTGGGGGAGTGAGGATACATAGTGCATAGTAAAATGCAGAAGAAGCCCAACATTATGAGATAAGTACTGCAAATGAATAATACAAAATAAGTATACAAGCAAACAGAAGGAAATTGGAAAAGGCATTTGGCACAGGAGTGAATACTTAGAAAAAGAGGATGGTGATGTAGGCTGTAAAGTACATGTATTTTATGTGGTCCATGAGCAGGCAGGATGCAGAGTTTTGTAAAACATTAGGTAGCACAAGAACCAAAAATACAGGTAAGCAAAATACAAATCAGAATTACTGGCCATGGTGTCACCAGAAAGCTTATTGGTACTAGAAGCAGCAACACTGTGGGATAGTCAGTTCACAGAGCTCCTACAGCAGTGCTTTCAGTGAGGTGGACAACTGGACGGGAGGGAGAGTGAATGTATAATTGAAGAAGTTGCAGAACCAAACGGATGCTTATCTGTGCATGACAGCTAATCTGTTTTTGACACTTCGTAATCATGTTCATGGTTATTGTATGTGCCATAGCCTATTAAGTACAGCTGTGAACTGACCCAATGGGAAACTGTCTTTGAAGTTTATAACAGTTGTCTTTCTGTGACACATACTGTAAAGCTGACATTAACAGAAGAGGAGAGTTGCAGCCAGCCCACTGGCAACACAAAACATAAAGCAGAAAGCTAGCAACTGTGCCAAACAGTACAAAACCTCCACATAGGTTACAACCATGTCCAACCTTCCCACAGCTTGAAACAAGGGTTTACATGTTATATACAGCAATACAAAAACACTGTCTTGTGAGCAGATCTGTAACACCAAAGGTGTTTGTAGCCTTGATTTTTATGGAATGCAAGCTATTTATAACATAAAAATACACAGAGAAAATATTCAGCAGTTTCAATAGTGTATCAGTCGTGTCCTTTCAGTACTCATCCTTGGCATTTCAGTCGTGCTTGAGAGTCAACAAACATAAAATATAAGAGAGTAATGAATGTGTTTTTTGAAAATAACAGACCATTTATGTTCTACAGATTGTGATGCTGCATGTGCCCTTGAAAACAGAACATTTCTTCATTGCAAAAGTAAACAGAAGGATGTTATTTGAAATGTTGGGTTCCATTTTGTGGTTTGATTTAGAAACATCAGTAGTAAGTCAAATTGGAGCAATTAACCTAGTTGCAGCACATCTGATTCAGAGCATACATTAAGGTTGTCAGAACCCACTAACATTTTGGGTTCTGGTCTGTTCTAGAATTTAACAAACAGTTCTTCAGTATGTTTCTGATCTTCTTTAGAACTCCAACATGTTTGTGTATAGGACTGAAGAGAAAGAACAGATAAAGATATTTAGAAACAAACAAAACATAAATAAAAGACCTGCCCTCTCAGCATGGCAATGATATTGTTTCACTGCACATACCAAAAAAGCAACACATTAAGCTTTTCAAAATACAAATACCAAGTGTCATAATTCCATGTGTTTGGAACATCTGCTTATGAACGAACATTCATATATTGTCTGCATAAAACATTTTAGGATGTAATTCCAAATAATTAATTTTTTTTCCTAGGCTGACATGTCCTGTTTTTGAAATGACAACCAAGAAAGCATTTTATTTGGTGTTTAGAACCCTTCGTACTTAGAATCCTTGGGCGTTCTAGTTCTAAATTAGAAGTAGAACACCTGGGTTTTAAATGGGTTTTAATCTTTTTAAACTAGTTCTGTTAACTCTAGCATGCAATACAGCAGCACAACTTGATGAATGTAAACTGTACCCTGAGCAGCAAGAAGAGACCTGAAGTGAAACTGAAATTCACGAATGATGAATGAATGACTAAAAAGGCCAAGTATATGGTCAGGCAAAACAAGCAATTCATTTTAAATCTGATGACCCAGAATGGCCCAAATGAGATGCAACAGCTCTTTATCAGTAAGGTCTTAGTTCATGGCCATAATGATTGAAGCACAGGGAGATCAAAAAAGTTGATCAGAGTGGCTTTCATAGGGTTTGAACCTGGGTGTTAGTACAGTATGCCAGAGCCTATACTCTAACCTTTGGACAACACTTTCTCAGTGGGCATAACACTGGTCAGACAAAAATCAACATTTTCAGTAGTGCAGTTCCCACATGGCATTATGGCACAGATTGGGACTCAAAAGGAGTAAGAGAGAAATTATTTACTTATTGATTTCAAAAGTTTCACCAGGAAAGACATACTGAGCTGAATAGCAGATCGTTTCCAGATGCATCCTGGGGTAAAGGGTAAGGGAGGCAGACTTACAGCAAATAGAAAAAAAGTAACAATTCATAGCAGTACAGATCAGTATATACAGTAATAATAAGAAAATATTACAAAATTTACAATTTGTTAAGAGCCAACCACATGGGCAAAATGAGCAGTAAGACACATACAGGAGAAGGGCAATTTATTAGTTAAGGCCAGCGAGAACATAGGAGAAGTTTTCCAGGCACACAAAAGGAGGAGGCAGTTGGAGGGTTATGCAAGGGGTGGGAGGTAGCAGAAAGGAGGGGAGAATAGGTAGAGTGGAGGAGCAGGGGGAAGAAATCAGGTGCAGTTGAATGAGGGAAGGGAGATGCCCCAGAGAACAGAGGGGAGGGAGCAAATTGAAGTGGCAGAGTGGGTGGATATGGGAAGGGAGTTCCAAAGTTTAGAAAGATGGAAGGAGAAAGCCACCTGACCAGCTGAGGTTGATCTAGAATGAGTGCAGAGTGATGGAGGTGAGGTAATTTGGGCCAAAGCAAAGTTTGCGACTCAGTGTTTGGACCATGTGGAACTGTGAGTGTGCTGATGGGTAAGTGTGTGAGAGGTCTGTATGGGGTGAATATGGATGTGTTGTGCATGTAGGATGTATGGGTGGGTTGTGTGTGTGTGTGCGCTGCTGTCTTTAGCTGTGCTTGGCTACTGGGGTTGTCAGGGTTCTTGTACTTCCCATAGGCTGTGCAGGTTTGATTTGGTGCAGTGTACCGGGTGCTGGGTTGGTGGTTCCCCCCACCTCCTGCTCTGCTCTTCCCCACTATGCCACATGGATGGAGGGGTTTGCATATATTTTGGGTGGTACAGGGGTAGGGGGTTGAGCACCCACTTCACATATGTACTTACCATATTTTCCCTCTCTAATTCTGCTGTCCAAATTTTATGCCATGCTTTTTTCCCTCGCTCTTGTGCTTCCATGCCGGTTGTCCTCAGGGAAATTATTTTCATCCTATTGTGGGTGACCCTGGAAGTGCAAAGGAGTGATAGCTAGAGCTGTGAAGAGAATAGGAGTGGAAGAAGGGGATGATAGGAGACAGGAGAAGGAAGAGAGCTAAACCAGTGTTTGCCAACAAAGGAAGAGCAATGTGTGTGATGTCTGGCTTCAAAGGAGGGTAAAGAGAAGGTGGTGTACAGGGAGAAGTGGTGAGTGCGGAGAGGGCAGTCAAGAGCAAACTGGCAGAAGGGGAGATAGAGAGGGTCCAGTCTGGCCAGTGTAGACTTTGAAACAGTGTTGTAGACCATGTATCCATAGTCAAAGATAGGGAGAATCATTTTCTGTAAGATAGCTCTATGGTCCAGCAAGGGGAAGCATCCATGGTTATGGTACAAGGCACATAGTTGGGTGCAACATTTTGTGGATGGTTTCCATGTGTCCAGAAAAATCAAGGTGCTGGTCAAGTACACACTGAGGTACTTGAAGGAAAGGAAGTCTTCCAGAGTGGACACATCAAGTGTGTGAAAGTAGGGGAAGGCTGTATGTTTGAGGAGCCTTTGCGTGGTTCTGAAGGTCATAAAGACCCTTTTATTCTTTTTTTTTCATTTAGGAACAGCTGATTTGAGTGGAACCAGCACTAAACATTGTCAAAGTCCAACCGGAGTCTGGTCATCAGATCAGTTGGGAGGGGCCAGAGGCAAATAAAACTAGTGTCAGTGTACATATGTATGGATGCAGAGGAACAGACAGTAGGGAGGTTGTTTAAGAAAATAGAGGAAAGAATGGGTCCAAGCCCAGAACCATGGAGGATGCCAGTGCTGATGGGGGGGCAGGGAGTTGCCATTTTTAACTGATTGGGTTCTACCCAGTATATAAGATTGGAACCAGTTGGTAGTTTGGGTGTCAAGTTCCATAGCACTAGGCTTAGCAAGGAGAATTGGTGGACAATAGTTTTGAAGGCTTTGGCCAGGTTGATAAATACAGTAGAAGGGATCAGGTCCTAATCCATGCCAGAAAGAATGAAATCAGTAAGCCTGAAGAGGGAGGAGCAGGTGGAATGGAATTTGTGAAAGCCAGACTGGAAAGGGGTGAAAAATAAAGATGAATCTAGGAAGGGGGAGAGTTGAGAAAGCACTAGGTGTTCTTAGATTTTGGCAAGGGTAGGAAGTAGAGTGATGGGATGAGAGTTACCAAGAATGAAAGAGTCACCACCTTTAGGAAAGGGAATAACTGTGGCATGCTTCCAGGTGTCAGGGACAGAAGCAAGGGAGAAGAGGTTTAGAATGGAGGGAACCAGATGACTGATGGCAGGGGTGGAGAGATGAAGGAGTTTAGGGTCCAGTCCATTTTGGCACTTGCCCTTAAGTGGTTTAAGAGCTAGAAGGGCCTTGAGGGTGTCAGCTGGTGTGATAGGGAAGAAGGAGAAAGGGGGAGCCAGTCATGGCAGTAGGGGTCAGTAAGGGGGGAGAGGTGGGGGTAAGGAAGAGAGAAGGGAAGAGGCACAGGTATTAAAGAAGGCATTGAATTCAGAGGCCACAGAAGAGAGGTCAGAGATGGTAGTGTCCCTCACCTTGAGGACCAGGAGGGAGGACTGAGCTGGAGGAAAGAGAGAGTGTGGATGGCCTTCTAAAATTTTGAGGGGTAATTAATGTTGTTTTGGAAGGTAGTGGAAAAGTACTCTGCCTTAACATGTTTGGTTGCTCTGGTATAGGCATTTCATAAGGCTCTGTATTTGTTAAGGTCAGTAGTTGAGTCTGAGGATTTGTGAGCCTTACAAGCCAAGTCATGCACAGGCAGGCAGGACAGCAGTTCTGCAGAGACCCAGGGGAAGTAGGAAAGTCATACCCTAGTTTTCCTGGGGTTAGCATGATGATCCCATATAGAAAAGAAAGCGGTCTCGAAATAAGTTAGAGCAGAGTTAATGGAAGTAGCAGCAGAGATGGGTGACCACTCAGTTGCTGCTAGGTCCTCACGTAGGGATGACAGGTCCAAAGAATGGAAGGATTGAATCAGGAGGAGTTTGGGTGGGGCTTTGGAAATGTGAACTTTGCACGTGCAGTGAGGGTATCTGGGAGCATGCCAGATGCAGTTAATAAGTGCCGGTTGGAGGTCAGGACCAAGTCCAATAGGGTGTGATTTGGGGATCTGTGGTTTAGGTAGGTAGGATCAGAGATTAGCTAGGTTAGGTTTAGGGACTTGATGTTATTGCAAAATTTGGATAGAGAGGGGGACAGTCCATTTTTATTGAAGTCCCCAAGGATGATAAGAGAAGAGACAGTGGAGAGGAGCTCAGTGATAGCAAAGGAAGGTAGGCTAGGCCAGCAATAGATGCCAGCCACAAAGCTGGTGAGGGAGAAAATGAGTGGGAGTTTAATGAGAAGAAGTTTGTAGGTGGATGGAGAAGAGATAGAGGGGACTGAGATGGACTGAATGGCAGAGTTTAGGTAGACAGCTACCCCATCACCCCTAGTGGCTTGATCTTAATGGGTAAGTGAGTACCTAGAGATGGCAACTGCTGAGTCTGGGATTTTGTGAGAAAGCCAGGATTCTGATATAATCAACACATCCAGCTGAAGATCAATCATGAGGGGTTGTAATATGTCAATTTTGGGGAGAAGGCTGCAGACATTTACATGTGCTACACTCACCCCTTTGGGGAAGCAGGTAGTGGCAGGGTGGCTAGGGCCAGGATTGGGCTCTATATCACATGCAAGCAACAGCAGCAAGTAGATACGAAGTTTGGTGGGAATAGTAGATCATTTGAGTAGCTGTTGAGTAGGAGAGTAGTGATGGGGTATAGGAGAGTAGGGAGCTGAGAGTAGCAAGATGGAGGCAAGGAAATGGAATGATGGAGCAGTTAGGAAACCAGAGGGAGTGGGAGAGAGAATGAGAGATGGAGGTAGGGAGAGTGGGGAATTTATGTAGGGGGATAGAGAGGAAGTGGGGGAGAAATGGAAAGACAGTGGTGGGGGGATGCAATGGTAAATAAGGGAAGGAGAGCTAGGGAGAATTTTAGTATGTTCTAGTCAGGCAGCCAGGAAGTTGGAGATAGGCTAGTAGGAAAGGGCAGAGAATGGGAACTACCCAGGCAGGAGAATTGGGGGAGTAGTGAGTAGAGCAGTGGAGCAGTAAAGGACCAAGGAGAAAGGTAGCACAGACAAGTAGAAGAATGGGGGGAGGGGGGAGGAAGGCATCTGTAGAGAGTTTTGTGAGTTTGATTACAGTTAGAGAAAGCAGAGAGAAACAGTAACAGTAAGAAAACCAAGCTGGAGCACAAAATAGGAGAATCAAAATGCATTACCAACTCAAACAAACATTTGTAGTTAGCTAAATAATAATCCCCCCACAAACTAATATCAGACGACAAGTTGAGGCAATCCATGCACTAGTAGCAATGATAAATACTGTACTGTTCAAGTATAACATGGTATAGCTTTAAATGGAGTTACATACATAACATCAATAGCAAAACTAATTACTGAGGGAACTTTATGTGGTAGTGCTGAAACTGAGCTGAGACAGAAGCGTTGTGACACAACAGTTTAGAGAGGGTAATTAGTTAAAGGGTACGCAGAGTACAAAGCATAGGAACACACGCAAGCACACCTCCACTCATAGGTCACCCTCTGCTCCCTCTTTTCAATTGAAAACATCAGGTGTCGATCAATTTGGGAGACTATATAGTAATTTTGTTGGTTGGGGGTGGAAGGGAGGGCAAATAATACTCAGTTGATTCGATCCTGTTGTTTTTTTTTTTAAATCACAGGAAAAAACGAGGATGTGGATGTGGACTCCGGCAGTCATGGGGGGGGGGGGGGCAAATGGCAGATTCTAGACCTTGAGAACCCTTCTTGCTCCTCTGATGCTGCTGCAGATTGTAAGTGGCAGTGCCAATTTAAATAGAGATAAAGCAGCAGTAAAGGTTGATCTGCCCCTGTTGATTTTTTTGATTTATTTTTCAAGTCACTTGAAAAAACTAGTTACCTCCCAACTGGTTGGAGGTTCAGTGGGGAGCAGGTAATGGCACCAAGTTTGAAAGTCTCTTTGTTTAGATGGTATAGTGCACTCTGGCACATGTCTAACAAAGAAGGGATCACAGATCTCCAGGTAGAAGGTCACCTGGGGGCCAGTGACCATCACATGGTATGGTTCAATTTGGCTACTACATCTAAATCATCCCATTCCAAGGCAAAAATATGGGACTTCAGAGGAGCTGACTTTGATAAGATGGCCAACAGAGTTAAGCTAGCCCTGGCAAAAAGAAACACAGGTGAGGAGGTACAGGCAAAGTGGGCAAGCATTAAGGATACAATACTTGAAGCAACATCCCATTGTGTTAGACAGAAAAGGAAGTGCAAAAGAAGAAGTAAACCACTTTGGTTCTCAAATACAGTAGCAGAAAAGGTCAGAGCCAAAAGGCTGGCCTTCAGGAAATATAAGGGAACACAGCGGGATGAAGATAGGGAGGCATACCAAACTGCCCTAAGGGAAGCAGGTAAGGCAGTAAGGCAGGCAAAGTCCCAAACTGAGGAAACACTAGCACGTAACAGTAAAAGAAGGTGACAAGACTTTCTATAGATACATTAGTGAAAGGAGAAAGTCCAGAGGGGGTATTGCTAGCTTAATGGAGAAAAGGGAGCATGTGAGGAAGAGGACCCTGTAAAGGCATCTATCCTAAATAGATACTTTGCTCAGTATATACTGAAGAGAAGGTAGGGCAGGGCCCACAGCTCAGCATCATGGACACAGGGGAGGGAGGTGAGCTAATCCCTTCACAAAAGAAAGGGTCCTACAAGAGCTTGCTAAGCTCAGGTGGATAAGGCAATGGGACCTGATGGCATACATCCCAGGGTACTTAAGGAGCTAAAGGAGGAACTAGCAGAGCCATTAGCAGAATTGTTTAGTGAGTCTCTGAGCACAGGAGAGGTCCCAGAAGACTGGAGAAGGGTTTATGTGATCCTACTCCACAAGAGTGGTAGCAGGGAGGAGGCGGGAACTACAGACCTGCAGTCTTACCTCAGTAGTGGGCAAGATTATGGAGGCACTTAAGGAAAGGATAGTGCAACACCTGGAATCCATAGGGGCACAGGATCCAAGACAGCATGGGTTTACAAAGGAAGGTCCTGTCAAACTAATCTCATAGATTTCTTTGACTGGGTAACCAGAGTGGTGGACCAAGGGGAGCAGTTGATGTCGCCTACCTTGACTTCAGCAAAGCTTTGACACTGTTCCACATAGAAGATTGATAAATAAGCTAGGTAGGCTCGGTGGGTCAGAAGTTGGTCAACTGGGTGGCAAACTGGTTGACTGGCAGAAAACAGAGAGTGGTGGCAAATGGTATACAGTCAGAAGAGATGCAAGTCACAAGTGGGGTACCTCAGGGATCAGTCCTGGGGCCAGTCCTATTCAACGCCTTCATTAGTGACCTCGCAGATGGACTAGAGGGTAAGGCTTTGTCTGTTTGCAGATGACACCAAGATCTGCAACAGAGTAGATGATTCAGATGGGGTGGCAGAATGAGAAGAGATCTGGATAAACTAGCAGAATGGTCAGAAGAGTGGCAACTGGGATTTAATGCAAAGAAGTGCAAAATCATGCACATAGGGAAGAGAAACCCTGAAGCCACTTATAGGCTGGGAGGGAGTTGCTAGCAGTCACAAAGGAAGAAAGAGACTTGAGCATCATCATCACAGATGACCTAAAATCATCCAAGCAGACCTCTCAAAGCACTAGGTAAGGCTAGGGGGTGTTAGGGTGTATTAGTAGGGTATCACAAGTCGTAAGAGGGAGGTAATAATCCCTCTGTACAAGACATTGGTTAGGCCCTATCTGGAGTACTGCGCAGTATTGGAGGCCACACCTTCACAAGGACATTAACTGAAATTGAGGCAGTCCAGAGAAGGGCAACCAAAATGGTGCAGGGACTGCATCAGAAGACATATGAGGACAGATTAACGAGCTCAATATGTATACCCTTGAGCAAAGGGAGGAGAGAGGTGATATGATCGAGACATTTAAACACCTTAAGGGCATAAACAAGGTGAAAGAGTCTAACATGTTTAAATATAAGAAAATAGCAGGACAAGAGGACACAGCATGAGATTAGAGGGAGGCCGATTAAGGGGAATGTGAGGAAATTTTTTCACAGAAAGGGTGGTAGATGCATGGAATGGCTTACCACAAGAAGTGGTGGCTATGAATACAGTGCAGGGCTTCAAACAGGCATGGGATAGGCATAAGGGAGCAATACAAATGACTATGAATAGATAGGTCACTGACAGAGCAAAGGCCGATGGCACATTTATAAGGTAGAAAAAGAAATGGGCAGACTGGATGGGCCTTGAGGTCCTTATCTGCCGTTAACTTCTATGTTTCTATGTTTCTATGTTTCTATGTTTCTATGTTTCAAAGCATATTACTCAGTCCCTTACTGCTGTGGAGTGGTGAATGCAGACTTCGGCAGTCGTTGGAGGGGGGCAAACGTCAGACTCTAGCCCTTGCGACCCCTTCTTATTCCTCTGATGCTGCTGCAGATTGTAAGTGGCAGTGCCAAGTTCAATAGAGATAAAGCATCAGTAAAGGCTGATCTGCCCCTGTTGATTTTTTTGATTTATTTTTCAAGTCACAGGAAAAAACAAGTTACCTCCCGATTGGTTGGAGGCTCAGGGGGGAGCAAGAAATGGTGCCAAGTTCAAAAAATCCCTTTATTTAGATAGCGTGGGGGACTCCAGCACCAATGCAGATTGTTCAGTCTCTTACCCCTGTGGGGTGCTAGACATGGACTCTGGCGGTCATTGGGGGCAAATATCCGAGTGACCTACCTATATGCCCTCTTGCCCTCAGTCTGCCTGACAGTCTGTATGTCAGTCCATCCATCCATAGAATTTGACGGCAGATAAGGACCGCTTGGCCCACCCAGTCTGCCCATTTCCCTACCTAATGGATAAGCTGCAGATCCTAGTTAACCAGCAGCCTACTTCCTTCTACCTCCATCCCCTAGAATTGCCTTATGGCTGTCCCATGCATGTTTGAATTCAACCACTGTTTTTGACTCCACAACCTCCTCTGGAAGGCTGTTCCATGCATCCACAACCCTCTCTGTGAAAAAATACTTCCTTACATTACCTCTGAGCTGCCCCCCCATCTTCAAATTGTGCCTCCTTGTTCTTGCTCACCTCTTTTTTTGAAAGATGCTACCTCTTGGACTTTGTTGATTCCCTTGAGGTACTTGAAAGTTTCTATCATGTCCCCCTCTTCCTCCTTTCCTCGAGGCTACACATATTAAGCTCCTTTAGTCTCTCTTCATATGTATTCTGGTGCAGACCCTGCACCATTTTAGTTGCCCTCCTCTGGACAGCTTCCTTCTTGTCTATGTTCTTGCGGAGATTGGGTCTCCAGAACTGCACACAATACTCCAGATGGGGTCTCACCAGCTGTCTGTACAGAGGGATAACAACTTCCTGTTTTCTACTGGTGATGCCTCTCCATATGCATCCCAGTATCCCCCCAGCCCTCCTTACTGCCCTCTCACATTGCTTGCCCACCTTTAAGTCATCTGATATGACTACCCCAGGTCCCTTTCCATTTTTGTTGTTGTTAGTATCTCACCCCCACTGTGTACTCTTCCCCTGGGTTTTTGTTTCCCAGGTGCATTACCTTGCACTTCTTAGCATTACATCTAAGCTGCCATACATTTGACCATTCCGCTAACCTTGTCAAGTCCCTTCTCATCCTTTCCACCCCATCTTGAGCATCAACTCTGTTGCAGATCTTTGTGTCATCTGCAAAGAGACATACTTTTCCTTCCAGTCCCTCTGCAATGTCTCTTATAAAGATATTGAAGAGTACCGGTCCTAATACTGAACCCTGCAGCACCCCACTAGTAACCCCGCTTTCTTCAGAGTGGACTCCACTTACTATTACCCTCTGTGTCCTATTCTCCAGCCAATGCTTTTACCCAGGCTATCATCTTGGGACCCACTCCCAGGCTGGCTAACTTGTATATTAATCTTTTGTGTGGGACTGAGTCAAGTGCCTTGCTAAAGTCTAGGTAGGCGATGTCCACAGCCCCTCCCTGATCTAATACTTTGGTCACCCAGTCAAAGAAATCTATTAGATCCATCTGGCACAACCTTCTTGCTCTGAATCCATGCTGCCTTGGGTCCTGTGCCCCTCTGGCCTCTAGGTACTCCGACAATTATTTCCTTCAGAAGTGATTCCATCATTTTCCCTATCATTGAGGTTAAACTAACAGGTCTGTAGTTTCCTGCTTCTGCCCTGCTACCACTTTTGTGAAGGGGAATCACATCTGCCCTCCTCCAGTCCTCAGGTACCACCCCATTCTCCCATGATTTGTTAAAGAAGGTAGTCAGTGGTGTCACTAGTTCTACCTTAGTTCTTGTAGAATTCTGGGATGAATCCCATCAGGCCCCATTGCTTTGTCCACCTTCAGTTTTAAGAGTTCTTTCAGAACCCTTTCTTCTGTAAATGGCTGGTGTCAACTTCTGTATCCAGAGTGTTTCTATTATTTGGTTTAGGTACCTCTCTTCATTTGTAAATACTGAGCAAAATATTTCTTTAGTATCTCTGCCTTTTCACCATCACCCTCTGCCCACCCGCCCTCCCTTTATTAAGCCTCACTATCCTTCCTTAGTCTTCCTCCGCTCCTGATGTACCTAAAAGGTTTTATCCCCCCTCTTAATTGAGTTGGCTATCTTTTCCTCAATTCGGACCTTTGCTGTTCTGACTGCCTTCCCAGCTTCCTTTTGCTTTAACTGATACAAGTCTCTGTCCTGGTCCTTCTGTGATTCCTTGTACTTTCCGAATGCTTTCTTTTTCTCTTGAACCTTCACTGCCACCTCCTTTGAGAACCATAGTGGTTTCTTACATCATTTTGTTTTGTTTATTTGCTTCACAAAAAGCTTGTTACCTCTGTGATGGCAGTTTTTATTATTCCCCATTGTTCTTCCACCCTTCCTTCCTGCCCATTTGCTAGTGCATTCCTTAGGCACTCACCCATTTTGGCAAAGTCAGACCTTCTGAAGTCCAGTACTTTTGCCTTTGTATGGCTTGACTCTATTGCTGTGTTTATTGTGAACCATACTGTTCGATGGTCGCTAGTTCCCAGATGGCTACCCACTTCTATATCTGTGATCCTCTCTCCACCTGTATTTGAGAGGACCAGGTCTAAGATTGCTCCCTCTTGAGTGGGTTCCAATACTAGTTGTCTAAGGCATGCCCCTGTAGGGCATCTGGAATAACCCTACTCTTTGAAGTGGCTGCTACAACTGCACTCCAGTTAACATCTGGCATATTCAGATCACCCATCAGCAATATGTCCCATTTATCTGCCATTCTAAGTATACTTTCTATCATTTTCTTGTCCATTTCCTCCCCCTGAGAGGGGGGGTCTGTATACAACCCCTGTGTTGATTGTGGTGCCATTGCCTGCCTCAAAATTGACCCACAGTGCTTCTTCTCCTCCCTGTTTACCCTTTTGTTCTGTTGTTTTGATTCCTTCTTTTATGTAGAGAGCTACTCCTCCTCTTTTACCCTCTCTGTCCCTCCTGTAGATAGTGTGTCCTGGTATGTTTACATCCCAGTCATGGTTCTGTGTGTACCATGTTTCTGTGACTGCCACGATATCCAGATGTTCCTTCTCCATCAAGGCAACTAATTCAGGAAGCTTGTTACCCAAACTACGGGCATTGGTACTCATTGCTCTCCATTTTTTGATGGCTTTACCTTCTGTAGCAGCATCCCCCACTGACCTTTCTTCCCTGGTCTTTTTCTCATCCATCCATCCATCCATCCATCCATCCTTCCATCCATCCATCCATCTGTACAGTCTTTTATCTTTCCATCTGTCTGTCCATACCTCTGTTTGTTTGCTTTTTTCATATTTTGATTCAGACCACCCAAATTGTCCTCATAACCAATTTTTGATCTTATCAACTTTGTTGTTGCTACTTCACGTTTCCAAAATGTACAGAGTTGTATTTATGTTTAAAGGCCTATTGTCAAAAAGATTTCTCCCATTCTGGGCATTTGGCAAAAATCTTTTAAAATAAGGACAGACGACTGCTATACAGTATATCATTTTGCTCCTACTTACATTGGTGATCCACATCTGAATCCATGAAGAAATGTTAATTCATCTTTCAGTTCTTGAAGCAGGACAGTTGATTACTTGATGCAATCAACCCACAAGGTTTTTGATCAGGGTAGTGCATAATGATGCATTATCTGATCTTTTAGGATATCAAAGAACTTGGCTAACACAGTATCCAAACGTGACAGATTCATTCAAAGCAGATAAGAGATTTATACCTATCCAAATCAATGAGTGCTCTTAACTGTCCAAACTATCTGATCCTATGTGAATAGCATCTGCACAACCCCACTTTCAATACTTCAGTCTACACTTGTGCTATGCCTCAACAAAAGATACAGTATAACGTGGTTGGCATATTCATTATTTAAGTAAGCAGTAAGACAGCAAGGATGTAGTTAGTCATGGGGCTGTAGGCCGAGTTCTTTCAGCCCTTGGAAGTGCATTTATCTTATCACAATGCTCATCCCCAGAGTGTCTTAGTGTGTTTATAAAATGAGCTTTTATTTTTAAAATAGGTTAAACTATTAAAATGCTTATTTTGTAATATGTAAACGTTAAAATCAATATTGCTTTTTAACTAAACTAGTCCTTCCTACAGCTGGAATTACAATTAAATTATTGCTTGAATTAGGTCTTGCTTTGATTTAGGTCGTTTCACCTAATGTTGATTCTGTAGATATAGTTTTGTAGTTTCCCAACCATCACCCTCAACCCCAACCAATGATCCCATTTAAAAAAAAAATTACAAATAACAGATAGTGGCAATTATTGAGGCTTTTCTCCTGCGGTTATTTAGGCTTTCCTCTTTATTTTGTAGCAAGATGCTTGAACAGACAAAAACTGGCAGTGAGGAACAGACTAGTGTATGTGTGTGTGTGTGTGTGTGTGTGTGTGTGTGTATAACATAGAGAAGGGAGGAGAGAGACAGTTGCCAGCATCATCCGATGGAAAGTGGCTGCATGTTCTACGTGCGAGTGTTTCCCATGATTTTTATTAGTTTGTACTGTCCCCAGTTGAAGAAAGTTTAGTTGGAAATGGGCCTTGCAGTGTTGATATAACGGATGGTGTAGATGTGTTGTGAAAGGTCTGATCCACCACCCCTGCAAATCTCCTGACCACTCACTCAACCACCAGCTCACTCATGTGCTCACTCACTCACTCACTCACTCACTCATTTCACCATAACTACAGGGAGGTAAAACACTGTGCAGCCTGAGGACACTGCAGACATTGGAAATTTTCAATGGTAAGAGAAAGAATCAGCTTAGTATGTGTGCCCGCTATGTGCATAGGTCAGGAGCAAGGGCTGCTAGGGAACTGTTCAGTTGACATACAGAAGCAGGAGATGTTCAAACAATAAACTGATTTTTTTTTCTTTATTTTTTTTTGATGATCCATCTACCTGCACTCCATTGTTGTACTCTGTTGGTGGCTGTTCTGTGACTGTCATGTTTGAGGGACTGGTAGGAGAGAGATAAACAGAGTCACTACATTAAGTGGTATCAATTTTTGGTCGGTCTGTTTTACCCACTGCATCTGTGAGCCATGATCAGAACAAAGCGACAGTGTGTTATTGCTTTTAGAAAATAGTGTGTTTAACATCATATTTAGAATTCATTGTGTATATAAAATAATATTTGAATTGTACAAAATGGTTTGCTGCTGACATATTTCATAGGAGACACTCATGGCACTGGTGAAGGGTTAGGATAAGTATTATTGAGACAAAATAAAAATGGCTACCAAATGTACTACCAGGATGGCAGTGCATTGTACTTTATTAATGCATGGTCACCTGACTGGTTTTGGCAAATGACATTTAAGGGGTTTGTACACCCATTTCATAAAAGATGTTTTTAAAAAGGCCAGCAAGCAGGTAAAAGACACAGGGCCTGATGCACAGTTGCTATGTGTGGAGTTGCAAAATGGGGCATGAACAGGCTCCCCATTGTTATGACACACCTAACAGCTATTGAGAAAAGGCAGTCTTAGTCATGGGGTGTGCTTCCCCTGTAAGCAAGTCAGAATAAAATTTACATAAGCAAGATGTTCACTAGTAAATCTGGGGCTTGATATTCAAAACATTGCTCGTGTGCAAAACCAAGTTTGCCTGCTCAAACTGGGCTTTGTGCAGAAGTGCAATATTGAAAACCACAGTCAGCATGGGCAAACTTGGTTTGTGCCTGGGCAAAGGACAGAGGTGGATGCAATGTAAATGAAAGGGTGGGAACCTGAATATTGGCACATCCAATATTCAGAGTATGTGCGCCGCACAATGCCATTTTGCAAGGTCCCCTTGCGTGGCACGCATACTGCTGATTGAAACCCCTACTAACTCCTGTGCAGCACTAATGGTTGGTAGAAGAAGTGCCACTATCCCCTTACCCCCAACACAGCATTCGCTGGTGATCCAGTCATCCCTTCCCTCTTGCTGATCACTGTCCTGTTAATAAATACAGTATATCTCCCTGGTAGTTTAGTGTTCCCTCCTCCCTTACCGATCACCATTCAGTTAATAAACACAGTATATGTCCCTGGTAGTCTAGTGGTCCCTCTCTCCTCATCAATTGCAATGCAATTCAGAAATAAAATATATCTCCTTGGCAGTCTAGTGGTTTCTCCCCCTGTATCCGATCACCATTCCATTAATAAATAAAATACAGTATATCGCCCTGGTAGTATAGTGGTCCCTCCCCCCTCACCGATAGCCCTCCTGTTCAGAAATATAATTATTACTGAAGGCTAGTGGTCTGTCCATCTGCCCAGTACCTATAACAAGTATTCCCTTGTGTCCAGTGTAACCCCCCATCCCCGACCCCTGTATAGGTAACATAACCCATTCCCTTGTGGTCTAGTGGACCCCCCACCTTGGCAGGTAGGGGCAGGTAGTGACCCACCACCCCACTGCCCCATCCTGAAAGTGAGCCAACAGCCAGCCAACCCTCCTGTTTCTACCATGTCTGGCCACCAACTGAGCTGTCACTGAGTGAATACAGTATAATACTGTATGTGCACAGTGACAGCTCAGTCAGTGGCCAGCCGTGATGGAGAGAGAGGAGGGCTATGCTGGTTACTGGCTCAGGTTTGGGATGGGGTGAGTGCAGAGTTATGGGTCACTACCTGCCAGTGTGGGTGGTCCATTAGACCACCAGGGAATGGGTTATGTTACCTATACAGGGGTCGGGGAAACAGCCTGCCCAAAATGTGTTTCCACAGCTGTGGCACATAATGGCTCACAATGGCGTTGTCGCTGTGGGAAATCAAGTTTTGGGACAGATTAACAAAATCACAGCACCACTGTTCATGAATGTTGATTTGGTTTCTATAACCAAGGGGAGGATGCCCCCACAGAGCTATGAACACCACTTCTTGAAGCACATGGTATTCCCTGGAAGTTTCCCATCTGACAATAGACAGACTAATTACTTACCATGACAGTAGATTATTAAGAGAATCTCTTCCACTGAGCCTGATCATGGAATTTGGTAAGTTGTTAGCATCAGGACAAGCCAGAAATATTTTGATGGCTGGATCTGCCCACACTGGTGCACCTCATCAGTGTCTATATAACAGGGGCATCCCAAGTATACCTTAGTTCCCCACCAGAGACAAGCTTGGAGGATCACCAGACCGTCTGGGACCGAAGTGATCAGGACCAAACCAGGCCAACAGTAGCAGACATGGAAGCCTTAGTACAGATGCCAGTGGAAGCATCATAGGAGAATCAACTTACAAGAGCAGGAAAGATATTCACCCATCATCTGACAAAGGGGAAGGTGGGGAGAAGACCTGTGGCTCAAATGGAGGAGATTTTCTCAAAGATCTACTGTTACAGTAACTATCCTGTCTTCTTTGACATCTCCCTCCATTGAGCCACATCATGGAATGATTTTGAAGCACTAATATGCCCAGAGAGAGGACGGCAGTACCTAATGATCCAAAGTAAGGAGGCCTTGCAGAACAGTGATCCCAAAGCAGGCACATTTACAAGAGAGAATGCCCAGACTGTAGTGTTTAGTAAATGTATGGACACTGCTCCACCTGACGGCAGCTCATATGTCAGCAGCAGATACACTGTGGAAACAAGCCAATGAGGAGCCACCCCATGGGTTGAATGAGCATGAATGGGACCAGGAAGCTGCTTACCACACTCCAGGCAACAAAATATAATATAACTGGCTAATCATTTGAATAAGCCTTGTTTAGAGACTGGGGATCCCACCATCCAGGGAGCAAAAATCACAGTTGTGAAGATTTTCTACAGTCTTTGGCATGACAAAAGTACCAACACAGTGTTCTGTGCATAACGCATATGTAAATGATGTTCCCTACTATCTGCTGGAGTAAAAAATATACAGGAAGGTTAGCAGTCTGATTTAGTGTTCTCTCAGACATTTCCTTCAGAAGGAAGTAAGGATTAGAGACTCCTTACCTTAGTGTATTGTGTGCATTGACTATCTCAAACAGCTGCTGATTTAGTATCTTCTATTTCTATGGTGTATTACAATAGCTAGCACTGACCTAACTTTAATTCAACTATCATTTATCAAAGCAGTGATCAAAACCTCTGTTTGATTAGGCTGGTATACAAGTGGGTGGTGCTGGAATTAAGAATTTCAACTTGACTGATACATTTAGTTAGTTATTCTGACCTAGGTACAAGCCTGGTAACAGGTCTTCAGAGCAGCATCCTAAACTTGGGTATAGCCTGCTATATTATTATCCCTGTGTCTTTGCCTTTTAGCTATAGTACTCTGCTCCCCCATTTTCAGTTAATTTGTTTTTTATTGTTGATATTCAGAGTGTGTGTACCATACCATGATGGAAACCATTATCAATTTAGAGAGTGAGATAGGCCTAAAATGCATAAGCTGTTTGATGTACAAAATAACCTCTCAAAGGTTACCAGGAGGGGAGTTTATAGGTGAGAAGTGTAAAACTAGTAAAGAACTCCTATTGGAAATCGACACCTTTGGTATTAAATTAACATTGCTTGAAAAAAGTCAACTACTGTAGATATGGCCCATAAAATTATGGCATTAAACTCCTAGAAAATTCAAGGGAAGACCAATAGGGAGAGAAGTAGTTTAGCTAACCACAGTCTATTATCTATCAATATCACAGAGTTCAAATAAAAACATCTTATCAGATGCACTAGATAGAAATGTTTATACTACTGAAGCCTTATCAAGAAAAAAGGGCAGAGAAAATGATGAGGATGGCACCGATGAAGGAGGGGACTGGGCAACAATTACCAATAATTGGATGCTAAAAATGGGTCAGAGAGGCATGGTTTTTGAAGTTCCACAGCAAAATAGATTTACACTGTTAACCGAAAAGTTACAGAAAACTCAATCAGTAGAGTCTGTAATACTGTGAACACTTCAAAGACTTTATTTGAAACAGAATCATCAACGACACCCAAGGACATATATGTCCACAATGAAAATGATCCAAATAAAGATACCAGGTCCATAGATCAGGAGTTTACAGCCCCCGCCTCAGGTGAAACAGTGGAAACAGTGATACAACAAAGCATGGAAAATGAGAATTCACTCTCCTCTACTCAAGCCCCTCCTTTCCTAGGACAGGAGCCCGCATCCACACTTGTTAGGAAAACTTACATTTTAGGTGATTCCATCACAAAATATATAGACAAAATAGTCTATAATCCAGATAAAGCAAATCAGACCTGCAGCAGGTTTAGGGGTACACTAATATCTGACATTACATCAATAGCTGATAATATACTTCTGAATGTGGGCAAAAAACCCTTGTAATTGTCAATGCTGGCACAAATATCATTAATAAACAAAACATCGATGAAATTAAGCAAGAAATCATAACACTCAGTACCAAACTCCAAGAAAAAGGATGTGAGATATTTTTCTCAGAAATCCTGCCTGTTCCTAGTGCTAGCTACAGCAGGCATAAACAAACTCTAGCCAGAGCTGATAGTGATACATGGGAGGAACCTGGGGTAAAAATATTGAAAATTACTGAAGTTATGAGCCTGCATTGACAAAATGTAATGTAGGCACATGAATCTGTTGTTTTGTAATATTTGTACACACATTTTTCAACATAGTCTTGTTTTGACCCTGCCTCATGAAAAAGGGAAGAGCAAATGTTCAGTTCCTGCCCAAAAAGTGATTTCAGGCAGGGACAGCAAAATCAACTTTCAGGATGCAAAAACACATTTTTGACTGGAGTTGAAAAAGGATAGCTGTTACATTCATGAGGTGTTGTAAATATGTGGCTATGTTGTAAATCTGAGGTAAAAATATTGAAAATTACCAAAGTTATGAGCCATAAGGATCCTTTATAAACTGTAACAGAAATTTACAAAAGAAAATTGGTGACTCTTTTAACCAGCACAGCATTTCATGTGCAAGGGATACTTGAAAGATATCACTAATCAAATTGAAAAGAGACTGCTTCTACACTCATATATTTTTAACTAGGTTATCAAAATAAGCTTTTATCTCACTCAACATTCACCTTGGCAGTCCAGGGAAACCTTCTTTATATCCTAGTATGTAACCTATATGGTAGAGTGCCAGGCATGTCAATCATACTATATACAGGGACAGAGTATAATAGATATATCAGATGTCTGCAGACCCCTAATGAAGAGATAGATTGGGGGGGAAGTTCTACAGTGTTTGACATGTTATGGTCGGGAAAGAGTCCTATGGACCTAAATGCAACATAGGTTTATGTTGTGACTAACAGTCTGGAGCTGCATCAAAAGATGTAATGTTAATGAAGAGGGTTATCCCAGTGTGAGAGGACTCTGATAAGTGCTGTATTCACCTGTTGGGGCAGTTCCAGGAAACCCAGGGGTTTCACTGTTAGGTAAGGAACCAACATTTTTGTAAAGCAAATAATTTCCATAGTGCTTCATGAGCTACCCTTTCATAATGGGTTGTATGATGCGGGAGAGCTTCCCATTTCTGAATGGGAAGGGGCTCTTAATCCTTCCAGAGGATGAAGATCACTCTCTTTGCTGCTGTAAGTGCCCCATTTATTCAGTGCAGTTGTGGGGTTGTCAGTGTAGTTTAGTCAGGAAGGGTGCCCAGCGATGCCAGGGTGGGGTTCTTAATTCCCGGTATGGGTACTAGATATCACCAGAAATTCCAAGCCATTGTCCAGTGTCAGTGAAGTGTTGAGTATGCCTGTAAGAAATGGGTCAGGTTAGCACAATGAAATGCACATCTCTAGTAGACACTCTGTCACATTATTCCAGCTATATAAAACCAAGCTGGCATTCAGTAGAACTTATGTAGGATTTTCCACTTCAGTGCTTTTCCCTGCATTTCCTTGTTTGCCCTATACTCATTAGGCCATATATTTTCCCAGCTCTTACTGAGAAAAGGGATATCAATTTTAATCAATATATGATGAGGAGCTGTGTTAAGGTATGTAAAAATGTGGACATATGTACACATAAGACCATGATCGAATAAGACTAGATGGAGAGCTGAAGCTTTCTGAGTGTACCTCTGCTACTGGAACCCAGTTCATATACTCACTTTCACTATGATAAGGCCAGTTCTGACCTTAATCTACATAATATGAAGAGATGTGTAAAGGTGTGTAAAACTTTGGACATATGGACACACAAGACCATTATCAAATAAGACCAATTGGACAGATGAAGCTCATTGAGTGCACTTCTGCTAGTGGAACCCTGTTCATGTATACAGCCTCACTGTAAGCCCAGTTCTGACCTAGTACTTCTGGACTCATACCCCAACCTAGTTAATGGTAGTTAGGTTCCTGTCAGAAAGCATCACAGTCCTCTGTTAATAGTTTAGGCCGGCCACTATGCAGCATGCACTCATCTGGATGAGGAGTACATCAGAAAATGTTCTTCATTTATTTATTTATTTAAGAGTTTAACCAGACAGGCATATTGAGCGACTAACCACTCATTTCCAGATGCGACCTGGGGGAAGCAAGGGGGGAACATTCTGGGAAACAGACACACAGGTTTATGTACAGTTGAGAAGGCACAATATGAAAGACTATACACGTTGGTAGCTAAGGTAGCCATGCAGCTTAAAGATTAGGCAGGCATAGAGACAATGCATAGGAAAAGACATTTCATTGTACAAAGAAATTAAAATTAATATAGTTAGTAATTTGTAGACTCTAAAGAGGAATGCGTACTTAGTCCACATACCATGGTATTGAGGCCCAGTAGGCCTTGAGGGCTACTAATGTGTAGGCACGTTGCAGGAGCAGACAGTGAGAAAGTGTTCATGGAGGCAGGAGTTGAGGTGACTAGAATTAGTGATATGGCAGATATCTGTTGGGAGGTCATTCCATAGTTTAGGTAAGCGGTAACTAAGCACAGCCTGACCCATAGTGGTACGTATGCAAGAGATATGGAAGAGCCTAGTATCCGAGTGTCGCAGCGAGTAAGCCACCCGGGGTTGAGAAGTTAAGGTTGAATTCAGGTAGGATGGGAGGGTATGGAACCAGAATTTAGCAGCAACTCATGAGCAGTGGATTTGTCTGCGGGCTGAGAGTGAAGGAAAGGCCAGAGAGCTATAAAGGTCACAGTGGTGCATCAGTTTAGGGCATTCCAGTATGAAGCGGCAGAAGGGATGAAAGAATGTGTCCAGGCTGGTCAGAGTGGAAGGTGAGGCGGTGCCATAGACTACATCCCCGTAATCAAATTTGGAAGTATCATTTTTTGCACGAGTACACGCCTGACCAGGGTAGGCAGGCAGCCTTTGTTACGATAGAGGGCCCCCAGTTTAGGAAGCAATTTTTTGTGAAGGGAGTCTATGTGAATTGAGTAGTCTAGATATTGGTAGAGCCAGACGCTGAGGTAGCGGAACGAGGTACAGGAATCTAAGGGGGTAAGGTCCAGGGTTAGGAAAGGGGGCGGATGGTGAGTCAGGAGAGCCGAGGTTGCGAGCCAAAGGTTAGTGAGATTGTTTTTTTTGCATTTAAGAAAAGCTGATTCTTTTTTTTTTTTTTTGCAATTAACATTTTATTGAACATTTAAATACAAGCACTTGCGGAGACAGGGTAGAAATAACAAATAAAACACAGGTGGAGTCACACAAAGGACAATCAGTACAATCTAAAAAATAGAGATACATACAGCCTCACAAACCCCCACCCCAACCCATCCCACCCCCACCCCTCCACACCAGGCACTGCGATTAGAAACCACCTGGGAAAAAAAAAGAAAAGAGGCATCACTGCTATAGGTTTCTTATGAGTAAGCTGTTACTAATGGAGACCAGATTTTCTCAAAACCGGGCAACACATTGTTCAATATGGCAATCATCCTCTCGGTCCTGAGGCTCGAAAGAAATTCTGCCAACCATTCAGAATAAGTGATTAGGCAGGGGTCCTTCCAGTGCTTCAACACTATTTTTTTAACTATACAAGAGATCATGGTTATATAAAATTTCCTCTGTTTAACCATACAGCCCGACATATCGCCTAATAAACATATTTCCAGGGTAAACAGATCCTCTAATCCCAGTAATGGATCTGCTTTACTTTTGATTTCATTCCACAGAGGGGCAATGTTGGGACAGTGCCAAAAGATATGGAGAAGGTCTCCCCCCTCCCTGCCACATCTATAGCACAGAGAACTCTGTGCTAACTTTAGATCCTGTAACTTCTGAGGTGTGTAATAAATATTGTGCAATATTTTGAACTGCACCAGTCTGAGATGATCTTGTCGGATCAATTTGTGGCAATTCAGCCAAATCCGTGCCCAGTCCCAGGTTATGTTAGGGAATACTTTGGCCCAGTATGAACTAGGTGCTAGGCTATCCTTAAAGGCCCAATTGAACAATACTAAATAGATCTTGGAAATAGCCTGTGGGCACTCGACTAATACGCTAAGGTCTTCCCAGAATGAGATGCAGGTGAATAAACCGGATTGCTACCAAATCTCTGAATCAGAGCATGACGTAATTAATATACTTTTGAAAATATCCTCTGAGTCAAATCGAACTTCGCCAAAATCTCGCGCTGAGATTATACCGCCATCCGTGTTTATAAAATCTTTCAGGGAGCAAACAGCTAAGAAGGGCAACCAGTTCTGTTTAATAGTACGATATCCTATCCGCCATTATGGATTCCCCTAACAGGCTGCCCCATGTCCCACATTTGTTCATACTTCAAAAATTACATAACTGATTATGTATTCTAAGAGAAAGTCCAATAGAGACTTTTTCAGTAAAGAGGAAGCAAACGAATGGGTACATAGGGTAAAGCCTTGGGATTAATATCTACGCTCTTAATAAAACTAAATTCCAAATTAACCCATAATGGAATGTATCCCATATTCATGGTGGTGTTTTCACAATGCATCCATCTCCCATATTTATTTAGATGCGCTGCCCAAAAATAAAGCGCAAAGTGAGGCATTCTCAGACCACCGAGATTTTTAGGGGCCGCCAACTTAGGATACGACATCCTGGCCTTCCTATATCCCCAAACAAAATCAGCCAATTCACCGTGAAGTTTCTTAAACCAAGAAAGGGGAATCCAAATATTTAACATAGATAAGGGATAGAAAAGCCTGGGGAATATATTCATTTTTACAATATTTATTCTCCCCCATAAGGACAAAGGCAATTGTGTCCATCTTTTGAGATCAAGTTTGATTGTGTGGACTAAGGATTCTAAGTTCAGTTGATGCAGCCTATCCTGACTGCTTGCCAAAAAAAGGCCTAAGTATCTGAGAGATTTAGTATCCCATCCTAAACCTAGTCCTACGACATCAGGCTTAAATACTCTGTTGTTCAAAGGATAAACAACAGTTTTGTCCTGATTCAATTTATAATTGCTTAGCCCACTGAAATTCTGAATAAGTTTTAATAGATTGGGAATAGACCTATCGGGTTTCGATACATAGATTAATAAATCGGTCGGCATAAGTCAGAATCTTCAATTTTGTATGTCCCCTTACGTTAATACCAAGAATCTCAGGGGACAATACTATACTCCTTATAAGTGGCTCCATATATAAATAGAAAAGCTGATTCGATCTGAGCCAAAGTTGAACAGCATTGAAATCCTGCTGCAGTTGGTCATGCACTGTATCTGCGGATGGGCCAGTGTTGTAAAGCACAGTATCATCTGCATACATGTGTATAGCAGAATGGGAGCATACTTGCTGCAGTTCATTCAGGAAAACTGAGAAAAGGATAGGGCCCAGGACTGAACCTTGAGGAACTCCCATGGTGATAGGGAGGGGGGATGATGTGCTGGGGCTGATTCTCACAGATTGTTGTCTGCCATGCAAGTACACCTGAAACCAATTAGTGGCAAGGTCAGATAGGCCAGCAGCCTTGAGTTTGTCCAGTAGGATTGTGTGGGAGACAGTATGAAAGGCTTTGGCTAGATCGATGAAAATGGCCGAGGTGATATGGCCTTTATCCATACCTGAGAGGATATCATTTGTGACTCTTAATAGGGAGGTGACAGTGGAATGAGATTTTTGGAAGCCTGATTGGTAAGGGGTGAAGAAAGAGGACTCAACTAAGAATTGGGAGAACTGAGCAAGGACAAATTGCTCTTGTATTTTTGCCAGAGTTGGGAGAAGGGAGATGGGATGGTAATTCCCAAGGGAGGAGGGGTCTCCCCCCTTTTGGTAGAGGGATGACAGTTGCCATCTTCCATACTGTAGGAATTGTTGATGTAGAGAAGGAGAGGTTGAGCAGGTCAGCTATCGGTGTGGCAATAGCAGGGGCCGAGAGCTGGAGTAGTCTGGAGTCCATGCCTGAGGGACATTTACCCTTGTTGGGGTTTAGGTTACACAGCGCATGGTAGACTTCAGTCGGTGAGACAGGTCAGAAGGACAAGGGGGGGAGGTGTGCTGGGAGTTGGAAGCGGAAGTTGGCTTGAGTGGGGAAAGAGGTAGGCTCTGAACCAGGGAGGAAGCACTGCTGGTGAAGAACGTGTTGAAAGCCGAGGCAACTTCAAAGGGGTCGGTGACAGCTGTGCCTAGGATGGATAGGGCCAGGGTAGGTGGTTGTACAGGCATGGATAGGAGTGATTTAATAGTTTTCCAGAATTTGGTCAGGTGATTAAGATTTGTGCTAAGGGCCAGCAAAAAGTAGTTCTGTTTAGCATGTCTGATCGATTTCGTGCAAGAGTTACGAAGGGCTCGATAAGATTGAAAGGCTTGATGGGAGCTAGTTGATTTGAACTTTTTCCATGCCTGGTCCCTGGTGCGGCATTTGTTGATGATATCAGCGGAGATCCATGGGAGGTGGGAGCACCTTACTCTAGTTTTTTTTGCGTAGCATGTAGGTTCCAGACATGTAGGAAGCTATTTTGGAAGTAGTCAAGTGCAATGTTAATTGAAGGGGCCCTGGAGATGAAGGACCAGTCCACCATGAACAGATCCAACAGGAGTGATGTTAGAGAGAGTGATTTGAAGGACCTGGCTAGTAGGGTCCGGGAGGGGGGTTTGAGGAGTTTATGTACTTTTCTGACTAAGTATACCATATGGTGATCACTTAGGGAGTCTGGGAGTAAGCCTGCTCCTATAGACCTATGGGGGTGTGTGGTCAGTGCCCAGTCCAGAAAGGAGTGGTTGTGCATTTTTAGGTTTAGCCTGGTGGGTTGGAAAATTTGTTGTGCGAGGTTTAGGGCATTTACTTAGGAGCGTAGCTTGGCGCAGTCATTTGCTAGCCAGTTGTAATTGAAGTTGTCTAGGACATATAGTTCTCCTGTTGTGGTAGTGGATTTTGAGTTGGCCAGGTGGTCCAGTATGCACGTATAGGGGTGTTAGGGGTGCAGTAGGATCCTGCTACATACACTGGAGTGGAGAAGGGCAGAGCAATTTTGATGGTTAGAGACTCTATTTGTGACGAGGGAGTAGGGGTGGGGACCGGGGTGAACTGATGTTTGATGGAAATAAACATGGCTAGGCCACCCCCCTTTTTTTACCAATTCGGTCTCGCCTAATTAGGGAGTAACCTGGAATAGCAACAGAGGAATCAGGGTGTTGGGGTTTGAGCCATGTCTCTGAGAGTATCAGGATATCTGGGCGAAGTGATAGGATGGATAGTTGGAGTTCTGGAATTTTGTTGAGGACACTGCATATGTTTAGGTGCATTATTTTTAGGCCCTTTGGTAAGGCCAAAGGGGTTGGTGTTGTAGAAGGGGTAGGACCGGTGTTAGTTTCAATACCCCCTGCTAATAATAGAAGCAGCAATGCAAGCTGTAAGAACCTGAACCAAGAGGTCCTGTATGTGCAATGGCATTTATGTGAGTGAGGTACTGAAGGGAGTTGATCAACCTTGAAACAGCGTAGCACATACAGTCTTGGTGAGAGAGAAGGAGGGAGAATGGTTGCTACTATTCGCCAGTTAGTGGGGGGGGGCTAGTTAGTGCTGATTGTGGGACTGTGGATGAGCACATTTGCTCTGTGATTAAATCAATTAGGTGGAGATGTGACAGTGGTTGCCTTAGGGGGTGTGAGGTTGGGGGGAGAGAGGCTACTGGCAATCCAAGCAGGAGTAGAGAAATAGCTAGAAGTGTCATTGTTATGCTGCAGCAGGGAAATATGTACAGTGTAGTGGCCACTAGTGGAGCAGGCAGATAACCTGCAAATGGAAAAGTGGGCTGATTGTTTTTTACGCCCACACGATCACGTGGCACTCCCTTATAAATCTACAAGCCGACCAAGGGTAGTAGTGGGGCGGTGGGGAGCTGGCGCACAGCCGACCGGAGCACACAGATGGGAAAGGGTGAGCTCACAGTCCAAAACCGGCTGAGCTCTTCTTCGCGTACCTTAATTCCCACTTTTAGATCCTGTGGCTGTGTCCTGGAGGGGGTCCGCGCTGGTCCGCGACCCCATGCCCGAGGCTGTCCGTGCTGCTGGGAGGGCTGGCGGCTTCATAGCCCTCACGGCTACCAGCTGTGGAGGACTAGAAAGCCAGAGGTTAAGTAGAGATGCAAGGAGGCGTGGCGAATGTAGAGGTAGGTTAGATGAGGGCTGACTAAGGCAAAGTGGTGCAAGGTAGGAAAACAGGAGAGCTGTATTCTATGCAAGAAATGTTGAGAGAGGCAGAGGGGAAAGGCACAAAATGGGAGCTTTGCTGTAGGGGTTAATGAACAATTTCACTGTCTGCCCGATAACAGTTTGTAGCTAGTTAATACAGTTAGCAGTATTTTTTTTATTTTTTTTTATCCGTTAAGCCAAGTTACACAGCAGCCTGGTTCCTAGGTATTTGATTGCAAGCAGATTTCAAAGGCAAATATAACAATAGTCGGAACTATGCCCCTAGGTAGCTTTAGAGTTACACTGTGCCCTATGGAGGTCTCCTCACTAGGCAATGCTTGTTACCATTGTTTTGAATGAATATCAGATGGTATTCATCCAAAGAGATGAGTGGATGTCTGTGTCAGTTGCTGTCAGCTAGTGAAGTGCTACAAGCTAGAATGGGTGTGTCAAAGGTGAGGTGGGGTCAGGATAGAGTTGAAGAGTCTGAGCCCTCAGTAGGTGGAAATATGGTGTGTGATACATAGAATATATGTGTTGTACTCAGTTGGGCGATGTATATGGGGCAATATACAGTACCACTGAGGATTGTTTGTTACAAATGAAAGCATGCAGAGGTCACCTGATGGAAGAGAAGAAGAGCTATATGCTTCTGGGCGGATGACCTGGGTTCAACAGCCATCCCAAGAAGTCAATCAGACAACCAAGGGGCTGTGACACTGCTGCCGTGTGACACAGCACCAAGCCAGAGGTGTTAGTTACTCTGGTTCTGGCACCATATTAACCTCTGCAGTGGGCTGAAGGAGCTGATCTCCCCCACAGATCATCACTACATGCATTCCAGGTGATGTGTTCTATGCCAGTGCACTGGGGGGAGCCAGGGAGAAAATTGAAATAAAAAACTAATGTGCTCCAGCGGCCGTTAATGATAGCACCAGCACCCTTGGGTCCCTCCGCATATGGATCCCCATTGGAGGGACCTTGGGGGTAGTGGCAGCTGGTATTGGGTGTGCTGTTACAATGGTCTGAGGTAGGCAGAAGAGGGCCCTGGTGGCCAAAAAGCTTTATTAACAAAACAAAAAAAATGAAGGTGTGCAATATGAGGGAATGGTGGTCAGTATACTACCATGAGCATGGATATGGCTGGGTTTGTGCTGCAGTACATGGGTGACTGCAGAACAGGGAGGCCATTAGACTATCATTAACAGGGATGTATCCTTACTACATGTGATCAGAGAGAGTGATTCTGGAGGGCACCATGGATTTTCTGCACAGTTCACCAAGATGGCCATTGAGACTGCTATTGTTTGAGCATAATTAACACACAGTCAAGTTAGAAATATCACAACAGTATTACATCCTTTATCCATTGTTATATAATATTGTACTACACATGCCATTCTTAAACTGGAACAGTATTACCAATGCATGTTTGAACCAGTACAGAGGAACTGGAAGCAGTTTCAAAAGTCAACACAGTGTCAGAAGCATAAGCTGTAATTACATCAAACATCTGTAATGAACCATCAAATTCAAAATCTTCTTCAGTTGTAATTGTCAAATTAATCTGAGTAACCAAACTAACAAAAGACAAAGCTGACATATAATAATGTTTAATAATGTGAACTATCTTCTAGTAATGAGAAAGTGCGTGCATTTGCTTGTTATACTGCAGATCATCAAACTAGAGGAATACTCCTTTGGTCAATAAAGCATTTGCAAGCATTTTAATAGAACAGACAGTATGTGACCATGATTTGGACATGTTAGATTTCAGATGAATATCATGGGAATGAGTAGTATTTATTTTATCTGAGATACTATACAGATGTAATGAATTTTAGTTGAACTCTACTCTTTTCACTTAGGATGGTGTTGTGGGACTCCATTATGCATAACATATATTTATATGTTACACAAATGCAGAAGAATGAACACCTTGGCACTGAAGTGCAGACCCACTGTGTAATGTAGAAGTAGCTAGATCATCTTAAGAAGGCAACAGTAATTTGTTATTACTATCATAAAAAGTTGGAGATAGAATTTCATTGCTGAAGCCCCAATACATATGCAAAAAAATATCAAATTTCTCTTTGAATAAAGCTCCATATCCCTGAGAACCAATTCCACAATCTAATACTGTGATAATCAAAGTCAGTTCTTTGCAAGAACATCTGATACAATCAGACTTTTTTTTTCTGGTTCGCAATGATGACTGTAAGAATCCAAAATTTAATGAGAGCATCTCAAGCTTGGCAGTAACTCCATGTTACATGCATTTTGTTCTGACGTGTTCGAAATTTCTTTACATAGCAACCGTTGGTTACAGAGGAACAGCTATTTATCAGAATGGATAAGTATATAGTGAGTTTGCATTTGCTTTATTCTTTACACTATTACAGTGAACACAGTAATGCAGACAATCATGATTAAAACAGTTAACACTAAAATGATAATACTGTTGATTCATATGTATTATTTGTTTGTTAAGGTCATATTGTACATTTTTCATTACATGGCTTCTACCTTTGACCATCACATAGTTGCTGTGCTGTAATGCCTAACAAGCAGATATATCACAAGCAGAGAACTTGCCAGAAGCTGTACATTTCCAAAGTGCATCCTAATAGATATATATTTGACATGTGACAAGTGGAAGCAACAGAAGGTGTAGTTAACATGACTGTGATGTACCATTAAAACTTAGAATACTTTCACCGTGAGGTATGTGTATGGTGGAGGGAGACAGGAGTGTTCAGCCAAGTACAAGAGATCATAAATAAATGTTTATAATCCATTTAGGTTTTGTATGTATGTATGTATCACTCTTAAAATGCACACTTGGAAAAATAAAAAGTGATAATGCAATACTTTATGAGACCATCTTTTCATTGTTACTGTGATAACAGCTGGCAAGAAATTTATCAGGATATTATTGTATAAAAGTATAAGTTATAGACTACTATAAATACAGCATGTGAAATGTGACATTTAGTGAATACAGCTTTTCAGTGACAGTAGATTAAAACTGTGAAGCCGTGAAACTGATCCCTAATACACTGCCATGAAGCTGATTCCAATGACACTTCTGTGCAGCATAGAACTGTTTCTTTTTACCTTATACATGACCATATATATAAAAAGTGGCCAACCTACCTTTACTTTACTAAGACTTCCACATTCTGATGGTTATCATATTTACACTGTTGGTCACTTGAGAGTACTTGTTAGCAGCTGTAACAAACACTGCAATCTGCAATGTATAGTGTGTCATTTGAAATGTCCGTATGGTGTGTGGTACACCAGAGATCTTATTTATTAACAAGTATAACACCATATTCATTTTTGTAATTTGGTTTATTTATTTTAAATATGGTGAATCCATGAGAAAAATTCTTGTTTTCATGGATGACCAGATACAACAAAATAATAGATAATATAAATAGCACTCTGAAGTTAATAAATGTTTTTGGATCTGGATTTGAAGCTACAAATACTTGAGCTGTCCGTGGTTAGTTTCAGAGGCAAGGAATTACAAAAAACAAGAAATGGCATATAACACTCAGACAGCAACAGTGAAGAGCATTAAGCAGTTTATTTTTTATGCTTGTAAACAGATAAACTATTTGCTTATTTACACTTGCGACAAGTGCATAGATAAAAAAAAGTTTACATAAAAACATTTTAAACAGACATTATAAACAAACCACAGAGCTGAAAAACAGAACAGTTGCAGTGTCTGCAGACATTCTTTTGTGTAAGCCAGTTTTTAAACATATTTTAAAGGTACCCAATTTAAGACAATTAACAATGGCAGTCAGAATGAATTATAGAAGGTGGGGGCCTTAAATAGTAAAGATCTCTGTCCTTGAGTCTTACAAAAAAAGGGGATTTTTAAAGAGTCTCTTATGCTGGGATCTAATGACTTGGGAACCATAAAACCTTAAAAACAGTGCAGCATGGAGTCTGGAAATGTTCACTTAAGATCAATAAAATGCAATAGCATATAAAGAATGAGGGCTTGTTTAGGATGTCCTCAATATGGAAGGGGGTACAGGGCTTGTAGGAGTTAGCTGGGGGCAAGAGCGGATCCAACAGGCTCCTTCTCCTGTCCTCGCTGCAGCACTGCAAAAGTGTTCCCATTTTCATTTCTTTAGCAGAAGTAAATGAAAGAGTGAGAGAGAAAGAAGAGAGCTGGAAAATCCAAACTATGCACATGACAATCCAGAATCAAATCTAATATCTCCTAACTCCACCCCTAAAAATGAATCTTTGGTTGCTTTCCTAGCTACTCCCCCAGCCAATCATGCTCCTGCTGGGCTCAGGCATGCAACTTGTGGGCACAGTAAGTAGGCTGGAGTCTGGAAAAGAGCAAGACTTAAAAAAAAATGAGTAACAAGTGGCTTTCCAGAATGGCTCTAAATGGATGGTGGAGGTGGTTGGGGAGGTTAAAGAAGGAGTGAGGAATTATCTATTTAAATTAACTAGAGCTAAAGAGGACACATCAGTGGCACTAGCTCACTCTTCCATTTAGTCTGTGAGCCAAGGCTGTTGGTTCAGTGGGCAACGACCCTGCCATGATATAAGTATATACACCTTTATTCTAGAAGTGTTCAACAGGTGGAATCCATTCTGTTTCAAAGTGCAGCCTTGGGATTTTAAATGTTATATTGCTATTTTAGAAGTGCATATTGTGTGTTTTGTAATGTCATCTTGCTAGTGATAAAATAAGCATCATGTTCTGCAATTTGTATGGTGCCAGCTCTTTTTCCCAGTCAAAGGCATTTCAAAAATCAGCTGTTTTACTTCTGCTCTTTAAACCTAATCAGACAAGCAAAACTCCTACCTCACATGACTAAACAGTTTTAAACCCCATCTTTGACAAAAAAAAAAAAAAATCACAACTGTGTTACTACTGTACATGTCAATTCCAAATTCTTCAGCACCTGCATTGCCTCATTTATATCCCAATACAAACATCACAGTGACTCTTGAGCTTAAGCGTTTCTGCTCCTTTCAGCATGTCCTTTAATCAAATGTCTCACCACCAAAATCTAAGTTAAACAGGACAGGAAATGACTAAATGTTTTAATTGTTGTAGTTTGGTCTTATTAACTATTAACACATAACTCCAAAGGTCTTGAACTGTGATATCCCCAGTACACCCTTGAATGAAGGACTGTGCAAAGGGAGGAAGAGCAAAAGAAAGGGTTACTATAATTTGTACTTTGAGATAAAGCAGAGATGGGCCTGTGCAGTAAGTGGGTGTTCTGCATGGAAATTACAGGTGTAACATCTGCACACATTTTTGCACTAAATTCATGCAGCCACCAGGAATGATTGTGGTGGTTTTGGGACTCTTGCATTCAAGTAAAGAAACATTAACAGCAAATTTCAGCAAAGCCAATGCAGGGCATTTAGCTTTGGTAAAACATGATGTAGAACAAAATTGTGAGCCAGGGTCTGTGATTATGGCGTGCTGGTTATGGATTTGGGGATTTGGCCTGATTACAATGTGTTTAATTTTGGTTAGCCTTTACTGGAGTTGTGCCCTTTATTTTTGTGTGCTACAGCTGCCACAATGCTCACCAAGCTACCTACCTATAATTAGGAAGGTTCTGAAGGATGAGCCAAACACATTTACAGTGTAGGACTATCTGCTTGTGAAACGGTGCAGTGCTGTGATTGGTAGGGACCACATGGGTAGGCTGCTTCACAGATATGGAGGTGACTGTGATGCAATCCAACATGTTCATTTGGAAGGAATGTAGAGTCAATTTTCTCACTGATCATAAAAGGTCTGCCAGGCTATGCCCAATGCAGCCCTAACAAATCAAGTTCATAAATGAATGGTTATGCAAATGGACACTACAAAACAGTTTTGCCTGCATTACCCATTGAGAATCCTGCATTAAAAATCATGGTCTGTTTAGTGGGGATGGACTCCATCTAAGCAGATGAGGAAATATAATGTTAGGAAAGAAACTGGAGAAAATCATTATAAAAACTTTAAACTAACAGGACAGAGGGTAAGGGGATCAAAATTGACCTCTTCTGGTAGTCCCATGTTTGTAAACACAATGGAAAATAGCCATACAATTATGTTAATCGAGGCAGATAGTTTGAATTTGATAAAAAAATTAGAACCTGAAGCTATAATGTATAGGGATAATGTGGACATAGTTGGTGTCACTGAAAAGTAGTGGGATGAGACTAGTCAGTGGATTATGGATATACCAGGTTACCACTTGTTTGCTAAGAACAGGGCTGGGAAAAATGGGGGTGATATCTGCTTTTATGTAAAAATAATATTGTCATCAAATAACTGGATAAAACAACCACAGTTGAAACTGTTTGGCTGAAGATACAGTTCCTGAATAGGCCAAAAAGAGTAGGCGGGATCTGCTACAGACCTTCAAACTCTGCTTAGGAATACAGTATACAGAAAAAAAATCATTGCTGAAACTGAAATTGCATCATCATCTGGTGATGTTATAGTCCTAGGAGACTTTAACTTTCCAGGTATTAACTGGGAATTATTATTAACAAATAATGAGATAGAATGGACATCCCTAGACTCCTTACAAGGAAATGGACTAGATCAATTAGTAAATGAACCCTACTGAGGGAATAGCACCCTTGACCTTATTATTACTAACATTGAAAATGAACTGTCCAAAGTGTTCCTCACTAGCCCACTTGGTTACAGCTATCATAGTATTGTATCTTGTTGTTTAATGACATGTAAATTTAAACAGATCCGTGCCTACATATTTATAGATTATGGGAAGGTGAATTTCAACAATATGAGGAATTGTCTTGTTTCAGTGGATTGGGCCTACGAGATGTGGAAACAAAACTTAATTATTAAAATATTTTATGATATTATTGTTTTCACATTATTGTAATCATATTTTATATTTTTAAAAATGATTAATTATTACATTAGGTAGCTAGGAGGCCATATTATAAACATTTGGTCAATGCTGCTGTCTATATAAGTCCCACAGGAAAAAAACACTGCTTAAATAAAAACTTTTTTTTGTTAGTTTTTCTAGTTTTTTTGGTCTAACTAAAAAGGGACATGGCATCTCTATGCCCATTTGAGGAAATATAAGTTTCACTTTTTGAAGCTACAGCTAAAACGATAGTTGCTATGAGATGACAGGTGGTAGAATTACAAGCGTGTTACAGACTGGTACCAAGCCAACTTTGAGGAGGAAAAAAAATACAGACTTATTTTTTTTAAAGTGCATTCACTTTAGTGAAAATAAAAATACTGTTACACTTGCAAAGCTGTTTCAAATTCCACATGAACCCAATTGCATTAACTAATAGGATATTTGGGGATTTGTTAAATGACTGAGTTATCAGACTGCATCACCTATAAAAGCCTTGTTATCTACACAATATTGTGGTGTTAAAACTACAATAAATAAATAATGTTCTTTAGTCTTAAATGGAAGCTGATGTCATGACCAGTTTAGACATATGACTTTTAATTAGGTGCCTGGAGGCAGGGAAATGTTGCTGCAAATAAAATGTTTTTTTTTAAACAAGCTGCAGACAGCAAGACTTCATGCTCTAGTAAGTTTAGACAAAGAGATTTGTCCTTAAAAGAAAGTTTGTGACTTTTAAGGACTTTGTAAAAATGATGTTTAAAAAGAAAACATATTTTTTTGAACCATAAGAAATATAGATTAAGCCTTTGCAAGTATTTTTTAAAATCTATGAAAAACAAATTGTATAATTTTTGTTAAAAAAATGGATTTTATATTAAAAATCAATTTGTCATGTTTGGTATCTAAATACTTCATATTTTAAGCTGAAAATGAAAACATAAGTTTTAAGTCTGTATTGAAATGCCTCTAAATGCAAGACAGAAAAATAGTTTTAAAGAGAAAATGTGTTTTAAGCTAAAAGCCTTTGAAAAATAGACAGTCCTTAAGGAGGGGGAAGAGCCAAGCCTACTCCATCTGCAAGAACTGTTTAGAATAGACGATGATGTCACTTTGGATTTGAGAAAATAAAGCCAAGCCTGCTAGGTCCACTCAAAATCTCTTGAATCTCTGAGCTGTTAAGATCTATGCCAAGTGGACTCAGTAATTTTGTTGTTTTAAAATGTTTGCAAGGCCAGGAGCCTAAAGCTATGCCTCTCTATAATGTTTGAACCAGCAAAGAGGTAAAGCTATTAATGTGTTCACACCAGGGATGCTGATGTTTTAAGCCTAAAAGAAAACACAATCTACAACAAAGCCAGATTCAAGTCCTTTTCTACACCCAACTGAGATGATAAAAAGACCTATTGCTGTGCTGTTTAACTTTGTTAATGTTTATCTTGTTGTCTAATGTTCCCAACAAAATGAAAGACTTCAGATGCTTCTTGACATCTAAACTAGAAAAGGCAAGTTTGCACTGCTAAATTAATGCCAGAGAAGTCCAGAGTCCCAGGTGTAAGTGTGAGCAGAAAAGAAGACCAGAGACTACAGCAAAGCTAGCCACAAAAAAAAAAACTGTTATCATCCTGAAGGAAGAAAACTTGCCAAGATTTTTTAAGTTAAAAGGAAAGAAGACCCAGCCTTTACAAATAACCAGATGTTGAAGTATTATTTTAATACATTTTTAATATTTTAATTTGGCTTATCTGGAGAGGTAACAAAGTACACTTAACTTTTAAACAGAAAATCTTGGGAAATAGTTTAAGCTTGCATTTAAATAAAAGATAAACATTTTTGTGTGAGAAAATATATTTAAATAAGTTTCAAAGGAAAGTCAAAGTACTAATTGAATAAGGCCATTTGAAATATTTTTACAAAAACAATTTTACTGTTTTCAAAAGTTATCAAAACTGCAGGGTCAGACAGCCGTTGGCCATGGAGGTGTGTGGAGAGCTGTGCCACTGGCCATTGGGCACCTGGTACCATACTTGCAGATATGGGTAGGGGTTGCTGATGCCAGGGGGGAAGCAGCAGTGGGGGTGGTGATCTCCTGATAGGTTGTGGGGGTGTCAGCCAGTGGGTTTGGGTTGGTTCCAGCCACAGGTGTGTGGGGGAGGCAATGTCTGCCTCTCCTGAGCCCATTCACCTGTTTGGTGTGCACAGGGGCTGGGCATGTAGAGACACTTATGTCAGGGCTTTCCCAGGCATATCTACCTGCACCCTATGCACCCCGGTGTGCAGTGCTACTCACCATGGTGCATGGCACATACCACTGGCACACCTCTGCCTGCCCCCAGTGCATTGCTATTCATGCATCCAGGGGATTGGGCGCATACCAGCTGCATGCCCCAGTCATGAATGTCGCATGACCACCACTCTGTGGCATTCCAACTTGGCTATGGCAATGCTACCAGTTTACACAGCATGTTGGCATGGTGCATAGGGCCCTATATGACCAAAAAATCAATCCAAATGCATACCAAATTGGAAACAAGGTGTTTTACTTTACCTACAGTAAAAATAAAACTAAGGTCAAAAAGATCCTTCCAAGCTAGTAAGGACCATTTGTGATCACTAATAAAGTCTCACCTGTAGCATACCAAATTAAACTAAAAAAAAAAAAACTACAAAAGTGGTACCTAAATGGGTTCACATTAATCAGCTAAGGCAATATCGTAAACTCAACATGACATTACAAAATATTCAAGTAAATCTAAAAATGGTAATCAACAACAAGAGTCAAGGTAAAATGTTAATTGTTATACTAATCTTTGAAATTAATAATCAAAGAGTTAATTTGTTGAAGAATATATTGGTCTTTCTTCTCTGTACTGACTTTGACCATCAGTGGGGCTGGAGGGAAGAGGTCATTCTGTCTGACTACTGCTAGTAGCTGCATGCTATCCATTCTGAGGAGGAAGAAGGAGTAGCAAGGACACAGACACACATTTCCCTCATTTATTACAGGTATGCCATTGTTGCCTGTAAAGAAGAGAGACAGTCTATGTACTCTCCAGTCCAGCCTGTGCTGCAGTTTTTTGGGGTAAAATCTTGGGCTCCACATTCTGACTGCTTTATTTGGTTGAGTCCAGGCAGTGGAGGAGCTCCCAAAAAGCAGCATTATAGTGGGGCAACCCCATACAGGCTCAGATGCCGGAGTTATTTTACTTCTAATTTTAGCTAAATACAGTTAATTTCTGTTTTTTAGCTCTTTGGATAGTTGGTGTCTTTGCTCTCCCGCTCGTGTGTCTTATTCTGCTTTATTGTGCCTTATTGTTTATTTATTTTATTTATTTTTTAGTGCTGTGTAGGAGCTTATGTGCAAATTATGCTCGCTGCACAAAAGTATTTTTTCATTATTTCAATTTTATAAATAGGTGGACTTGTGGACCTGTGTGGCTTTGTTGTGTTTTATTTTTTTTTCCTTTTACTTCTTAAGTATCTCTAATACACGCTAATACATTCTTCATTGCAAGCAATCACTGTGAATGTTAGTGCGAGGGATATTAGAATTACGTGCTTGCAAACCAATGAATGTGATTAGTTTAATTAGATAAAGGTGAATGTGCACAGGAAATGTGTGTATTTTTACTGCAGCAGCATTTGAAGTAAAGAGTTTCAATCTGGCTTTAGTTAATAGGTTATTCGGTTAATTAGTTAATTAGCTAAAGAGCAGACCTGGGAAGTGGCTATGTTTTTGAAAGCATAGAGTGGATCACAAGCATTAATTGAGGGTTGCAGTTAACTGTAGTTAATGAGGCTGTAATTAGTTTTGGGTGTTCTGAGACCATTTGGTTCAAGTACATTACATTACACTGAACCTTTCATTCATTCATTCTGCCTTCTACCTCTCTCAGTGCCTATTCTAGTTGTATGCTGAGTTGAACTATATAAATGTTTTTGCTGATTATATTTACTGAGCTCTCCTTTATTTGAGAAAATTCTCAGAGAGAGATTCAGCATTTGTTTCTCCGAGAGTCATATAGTCTTGTTCTCTGTCTGCCATATATTAAAATGCTTAAATGCTGAAATGCTGCAATTGTTGTCTTCAGCTTGCTGGTTACTGTCAGGCGTATACCTGAATGAAAGCTGGTAGAAATAAAAACAGAGATGCAAAAGTAAGTGTTAGATTTGCCTCTATTTGCTATTGATGTCTACTGCTTTTTAAAAATACAACAGGCAATTTTTAACAAAGTTTACAGCTAAAGCTGATGTGATTTGGTCCATAAAAGGGGTAACACTTTTTTTGGTTTGCCCTAGTTGGTTTTGCTATTGTTAGGTGTTTTGGGAGTTTTTGGTGTATTAGGCATGATAGGAGCATTTTTTTTTGCTTAGTGTTTATTGTTTTATTTTTAAAAGTACTTATTTTTAGCTATTTATTTAAATTCATCTCCAAGTTGGAAGTTATCATTTTTATTGCCTTTGGTTCTTTTCGTGCTGGGCCTTTGGATTTTATTAGTTGTTAACCTTTTCTTTTCTTTTTACCACCCACTCCCATTATACAATGTTCTTCTGGATCCTTGATGGTCCAAGATTTAACAGTGATGGAAAAGGAAAGAACTATCTAAATTCAAGAATATGGAAGGGGTTCTCAGAGTTTGAAATTAAAATCGCTGGAGAAGAAACTGTGTGCTGGGACTGCGTTGACATTGTGCCTGATCCATGTGCTGGGAAAATAATTTCTGCACTACACAGCCAAGTTGGGAGAATTGGATGAACAAAGACTTTTAATTTCTGATTTTTACAAACTGGCCCAGATATTCAAACTGTGCCAGGCTGTGATGGAAGCTTGAGAGCAGCTCAATTTGGCTGTGCAGGGGTGTGGACTGGGCGATATTCAACAGAGCTGTGCCATGGCACATCATCATTGAATATCACACACTGGCCATCCACAGTGTGCATGGTGCAGTGGCACTGCACCAGGGCAAGTAGCCAGAGTGGAGCATGGGGATGCGCCAGCACAAGTTCCATTGTGCAATGCACAGCAACTGTGATATTCAAAACTTGACATGCAAATGGGGCCATAATGTATGGAAGGTGCAAATGGGGCCATTTGCATGTCATTATGGCCCCATTTGCATGCAGGTGCACCAATTCCCAACCACTTGTGCCTGGCACACTGCCAGGCAGCAGCCCTCGAGGACCGACACCCCCTGCAGCCAGCAATGTGCTCCAGAGCCTGATTGCAGGCTGCAGTAAAAAAACAGAAAATCACAAATCCCTGGTGGTCCAGTGGACCACTATCTGCCTGATCACAGGCATTTGTAATTAAAAATAGAAATAAGTCCTATATCCCTGGTGGTCTAGTGGACCGCTATCTGCCCGATTGTGGGCATTCATAAATAAAGAAATACATGTCCTATATCCCTGGTGGTCCAGTGGACCACTATCTGCCTGATTGTGGGCATTTGGAAAAACAAAATATGTCCAATATCCTGGTGGTCTAAGGGTATCCCTCCCACCCACCCACTGAGCCCTGCTGCCCTGCTCCCCCATCAGCCAGCAAGTGGCAGCACCCCACCAATCTGCCACCCTGCCGCCCACCGACTGACACTATCAGTAGGGCTGTATGCCCATTGGTCCACAGTGTGAGCCAATGGGCATGCAGCCCATACTGTACTACACATTCCAGATATGTGAATGGGATCAGTAGAGTTTGTATGTAACAAATGATGATTTTTTATACGTACTTGGAAATAAACTTTACCTTATCTTACCTACTAATCTTTGAAATTAATAATCAAAGAGTTAATTTGTTGTATTTGTAAAGTGTTTAAAACAATGTAAAAAAAATGATAAAGCAGTTAAACAAGTACAGTTATAATCATGTTTGTTCATGTAGTACTGCACATATGTCTATGCCACAAGGTACAGCTCCAAATATGTCATCTAGTGCTTTCACATATAATGATGTCACATCCAGTGATGTCATATGTGATGATGTCATGCACTGATAATGTCATGTTACCACATAATAATGCAACTTTGTGTTCAGTGTTTTGTTTTCCCTATAATGCTTAATCTTCATACCCATATAGTAAAATTACAGTTTTAAATTACAAAATGCATTTTGGGGGTATATTGTCAATTCAAAAGGGGGAAATGTGGGAACAAAACTTAGCTATAAAAATGATTATATTCTATCATATTATTGTTTTCACATTATTTTTATCATATTTTATATTCTTTATAAATGCTTAATTAATAAGAAAGGTAGATGGGAGGCCATACTATAAACATCTGGTCAAAGCTGCTGTCTATATAAGTCCCACCAGAAAAAAAACTGCTCAAGTAAAAAATGTTTCTTCCAGTCCTTCCAGTTCATCAGATCAGGAATAATGAAAAAAGAGGACATGGCATCTCTGTGTTCATTTGAGGAAAGATAAGTTTCACTTTCTGAAGCTATAGCTAAAAAGATAGTTGTTATGAGACTTGACAGGTGGTAGATTTACAGTGGTGTTACAGACTAGTACCAGGCCATCTTACTCATGTAAAGCTGTTCAAAACTACAGTAAATAAATCAGGATGTTTAGTATTAAATGGAAGCTGATGTCATGACCAGTACAGAAATATGACTCTTAATTAGGTGCCTGGAAGCAAGGAGATGTTACTCCAACTAAAACGTTTCTTTAACAAGTTGTGTACAGCATGACTTCATCTTCTAGTAAGTTCAGGCAAAGGGATTTGTCCTCAGAAGAAAGTTTGTGACTTTTAAGGACTTTGTAAAAATGGTATTTAAGAAAAAACATATTTTTTTGAACTGTAAAAAATATAGATGAAGTATCTGCAAATCTTTAAAAAAATCTTTAAAAGAGCCAATTTTATAAAAGATTGTATAAACTATGGACTTTACAGTATATTAAAAATAAATCTGTTATGTTTGGTATCTGAACACTCCAGATTTTAAGCTGAGCATGAAACTATAAGTTTCAGGTCTGTATTAAAATGCCTCTAAATGCAAGAGAGAAAAATGGTTTTAAAAAGAAAATTTGTTTTAGCAATCAAGCAAGCACATTTTATTTATAAAATAGCGCTATTCAGAAGAGACCATAGCCCTACCACAATAAATCATAAAATAACAGTTAAAAACCCATACATAAAATTTATAAATATCAGCATCAAGAGATTATATAAGATCAGAAAAAGCAAGATTAAACAAATATGTTTTCAACACAGTTTTAAAGCTATCTGCCATCAGGCACTCTCTTATACAATGAGGTAGAGAATTTCACAGTGTGGGGTCCACAAACTCAAATGCTCAGGCACCAGAGGTCTTCAAATAAACCCTGTGAATCTCTGGCAAACCCTCATCAGGGGAGCAGAGTGGGTGGAGGGGACAGTAGGGAAGAAGAACATCGTACAGATAGCATTGGCCCTGTCTTTGTAGAACTGTATAAGTCAGCAAGCTGACCTTGAATATGATTCACCACTGAAAAGGCAGCTAGTGCAGGCAGTAGCACAGGAGTGACATAACAGGCTCAAGAGATCCTAGTAAACTACCTGGCTACCACATTCTGCACCAGCTGCAAGTGGCAGATATCACCCTCCAATAGCCTGAGGTGCAAGAAATTACAGTAGTCGAGGTGGGAGGTCACAAAGATTTGGATCAAAGATGGAAGGTCATCAGGCAGAAAAAGGTGCTTAATCTGGGAAATACTCCTCAGATGGTAAAAGGCAGTCTTGACAATGGACAACACCTGAAATGTTAGGGTCAGCACCTCATCAGAATAATGCCCAGATTTCACACAAGCTCAGAGGTCATCATTGGGTGGCCCCTAGACAAAGCCCAATGGCTGTTCAGCAGATGGCCCCTCTACCCAATGACCAGGGTCCACCACCAGAACCTCGATCTTGTTCAGGTTCAGCCTCAACCAGTTAGCACTCATTCAGTCTCGAATCTCAGAGAGGCAGTTGTTAAAGCACGAGACAGCTCCCACCTGTTCAGGCACAAAGGACATGTAGAGATGAGTGTCATCTGCATAACAGTGAAAACTCAGCCCATACCACCTTACAATGTCTCCCAATGGCAATATATACACCAAAAACAACATGGGTGAATGCACAGAGACATACTGCACCCCATACAACAGGGAGAATTTGTCAGAGGAATAAATCCCTAAGACAGCCCTCTGAAAGCTGCCAGTGAGGAAAGATTGAAACCATTTGAGGACCATACACAGATAGTCCACAGATCAGCTGCAGGTGCTCCAGCAACAAACCACGGTCCATGGTGTCAAATGCCACAGAGAGGTCAAGAAAAAATAAGATGGAAGGGTTCCTCTGATCTCTTGCTATCAGGAGATCACTGAGGAACTGAACAAGGGCAATCTTAGAGCTGTGCCTCTTCCAAAATCCAGACTGGAGAGGATCATAAATGTCATGGATGGTGAGATGATCCTCCAGCTGCAGCATGACCACATTCTCAATAACTTTACCCATGAAGGGAAGGTTAGAGATGTGTCTGCAGTTAGCAAGACATTCTGGGTCATGAGAGGGTTTTCTTAAGGAGCAGTATTACCACCACCTCCTTCAGGGTGTCCAGAAATACACCTGACTCTAACAAACGCCAGCTAATCTCAGCTAGGACCAGGCTGATGACCTCAACGCACTCCACAAGTAGGCAATTTGGGCCCGAGTCCAAACTACAGCAGGTCAGCTGCATACTCTGCATTACCCTCAAGGCAGATGAAAGACTTTGAAAATGAGGAAGTCCTTAAGGAGGTGGGAGAGCCACACCTACCCCATCTGCAAGGACCAATCAGAACTGGCAATGATGTCACTCTGGATCCGAGAAAATAAAGCCAAGCTCTGCCAGGTCCATCAAAATTTTTTAGAATCTTCAAGTTGTTAAGGTCTATGCCAGGTGGACTGAGTAATTTTGTTGTTTTAAAATTTCTGCAAGGCCAAAAGATTAAAGCCACCCCTGTTTATAATGTTGAACCAGCAAAGAGGTTAAGCCATTCATGTGTTCACACCAGAGGTGCTGAGGTTCCAAGAATAAAAAAAAGCACAATCTACAACAAATCCATCCACAAGAAAATCCTTTCCTGAACCCAACTTAGATGATGAAAACACCTACTGCTGTGCTGTTGAACTTTGTTAAGGTTGATCTTATTGTCTAATGTTTCCACCAAAACCAAAATGAAGGATCTGAGATGCTCCTTGATGTTTAAACTAGAAAATGCAAGTCTGAACTGATAAATGGATGCCAGAGTCCCAGGTTCAAGTGTGAGCAGAAAAAAGACCAGAGACTACAGCAAAGCCAGCCACCAAAATACTTTTATTGTCCAGAAGGAAAAAAAATTACCAAGATTTTTAAAGTTAAAAGGAAAGAAGACCCAGTCTCTACAAATAACCAGATGTTTAAGTATTATTTTAATGAATTATTAATATTCTAATTTGGCTTATCTGTAGATGTAACAAAGTAAACTTAACTTTTAAATACAAGCTCTTGGGACATAGTTTAAGCTTGAGTTTAAATAAAAGATAAAGATTTTTGCATGAGAAAAGGTATTTAAATAAGTTCCAAAGAAAGAAAAAGAAAAATCAAAGAACTAATTGAACAAAACCATTTGAAATATTTTTTACAAAAACAATTTTACTGTTTGCAAAAGTTATCAAAGCTGCAAGTTGTTTAGATTTTTTATTTCTTTGTTTTATTTAATTTGATTTTCTAAAACCTTTATTGTTTTGTGTTTGCATTACTTGTATTTTGCTTCATGTTTATGCAAATTAGCCTGATCAGAAATATTATATATATATATATATATATATACACACACACACATATATATATATATATATACACTTCTGGGTGTGATATAAATGTGATTTACCATTATCTAGAGCTTTCACAGCAGGTATAATATCAGATTGTAAATTTATAATTATTTACATAAATTTGTAAAAATGTTGGGGTGTAAAGCCCAAGGCATGTCCATGTGCCATAATAAAAATTTATGTTCTTACCAATTGATCCAATAGATAGATGCTGTATCTATTGGTTGAAGTTAGCTGGACTCTCACAGAGGATTCATTTTAAGAGTTAGAAAATAAATATGTCCCCTTTAAGAAGAAATTCAACAAAAAAGGGAAGATTCCATTATGGTGTATGACAGCTATAAAAAAGCACATTAAATCCAAAGAAAATGCCTTTTTTAAGGCTAAAAGTGGAACAGGTGGGCTCTTTTTTTGTAGAGCTTGACTTTGCAAGAAATACTTATAGATACGAATTAAGAACTCCAAAATCTATGATAAAGAAGGAGGAAATTAAAATGGAATTCTCTATTGCCCATACCAAAGACGACCAAAGATCTCTCTTTGCATATGTAAATATATGCAAAAATATCCAAAGGACTGTGGGACCACTAATTGATAATGATAACATAGTAAACGATGATGAGTTGGTGGACAACATTTTCAATAATTATTTTTGTTCCACATTAGGCGAAAAAGAGACATCCTCAGATATACATACAATATAAGCTAATCAGCAAATGATCATAGAATGGCTTCAGGGGCAGTCTGTTCTGCAATAGGTTTCTTAAGGAAAATTCTGCTCCAGGCCCCAATAACATTCATTACAAACTATTAAAGGAAATGGCATCTGTTATCTTGGTGCCCTTGTCTATTTTGTACAATAAAACATTGGAAACGGGGAGTGTCCTGGCCGATTGGAAAAGGGCCATAGTCATCCCTATACATAAAAAAGGAAATAAAGGATAGGTCTCTAATTATAGGCTAATACACCTTATATTTCTATCTGTAGCAAATTCCTAGAGAGAATAATTAAACAGAAACTGTAATCAGAATTGTTAACTAAAGGACCTAAAGACATTTACCAGCATGGATTTAACTGAATGATTGAATGATTGATAGTATGAATGGAAACTTGATGAATTATGAATGAAAATGAAGGAACTTATAGGCTGTTTATAAGTTTTGTATATTGTATTATATGTCCTTTTTATATTATTTATCATAGGACATTGTTGAAAATGGGGTGTCAACTCCAACAATATGTATCCTGTGTAAAAATAAAATTTTAACAAACAAACAACAGACAAAAGTGGCAGATCCAGTACTACAAACCTGACATCTTTCCACAAGATTAGTTTAAGTTTGTATCAGAACATACCTGTTGATGTCATATTATTAGACTTCGGGAAAGCTTTAGACGCACTCCAGCACCAGGAACACCTAATAAAATTAGTTAACATGGGGATTCGATCACAGCTTGATTAGGTGGATAAAAAGTTGGCTTAGTGACAGATTTCAGCAGGTGAGATTAAATGATCATCTTTCTAATGAGTGCAGTATCAGCAGCAGGGTTCCCCAGGGGTCAGTTCTGGGACCTGTCTTGTTCAATCTTTTTATCAGTGATATGGACACAGGTATTGTTTATTACATATCTAAGTTTTCAGATGACACAAAGCTTGGGGGAGGAGTAAACACTCTAACAAATTATCATTCTTCAGTGGATGACTTAAAAATTACAGAAATGAGAGTCAAAATGAATAAAATGATTCTAAGTCAGGATAAATGTATAGTTTTGCACTTTGGTCACAAAAATCCGAGGTACACTTATACACTAAATAACAAACACCTTCAGGCAGTAGAGAAAGAAAGGGATTTGGAAGTCATTATTAATAAACAGACTGACTCCACAAGACCATTGTAACAAAATTACTCAAACAGTTGGTAGAATTCTGAAAAGTGTCCAGCGAGCCTTCATATCACACAGTTATTGTATTTTGCCCTTATATACAATAATATATACCCTCATTTAGATTATGTATCCACCTTCTGCAATCAGTACCTTAAAAGAGATATTGATATTGTAGGAGAATTTCAATGTAGAACCACCAAATTAATTCCACATATTAAAAGACTGCCATATACAGACAGACTGACTGCAACTGGTCTAGTCAAATTCGATGATAGATGGGCAAGGGGGATTTACTTCAGCTACATAAAATCCTCCAAGACCTAGAGTTAACATCTATGTGTGGGCTACAATATAACTCCAGAAATCAGTCTCTCTGATCTTATAATAAACAGTTACTAATTCCTAGGGAAAACACTAAAAAAAAGGATTAGGTTATTTACTGTAAGGGTGACATCAGCATGGAACAAATTACCAAGGAATTTAGTTAACTACAAAACTTTCTTAGGTTTAAAACAGGATTAGACAAACATCTAAACTGGGTTGGTGCTAGGGATATATCCACCCACTAGTAGTGGGAGACAATCAAGATGGGCCGATGGCCTTCTTGTGTCTGTTACTACCAAGTAATTCCAAGTAATTAGTACATAATATAATACTATCCTTGGGGACAATAAGAAATGGAGAGTCAGCAGCCAAAGCCTGCAACTCCAAAATGCATTTAGCAGATGTCTTGGCCACTAGGAATAGTGTTATCCAGGAAAAGAGTGGAGCTCACAAGTAGCAGCAGGCTCAAAGGGAAACACAGTCAGGGTTTATAGGACCAAATTAAAGTACCAGAACTGAACCACATTGTGGACCAGGAGGTGTAAAGGGTGGATACCTCTGAGGTCCATACAGAGAACCTCAGTCTGGGCCACTGTCTTACACTTTGTGAGGGCATGAAAGGCCAATAAAGTGGCCAGGTAAATCTAACTAGAGGAATACCCCAGGGCCGAGTCCGTATGGTACAAGAGGTATTCCTGCAGTTTAGTAATTGGACATATAAAGGGATCCAGGCCACATGCAGTACTCAAAACTGTAAAATATTTCCATTTTTGTAAGTGCATGTACCTTGTAGACAGCCTTCTAGCTGCCAATAGAACAGCAGCAACTGCCAGGGAAATCACAAAGTAGGAGAGCTCTATGCCCTCAGGAGCCAGGCATGGAGGTGCAGATCTTGTGCAGCAGAGCACCCAGCTCCTGTATAAGAAGTTCCACTTGCAGGTGGAGTGGGACAAGGGTTCCACTGTCAATTGCTGGAGAAGAGGAATCCAAATTTTCTGGGCCAGTAAGCGGTCACCAGAATCAGGGAGGCTGGCTTGGCCCAAATCTTGACTAGAACCCTTTGTATTAGAGCAAATGTTGGCAAAGTGTACAGAAACCTTCCTTTCCAGGAGTGGAACAATACACCTCACCAGAAAACTGCAGGTCCTTAAGTGAATGAGCAGAAAAGTGGCACTGATGGCATTGTATGGAGATATAAACAAGTCTATGTCTGGTCAATGCCACAGTGGAGTCTGAGAGTTCCCATTCATGGCAGAGCACATGGGATTGACTTGTGTGATTTGCTAGGGCATGAAGTGTACCAGCAGGAACACTGCTGACAGTTGTCCACAACTCACTGCCAAACATTTATTTTCTCTCTACAGAGAGGATATGAGTAGACTCTGCCTTGTCAAGTTGATGTAGTACATCACCAAATAATGTCTATATGGATCAGCAGCTGGTGAACTGGAAGGGGACTGGTGAAGACCTGTAGGCCACCCAGAACAATCCTCATCTCCAGAGTGTTGTGGTGCAGAACTATATCCCAAGGGTCTATTGCCCCTAAGCTCTGAATTGGCACAGATGAACACCCCATCCCAAACCTGAATCATTTTTGGTCATCACCAGGAGGTGGAATGGCTGGAGGAATGAGGACCCTGTCTGTATACTGGAGTGGTCCAACCACCTTAGCAGGGAGTAATGGAGACAAAGAATCACTTGTATGAGACAGCCTAGCTTGTCTGAATGCTCTGTTTGCTGCACCCTGAGGAACCATTGAGGAATCCAAATATGGAGTCATGCACATGGAATGGTCATTATGACATCTGCCATAAGGCACAATAACCAAATAAGGTATCAAGCTGAGGCATAGTTGCTGGAGGACATCAACAATGCCTGGGCCAACAGTGCCATGGAACAATCTGAGGGCAGAAATGCCCAACTCAGTCTTGTGTCCGGGACAGCCCCTATGTATTGGAGCCACTGATATGGAGTAAGGATTGATTTCGGTTTACTGACCAGAATATTCAACTAGTCAAACAACTATCTGGTTCTAAATAGTTTGCATACAATGGCTTTCCAAGATGAGGTTTTCAGCAGTTAATCACCTATGTAAGGGAAAACATAAAGGTCATCTCTGGAGAGGACAGTTGCCACAGCAGCAACAACTTTATTAAATACTTTGTAGAGCATAAACCAAAGCCAAGACACTAAACTGGTAGTGTTAGCCATGGAGCATGAAATGCAGGTGCTTTCTGTGTGACTTACAGATTCTGACATGAGAATACACATCCTTCATGTCAAGCACAACCATCCTGTCCCATTTCATCAAAAGGGGGACAGGAGCCTGCAGAGAGACTTGTCAAAACTTTTTCTATTTGATGAATAGAGTCAGTTCTTGAAGGTATAATGTGGGTCTTAGATTCTGGTCCATTTGGATCCAGAAAGTGTTGGGAATAATAGCCCTGATTCTGTTCTGAAACCAGGTTGAATTTCCACAGTCCTCTTGTGGAGGAGTTTTTTTTTCCATTACTCTGCATTTTCTGTCTGATGGCACACATTCCCAGGTGAATTACCTCTGTTTCTTTTTACATTAGCAACATAAATTGTAGTGAGAAAGAAAAACTGTTCACAACTGTGACTCAAACCCTGACTGTAGCCCAACTGTTGTCCTGGTGTTGTGCCACTGTGCTATCATTCTGCATGGTAATACACAAGGTTTTAGCCCAACTGCTGTCCTGGTGTTGTGCCACTGTGCTATCATTCTGCATGGTAATACACAAGGTTTCAAGAGAGAGATGCTTGCAAACAAAAGAAATTGAAGTGAGATACTAAAAATGTTCACAACCAGAAATCAAAACCAGGCTCCCTCCCAACTGCTGTCCTGGTGCTCTGCCACTGTGCTGTTATTCCACATGGTGAGACTGAAGGTTTCTAAAGATAATTGAATGATAACAACATACATTGTTGTGAGAGAAAATGTTCACAACTGTGAATCAAACCCAGCCCCCTTCCCAAATATTGTCCTTATGCTCTGCCACTGTGTTTTCATTCTACATGGCTTAATTTCTAGAGAGATCTATACTAACAAAACAAATTGTAGAGAGAAAGAAGAAATTGTTTACAATGGGGAATCAAACCCAGGTCCCCTCACAACTACTGTCCTAGTGCTCTGTCACTGTGCTATTGTTCCTCATGTTAAGACTGGACATTTCTAGAGAAAGATAAATGCTAACAACAGAAACTGCAGAGAACGAGAAAAAAATGTTCATAACTAAAAATCAAAACCAGGTCCTCTCCCAACTAATATCCTGGTGCCCTGTCACTGTGCTATCATTCTGCATGGGGAGACAGAACATTTCTAGAAATAGATGAATAATAAAAACATAAATTGTAGTGAGACAGAAAAAAATGTTTAGAACTGGGAATCAAAGTGACACCCTCTACCAGTTGTTGTCCTGGTACTTTGCCACTACTTGACATGGTGAACAGTAGGTTTCTAGAGAGAGATGCATGCTAACAACATAAACTGTAGAGAGAAATAAAATGCATTCATAACTGGTAATTGAACCATGGACCAATTACTCTCCTTATGCTCTGTCACTGTGCTATCATTCCATATAGTGAGATAGAAGGTTTCTAGACATAGGTGTCTGCTAACAAAACAAAAGGAAGTGAGAAAGAAAAAAGTTCTCAACTTGGAATCAGACCCAGACCCCTGCCTAGCTACTGTCCTGGTATTCTGCCACTATGCTATTATTCCACATGGTAAAACAAAAGGTTTCTTCAGAGAGAGAAATTCTAACAACAGAAATTGTAGTGAGAAAGAAAAAAATGTTCACAACTGGGAATTGGCTCCAGGCCTCCTCCTAATTACTTTCTTTGTAGTCTGCCACTGTGCTGTTATTCTACATGGTGGGACAGAAGGTGACTAGAGATAGATGAATACTAACAAGAAAAACTGTAGTGAGAAAGAAAATATGTTCACAGTTTAATGTTCTGAAAGTTTGCTTCAAACCATGCTGAACCTCCATCACTGATATCAGCAACATCTAACAATGTCTCTCATACTACATAAATTGTAGTGAAAAAAGGGCCACATTGGGCATTGAATCCAGTTTTATGTTGGTCTGACACTACTACCATGCTAGTGCCCTGCCAGAGTGCTTTCATTCCACATGGCAAGACAGAAAGATTCTAGAGCAAACAAAATGCATGCTAACAATAGAAATAATAGTGAGAAAGAAAACATTTTCACAACTGTAAACTGAACACAGGCCGTCTCCCAACTACTACACTGGTGCTCTACCTGCCACTGTGCTATCGTTCCACTTGGTGAGGCAGAAGGTTTCTAGAAATTGATAAATGCTACCAGGAATTGTAATGAGAAAGAAAAAAATATTTACATCAGTTCAGTGTTCTGAAAGTCTGCTTCAGACCTTGATGAAGCACTATCCCTGACATCAGCAATGGCATCTAACAATTTATCTCATGCTACATAAACTGCAGCAAGAAAGAAAAAAATTGGTCATACGTGGGATGTAAGCCAGGCTTGTGTAGGTGTGAAACACTAGACAAAGCCCTAAAAGCCTTACAACTGACATCATTGTTGACATTATGCAGCCAAATCACTCAATGTGAGTGTAAACTTGACTAAATGCAGAAAAGAATACACTTTAAACTAGAAATGTCAACCTTCAAATGATTACACAGTATGATTAGGAATTTCCTATTGGGATATGCCGCCCCACCCCATCCCCGATTCTGTCTTTGTGTAAGCTGAGAGCCAGTAAAACTGAGGGAGGTTTCAGCTTTCCTCATTAGAGGATGCATCTCCTAGCTTTTAGATTTAAACAAGCAGTGCTATAGCTAGCTTCAAAGGATGAAGGGAACTTGCCTCTCTGGTTAAGGATTGAAAGACAGATAGCCTTCTCACTTAACCTATTAGACTTTTTTGTTTATTCTCCTGTCACAAAATCTAAAGGAAAACATCTACATAGGTAATCCTATCTCAGAGATTCAGAAAACTCAGTCTTTACTTAAAATTAAAGAACCACCTCTCACTGCAACAACATTTGGAACAACACTCAAGTTTCATATAATGGTAGATCTCTGGAGGACCATGGATTGAGTCCTTCAGGTATTTCTAATCTAAATGATCTGTTAGACTCTTCAATTAATCCCTTTTCATTTGAAGCTCTGCAAATGCATTTTAAACTTTATAGATTCCTGTTTGTCTATAATTTACAACTTATGAAGGCTTTACAAGACTCTATTTTGGGTCCAAATCTTTGTTTTTCCAGGAACACTGAATGGGACCAAGGTCCTAAAATGGTAAAACTGAGGAAAGGGGTGAAACTAGTTTATAATCTTCTTTTATATTCCCCAGAGCAACCCTCACTAACTTTATAAGCTAAACACAATTTGGAGCAGGATCTAGGGACCTGAGTCACTGAGGCAGAATAGGCTTCTGCATGGAATAATGCCTGTCTTTTAAGTGAATAAATTTTGGGGAGAACTATCCAGTAAAAGATTCTGCATTATTATTATTGCTCTGCCCTGAAATTAAAATCAATGGGTTATTTACCAGAAGGTCCGTGTTGGAAATGCAAGCAGAAACATGTGAACCTACTACACATGCTTAGGAACTGCCCACAGATCACCTCTTTACGGCAACAAATCCATTAGACTTGCAAGACAGCCTATAACATTAAAATGTCCTTCTCCCTAGAATTTCTGATACTGGGAATTGGCTCAAAAGCTAAACTTATGAACAGGTATCAGAAAGTAGGAGCATGTGCAGCTGCTTTCACTTTTAAAATATTATTATTAGCAAACTGGAAATCACAACACCCTCCCTCTTTACAGGAATAGAACTCTAAACTAGGAGAGACTATCAATAATGTACATATTGCACATTTTCTTTCTGGTGACCTGCCTTTATTTCATGCCACATGGTCACCCTTTATAGCCTTTTAGATAAGCATTAATAGTGATGTTGGTTTGTGCCTGCTACACTATAATATTACTCTAATTGTTATAGATGTTGTGTTAACACTATTACCTTTTTTCCTTTAGTTAAGTCTTCTGAAAGGTACTTTATGTGAAACTTAAATAGATGTAGGTTGACCTGGTTCCCTTTAGTTTAATTTGTCTTATCTTATTCGCTAGAGTTATAGTTAGGGTGCTGTGACCTTCTGTATCATCATCCAGAGTTATTACTTGATGGGTTTTATTACTTAGGTTTAAGGTTAAGAGACCATTTGTATCTTTTTATAAATTTGACATCTTTTAATTATCTTACTGTGAACTGTATAGTTATAAAAAGCTTAAAACTTTAATTTTAAAGCAAAAAAAAATACGCATGTCTGCAAGAGGTTCTGTGCAAGCTTTCTTGCTCTGACACATAACTAACAGTCAGTAATACCCCCATACAAACCCTCTGACATTTCACACCAAACACATGCTTTTTCAAATGATGTTAGACTCATTTTGTGCAAAATGTTGGAGGGTTTGGATTGGAGTATCATTATTAGTTTCTTATTTGCTTCTGCAAGCTCTTAAACAATAAAAGGCATATATAACATTGATCGATGTTTGAATGTATTTTTCCTTGATGAGGTAAGTGTTCATGTTTTGACTTGAGCTGATTGATTGCTGTGAGCACCTTCCCACTTAGAGCAGTCCTGTTTTCTCTTTCAGTGTTCAGAATATGAAATGATAAGTTTAGGATTCCAGATTCAGGATACAAGACTGCATTTTCAGGATTTCAGGTTTAGTATCAGGTCTGGAAAAATAATAAACTTTGCTGGTGAAGTTCATACAAAGTGGCTCATTATGTATTTTGTGTAGTGTCCATAAATTGGCCACTTCACATTAAGCTGCAATTCACAATGTAATTTACCACTACACTGAAAAAAAAACAGCTTTGCACGGGTGATTTTCCATGCTTTTTAGAGGTTTTCACTGTACAAATTGATAACTTCATGATTCATGGTTCTGAAAAGTTTGGAAATTATGAAGCATATTGCTACAGTATGTGAATTTCTGCACTTCGCATTAAAATTCATGAAATTGCCTTTTCTTACATTGTTGGGACCTATTCAGGGTACAGAAATGTATTTTCTGGTTAAAGCATGCCATATTCAGGATTCCATGCTCTGGATATGGAATCATAAGTTCTGAATTTTGGTTCGGAATACAGAAATTCATATTTAAAGTTCTAGGAATAGCTATGATAACTTATGACTTCTACTGGCAGAATTCCCATGCAATTGTAATTATGTTTCCAAATTTTATGCAAAATTCTTGTAATGATTGAACCATGAGATTTTATAATGTATACTAATGCGAACCACAGAATTGTTACTAAAGTAATGTAAACCATGAACTTTAGTTTCACAATTTTCTCTGATTTAAAATTGACTAGAAATCATTGTAAACTGTGGAGCAATTTCTGAAAATGAATGTAATCAGCAATTTTCCCACAGCATTTTCTTACATATACAATACTCACCAACGCAAACTGCAAGCTTTTCTATGATCATAATAAACTATGACTTTTCTTTACACAGTTGTTTTTTAGATATGCAATAGAAAGCAATCTAAGCCAAGGAATTTTGCCATTTTCCTCAGAACCTTGACAGAATTCTGCAGGTACTATGCATACAGAATTCAGGGGAATTCTGTAAAAGTCGCAGAATTCTGCAAAATTCCTGCAGAACTAAATTATAGAAGTTTCATGGTGCTCCAGTTTCAGAGTTATGATAAACAATTGCATATTCTGGATTCAATTTTAGATATGTGCAGAATTTTCAAAATATTTGATAGTCTGCCTAATTCCGTGGAATGCCATCAGTAGCAGAATTCTGAAACTCCAAAAGCAAAATGTATTTTTTAAACTTTAGATTAGTAATCCACAGTTTACTTAAACGTTATGTGCAAAGTTTATAATTATTCATTTGTTGCATCAGTTAAGTATAGAACAGTAATGTTAATGCACCTGTTAATGTTTCTCATTTCATTTGTGGAATGGTCCTATGTTTTCACAGTTTATTACTTTCAGTTTTTGTGTTTGACTCTGACTGATTTCAAAACAATTGATTTAGGATTAGCAGTGGACATGGCTACAGTGGTAATCTGAATGAGGTTAGCACTAGCTGCAGCTGTCTCAGCACTTTTGAGTTTGACAGCTCCAGCAGTACTCTGGTTCAGTCAATGGCTGTCTTAAAAAAACTCTATTTGTGATCAAATATATTAACAATTTTGGAGGGGGGCATTACTCTGTTCAATAGCAGTGGTAGGGCTTTTGTTTGCTGTGTGTCTATAATTTAGCACTGTTTGAATGGGCATAATAGTATATAAAATGTGACTAACACTGTTCAAATGTGGCTTACAGTGACAGCTGATAGCTGAAGAAAAATTTATATTGATTTGAAAACCTCTGTTTATCTGAATCTTTCTTGTTTGTGGCAAAATATTGATTACATAAACATGCATGTTTGGGTAATATTTAGTTTATTTTCATAACAAACAGAACATCTGATTGTGAACTATCAGTTGTTTATCTATTCATTGTGACAGATAGCATAAATGGTGCATCAGGTCAAAACCAGAATAAATAATCATTTTAAACTGTAGCACTAACATCACACTATAAAATTTGCTTAAATTAGTGCTAATTACTTCTAGTCAACATACATTTTATTTCTATCATCCTCATTTCTCCTTTTTAAATTATACCTTCTGATTGTGTCTTATAGTATCCTTTTTTGTTACTGTTAGCAGACAATCTTAAAGGTATTCTATATGTTTTTCTGACATTCTAAGATTGCATTCATATATATATATATATATATATATATATATATATATAAAATAGTGGCATGGTTGTGCCACTATAGTTAGGGTTGAGCAGCCAGTTACATACTAAAGTCAAAAGTTTGGACATTAATAACTTTGGATCCATTCAATGGATTTGCCTGAAATTTGGAACACATGTTGGGGCACACTTGATCTCTTGATTTGCCAAATTGCATTTTTGTTGGAGTGCCAGTCTTTGTGTATGAAAGCGCTGAAAAATGCAAAATTATCCATTTTTGCAGGCACCTTTTGGCATTCTTAATGTGGTCCTGCACAGCTGTTGTGTGGCATGCCATTCTGTGAAATGGCTCATTTGAAAGAGCTTTAGTGGCTGAACATGCCAGTTTTTGTTTGGTGAAAAAATATTAAGGCATTCAAAAGTTATGGCACTTTTAAGTTCCCATTATAAGTCGATGGGAAAATTTATATGTATATTTTGAGATCAAAGAATGGGGGTTCTGGCCATCTCATCCTGCCTGGCGGTCAAAGAATTTGCAGCCTCACATTTCAAGAATCTTTGATCCAGAGGAATTTCAAAAATACCATGAGGTCTGACATTTTGTTTTCAGTTTTCCGATTGCACAAACACAAATATCTCTGCTCAGGGGTCACTTCTGACGTAAAACTGCAATGGATTTTACTCAGGGTACCCCGATCTATTGAGCCATGGCTTTGGTTCCATCCAGATTGGTCCAAAAATAGAGTTATTAGCTTTTAAATTCTTCATTCGCAACTCACTAACGATCTTTGATCATGAGCAGACAAATTCTTTGATTGCAAGAATCTTTGATCGTGATCTTGCATCACAACCTAGAACCACAAATATCTCGGCTCAGGGGTGGGCTAGGGACACAAATGAGGGTGAGTTTTGCTCAGGAGGGTCCGTTCCATTGAACCATGGTGTTGTTTTGCTTCAAGTTGGTTAAAAATGTGTGTTTTTCCATTTTTTATTGTTTGACCATGACCGTGCAATTTGTTTGATCACGAGCCTGCAAATTCTTTGAGCACGAGAATCTTTGATCATGATTGTGCATCTTGAGTGAGGGACGAGATGGCTCAATTAAAAAAACAATTTTCTCAGCCATGGGATGTTGTAGGAAGTCAAATGAGGGTGGGTTTTACTCAGGGGGCTTCATTCTGATGAACCATGGCAGTGATTTACTGCGATTCTGTATATTTTTTAAATTCGAAGAGTTTGAATTCTTTGATCATGACTCTGCAAATTCTTTGATTGCGAGATTCTTTGTTCATGATCGTGCATCATGAGTGAAGGAAGAGGTGGCCCAATTAAAAAAAAACATTTTCTTAGCCCAGGGGTGTTGTAGGAAGTCAAATGAGGGTGGGTTTTTACTCAGGGGGCGTCGTTCTGTTGAACCATGGTGGTGGTTTACCACAGTCCCTTCAATTTTTTTATTTATAAGGTTTTTAAATCTTTGTTTGTGAGCCTGCAAATTCTTTGATCATGAGATTCTTTGATCGTCATCTTTGATTATGAGGGAGGGACAAGATGGTCAGATTTCCATTATGGAATAGATAGGGAAATTTCACTAATGCATATGATTGAATACAGTACTTTGGAAATGGTTTGGTCTTTTAACTGGTAATTTGGAGGGCTCTTACATCATGTCTTGTGGATGAAAACTGCAGTGATAATGTATTGTTTCTTAGAAAATGGGCTATTTATTTCCTGGGATCTAATTGGCTGGCACCCCTGGCAGGGGTGTACATTAACTTTCAGTAGATATACACTAAATAAATAGTGCCAGCCTGAATCTGGCTGATGCCTAGTCAGATATCATTGTTGCCAGTGTGCTTCACAATTGGCTGAAGCACTGGGTACTTGGTTTGAAACAACTGTCATTTTTTTTTCTTGGTTGGGGAGAGATATTTGCCTCTAACACTTATCTTCAATTTCAACTCTGAAAGAAATGCACACACAACAGTGTGGGTTTCCTTACAGTGTTTGATGCCCACCCCACCTTCCGCCCACCCGGTCATGTTGACATTCAGATCAAAAGAAACCTCCTCTGGCTTACAGCTCCGATGGTATCTTACAGCCTGAGGTGTCTAAACAGATTCATGGCTGCCAGTAATTTCTTCTTGCTTGTCTGTGGTGCTGTAATGTACATGCATGGATAGAGCCAGAGAGGGCTATGACCTAGTTGCTTAAGAATTTGCAATGATTGCCTCCATACACATATCGACAGTCTTAGTACTGTAGATGCTGGATTACAAAATTATGCTCCAAGTTGACACTTATCATCATAAGTTGTCCCCTGAATGAGTTATATCCTCCCACTGAGTTGGTTACTTGGAATGGAACACATCAGTTGACAATACCTGATGCCACTGTGTCACAGAACTCATGTGCCATTTGTACTACCATGCACAGGTCGCACTGGATTTGTTGTTCATTGTAATAGGGTCAGGTAATGAGGGTATCTGGGAATGGGGAGACTTGCAATGTGTGTTCTGACATGCAATCAGGTCTGGTGAGCTGTGGGTGCATGTGGCAAGCAAAGTTGTATGCACAGACATTGTCAATATTGTGAGAAATTTCCTAAAAATTCCAAAGCATTTCTCTCCACTGGTACTACTATAGAAATGGAGGAAGTATTACATCTATCTGCGAATATCTGAGGAATTTTGGGAAATAGGTGGCATTGTCTGTGGTGGTACTGTATGTAGAAGCTGGAACACAGATTTGAAGAACCTGCATGATAAGTAATGGTCAATGGAGAGTACATATGCCCAGAACTCACTATGCAGATTGCAAGTGTCAGCCATTGTGAGCTGGGCTGAATATGTGTCTCACATGGCAAGTCACAGTGAGAGACACCTAGATATGAATAGATAGTGCCAGAGAGGGTGATTTACCTCCTTTCTGTAAAACCTGCAATGACTGGATTCACAGATGTAGTCACAGTGTCGGTACTAGAGATGGTTGATTGGAAATTGTTTATGGGGGTATAGTGCCATGCTTGCTATATTTGTTCATAATATGTGAGGTGGTACTGCCCCGATATAGAGGTGGTGACAGTCTTAGTAGTGGAGATGTTGGATTGGCAAATGGTGGTCAGAGTGCATTCTCAGCACTGTTAGTTCTCCTGTAAACCCATCCCATCCCCACTCCCAGTTGGTGTCTGAGGATGGAACACATAACCTGAGAACATGTGATATTGTTTTCACAGAGTAGGCATGTGCCATCTAGTCTAACACATACACCACACACTTGATTTATTGTTGGGAGCTGTGTGGGTAAGTTATTGAGGGTATATTGGAATGGGGTACACTAGTAATGTGTGCTATCACTTGCAACTAGTTCTTGTGAACTATGGGTACATGTGGTACATATTTAGAATCTTGAACACCGATTGCAAGAACATGGATGAGAAGTTGTGGTCAATAGACAGAACACATGTCCACAAGTGAAAAATGCAGATAGCAAGTTACAGGCATTTTGAGTTGGACTTAATATGTGGCCCACATGGCAAGGCACAGTGAGACATGTCTCGACATGTAGGCATAGAGGCAGAAAGGGCATTAATGTCCTTTCTGCAAAATGTGCAATGACTGGATCAACAGGTGTAGTCACAGCCTTATAACTAGAGATGGTACATTGCAGATTCATGCTGAAAGTACACTGTGATACTTGCAATTTCTCCTCATTATCTGTGAGGTGGTGAGTGGGGATGGAACAAGTAACTTGACAAGAATTGATACTATTGTGACTCTGTACCCATGTGAGATCTGTTCCACAAAACAGTTAGTTAGGTGTCTTTACCACCCCCCCCCGGCTGACCACTACCAGGAGATGCTCTCTCTAGTGTTCTACTTAGTCTGCATAGTCAGGGCTATGCAGTCACAGTGCAACATAAGACATGTAGATCAATATTACAACTCTATAACAGTAACTGCTTTAAAATAAAACTCAGGAGACATAGAATAAAGTTAACAATTAGTTTATTATTTAACTATTAATGTATATATATAGTCCGAATTGTTTGGTTGCTCTTAGGATGGGCAAAAGAACAGTTTGTTGCATATATCTGTTATCATTTTTGAGGATGTATTTTGTTTGTTGGCATTTCCCTTAGTTTATTTATAGTGTTTCTTTTCTATACATATTTTTTGTATATGAATATCATTTACAACTAAGATTTTTTTATATTTGGAAAGTGTTTTTTATGGGTGTTAATGTGAGAGAATATTTTGTTAACAAACATTAATTTTTTCTACATTTATTGCTGAGTGGCATTAGTTATGTGTCTAGTAACAGTACTTTATCACATTCAGTGACCACTTACAAGTTAAGAAAATGGATACCAATAAAATATTATTTAACATGTGGTTTTCAACATTGTAGTGGTAATTTTGTGCAACTGATTAGAATATTGCTATTTAGTAACTGATTTACGTTTATTGGTGTTTAGTTATTGACTACATGTTCACATGACACAGTAAGAAACATTAAGTGTTTCTCATGGCTGCATTAATACATTTCCCTATAGGATAACCACATGTGTAGATTATTCTAGTGGTGTTATAGTTGGTGGGGATATTTTACATCTGAGTAGATACTTTTAGTTCAAAATCAAGAATATCATTATGAAGATTAATTTCCTGCCATGTTTCTATTTTGTTTTAGTTAAATGTGTGACATTTTTTTCATTTCTTATTTGAGTACTATGTAGCTAACTAGTGATATGTACATATTTGTTGGTGGTACTTATGTTAAAGTAGCAGTTATTTATTGTTAGTTAGATCTAACAATGTCAAGGAGTGAAAAAAGATGAAAGTATCACAGGCATGTGTAACATATTTTAGTATTTTATGGTGTGGTGAGGAAACTCATGTCAAAATTGTTGGAAAAGCTGATAATTTATGAGTTTTTAGAAGTATTATTTATTTGTTGAACTGGGAAAAATTCCTCACCCGGCCTCCAAAAATATGGACGATCCTGTTACAGCAAGAGCACACCAATTGTTTGCATTGTACAGCAGAAGTATGCAATCATTGTAAGTAGTTTTTGATCAGTTATGATTTGTATAGCTCTGCACAGATGTATAGAGATGAATTATATCGTGGGAATAGGCCAGATAATCACATGTATACATTTCTTTTTTCAGGTTTCACTTATATCAACATTAGCACTTAATTTATTTATTTATTGAGATATTCAGAAAGACCTTTGAGTCAAAGACTCATTTACAAAGGTTTCACGTCATATACAGAAGAGAACAGGGACAATATTTTTACAGGTTGCTGTACATGACATTAAATATACAATAATGTATGGGAAAGTGTGTTAAATGAGAAATTAATGGCTGCCCGAGGTGTGGGATGCTACATAAACCCTGAGGGTGACCATTTCTAATTTAAGCACACTTTCCCATAGTTTATTATTTATAATTGCTGGACAGCAATTTTTTCCAGCCCTGTGTCTGAATCTCTCTCACACACACACTCTGACTCTCTGTCTCTCTCACACACACACACACCCTGTCTGTCTTCCCATTCGTCTTTTTTTTTCCCAATTACCTTTTTAACTGTTGCTGTTTTCTTTTATTTTTTTACTTTGGCCAAAGTTCTGTGTTGAAATCGAGATTGTCTTACCTCAAGGAGTGAGGTATGAGGGGTTACTAGTGGGGTACCGCAGGGTTCAGTATTGGATCCAGTCCTATTTAATGTCTTCATAAGTGACATTGCAGAGGGACTGGAAGGAAAAGTATGCCTCTTTGCAGATGACACAAAGATCTGCAACAGGGTTGATACACAAGGAGGCATGGTAAGGATGAGAAGGAACTTGGCAAGGTTGGAGGAATGGTCAGAAGTATGGCAGCTAGGATTCAATGCAAAGAAGTGCAAAATAATGCACCTGAGAAACAAGAACCCAGGGGAAGAATACACAATGGGGGGAGGTAGTAACAACAACAAAAAAGGAAAGGGACCTGGGGGTAATCATATCAGATGACCTTAAGATTAGCAAGCAATGTGAGAAGGAAGTAGGGAGGGCTGGGGTATACTGGGATGCATAGGGAGAGGCATCAGCAGCAGAAAACAGGAAGTTGTTATCCCTCTGTACAGACAGTTGGTGAGACCCCACCTGGAGTACTGTGTCCAGTTCTGAGACCCCATCTCTGTAAGGACATAGACAGGATATAGGCAGTCAGAGGAGGGCAACTAAAATGGTGCAGGGTCTGCAAGAGAAGCCGTATGAGGAGAGACTAAAGGAGCTTAATATGTATACCCTTGAGGAAAGAAGGGAGAGGAGGACATGATAGAAACTTTTAAGTACCTCAGTGGAATCAACAAATTCCAAGAGGGTAGCATCTTTCGGAAAAAGAGATGTGCAAGAACAAGGGGACACAATTTAAAAATGGGGGCAGTTCAGGGGCAATGTGAGGAAGTATTATTTCACAGAGAGGGTAGTGGATGCATGGAACAGCCTTCCTGAGGAGGTTGTGGGGTCTAAAACTGTGGGAGAATTCAAGAATGCATGGGACAGACATAAGGCATTTCTTGTGGGGGGTAGGAAGAAATAGGCTGTTGGTTAACTAGGATCTGCGGCCTAACCTCTAGGTAGGGAAATGGGCAGACTAGATGGGCCCAGCCGTCCTTATCTGCCATCAAAGTCTATGTTTCTATGTTTCTATGAGCCATTGTTCATGGCAGTTGTCCTCTATGGCTTTCGAATGGCGCGATCAACCAGATATTTTTGGAATATGGTTCACATGACTGTTGTTTTATTTTTCTTTTAAAAAAAGACAATGAGGACTTTCGGTCTGGTGGCTCCTCGCTATGCGGATAAGGAGCCACCATGTTTGCTCACGAGTGGAAGCTCACCCAATAGGACATTAACAGCCAATCAGGGAGTGACTGTTCTCGACTGACGTGGTGTGTGTTTGCCGTTATAACCCATGGGTTATAACGGCAAATTATAACTGGCTCAGCCTATGGAAAAAATTGCTGGCCAGTTATTATATTACAATTATTTAACATGGTTACACATTTGTTCAGTGAGTGACTACCCTTCTAGGATAACATGATTTACAGTGATATGCACAGCCATAAGGTAGCAGCGAGGTTCTGAAGGAGGCTGTTTGTCAAAAATAAGTTAGCTCATGGAAGCCATTGGCAAAGGAGGACTCAAAGAAGTTCTGGGTCATCGGGGGGGTCAGTTGCAGTCATGTAGGTTAGAGGCCTGTAGGTGATTTCTTAGTCTGGCTTTGAAAGGGCCAAGCCTAGTTTCATCAGTTATTAGGCTAGGGAGTGCGTTAGTCCAGGAAGGGGCTTTGTAACTGAATGTTCACTGGAATTGGGAAGTCCAGCAACGGGGCATCCATAGTAATGCTTTGTGTGAGCTATGGGTGGTTCTGCCAGGAGAAGTTTTGGGGATAATTTTGTCAAGGGCGAGGAGGGTGAGGCCTAGGATTATCTTTTTGGTCATTAGGCAGGTGTGATACCCGATTCTGTTGTCTAAGTTTAGCCAGTTTGTGGTACTGTAGAGGGAGCCGGTGTGTGTCAAGTGATCACATCCAAGGATGAGACAGCAGGCTTTGTTAAGTACAAGCCAGTCTATTGAGAGCTGTGGAGGGCTCGGCACTGTAGATGAGAATGCCGTAGTCTAGCAGAGATAGGATTGAGGAGTTTATGGTTAGTTGTAATGCTTCAGGGGTGAGGCAGTGTTTGTACCGGTAAAGTATGCCTAGTCTGGAGCTAAGGGCAGTTAATAGGTGCAGGATATGTTGATTAAAGTTGAGGGCAGGGTCTAGTGTGATCTCTAGGTATTTAAAACTGCTTTCTTGTTCTAAGGGGGTCTGATTAGCTGTGAGAAATTGGGGCAGAGTTTCTTGAGTGGGTTCTGAGGATAAGAGAAGATCATGAATTTTGTCTTATTATAGTTAATTATTAGACGTTGGGTGGTGAGCCATTATTTGATTTCATGGAAAGAGTGTTGGAGAGTTTGGTGGAGTATGAGGGGTGCTGGGTGAGAGGCGAACAGGACAGCATCATCCGTGTATAGGAGCAGGCTGCCGAAGCAGGCCAATGGGAAGGAATTAAGGTATAGACTGAAAAGCAAGGGGCCAAGTATGGAGCCCTGCGGGACACCGGAGCAGATAAGGAGGTGAGGGGACAGGACTGTGCCAACCTTGACCATCTGTGTTCTATCAGAGAGACAGCTGGTGAACCAGTTCATGGCATCATTGGAGAAGCCAGTGTAGGCCACAGTGTTCAGTAAGAGGGCATGGTTGATGGTATCAAATGCCTTAGATAGGTCCATGAAGATGACACCTGTGAGGTGGCCATGGTCCAAGGCTGAGTGGACATGGGAGGTAAACTCAAGGAGGGCAGTGGTGGTACTACAACCCTTTCAGAAGCCATGTTGCTGGTTGGATAGAAGGTTATATTTATTAAGGTGGTCAGTGAGTTGGTTGGTGACTATGCATTCTAGAGCTTTAGATAGGAGGGAGAATGGAGATGGGGTGGTAGTTGTTAGTTGATGTGCGTTCCCCACTTTTATAGATAGGTGTGATGGAGGCTGATTTCCAGCATGTGGGAAATTTCCCTTGACAGAGGGAGTGGTTGAGAATGTGGGTAAGCAGGGCTAGGACTTCCAGGAGGGTGAGGCAGAGAAGTTTCAGGTCCAGGGAATTGTGACTATAGTGATAGTGGCTAATGGCATTGGTTAGGTAGGACTTGGCTGCCTCCAGGATGAGGACACATTGATAGAAGGGAGGAGCAAGGGGAGGATGGGGTTAGATTCAGGCAGGTGGAGGATCGAAGAAGTTTGGGGGGAGCACATGGGTGAGATCAGTGAAGGCAGAGTTTAGGGCCGAGGCCATACTGAGGGGGTCGGTGGAGAGGTTTCCATCAATTTGCATTTGGTCTGGTGGCAGATTTGGGGTTTTGCCACAAAGCTCCTTAATATTATTCAATTTGCACCAGTGCCCAGGTGGAGGTTAAGGTAACTTTGTAATAGTCTGCTGGCAGACGTATGGCTCAGGTGCACTTGTTTCGGGCCTCCCTATACCGTTGCTTGTCCGGAGTCCATTGGGTCGCATTAGCTAGTTGCCATAGGGCGTCATGCTGTCATAGTAGGCCTAGGAGGTGGTCTGAGAACCAAGGGGCTTGGTTTCCCTTGGACATAGTTTTGGCGAGTGGGGAGAACTTGTCACAGGCCGCATTGAAAGTGGTGATAAATAGGTCAAGAACATGGTCTGGATCGAGGGTGTTTGCTAGGGGTGTCCAGTCCCAGTCTCTGAGGTGGGCATTGAGTTGAGCTAGTTTACCAGGCCCAAGTTTGCACTGTGAAGTAATTTTAAGAGGGGTTTTGAGGGGGGTACCAGACCAGTTGCAGAGTACCAGTGAGTGGTCACTTAGGGCATCAGGGAGGACTAGGGTGCTGGTTATTTTGTGTGGGAAGTTTGTGAATACTAGGTCTAGTAGAGAGGATGTCCTCGTGCAGGAGTCAACCCGGGTGGGGGTTGTGACGACCTGTGTGAGATCGAGGGCAGCAGCCACATTAATGAATGGGGTGGCTGTCCTGGTCAGCCAATTTATGTTGAAATCCCCCAAGAGTATTTTTCATGCTGTGGGGGAAGAGTAGAGAGATAGGACATGATGGCTTGCAAGCTTCTGGTCTCGGGGAGGGATGTAGACAGTAGTAAAGAGGAGAGGGGAGGTTGATTTACCTAGAGTTAATTTTAGGGTGATGGTCTGAGCCCTGGAAGTTAGTTGGGGCAGAGGAAGTAGGTGGCCTGAGAGCGAGTCCTTGAGGTAGAGAGCGCAGCCTCCTCCTAGCTTACCCACTCGGTCGGAATGAAAGAGGAGATATCCAGGGAGGTTTACTGCCGGGTCGGTGACAGTGGGGGAGAGCCAGGTTTCACTCAATGCAATGATATCAGGGTGATGCTGGAGTACCCACCCCTGAAAGGAGTCCCAATTTTTTTGAAGGCTGCAGATGTTTAGTGAGGCAATACGCAGGCCATTGACTGGTGATGGGTGGGACAGTGGGGGATTCTGTGGGCCTGGGTTGGGGTGGACATTGCCGTCAGGAGCAGAAGAAGTATGAGTGACCTGAGGCGATTGCTACCCACTCAAGTAATTAGTCTCTGGCATATTCGCTGTGGGTCCCCCATGGTGGATATTGGAAGTTTTAAGGTATGGGGGGCTGATAGGAGGAGTAAGTGGAGAAGGGGGGAGATGAGCTGTGGTGTGGATGTGGTAGGTTGGCAAGAGAAGGAGGGGCTCCAGAGAGTCACTTGCCGTGACAGATGGTATCTAAGGGGGAGGGAGGGAGAAGATGTTGAAGTTTCTGTTTATGTGTGTGGTGTAGTGGGGGGGTGCTGCCGGTTGGTTATCAGCCTGAGTTTGTGAAGGCTGGTTGCTTATGTGTAGTGTGGGGGGGTAAGGTTGGGAGTGCCAGGCTGCATGAGGATAGGGTGTGACAGTTTTTCTCCCCATTTCAGAATTTGGAGTGGGAGGGTGAGGTGTTAGAGGGAGCAGAAGAAGGAGAGTAATGAGGGTATGTGGGAGCATGGTTGGGCTAGAGAGTTTTGTCATGAGGATGTGAAAGTCAGGTCAGGAGCATGAAACGTAAGTGGACCTTTAGTGGTGGGAGAATATAAGCTGCAGGTGGGAAAGCTGACTGATAGGTTATTTCATTATCATGTGATCAGACATATACCTATATATGGGAATGCCGACCAAGGGTGGTGGTGGGGGTGGGGAGCGAGCGATAGCGTCGGTGGAACAAGCCTGCGGTTTCAGGAATGGTCACAATCATGCGAGCTGCTCCCGTGTGTTGCTATGTACCTGGGCAGAAAATTCAGTGTCCAGTTTTGGTAGGGGGAGAGCTGGCAGTAGCCCTTATGTCCTCCTTTGCTCAAGTGAGGTCTGCTGCGGAGGAAGGAGAGAGAGAAAGAGGGAGTTATATAGGTGAGGAGGGGGGAGTTTCACTGGGGGGGCAGGACTGTATCGGGATATCAGGGCACAGAAATACTCTGTTTAAGCATGTAAAATACAAGGATTCTCTGCTCTTTAAGCTTGCAATAATTTCCATAGCACAGTGGGTTTGACTGCTATTAATTTTGGGCTTAAGCTGCACTCTGCAATTAAGTAAAAACGTGAAATGAATTACATTGAAATTAAAGTAATAAGCTAGGAAGCAGTGTCCTACTACAGAAATGCTGAAACAAATAAAGCTTAAAGTAAAAAGCTGTCTCCATTAGTCCACCAGTATATTTAAAGTCCCAAGGAAAAAAGGCACCAAGAAGCTGAGGTTTGAAAAGCCTGCAGTTTCAGGAACGGTCGCGATCAGGCAAGCTGCTCCCTGTGTGTTGCTATGTACCTGGGCAGAAAATTCGGCACTCCAGTTTCAGTGGGGGGAGAGCCGGCAGTAGCCCTCACGACCTCCTTTGCTCCGGTGGGGTCTGCTGGGCAGAAAATTTGGTGCTCCAGTTTCAGTGGGGAGAGAGCTGGCATTAGCCCTTAATGCAACGCAATACTATTAAATGCATGGATATAGTTCATTTGGAATAGCAGCAAACAAAGAAAGTTATTGTTGTGTACTGTTTTTTTAAAACAAAGATGCACATTTCTAAGTCCTTTAAACTTATGTACATTGATTTTGAAGCTCAATATTATATACATATGTACAAGTCTGAGTCGCATTCATTGTCAATAGTTTGTCATATCCAGTGTTTGTAAGTCATAGACCAGTGGCAGATAATGTCATATTCAGTGTTCAGAGTGCAAGAACAGTGATAGAACATTCTATCACATTGTTTTCAACAATTTCAGCATAGTAGTAGAGATGACACCATGGTGTAGGTAGTCGTACTCTCAATGTGGGTGTGATAGATACATTTGCTAAGACATAACTTACTAACTGATGTTGAGTAATATCCAATGCCCTCGAGTCTGCTTGGATTTGGCAGAAGTCAATTTGGTAAGCATCATAGTAAAGGTCAACAATGTAGACAACAACAGGAAATGGAGTGAGAACTTTACCTGATGTGTGTTGTTGAAACAAGTAGAATTCTCAACACAATATGTTGAGAACAGTAGTTGCATCTCAGATAAGTGTTTCAATAGGTAACTGAATTTGCCATTGCAATGTAAGATTCTACTGTGACACAAGTGAGTACACAGTAATATGTGCTGAGATATGTAAAGTTACGTAAGGCATCTGCAAAAAAGATATGACTGTCTGGCTATTGATTACAGTTCAATACCCTCAAGTCTACTTGAACGGTAATAATGCAGTTTTTTTGTTGTGAGTACATCTAACTTGCAAGTGCTGAATATCACAATAGAATGTTTTTTAAATTGGATTATGATTAATGATTAAAACAGTCTTATTTTGCATCTGATTTATGAGGATAGCACTGTGATACACAAGCAATTGTGTACCACAGGTAGCTGCATTGCTGTACTGTTGTGGTGTCTTTCTGCAATGGCAGCGAAATCTGATAAAGCAACATGGGATGTGGTGATTTTGTGCAACAAGTATAACACATTGGTCACCATGGGTGGCATCACACACTCGTAGTGTTTGATGAAGGTTGTAAGGGAAATGTATATGTACATTGGTGGTTGAGAAAAACATTTGGATGGAATATGCAGATGCAATGTTATTTTTGGAGATACACTGGTTTAGTGATATGCTGTGATTAGATAGCATCACTCTTCCATTCATTGTGCAACATTGGTGCAGCGGAGAATTATGACATATGCATCCCTCAGATTTCTTGGGAGTCTTTCCCTCAGGGTGCATACTGTATCATTGCACTCCACCCATCCCTTTCTGAACCTTCGCCAAGTGACATAATGTCCAGAGTGAATGGATAGGCTGTGATGGAAGATTATTGCATGGGTGTCAAATTGAGTCCCTGAGAACATAGTTCTCCCAGCAATGAAGTGTGAAATTGGCATTGTGACTTTCATGCCTTGAGAGTTAAAGCACTGCAGTACAATAATAATGTATGAACTTGAATATGTAACTCTCAGAGAGCATACACAAGAACGACCACATCTTTGGCAGAGCCAGCCAGTTTCTGCATTAGCAAATAACTTGCGGAATTTCACAGTTCTCTGTTCAGGGACATAGACAAACAGCCAGAACATATCCTGAGTTGTTTGGGATTCTTTGTGGCCACATGACAAACATGTGTACTTGGACACATAGTCAACTTTAAAGTGTTGACGCAGATCAATGCCATCATCTGCTAAACTGTTTATCATTCCCATCATGAACTCTGTGACATCTTGTTGTGCATTGTCAGCAAACATTGATTGTCCTGCATATTGACCAAGAGTTAGTTGTAGATGAGTCAAGCTTTGTAAACTGGGGAACTGGTCTTGAGTACCTCTTATGACTCTCTTTAAAGCTTCCAACAGAGGTGTCAACTGACTAGAGTTTAACACATTAGCAAACTCAGGGAAGTGGAGAAGTGCTTGCATAGTTGCGTTTGCATAGCAGTTTACTCCTGTGCTGTTGTCAAATGTTGGCAGTGTGTTGACTCCAATACATTTTTTTGCAGGTGGAGATGTGAGTAGTTTCTTAAGAGAGTGCTCTTTAATGGAGTACTCAGGTGATGAATGTGGAGTTTTAGTACCCTGTCTTTTCAGTTTGTGTCCTTCATTGATTGCAATCAGTGTGACAGATGCATATCTGGGAACTGGTAGTAAAGGAGCATTTGGTTGGTACAATGTATGTAATCTGTTGTACTTAACTATGCATTTTGTGTCAGCACGTATTTTGCTTTCTGCCAGATTCACTATGTGTACTCCAGACAATTGTCTTACATGAGACAAGGCAACATAAGACATGCCATCCTTGAATATACCAGTGCCTATACCTACAATGGCACTATCAAAGCTGAGGCCTTGTGACTTGTGTATGGAGACTGCATAAGCAGCACACAATGGAAATGGTTTCCTTGTCACATATATGTCTTTCAAAGTTCAAATTTGACTGTTACTCTGTCTATTGGGTGAGAGTTTTCACAGTTGTCAAACTTTACAACTACAAACTCCACAGCTGTACCCTCTATATTATGCAGAAACTCTTCGATGTATTCCATGGCTGCATCCATGAGACCTCGGTCGACATCAGTGTTTCTGCAAAGCATGATACATGCATTTCTACACAGTGGCAGCACAGCTTCCAAGCCAGCTGTGTGTGATACATCACTTGTGAGGTCCTTGAGATGCTCAACCATTTTTGATACCATTGTTCATGATAGGGTGATGCCATCTATGGTATCTATGCATGGTAGAGTGACAATAGGTTGCTGTTCTCTCTTCATCATGATGTCATTGAACTCTGCACACTGCTTAAGCCTTGGGAATAGACATACAACATGTACCCCAGATTTCTGGGCAAGTGCAAAGATGTAACATGCATCCTGAATAGAAGTATCATTTCTTGGGATCATGCGCTGTCTTAGCATCTCAACATGGGTGGGTGTCAGTGCACCAGTACGTGCCTCATCAAGTAATGTTTTGTAAGACATGTCACCTTGCTGTCTCATGTTCTGTGATAGTCCACAATATGAGAAGAACTCCCAAAGATTGACTCCACCAATGCATCCAATTGTTTTCTTTGCCTCTTCAATTGATAGACTACAGAAATTATGCTTGCCATTTACAGTAGCCAGGTGAAGGAGATCTCCAAGAACAAGAATGTTCTTACTACCAAATAGCATGTCATCATTGGTTCCTAGTATCTCCTCTAGACATAAGTGGATAAATGTGAGAAGAACATTCAAGACCATGCTGATCTCATCAATTATCAGCAAATGCATGTTGCCAAACATCGACCTCAGTTCAGAGGCAACATCATATGACAATTGTCTGTAATCACCACTCTTTCCATGCTCAACTGGCAACATGAATAACCTATGAAGTGTGATACCACCAATGTTATAAGCTGCCAAACCTGTAGGAGCAGCAACAATAACAGATGTTGCCATATTGGTAAGGTCACGCACTCCTTTGCTTATAGCTTTGATCAAGAAACTTTTTCCAGTCCCAGCAGCCCCACTAACGAACATTCTGATTGGTGTCTGTTCCTTGCAAACACACTGCTTGGTATTGTGCTGAATAGCATGTTTCACAGCATGTATCACAGAGTGATACACGACTCTATGGTGTGAGTTCAACTTGTCGACAATGTTGGTATCTGACTCTGACAAGTACATGCTTTGTTGCATTGTGCCCCCAACCTCTGACATTAGCACAGCTGGATCATTAGCGGGAAGAGCAGCACCAAGAGTGCCTTCTCCTTCAACATTAACCATTTCCTGTGATGTTACAGGTGTGTCATCATCTAGGACTTCCTTTGTGTTCTTTAGCTGCTTTTTTTCCATTTCAAGTCTCTCAATGTATGTCTCAGAGACATGACTCTGGAAGGTATGATATGTTTCCATGAACTCTTGTTCACACGTATCAGACAATCCTTTTAATTCAGATTCTGATCTCCATGGTTTGAACAGAAACAATAGAGCAAAGTAATAATGTTCTTTGCTTTCTGTTGTGTTCAAGATCAGTTTGCAGTGGTCAATTAGCCATGGTTTTCACTTTTTAACAAGTGAGCCATCAAACCCAGTGACTTTATATATGTCTTTTTCTGGGTCAGAAGGAACACACCACTTGTAGTCATACCATTGAGCAACTTCAAAGAGACAGAGATTGTCCATAGCACTGTGGCACTGTGGATAGTAGTTGTCAATTAAGTTGCTCTTAAGAATATTTGTGGATGTTGGTCTTGTAGCAGCCAAGTTCTCAATCTCTTTATGGCTCTAAAGAACACAGCACCTGTTCTGCTTGTGATTCACATTCAAGAAATGAATGCAGTCTGATTTACCACATAGGCATACACCGGTGAGTTGGTCACTTGCTTCATAGGCTCCTCACTCATGGTGTGACAGAGTATTAAGTCCTAGTGACCAAAGCCTGGAAGACATTGACCTATCACAGTTAGACAGCTCTTCCCACATTTCTTGCAGGTTTGTTTGCTCATGCTTAGTAATGTATGATGTAACATACCTTATGAGAGCCATTGAGTTGTCTGCAACAAACTGAACATCAATGTTTGCTTGCCACATCAACAGAAGAGAAGGACTATAGTCATTGATATAGACTTCTGATTCTGTGCGAGGTAGTTCATAGACTCGCTTTGTTGACTTTGCTTTCAGGTGGTGTCACATGGCTGAAAATACATCATTCAGTAAAGCAGCTAGGCAAGCTCGCCTTGGGAAGCCAAAACGGCAGCTAGTATACCACTGACCTTTGTTCTTAACTTTCCTATGACAGTATTTTCCACAGTGGTGTCATTGGAATTTCTGGACCAGTTCCCAAAGTGTTGAGCTGTCATACCTGTCTGGTATCTGACATGTAACATACTTCAAGATGAAGCTTAGAATGTCAGTTGTTTCTTTGTCTCCAATTTGTGGGGCATCTTTTATCCACAGCAACATATGTGTGTGTGGGGCTTCACAGGCTTGGTACTCAACCCTCCAGAAGTAATGCTCAAAAATACCAAGCGGAGGATTTGTCTTAGACAGTATGAATTTCAAAAGACTGTGGAACTGGTGGTGGAAGTAACGTGAAACAGTTACTGGATCAAGTGAGCAAAGTTCATTGAGAGTCATTGTTTGGATGTTCTCACCATCAGAGTTTGCCCATCTGAGAAGATCAAGCAGATCATCCCAATAATATTCAGCACAACTCAGCATCACAAACCATGTTGCTGGTCCAAACTCTCTCAGCATGCACATTACCTCAGAGTGTCGTCTGTACCAATATTCCTTAGTACCATGCATGCTAGACAAAATGAAAGAAAGACTGATTTGCATTGTGTCATCTTTGGTCTGCAACTTCTGTAGTAACTGTGCAGCTGCCATATTGTTGAATTCTGCTCCAAGTCTCAATGTATGAGCAATACTAGCAGATAGGACACTAAGGTTACTTTCCCAAAGAAGGTGGAACAAGTATGCAATGTTTCTTTGAAACTTGCCATCCTTATGTAGTACTCATGAGGCCCTATACTCAGCTCCTGGTACTCACAGTTCTCGTTCATCTAATCGACCACCTGAACCAAGTGGAAATAGATCAGGAAAACAATTAGCTTCTAGAGGAGCCTCCCATATACTTACAGGATTGTCCTCCACTTGCTTCATTTGATATAAATCAATGTTATCCATTACTGGGTCTTTGCCATGCAATGGGTGTATGGTAAATTGCTCATACACATTTTGAACAGTTGCAATGTCAACCTTCTCCAGTATTGCTTTGTCAGAGTTGTCTGTGGCAATATCTGTAGAAAGACCACCAAATGCATCAATGTCAGCATAAAAAGAATTGTACTCTTTTAGGTATTGCATTGTTTACATTGACAATGTCCTGCCATATTGTTTTGGCCTTTGTTGGCACACCATTTACCAAGATGACTACACTATTGTCCTGAGAAATAGTGTTGACATTTTCTTGCAAAGGTAAAGGCAAGTAGACAACAGAACCTTTGAGAGAGCGTACAAGTTCTTTGTTCTGTAGGTCTCGTGTCTTTGTGTTCAGCCTGATGATCATTTGAAATGGCTTCATGGTCTGAATGAGAATCCTTTTAAACAAGTTCAACACTGTTATCTCATCAGGAGTTGGTTCTGCTTCCATTTTATTGAGTACAGAATGAGGAGATAAACTGTCAGTCTTAATTTTTTTATGACAGTAAGAACAGAGTGACACAGTTGTGACTTCTTCAAAGTTAGACTTTAAAAGAAGGTATGCATGGAGATGTCCCCACATTTAATTCCAACATGGAACGTTTTGCAGGTCCACTGTGACACATAAGTGTTTGTAGAAGAATCGTTCACATGATACACAGATTGTATCAAATTTTTCTGTTTTGCTTATTTCAAATTTAGCAAACTCACAACTAAAATGTTGTAGAAGGTGATCTCCTTTCACTAGTAATGTCTGAGCTGTGCTTGTTTCTTCATGCACAGTAGCAGTAAACCTCAATCTATGGGTTCTTTGCAATGGTTTAATTAACTCCATAAGTCCAACGACATCTCCATCATCGAACAATGCTCGAAATTGCATGTAGTCTTGAATGATAGGTCTCACTCGATACAACCTCTGCACAAATTTGCGGATGCCAGAGTTATGCACTGTTGGCATAAGAAACTGATGAAATGTGCTGTCTCAGTTCATGGTCTCTAAGCATGCAACGGAGTGACCCATCAGGCCTTTTTGAGGCTGAATCTCACACTTGTTAATGGTGTGAAGTAGAGTGTGTCATTCAGATCTCTTCATGGTTAGAACTGTTGAAAGGAAACTTTTTATAGATATGATAGATTCTTCTCTAACATTGTATGTGCTGTCACATGCCCAGTTTTTAGCTGATGACTTTGGATCACTTTCAACCTCTTCAACTTCATTATCATTCTCCAGGTGAAGGGTTTCATGGGATAGAGTTAAGACATTCTGCGCTTTTTCGTGTTCATCAATTGTTAAACTGATGTTTCTGTTGTGTGCATGATATGTCTCTTCCCAGAAGAATGCTTCTGAGTACTCTGAATGAAACCAATCTCCTTGAAACACAAGAGAGATATTTTCTCTGTTTAAGTGTTCAAAAGATAAAATATTGTTTCTCATCTCCTCAATCTTTGTAGTCACTTTATCAATGGCTGACATCATTTCAACCCATAATTGGGAACATATTGCTAGAGCCAAATTGACAAATCATCTTAATCTTAAGCGCAGTTTCATCAATGAGATCTTAGTATGCAGTCTGTTCCCTTTGTGTCTCACTATGTTGGAGATCACACGTTCAATCCTAGCTTTATGGACCAGCTTTTTGAAAAACATTGCCTTGCTGTGTTGTGCACTAGCAGAGGTAATACACCTAGCATTTTTTTATGTCTCACGTGTCTACGCTTTGTTGATGACAGTGCTGGATGTTGTGATTGTACTGTTTCTCTAGAAAGACTACTTGTTGTAGTTTTCCTAGTGGAGGCTTTCTGCTTTTTTAAATGTGTATGATTAATTCTGTGTCTGCTGTGAACAGAAGACAATTTTTTATGATTCTGTCAAGAAGTTTTACCTTTGCTTCTTGCATGGCATGACGATGAACAAGCAGTACAGCTAGCACTTTGTGTCTGTGCTCTGGTTTTATGGCAAATGGTCATGATGAAATGGGTCAAGTATTTTGTTCAATATCTTTGTGGTTGTCGTCTCCTAAGAAAAGTGAAAAAGAATATATTCAGTAGTAAAAAACACTTGCCACATGGTAGCAAAAAACAAATAGTGCATAAGAAATTCAAGCCAAGGTATTGTAACAAAAAAATAATTTTTCTCCTATGATTTGCATTAGTTTGTCAGAAATTATTTAGTTATTCTGTGCCTTGAGGTGTGGTCTGAATATTGCACGTAGTTATCACCCGGGCAATACTTGAAAAAATAATATGTGTGGTGACTTTATTGGTTGATGCGCTTGGGTAGTAGCAAGCTGAAACTTGTGAAATTGTTAAATATTAGTTATGACATAGTTCCATGCACTTATGCTGACATATTATGATGATGGGGTAGGAAGTGTTGTATTACTCAGTCGTGGCAATGATACTGTGATGGGTCTGTCTGAAGGTGGTGATGGTGTTAATAATCTTGTGTTGTTGATATAATATTAGTTTATTGATTGTTGTGATGACATAATAACATGAATGTGATGTTAATTGAATGGGAAAGTGAAGCAGTGGAAAGTTGCATGAGTTAAAAATCAAAATTTGATATTTTTGTCACGAACAAAGAATTTATCGCCTCATGAAGGATCCTCGTGGTCAAAGATGCTCGTGATCAAAGTATTTGCACTCTCTAGAACAAAGAATGTGTAAATCATATGAAATTACTATAGAAGCTTGTTTAGCTTACTTTTCATGACAGGCACAACTTCTAATGTTTAAATAGATATTTGTGAACATAGTGTGGTGACAAACTATCTTAAGAATTAAGTTTTTTGAAAATTATCACTCTAAGAATTTGTCAACTCACAGTGCAAACTCGTGGTCAAAGCGAGTCGCGGTCAAAGAATTTGCATGCTCACAGTCAAAGAACATAAAAATGTGGAAAGTATTACCAAATGTTTGAAACATGGATATTTTTACTATTTTGGTTTCTTATGGATTCTACAAATGCCCTTGTGGTTCACGGTGTTCTCAAAATTATTTAATTTACTGTTTTCATCGATCAGAGATACTGTGACAATGAAGTCTCGCGTTATTCTTACGATCAAAGATTTTGCATGCTTGTGGTCAAAGAACATAAAAAATGCAGGAATCATTTGCAAATGTTATAAAAATAAATAAAAACACTATATTCCTTACTTATGGGTTATAAAAATGCTATCATGGTTTATTTTGTTGTAAAGCTTCAAAAACTATTGGTTTTACACTGTCAGAAACAGTTTACAATGAAGTCTCGTGTTATTCTCACGATCAAAGATTTTGTATGCTCGCAGTCAATCCTCACAATCAAACTGAGTTGCGATTAAAGAATTTACACGCTCTCAGTCAAAGATCATAAAAAATGTGGAAGTTATTTGCAAATGTTTTAAAAATAAATAAAAACACTATATTCCTTACTTATGAGTTATAAACAGCTATCAGGGTTTATTTTGTTGTAAAGCTTCAAAAACTACTGTTTTTTCACTGTCAGAAACAGTTTACAACAAAGTCTCGCGTTACTCTTGAGATCAAATAAATTGCTATGTTTGTCATGTGACTTTTCTGAGTCAATAGAATAAAAGAATAACACTCTGGGGACCTTTTTAGATGGAATGATCGAGCAGCAAGGAGATGACAGCATAAAAGTGAGTGCTTGAGCTAAATTTCATTCAACTTGGCAAAACTTATCTTAAAAGTTATTAGACATGGCATTCTGGTTACTTGGCAAGTTAGGAAGGGCTGTACATGTTTTTTGGCTGATCTTGGTAGCCAATGCTTATTTTCTTGGGTTGATTTATAGGGTTTTGAGCCACTGTGAAATTCTGATTGCATCATGGTCAGTAAAAATGTAACACAGTTTGGCAATACATTTAAATTTCTCTATATGTGTTTTACTAATAGATTAGTTTTAGAAGAGCCATGAAAATAGGTTATGAACAGTTACAATTGTCCAAGGTAAACAACTGCATATGGATTTATTGGAAGCTTGTATTATGTTATATTCATATTTAAATATAATGAATAAACCTTCTGTCTAGTAGTTTTGTTAACTTTGTTACTGTCCTAGGAACCTTTTTTGTGGCTGAAAATAGTGGTTCATGTTTAGTATTTGCTATTACAGTTCTCTATTTCACTCTGACACTATCTGACAAGTTACATACATGTGATATCTCCCTCTTTTCGCAGGAGACTCCTGTTTTTTTGACTGAACTCCCTCTCTCCCTCCCAGGAAACAAAATCTCCTGCTTAAGTAAAATTCTGTCCAAAATATCCATTCATGTTTTTTTGGAAGATAAAGACACATAAAAAGTAAATTAGTAATGAACAATGTAAGTGATAACTTTGTACAACTACTTGCTGATCCTTTTTTATGCTTATTCTTGACAAAATGAAATATATTAAATGTTTTTAAATGCTTTTTACCTGATTTTTTTATGCCATTTAAGGACAAACTCATGAAGTTGCAGCATCTTCCCACTAGCAGGCCAACCTCCCTACTAATTTGACCAAAATCTCCCTCTTAAGCAAGTTGGACATATCACATCTATGAAGTTACCAGTTAGTGTGTAAAATATATGTAGTGTTTTTTAGTGATAGTTTTGTTTGTGACAATTAGTTGGTAATCTGATAACACTGGTAATATTTGGTTACATATGTGTGTGTTTTCCCTGTTGTGGAATCTTGACCTAGAATGATATTGTGTGTTATCTAGGTTAACTAGGTAAAGCATTTGCATTTTTAAAACAGAGACACAAATTGATATATTTAACTTTACAAATGCAATACAGTAATTCTCACTGGTAATTATTAACTGTTAAATTCAACTGTAGTTATGAGACCACTGCAGTCTAATTAATATAGTACTGTTGGTTACTGTTGTACATAATCTCTCTCAAGTACTAAGTAATGGTTCCACTCACCACTCAAGCTGCTGGCTGAGAAAGAGAGGGAATTTAGTTTGAGAGAGCATTATGGCTAGTAAGTTAGACCAATGAAAATTTGAGTTGTTGACAAGTCATGAAGTGTGCCAGTCAGAAGACAGTATTCTCCCCCAAAACAAAAAAGAATGTTCAATAAACATTATGCCAATAGAAAGACAGTTTATAGTCATAGCTGGATCTTTTAGTCTGAATTAACCAGTCTGTGAACAGGTTATTATTTGTGATTGTTTTGACAGTATTTATCTGGATGATATAAAGAATAGTGGTCATTGTGCTGATTAGACTAGGTAGTACTTGGTAGTCAGACAGACACAGTTGTGATATTTCTACATCTGAGTTATTGAGATTTGTCACTCAGCATGGCAGAACAATCTACAGTGACTGTATGGATAGTGGGATCAGGTTTGGTGAGAAGGGCAGCATTGTTCAGTAGAGGTAGTCATTTTGGGAATGACTTACACCTACCTGGATGCTCAGTGTCTTGGTTTGGGAAGGGTGGCATGAGGTGGGAGCAACTCATGCCTACCATGTACCATTTATTGGAGACACACCCAGAACCAGACATACTACTTATCCATCTTGGAGGCAATGATTTGAGTAACGAAAGGGCAATTGACTTAATAGAAGCTGCACAGTCTGACTTGCAGCATCTTATCAGTATGTTACAATCACGTAAAATCCTGTATTCAGATATTACACAGCGCATGGTCTGGAAAGGTAAAGATTACTGTCCTGCACTTGAAAGATCACGCAGGAAGGTGAACATACAAATATCTGGATTCCTCCGTGTTTTGGGAATGCATACCATTCGTCACCCCCAAATTACTTATGACAAATATTGGCTATATCTAAAAGATGGTGTGCATCTCTCTAACACTGGTAATAACATTTTTGTTAGGGACCTTCGACATGGTATCCTTACAGTTCTGTGATTGTGTGCCTGTAGGATGGTTCTTCTCAAGTACATCACATATACACTGCCAAAAAATGGCTCTTTTAGAGCCACTATAAATGGTAAAAAAATAGAACTGTTTACATCTTGCACATTGTTCTCTGTATGTTAGGTTGTGAGTGTGTGGGAAACACAGATTCTCTGATGTTTCACAACAGAGAAGTGTTATGATAATTGTCAATAGATGAGTAGGATGTTCATTATTACTTGAGATTGTACATGTGTTTTTTTAGGTGGGTTATGTGGCATATCGGTTGTCTGTTATTGTGCAAAATGCTGTTTATTTTGTATTCTTTGTTAATATCATGTAGGGTGTGTGTTGTGTTAGTGTTTAATTTTTTAACCTTTTTTTGTTTTTTTACTAACAGTTGAGAATGGTCAGTTATAAGGAGAGATGCATTCTCCAAGTATGGGTGAAAATGTGATGTATGTTTCTGAACATCAACTGGCAAGGAAGAGACGGCTTTGTGACATGAAGAGACATATGGTGTTGATGTAGTGTATTGTGTGTTGGTAGGGTATATTGACTGTGGAATTCAGTGATGCTGTTTTGCTAGGTAAAATGTGTGTGTTGTTTGAAAGTTTTGTAATATTTTTTCTGTTTTTCTTTAAACAGCATGATAGCTGTCACCTGCTTTTCTTGCGCTAATACTCTACTGTCAAGTGAGTATTGCCCTTTTTTGTTTTATGTCATTTTTCAATAGAATGTATTTTATGAGGACCCATTGTGTTGACCACTGTTTCCTTATTGAGTCATGACAAAATGACATAAGACAACTAGGTGTCTGTATGTCTTATTGCAATGGTGGGAGGGTGGTTAAATCTGTAGTTGATGTCAACTCTTAAATAACTATTTATTAAACATGCAACATTAGGTAACAAAATCTTTGGTTATCTGGAATTTGTGTAGTAATGTGGTGCAATTTTTCCAGTGTCACTCAGTGAGGTGTTGAAGGAATTAACCATATTATGTGCCACATTTCTACAACTGCTATACCGCTGAGCAAATGAAAGAGTATAGACTTATGACTTGTTTTAACTTAGGTTGTTTGTTCTTTGTAGCACATTTTTTTTTTTTCAAGAACTATTACGATAACCTTTTGGTACTTCATTTGTAAAGTGTCATCATGTATAACCATCTTGTTAAGTTTCATGCAGTTCATTGGTTCCTGAGTAGTGGCTGTGCAATACCTGCAAAGAAATAAACTTCTCAAGTAGTGAAATAAAGAATTAATATTCAAATGCTGCTCATGCATGTCTCCTGCTAATAGGTGGGGGGGAGAGTGTAGTTATTACAAAATTTTAATAGTGTGTTAATGTGTCTGGTGATTGGTGGGGTTGTCTACTAACAGGATATGTAGAAGATGACTAAAAAAGCAAATGGAGATATTACTTGTTTTACATACAAGTGCAAATAAAAATAGTATGAAGAGTTACAAACATATGTATTTTCAATACATCTCACACAGTAATCATTTTGTGCATTTTATTATACTGCACAGGATGAACACTTGGGTGGTATTCCACAACTAGGTACCATGGTGTTTTCAAATGTTGTCCACTTGTTGGGTATAAATATCCGTTCATACCAGTACTTCACTTGTCTGAGGAATAGTTGGAAGAATCCTCAGTGTGTCTGAATGGTGTGCAGCCATTTGATGTGCCCTATCACACTATCCTGTTAATATATTGATAATACAGCTTATTTTATTTTAAAAGCTGATAGTACAGCAGCTGTGAATGCAGCTGTGAATATTTGATGACAATGCTGTTTTGGTTATGATAGGGATGGGGTGCATTGATGTGTTTTAATAATAGACTAATTGTTACCTCAGAATTAATAAGTCATCACACATATTTCATTGTGAGTGCTAAGCACCAGAAACAGTAGTAAGACAGAACAATATCAATATAATATCTAATAATGTTTTTTGATATCTCTTTTTTGCCTTTCTTTTTTTTTTTCATTACAGATAGAGAAAATGCCGAAGTCTTGGAGTGACACAGAGGTGCTGGCCCTAGTTCAGGCTGTGAAGGGCATGCGAATGCATCAATCGTCAAGCATGTGACTGACCTGAGCCTGACCCATACGTGAGGCAAAGTAGGTGTTTGGTTAGATTGAGACTTTACATTTTTTTACACAGCTATACATGTGATACATGACAACTGTGGGTTCAGTAGTATATCTTGCAAATTCATTGATTGTTGGTGCTACAGTGTGCCATTCACAGCTTAATCACAGTGTTGTATATACTGGAAATTACATTTAGATGTCCTTGCTGGTACAGTGGAGTTTGTGTGAAGCCTGCTTGTGGGCATTGTGAAAGGAGAAACATAGGTGTCCCAGTAGTACCTTCTTGCCTAGACAGGCACTGAGACCTGTGTGTCTGCTTCCAGGTAGTTGTATTGGGCAGGGCGTCATGACCCACACAACTGTTTCCTAGGCTGCTGAGTGACACCATATACTATGGGTCTGTGTGTATTGTTGCAGAGCATGTGACAATGGGTGTTAGTATAGTACTGAATGTCATACTACTGATATATCAATGGATTTAGTCTCATGTTTATTAATGTGTTGCACAGTATGGTGTGTATGCATATTGATCTATGCTGTTTAACAATTGCTGTACAGCATTAGTGTACTCTGTGAGTCAGTGGGTGGGTGGATGACTTTTGGCTGGGGACATGCCACATGTTGCTGAGTGGGTGACACTCTGGTGGTGGGTCTAAGTGGCCAGGTGGGGAGGAGGATACTGTTTAATCACCACATTCTTCCTTTTAGAATCTGTGCGATTAGGATTGGGAGCACACTGTGTGGACTGCTGGGAATACTACATTCCAAATATATGTGGTCAGAGTGGGGCCAGTCCACTGGAGCACTGTGTATATATTTATATTATTTAAATAACACATATCGTTATGATTGGGCTGTGCATAGTATTTTGGAGCAGCAGAATAGATATAATTGTTACTTTGTATTACAAAGTGATATTATTGGGTACTAGGTTGGTTTGCCAGTGAAGTGCAGGACAACTTAATCTTAGTGACTGAAGACTGCCATGATGCCACGTGGAAGGTTATAGCAATTCGTCTACCTGTATGTTAATGCTGCTAGAATGAGAAGCAAATATACCCATTTGTGCTTTGCATGTACTATGGGCCCATGTCTATTTCATCACTGAATCTTGCATTTCCTCTACTTGTTGCAAGTGCAATTGTGCTGGTGCATCACCCTGCAGCTGTCTTGCCACTTGAGGTGGTGTGGCATCAGTCAAAGAAAAACAATGTGGGTAGCCATGATACTATAGTGAATGGTGCTGAGCCATGGTGTTGCACTGTTGAAGATCGCTTAGGACATGGCAAGTCAGCTTCTAGCAATGCAGCACCAAGTGTCGCACTTCTCTATTGATACAGTATTTCTTACACAAATGTTTAATATTTAATATATACCTAAATGCTATTGTGTTGTGTGAAAAAATAAACTAAAGGGTGTCTCTTGTTCCGGTTTTAAATGGTTAAACTGGGTAATTTGATATACTTGATGTTTGACCTTGTGAACTATGTTAACTGCTTCTGTCGCATGTCTTCATTATCACATTACAAGAAAGTGTGTAATGTATTATTCTTTTCATATCTAAAACTCTGTGCATTTCTATAGATATTGTCACAGTTGGTAAATTTGTCGTTAGGTTGTCATCTTTGTTAAGCTATTCATTTTAGTGTTACACAAAACACTCAGGCCCTGATATTCGGACTGCGCCAGGCTATGGCGCAAGCCTGGGCACAGTTCAACTTGGCTGTGCAGGGGCATTGACTAGGCGATATTCAACGGAGCTGTGTAATGGCACAGCATTATTTAATATCGCACCCTGGCCACCTGCAGTGTGCATGGTAGAGTGGCACTGCGCCAGTGCAAGTGGCCAGAGTGGAGCAGGGGGATGCGCTAATGCAAGTTCTGTTGCGCAATGTGCAACAACCGTGATATTCAAAAGTGCATATGCAAATGGGGCCATAATGTGTGCCACCCGTACAGTACTACACATTCCAGATATGTGAATGGATCCATTCACATATCTGGACTGTGTAGTACAGTATGGGCTGCACACCCATTGGCTCATGCTGTGGACCAATGGGTGTACAGCCCTACCTATGGTGTCAGTCGGTGGCTAGCGGGGCAGCAGTTGGGTGGGGTGCTGCCACCTGCCACTGACCAGTGGGGGAGCTGAGCAGTGGGGCTCAGTGGGCAGGTGGGAGGTACCGCTGGACCACCAGGGATATTGGACATGCTTTTTTTTATACTTAAGCCCGTGATCAGGCTTCAAGCAGTCCACTGGACCACCAGGGATATAGGACGTGCTTTTATTTATACTTCAGCCCGCGATCAGGCTGTGAGCGGTCCACTGAACGACCAGGGAGATAGTACCTTATTAATTTAAATAGATGCCCACAATCAGGCATGGGAGTGCCACCACGGAGGTGCAGCCGGAGCTCGGGTGGCCACCCACAGGTGGCAGCTGCCGTGTTGCACCCTACAATATGGCAGCTCACCTGTGGGTGGCCAGCTGTTGTTCCTGTTTTATTTGGCTCACTCGTGTGCAGCGCAAGTAGGGATTGCACTTCATGGACTCAGCACATCCCTGGCTGAATACTGGGATGTGCGGAGTATGCATGGGCATGCCTCCCCTAACTGCGCTGCATACATTACTGATGTGCTCCGGCACATAGGGAGTTGTGCCAGGCACAATCTCCATTTGAATATCGCACTGGGGCTCAACCCTTTAGAATATCCAGGCCCTGGTGTACTTTTGTTTTTAATTTTTACTCAGGTTAGTCACACCTTGGGGAGGCAGGAGATAAGAAAATCTCCTGACACATATCAAAGGAAGTGGAAGATCACCCGCCAGATGTTTTTTAAAGCCAAGTTAGTGGCAGGTGATATGTGAAGGAGTGTCCGGGAGTGGTATGACATAGCATATGCTATGTGGAAGGATGCAGGAAACTGGAGTTTGGTGATCGTCATCATACCTGTGAGTATATTTGAAACTGTTGTGATGTTAATATTGAGGCTCATGTACTACCTATGATTTGTAAGTTTGTGACTAACAACATTACTTTATTTTATATTAAGATGAGGTATTATCATTTATTAGTAAATTTTAAGTATATGATATGTAGTATTATACTTGTAAAAGTAGTGATATATAAGGAAAGACTATTTTACAACAACAGGTTAGTAGTAATAAACTGAGGAGTGTGTTGGCGGTGATACTGTTTTTTTTACTAAGAAGCAAGAGGAAACATTACTTAACTTCTTTGAAAGCAGACAATGATACTTCTGTGGTAGTTTTCTACTGTATGTAATATTGAAGATACGACATCTAATATTTTCATGTTCCGAATGATTATTTTGAAACATAGGTAGATGTAATTTGTGTGCAGGTTATTTATTAGAAAAGCACAGTGGGAGATTGTGTGAACCATAGTATTTGTTTTTTAACAGTGTTCATTGTCACACTGCAAGCTGACGGTGTTGTTATTTATTTATTTTTTACTCAGCTAGAACACCTACAGAAACTGTATCCTCCCATGCTGTGCAGCTGCAACCACTCCCGGAAGGTGTGGCTCAAGGGGCTCCAGTTGAGCAGCTACTTGTGCTCGACTCTGCTGGTGAGTTACAATAATGTACTGATATATGTATTGTCATTTGACAGGCAGTATGACTGTTATATGGCATGAGAATACTTTGTGTACATCTTTGCTGATGTTACTTATTCTCGTATCTAGTTTGTATAATGTTAGAAAATGTGCAAACCTATTTGAGACATCTGATTGGCTCAGACACTTCTCTAGCTAGGCATCTATCAGAAAATAGATGCCCACCTATTAAAAAGGCCAGCCTAGCATGCTAGCAGGAACTATTTTATCACAAAAAATATTTTAAATATCTTTTAATTAACAATTTTGTATTAAACTTATTTATCTTAAAAGTGCATATTTTTTAAGCGCTATAATACCCTCCAGGGTGAGCGGTACAGGCAATACCAGACCTTCCAGGGGCTATAAGGCCCTCTGCCTGTGGCATCGGACCTCATTACGCCCCTGGGCACTCCGGTATTGCCCAATACCGCCCATCCTGTTGGATATTATTGATTGATTATTACTTATATAGTTGTTACATTTGAAATTCCTAGTGAGGATAAATTGTAGACTATATTATGTATTCAACATATATTTAATGAGCAAGTGTTGAGAGAAGAAGTATTTATGTATGTGTTTAGTGTCATGATGAGTATTAACCTGTAAAGGTGTTTTTATAAGCAAGAGTATTGCAGTTTGTAAATTGAAAATGAGATGATTACATATAGCTGCTAATAATTCTACTTAATGTACTAATTAGTAGATCAGATGTGTGCACTGTGATTAGCTGAACACTACACAGTATGATACTTGTGAAGATTAAGGATAGCGCACTACTGATTGTGGTGATATGTATATTTATATATGCAAATACTGATATGGAGAGATGAGTGAATCATTTTGTTTCACTATGTTTACAGAGGATGAGCCATCTGCAGAGGGTGCTTCAGGAGGAGAAGACTCCAAAGAGGGTATAGAGACTGTCAAGATTGAACCCTCTGTGGAGGTAATGCCACAATCTCCAGCAGCAGGTCATCCTTCGACACCTACAGTTCCAGGTGGCCTCCAGCTGAGGAACATGAGTACTTGTTACATTGTTTGCGTCTTTATTGTTAAAGATTAGTATTTGATTTTGACTATACTGATCTTTTCAGAGACAGCAGTACTGCAGTTTGTTTACAGTCCCAGGTCAAAATATTGTTTCTTGAAACAGTGACTGGCTGTTAGCATGGTTATCTATAACAATATTGTTAGTCATGCTACATTGTCTTGTTGCCTTTACAACATATCCCGAGAACAGTTGTTGATCGTCACTGGTTGTGCTTCAGCCTGTTGTTTCTGAGTTTATTGTTTTGATACAGACCTCTTCACTCTGAAAGCTGTAGCCTCGACTGTGTGTATCCTTTGTTCCATTCCTTCTTCGTTTTGTGTTGCAGGGTTATAATAGAATGGTAAAAAATTATCCTGGGTCTGATTCCTCAATTGCCCATCACAGCAGGAATGTTACTCTGGCATTACATCCATGGTGTTGACAGTTCTAGTTTCATCATTGTGGAGATTATGGCTGCACCTTTTTTTTTGCATGTGCTCTTGAGAAAAAATATTTTTTTGCACAATGATGACAACATTATTAAAAATATAATAGTATTCCGTATATAACAACAAGCCATTGTATCATATGAATTATGCACTCCATAGTGGGTCTTATTCTGTGCCAACATTACATCTTGTGTGTTGGGTGCACTTGTCCGGTGGACCCAGACCCAAACCATGTGAGGTGGGATGTTATGCCAGCATTATAGCCAGCCTGTCAGGCATCATTCCTTCACTATTTATTGTTGAAGCCTGGTGATCAGGTAGGCGGTTCCAGAGCTGTCTTTATACAGTCATCACATATGATTACGAGATTGCCTCCCATGGACTATTTGCCTCCCAGTTCAGTAAAGGATTAAGTAAGGTGCAGCCACAGACACACACAAAGACAGTATAGAACAGGGACTTATGAAAGAGTTAGATAGCAGTATCATATAACACAATGGTATGTGGTAGGAGTGAGTAGTGCTAAATCAGCATATCTAATGTTATGTATCAGACATGAACATTTTTTTCTATCTACTGTTTATATGAAGAGGACTGAATAAAAGTAATAGCTAGGCTGTATATGTATAGCATTGATACGTATTCTTAGATGGAGAATCTACATGTCATCCTCAATGTCCTCTTATGAAGTATTCAGTAAGGAGTACAGTACGTGTCACAATTGTACATCATCTTACTTGACTGCCTGCTGGTGAACTGTGCGGTTTTTAAAAATCTCATATCTATTTGCATATCTGTCTATTCAAGAAGTTGAATAGATAGACAATAGTGGATGGGCAAGTATGCAGAGATAGACAGTATAAAATGTTTTTTTTTCTCTTCTTCATTGGTGTTTAATTTACTGTAGCGGTTCAATTATTGTACCTTTTATATGTGACTTAGGTTGTAAAACACTGTCAAAGACTGATTTATGTAACTATTTTGTATTAGGTAGATACATCTTAAAAATTTTTAACGATCACACAGCACTGCAGTGATGGTGTTTTACCAAAATGGTATGTGTCAGTGGTTGAGATATTGATTAACAATGTCTCAGTTGCACTATAGTATCACAGACTTACACTGGAATGGTGTTGAGGCACATTAAATGGGCATAGAGTGTGATAGTGTAGTATTTAGTGCTTGAAATAGACAATATGTCCGCACATGTAATGTGGTGGGGGAAGGGGTTGCTGGTGTTTTCAGTAGTGAAATTTCAAATATGGCATCTGCTTGAAGTAGTTTTCAAGTAGAGTAACATGGATTTGTATAACTGGCTGTTTAGTACTGGGAGTAGTTCTATGTTCCATAATGATACTAGTTCCACTGTGCACATGTGATTCAACATGACATCATTGTGCAGTAGGGTGTTAGAAGTGCAAGAATGTAGAGGTGCTGATGCTTCATAAAGTTAGAAGTTCTACACATACTTGATATGCTAATTAATAAACTGGTTTAAGGGATAGTGAAAATAGGCACCTATTGTGGGGTTGACAGAATGTGATTCGGGTAGAATATTTTTTTTATTATTGTATATGTGATGGTGAGGGTAGATGTGTGTATAACAAACATTGACAACAGTATTCTTAAGTTGACTGACTTTTTTGCGTAAGTGGCATAGATTGGAATACATTAGAGGTATTAAATATATTGTTGACAGACAGTTTGTCTAGTCTATTTTAGAAAAGTGCAGTACAGTTTAATCTAGTAACATCAGTCTGGTTTCATTTTCTTTTGTCTACACAGGGCAACTTGACATTCTTAATAAGATCAGCAACACCCTCAGCCAGCTGCACGAGACTGAGTAGAGTGGCAACCAGGCTGCTGCCGAACATGCCCGTGACACTGCAGCAAAAATAAATTATTTAGTTGGACAGGTGGGGGAGATAATTCAGCAGGAGGCCGAAATAATAAATTTGCTGCAGCGTCAAGGGTGTGTAGGGCATGTGGCCTTAGTTGCCACTCATGGGCTTGAGCAGAGCAACAGGGGCCTCACAAAAGCGATTCAGTCATTGAGGGATTTGGAGGAGGCCTCTGTTGCTTCGCTTGAGTCCATGCACAGTCTCATGGTACGGCTGCCTCTGAACCAGCTGAAGGCCACAGAAGCAATTCACCAGCTTCTGCACCAGGATCTGCAACATCTAGAGGATGACCACCCCTCTCAAGCACCTCAACAAGAGCTCCTTGAAGGTGCCCCTCCAACACCACCATCTACAGCTGCTGCACAAGAGGGGCATCTTGCTGCACCTACTCCTGAGCAGCCTTCCACTTCCTCGACACTGTTGTCTCCCCAAGTTCCCACAGCCTGAGCAGACAGCACCCCTCTGTCACTCCTGGCCACTTTTTATACATAGTTTTTCTTAATGGAATAATTTATATACAGTTATTTTTCCCCACCCTGTTCTTATTTATTTAGTGTGAAGCAACACTTTTATTTATTTTCACACAACTTTAATTTAATGTTTTATTTATTTTCTGCATTTATTCCTTCTGTTTAAGTTATTTGTATATTTAGTTATGTATGAGTTTTAAAACTTTTCTGTAAAATAAATTTTCTATTTTTGCTATTAATTATATATTAAGACTTTTAATTTTTCAAAAATGTGTTTATCTCATTATTCTAGATATGTATATTATAGCGTTATTGCCTAGGGTGGTTGGAGATAACTACATGTGTGACAGTTTAGTGAACATTAGTGTCACAGCAAGATAATAGTTGATATGAAAGTGACATACCGTTAATGGTGGTGGTTTGCTTTGAGTTACATTTCACAAATGCATTAGGGGCCACAGAAACTAATATCGATTTCTGATATTTCTGTGATTTCTTGAGGAATTTCTTCTGCTTTCTGTATTTTAATAGTACGGACAGCAGAGAGAAATGGTGCAGAAATTGTGTTAGGTATTTAGAAATAGGTATAAACATCTGTCACTAGAATAACATGGTGGGATGCTGCTACACAGACATGATCTCTGAAGCTGGGTATGGTATTATTTATTAAAAAGTATAATGGTAAGGTTACATTTTCTTTTTTAAGGTGTGGTAACAGAAATATCATTTATTTTTTCACAAAAAGGAAGGAAATTAATTGCAAAAAAACTGCATTAATGCAAGAGTTAGGGTTCTTTTGTAGCGAAAAAAGTTAGGAAATTCAGCGTTGGGGTTTTTAACCCTAACTCCAGCTCCCCCCAACACCACTTCACCCCCCAGCCCCATCCCCACTGACACACACACACACACACACACACACACACACACACACACACAGAAAAACATACACACACACTCACAACACACAACTATGGGGGCAGTACAAGGAAATACAACCAATCACACAGACCCGCTCTCCGCAAACACATACACAGAGTGCAACCTGTTCAGAGGAGGGTAAACAATGGTGCAGGGTGTGCAGCATGAAAGATACAATGAGAGAGAGCAAAGCATCTTTTACATGTATGACCTTTACAAAGTACAAGAGGATAGCATGTTTCAGAAAATGCAGAAATACAAGAACAAAGTAGGACAATAATGTGCAACTTCTTCCAGGAGGGATGTCTTAATCAGTTCCCTTGAAGACTTAATACACATATATATTTTGTAATGTTTTGTAACAGGCTGACACAAACTAGGAACAACCATCTGTTTTCAGAAATGAGCTACAAGCACTAGTCTCTTAAGACACTTACTCACAGTCAGAGTATGCAGATTCAGTTTCTGAGAATCAAACTCAGGTCTTGTATACTGGATGTACAAATGTCATTCAGAGTTTACAACAGTAACCCATAGAATATAGAGGCAGGTGACTTGTGATGGAGGGGCATGTATCACAACCTAGTGATGCTCTCTAACTGTTATAATAATGCTTGTTGACAAGAATTGAAAAAATGTTCTGTTCAGACCTGAAATGGTTGTGAATACTGTTTAGGGCCATGAACAGTGTAGAAAAGAATATACAGGCCCAGATATTCAAAAGGGTTGCGCCATGCGCAACAGGGTTGCGCATGCGCAACTCCAAAAATGCGCCATTCTGCGATATTCAGAAGGGGCCAGTTGCACCACCGAAAACATGCGAGCAACAGCGCAATGGAAATGAAGGCCGCAACCGAGTAGGGTCCGGTCCATGCATAAAGTGCGCAAGCGATATCCGAACACTAGCGCATGCGTAAGAGTGGCTCAAAATGGAAGTTGCGTAGTACCGGATTTGAGCCAAAATAAAAAGGCTCATGGCTTACAAGAACCCAAGCAGGCCGCAAACTGGGGAGAGAGACAGAGAGAGAGAGAGAGAGCAGAGCTGGAAGGGCAGAGAGGACAGTGGGTCCAGGAGGAAGAGAGGCCAGTGGGGGTGCCCAGTGCAGTGGAAGCAGCAGTGGGGCAGCGGGGTAACACAGGAACAGCAGCCGGGGGCAGAAGCCAGGAGATGGACAGTGTCAGCTTCCACATGGAAGCTGTAATGAGGGGTGAGACACCATGCTGCAGGGGGACGTGGCCGCTGGGAGGCCCGTCAGCTGTATGCCCCGACAGGCAGTATCGTGTCGCATCAGCTTCAAACCGTACACAGACGCCGAGATTGTGGGCCAGTACCGCCTGAACAGGGCAATATTGAGACGGCTCTGCGAGCTGTGCAGTGATGTGATGCAGGCACCCTCACGTGAGTCATGCTCTGTCCGTGGAGACCAAGGTGACAGCCTGCATGTGCCTGCTCACCACAGGCACCTTCCAGAGGCCAACAGGGGACACCACAGGCATTATACAGTCAGCCACGTCATGCATCCTCACCCAATTCCTCAGCGCACTGCTGCCTCATGCTGCAGAGTACATCCATTTCCCCAGCACCGTGGCAGAGCGTACAACAAACATGCAGGAGTTCCACAGGGTAGCACGTATGCCTGGCATGCTAGGGGCCATAGACTGCACCCTTGTGGCCATTCGCACACCACCTGGCCCCGATGGCCAGGCTTATCAGAACCAAAAGGGCTTTTCCAGTGTCAACTGCCAGGTGGTGTGTGATGCCACTGGGCACAATATCAATGTCTGTGCCACACACCCTGGTGGAGCACATGATGCCTTCATATTGCACCAGTCTGCACTGTGCCATCGATTCGAGAGTGGGAACATCCCCACGGGTCATCTAGTGGGTGAGTACACATGTATGGAATGCAAACTCTGGGCAAGGGTGGGAATGACACAGGTGCCATGGTAGTGGCACACAGGATATGGGCAATATGGACCTGACATGCACTGATCTCCACTATCTCCACACAGGTGACTGTGGATACCCACTCCGTCCTGGCTGCTCACACTGTACCGCGCCACCACACCCCAGCGCAGCTATGTTTCAATGAGGCACATGCCGCAACACGTAACATCATAGAGTGGGTGTTTGGGATGTCTCAAGGCACGCCCGATGCCTGGACACCTGCCCGCGAGCCTCACAGCAAAGCCCCAAAAGGCCTGTGGGATATTCCCTGGCCTGTTGCATCCTGCACACACATGGCTGAAGACCATGGGATAGCTGTACAGGTCCAAGAGGGGATATGGCGGGGACGCCAGTGGCGCCGTGATGGGTGATGAGCAGCCCCTCTCAGGACGGTGAGGGACCCCCGACTGACCCGCAGGCCCAGCTGCACGGGACACCATTGCAGAAGAGCACTATGCCCAACACAGGTAAGTCAAGGGGACATGTGTAGGCAACACTGTCCATGCGCAAAACCACAGGCACACAGGGAACACACTGCATGAAGGTCAGGAGTTGACGGTTCCAGGCATACTAACACACCATCAGAGAGGGGTGAGCACTCATATGGACACACACACACCAGGCAGCGTACATGGGCAGCAGCACAGCACTGTGGAAATGACATTGCCAACACACAGCACCACCAACCACCCCCACCACCTGGACTGTCCACGTACATGTGTCAGGACCTGGGCACAGTTGCACCTTGGTGTACAGTGCAATGCAGGCATCATCATGCACATGCACCTGTGGACAGCAGTTGGGAGAGTGTGCAGGTGGTCTGTGTGTCAGCGTGGTGAGCAGAGCACCCAGCAGTGCACTGCCCACCATGACACACACTGCACACAGGGCAGCACCAGACAGGGCCTGCACTGGGAGACAGCTCAGTCAGGTAGCACTGTTCCACGGCCACTCCACGGATGTGTGGGTGGCCCCACCGTGTCCCAGCAGCACTGGCAGGCTGAGCAGGGGCACATCGGTGGCGCTGGTGCACCACCAGGGTCCCACTGCGTGAGCGACCTTGCCCGCTGGGGTCTGCATCCTGCCAAATAAACTTGCACCAGGGTGCAGGATGCCACAGCAGAACCCGCATCGACAGGCCTAGTGTCGCCTGCGCCGCGCGGAACGGGAGTGGAGAGCGCACTGTGTGGGGTGTGGTACAGGGGCACCTGACAGTGTGGCCAATGTGTCTCGCCACAGAGACCACTACCTGGGTCAGCTGTCAATGGCAGCGGTCACATCCATCCACATAAGGACCAGCTCGGCTCGGTCCCGAGCACACTCCCTGCTATGCCACTCCACGGACACAGACAGTGCCTCCACGGACCTTGCAACCCGCACCTGCAGCTGTACTGAGTCCTGCAGCAGGCGGGTGTGTGCGTCCAATGGGTACTCTGCCCCAATGGCCTCATGAACCCCAGGGTGTGGATGGTCCTGGTGCACAGCACCCCTTGAGGGTGGGCGCTGTTCACCAGGACCAGGTATGGGTGGATCAATGAGCAGTGGACATGTGCCACTGATTGACACTGTACCCCCAGACCTGGTGTGCGACTGCTGCTGCCGCCCCTCCAACTGCTGAGCCCCCAGGTCCACCTGTTCCACCTCTGTGCTGACAACAGTGCCAGACACCTGCACAGCCACTGGTGCTGCCCCACCGGTGCTGACAGGCACAGCCTGGGACTGTGCCAGCATGCTGGTACACAGGTGTGAACCAGGAAGGCCCAGGGCATGTGCTAGCCTGCCATGTGTCGTCATGGGACACACACCTATCACTCCCATTGCAGGCCTGCTATCATCAATGGTGCAGGTGCGTGCCACTGCCATAGGCACAGCATGCTGGCATACCTGCATGCCAGACTGCTGTGACACAGGCTGTACCCCCTGCACCCGTATCCTGACATCGGGGTTGTAGGCCAGGCGTGCATGCTGCTGCAGTGCCTGCAGGCTGGTGGTGGAGGTGGATGGTCCCTCCTCCACGTCCAGCAGGTCTGCCTCACTGTCTGGACCCACCACCACCACCGTCTCCTGCAGATGAACAGGATCTGTAACAGAAAGAGAGTACATAGTGCATGTGAACAACAGCCCCCTCCAACAACACCACCATGTCATACCATGCAGTGATGGCTTCCACCTGTCTGGAATCCTCTGCCTGAATGCGCCCACTATTGGCACTTTCGGCTGCATGGCCATGACCAGTGTCTCCTCCTGAGGGTCAGCTGCAACACCACTGGTGGGTCCCCCAGTGCCATCCTTTGTCACGCCCTGAAGGCTGCCACCTTCTCCTTCAGCCTCCTGCGGTCAGTCCCCATCTTCTTCCTGCATTCCTGCTGGAGTGCTGGTGGCTTCCGTGAAGGTTGCGGCCCAAGCTACCCCTCCCATGCAGCTGCATGCTCCTGAGGGTGCTCTCCGTCCACTCAATAGTGGCTCATCCTCCAGGTAGGCCTGGAAGAGGGCCTCTGTCTCTGCCGCTGTGAAGTTCGCTGCCTCCCACGCCTGCCGCCCACACTCAGCTTGGCTCTGGTCAGTCATGGTGATCTGTGTGGTTGAAGTGGACACCTGTCACTGTGCAGTCGACAGCATTTCTCCATGAGCATAGCTGCCGTGCCGGGGCGGAAGCCCCCACGCTTCTCTCTGCATGGTAGATACTGATAGAAAGCGATGCCTTTGTCCTTTCTAAGTGCCCTTTTCATGCTCAGCCCCTCAGCCTTTATCATCCTCCGCACCCCTGCCCATGAGTATTGTCCTGAGCATCACACAGCATGTAACTCACCTCTCACCTGCAGTAACCAAATCTGGCCCAGCACAACCCCACTGTCGCATTTTATAGCGCAACACATGCAAATGAGTGTGGCACAACTTTAATGACATGCTAATCGCCACTGGCGCCTTTGAATGGCTGATCAAATGATTTGCATATGTCGGCTGAATATCGCGTATTTGCGCTTTGCGCAATACGGAAGGTCCGGCTGAGCCAATGGCGCAGGTTTGTGGCTGCGTGATACACTGCATTGCGCATGCCCAGACAGCTTAGGCATGTGTCTATCATGCTGCAGACCTGCTGAGCGCGATAGGCGATTTAGGCCATGGTCACCATTGTGCCAGTGGTGCTACAGCACTGGGCACTATATGGCGCTGTGGCACTACTGCGCGATAGTCCACTGTGGCACTGGTGCTCAGCTTGGCAGTTGCGCAGGATGCCTATACGTCCTATGGTGCTGTGCATAGCCTTGTGTCATTGCCGTGACCTTGTGTATGCCCTCTGCCCTCTGGTGCTGTTTGCATGCCATGTGTACATCCCTATTGCGCTGTCTGGTGACAGCGCCATGTAAAGTGACGGCGCTGTTCGAACAGCACGATTGGAGCCTGTGGTGGTCTATCGCGCAACAACTCCACGTGGGGTTACAGCGCAGCGGGGCGCCATATTGCCTGCTGTAAAGTTGGTGCCATGGCTAGGAGGAGGGCGGTGTCCTGGAGCCAGCTTGAAGTGGCCAACCTGGTGGCCCTGGTGGAGCCCAACTGTGAGGCACTGTATGGTGAGGCCCCCCTCACCATGCCTAGGACCCACGTGTGGCAGCAAGTGGCCACTGACCTGGTGGAGGTCACTGGCCGGGGCCGGTCTGCTGAGCAGTGCTGGCACCAGTACAGTGACCTCCGCCGGAGGGAGCCGGAACTCTTGACACGGCTGCATTCATGTGCCAGGTGGGGCATGTTGCCTAGGCCAGGTGAGTGTACCATCTATGCACCTATATTCTCTGTAGGGGTGTGTGTGTGCTTGGGTGGCTGTGCATAGGTGCCGGCTCGGACACGGTTGGCTGTGTCAGTGTGTGCAGCTGTGCGATGGATGGTTATGGCTGTGTGGGCAGGCACTCTCACTGGGGCAGGGGGCACTCTGCTTTTGAGGCACACTGATGTTTGTCTCAACATATGTCTCCCACAGGCCGGATTTTGAGGACGCCGGACGAGGGTGAGGTGGGCCATGCCAGGGCCCCGGTGCCGGGGGGTGTTGTGCCCCAACCGTAGCAGCATCAGCAGCAGTGGCAGACCCAGCTGCTGGAGGAGTGTGAGTATCATTACTTCATGGATGCTATTGCATGCTGGGGGGGGGCAAGACCACCAGCCATGCACAACACAACCAAAGGGGAGGTCATAATTCCACTATACAAGACACTAGTGAGGCCCCACACTGGAGTACAGTGTACAGTTCTGGATACCATACCTACGTATGGACATGGACTGGGTAGAGAGGGTTCAGAGGAAGGCAACACGGATGGTGCATGGATTGCATCACAAGTCCTATGAAGACAGGTTGAAGGAACTGAACATGTACTCCCTGGAGGAGGGAGGGAGAGGGGGATATGATGGGGACATACAAGTATCTTACAGGGGGGAACAGAGTGCAGGAAAACACTATTTTTAAGCGTAAAAGATGTTCCAGGACTAGAGGGCATGGGATGAAGTTGGAGGGGGGACGATTCAGAGGAAACATGAGAAAGAATTTCTTCACAGAACGGGTGGTGGACAAGTGGAACACCCTGCCAGAGGAAGTGGTGGGGGCTGACTTGGTCACGGGATTTAAGAATGCATGGGATAGCCATAAAGGAATTCTGGAGGTCAGGGGTAAGGTGCAACAGACTTATAGGAAAACAGAGTGAACTTACAAGGTCAAATGGCCAGACTGGGTGGCCCATAGGCCCTTATCTGCCGACACTGTCTATGTATCCATGTATGTAGGCATGACACAGGTGACATGCATCACAGTGCAGTATCACAGCACGTCTGTGTATGCGTCACTGGTGGTCCAGGCATGCACTGGGCACATAGCTGTGTAACTGGCATCGCACCACGTTGCCACATCACTTGCCAGCCTAGTTTGTACTGTGATTGACGTGGGCAGTGTGTGTGGGCGGTGGTGCGCATAGCTGGTGCCGCCTGTTTGTGATGGCCATGTGCATGTTCACTGTGGGTGGGTGTATGCCATCACAGGTGCAGGACATTGGGCTATATGGCTTGCAGGTTGGGTGGTGTTCAGGGTTGTGGTCAGTCACAGCCATTGACTGTGTTCCCATTTTCCTAGGCCTCGAGGTTCTACGGAGGATGCAACAGGATGTCCGTCGCCTCACAGAGGTCAGCATTGCAAACCACAGGATCCTGCAAGCCATCCGGAGGCATGGACGCCATCAGGGCCGGGATGGAATGGGGCGCCAGCAGGGGGAGGACCAGGAGCCAGCTGGGCCGTAGCCCACATTACCCTTCCCACTTCTCCCATCCCTACCACCCTGCCTTCCCTCCAAGTTTTAATCCTCCCTCTTGAACACCCCTTCCTTGTACCGTCCTCCCCTTGTACATAGTTTTATTGTTCTTGTTGAAATATGTTTAATATACATTTCTATTTTGATATATGAATACTGTGTCAGTCTCTGATTTGCAGCTGGCTATGGGTGCTCAGTTGCAGGTGTGTACATGCCATCTGGGCTGGTATGGTCCTGGGTATATGTGTGTGTGTGTGTGTGTGTGTGTGTGCATGGGGAAGTATCTCCAGCATGGCAGTGACTTTTGGTTGGTCTTGCCATCTGCTGCCACCCAGTGCTGGGTGCACAGGGTGTGTCTGGCTTGTAGGCTTCTGTGTTGCACGGGGCTGACATGTGCTGGGGGGGCTGCATGGGTTCCTGCAGTGCCAGTCACTGCACATGGGTGGTGTCTTGAGGTCACAGTGCAGGGTGTGCTGTGCATACGGGGGGGCTGATGTGCACTGTGGTTGTCAACCCCCTGTGTGTGGCACTCTCCACCTGCCAGTGGTTGTGCTGGGGTGTCAGGGCTCTGCTATGCTTTGTTGGCTTGTCCCCATGGGCACGTGGATCATCCGTCCCACCCCCAGTGATGCTGTGCTTGGGGTGTGCTGGTGTGGTGTGGGTTCTGCAGTGTGTTCCTGTGCCCATGTGTGGCATGGCTGGCGGTGAGCCCCAGCCTGCCTCCCCTGGATGTGCAGTTCCATTGCTCTGGGGGGCTGTGCTTGCGCTATGCCAGCTCTGGACTGCTCAGCTGAGCTTCCCTGGTTGCGCCATAGCGCAACATTTTGGCTCAGCTTCTCCTTCCTGGTTGTGCGATGGCGCAGTATGTGCGCTATTCAGACGTTGGTTGCTTGCGCAATTTGCTCTGCTCCATGTTTGAATATCGCACCTGTTGCTCATTTGCGCAACTGGTTTGCGCTTGCTCCTGCTGTTGCGCGCCAGTTTTGAGCGCAGTTTGAATATCTGGGCCACAGTGTCTTGCTACATTGCAGTCACATGTTGCTGATACTGTAATAATTATAGAATTAACATGCAGATAGAAACATACATTTAAGAGATTGGAGTTGACACCAGATAAGGAATACTTGCACAGTAACACTGTCCATTTCCATATGTCATCAGCAAGGTACAGATTCTAGTTAATCAATGTGTTACTTCTTCCTAACCCTGCCTACAATACCCTTGTGTCTTATGAATTCTACAATTCTGCTACTCCTCATTAATCCATAATGTTGTCAGGAAGCCTGATCCATGCATCCAGAAGCCTGTGTGTGATAAAATTGTCTTTAACATTACCTCTGAGGCATCGCCCCTCTATCTTCAAATTGTTGCCCTTTGTTGTTCTACATCTCTTTTTCTGAAAGATGTAATCATGTTGTGGTTTGTTAATTTCCTTCACATAATTGAAAGTTTGCACCATGTAGCTGCTCTACTCTTGTGCTCAATGGTATGAATCTTAAGCTAAATTAGTCTCTTCTTGTATCTTTACTGCTGCACACCCTGCACCATTTTGTTTACCCTCCTCTGAACAGGTTGCACTCTGTTTATGTGTTTGCGGAGATCGGGTCTATGTGATTGGTTGTATTTCCTTGTACTGCCCCCATAGTTGTGTGTTGTGTGTGTGTGTGTGTGTGTGTGTGTGTGTGTTCTGCCTGTGTGTGTGTGTGCCAGTGGGGATGGGGGCTGGAGGGTGGAGTGGTGTTGGGGGGGAGCCGGAGTTAGGGTTGAAAACCCTAATGCTGAATTTCCTCACTTTTTTCACTACAAAAGAACCCTAACTCTTGCATTAATGCAGTTTTTTAATATATATATATATATATATATATATATATATATATATATAAATACATGACGGGCAGGAGGGATATGGAAAATATTCTCACTCCTGCAGAGTGACTGTGTGCTCTCACAAGTGCCAAAGGCAGGAGTGAAAATACACAGCTCACTCTGCAGGAGTGAGAATATTTTCCATATCCCATGATCTGCCCATCATATGTGCATTTTATACCACAGGGGTGAGAGCTTTAGGAAAAGTTTTTCTTTTTCTGTGTGTTTCCTGCTCATTCTGTGTGTGCTGTCTGTCTGTGTGTGTGTGTGTGTGTGTGTGTGTGTGTATGTGTGCATGTGTGAGTGTGGGTGTGGGTGTGTGTTCTGAATGGACTGGAGGTGAGAAACACAGCTGACAGTGTTTTACAAAACTAATTGAGTGAGTCAGAGGCTCACTGAGAAAGACACATTGCTGCAGGTAACACTGAAAAAACAGAAACTGCTTTGTAAAACAGTTTCATTTAGAATTCAGGTTATTTTGAAGCTGAGATCAGCACAGTTATGGGCTAGGAAAGTTAGAAACACAATGGGACACAGGTGAGAGTCTTTTGCAAAGCTAACTGAGTAAGTTGCAGCTTCAGTGGGAAAGAGATAAGAGAAAGATTAAGGAGGCAGTATAGTACAGTGGTTTAATGCTTTGAGCTGCAAACTGGAGACCTGGGTTTGAATCCCACAGCTCACACTTGCATACTGTGTGATTCCGAGTAAGTCACTTAACTTTCTTGTATTCCCAGGTTGCACCTGTAAACAAGCTTTCAGCGTAGTGTGTCTCTCTCTCTCCTGGTAAAAAATAAACTGTTTTCTGAAGCAGTTTCCTTTAGAGTGCAAGCTGCAGTGCAGTTATCCTCACTCTGGTGACATCTGATGAGTATGGATAAATGTTGATACCCTCACTCTGCTGATGTCATCAGAATTTATCCTCACTGAAGTGGAAATAACACAGGATATCCTACTGAGAAAGCTCTCACCCCCATGGTGTGTGTGTATATATATATATATATATATATATATATATATACTGTATATATATTCATGGCAAAAAAAAACTCTGTTTAATGCATCAGTTAGGGTTGTTCCACAGTGATAAAATGAGGAAATTCAGGGTTAGGGTTGCCACCCTTACCACCCCACCCGCCCCACCAACAGGCATCAGGGTGTGCATTGGGGTCATCGGTCCTAACTCACCCCATTCCATGTGTAAATAAACTGAAGTGGTGCAGTTTAAGAGAATGGGGTGAGAATTAGGACCGATGACCCCAACGCACACCCCGATGCCTGTTGGTGGGGGCAGGGTGGGCTTGGTGTGCAAGGGGTGGCAACCCTAACACCGAATTTCCTTACTTTTGTCATTGTGGAACAACCCTAACTAATGCATTAAACTGATTTTTTTGCCATGAATTTCCCTTCTTTTTGAAAATGTGCACTATAAATAGTGAATGGAATGTGGTGGTGGGAGCGCGGGGCCCTTTGGGCCCACTCTCCCACCATGTGAATTTTTGTCACTTCACTGTGCAAAAACTGTATGACCAACTGAAATGAAACTTGATAAATGAAGACATGTACCATAGTACACCATATGTCCAGAATTGTGTGAACATCTATTCAACGGTCACACAGCAACACAAGCAAACAACTGTGCAGGCACAGTTCAGTGACTGTAAGTGCCAGTGATCTGAAAATTGTCACAGTCAAAGATGTATTATAAATCTTTCTGCATTCCAAATGACAGGCAAATTGGACACATGGTTCAAAAGTTATCAAAGCAGAAGTAACCAAATTTTCATTTGTCGGAGTGGCATAATTCCTCACCTGTTAATGTTTTTCACACCACACCACACCACTGCAAGGCACCTCTGTATCACTAGGGTTACCCATGGTATAAATTTCAAGCCAGTAGCACCATGCAGAATGGTATGAGCAAAATGGTAACTGCATCACGCAGTAACCCTGCAGTGAATTATTTTTCCAACATGTAAACAATGTTATTCACACCCCCAGGACATCCACTCAACACCCTCAAAATTTCATGTGAAAAGACCACACCATTCCAGAGATATTTAGTTTTTACATTTCTGCACCTTTAAGAAGTCTTCCACCACAAAATGGTGGAAATCGCAGCAGAAAATGCACTAAAATGATGGACCTGGCAGCCGAAACATCAGTAACTGTGAAGCAGGCTAACTACAATTGGCAATAACTCTGGACTGGAACAACATTTTGACACCAAATAAAAACTGGCATGTTCCTTGAACAAATATCTTTCTACAAACCAAGTTTCAGACACTGGCTGTGCTATGTGTCATGGAAGAGAGTGCAGGAAAATAGTAAAAACATAATATTTTGCACTGCACTTCAGAAGCACAAAAACACAAACTGTAACGTTAACGCAAACAGTGATGGAAACAGTGAGGTAAATGAAAATAGTAACACTAATGGTAATGCAAACTGTAATGCACACAGTGACGTAAACAGAAATGATACCACAAATGGTAAGAGAAATGTAAGCACAAACATAAATGAAAACATAATTGGTAATGCAAATACTAACAGCAACAGAAACACAAATTGTAATGAAAACATTAAGGCAAACACTAAAGGCAACAGAAACACAAACGCAAATGGTAACAAAAATGGTAATAAAAATGCAAATGTTAACACAAACTCAAACAGAAGCGCTAGTGATAATAGCAATGGTGATGCAGAAGGAAACAGTTAAGCACTTGACAACAGCAACACTACCGAAAATGCAAATGCTAAGGCCAACACAAACACAAGCAGTAACGAACATGCAACTGGTAATGGTAATGCAATTGGAAATGCAAACAGTTATGGTAACACCAACGATGACGCCAAAGGAAACACAAACACAAATGCATACGCAAATGCAAATGGTACTGCACACAGTCATGGTAATACAATTGGAAATGCAAACACTTACAGTAACACCAACGATGACACCAAAGGAAACATAAATGCAAACAGAAAAGCAAGCACGTCCACAAACACAAATGGTGATGCACATGGTGATGCAAAAGTAAATGTAAACAACAAACAGTAATGGAAACACAAATGGTAACAGTAACGCAAATGCAAATGCAAAGGGTAATGCACACGGTGATGTAAACTGAAACACTAACGCAAACAGTTATGGAAACGCAAATGGTAACAGTAATGCAAATGCAAGCGCAAACACAAACGCAAAGTGTAATGCACATGGTGACGTAAATGGAAATGCTGATGCAAACAGTTAAGGAAACGCAAATTGTAACAATAACGCAAACACAAGAGCAAGTGCAAATGCAAAGGGTAATGTACACAGTGATGCAAAAGTAAATGCAAACAAAAACAGTAATGCAAATGGTAACAGCAATGCAAATGCAAGTGAAAATGCAAAGGGTAACACATACGGTACCATAAATAGAAAAGCTAATGCAAATGGTAATGTAAACTCAAGCAGAAATGCTAACGGTAACAGTAACACAAACGCACACCCTTTTTCCCCCAAAAAGGTGCTTTCAAAAGCATAGTGAATACAAAGAATGTATGCATAATAATGGCCCATGGAGCAGAAAATCAGCACTTGGAATGCAAAATTCCTTGTATCTCAAGAACCATATGACGTAAAAAAAAAAATTAAAATCTCATATTATTAACAACTTTCCAGGCTAGTTTTGCACTTAGCCCCCTAGCAGGGGACTAAGCATTCTTCTGACAAAAAGTCTGTATCTCAAGCCATTTTCAAGATACGGACTCCGAAAGGTGTGGCGGACGCCGTAATGTTAGCCTATTGGAAAACATTGCTGTAACTTTGCAACCCTCTAATATTTTGTCACCAATCCACCAAAAGGCACATCTGTGGGATCTTGGCTTTCTTCCCCCAAATTTCAGCCCAAAAATTAAAATCATTCTTCTGCAGCAGGGTGGCAAAGATTCCCTATTGTTTTGGCCCTCGTGTGGCAAAGTAGTGTTGCAAATCATGACACTTTCGCAAATAAAATCATGAAAGTGTCGCACATGCAACACTACTTTGTGACACTACTTTATACAAAAATTAAAAAAAACATATTTCTGGGATGTTTTACCCCCTAAAAAAGACATGGCTAGCATCTTCAGAGCTCGACTAGGTGAACACAACAAGAATTGTGTTCTTAGAGGGTCCCAAATTTAAATGCCAAGCATTTCTGTTACCATCAACTGAAAACAAGCTGGCCGATTTGCGACACTACAAGGGTTACAGTGGCGTGAAAAAGTATTTGCCTCCTTCCTGATTTTCTCTATTATTGCATATTTGTCACACTGGATGTTTTCAGGTCTTTAGTCAAAATATAATATTAGATAAAGGGAAACCGAGTGAACAAATAACACTTTTTTTTTTTTTTTACTTATTTCATTTATTTAATGAAAAAAGTTAACCAACACCAACTGGCACTGTGTGAAAAAGTAATTGCCCCTAGTTAAATCAACCCAATTAAAGGGATAATTAGAGTCAGCTGACTGAACACAGCCAGGCTTGATTACAGCCAGCCCTGCTCAATATAAACCTCACTTATTTTGACCCTTACCATCAGAGTCACGTTGCCAGCACAAAGATTCAACAAGTACATTATGCCATGATCAAGAAGTTCCTGAAAAGATCAGAAAAAATTTGTTGCCCTCTATCAGTCTGGAAAGGATTACAAAGCTATTTCTGAGGCTCTGGGACTCCATCGAACCACAGTGAGAGCCATAATCTCAAATGGAGAACACTTGGAACAGTAGTGAATCTTCCCAGGAGTGGGCGGCCTGCCAAAATTACTCCAAGGGCGCAGCGTAAAATCATCCAGGAAGTCTCAAAGGATCCTAAAACAACATCAAAGAACTGCAGGCTTCTCTTGCCTCAGCTAAGGTCAGTGTTCATGACTCCACAATCAGAAAGAGACTGGGCAAAATGGGCTTCATGTGAGGTAGCAAGGCGGAAACCACTGCTAACCAAGAAGAACATAAATGCTCATCTCTCATTTGCCAAGAAGCACCTGGATGATCCACAAGCCTTTTGGGAAAATGTTCTATGGACAGATGAGTCCAAAGTGGAACTTTTGGCGACATGGATCCCATAATGTCTCGCGTAAAGCAAACACAGCATTCCACAGTAAGAACACCATACCAACAGTCAAACATGGTGGTGGTAGTGTGATGGTGTGGGATGCTTCTGCCTAAGGACCTGGATGACTTGCCATAATTAAAGGAACCATGAATCCTGCTCTGTACCAGAAAATTCTTAAGGAGAATGTCTGGTCATCCTTCCATCAGCTGAAGCTGAAGCGTAGTTGGGTCATGCAGCAAGACAATGATCCAAAACACAAAAGCAAGTCCACATCAGAATGGCTAAAAAGAAGTAAAATTAAAGTTTTGGAGTGGCCTAGTCAAAGTCCAGACTTAAACCCAATAGTGATGCTGTGGCAGGACCTGAAACGAGCAGTTCATGCTCGAAAACCTACCAAATGTTACTGAATTAAAGCAGTTCTGCGAGGAAGAGTGGGTTAAAATTCCTCCACAGCGATGTGAAAGACTGATATTGAATTATAGGAAGTGTTTGGTTGCAGTCATTGCAGCTAAATGTGGCATAACCAGTTATTAAATGTAAGGGGGTAATTACTTTTTCACACAGTGCCAGTTGGTGTTGGGTAACTTTTTTTCATTAAATAAGTGAAATAAAAAAAACAAGTGTTATTTGTTCACTCAGGTTCCCTTTATCTAATATTACATTTTCTCTAAAGACCTGAAAACATCCAGTGTGACAAATATGCAATAATAGAGAAAATCAGGAAGGGGGCAAATACTTTTTCACGCCACTGTATTTGCGAAAGCAAAAAGTGCATTTGCGACACTTTCGCATATTTTGTTAACTTTTCCCATTGACTATAATGGGAAACTTGTTTTTTGAATAACTTTTGAACCGTTTAATATTTTTTCACAAAATCTTTGAAAGGCACATTGAGGACCCTGACTGCATCTTGCCTGAAGGTTTTGGACTGGTCATGCAAACCATGAAACCTGTAGGCACGAGCAAAGAATGCACAAAAATGCGTAATTTGTGTATTTTTCAGTGCACTGTTGCTCCGCAACTATTCATCCGACTGTAACAAAACTTGGCAGATCCAGAGATCTATAGCACCAGACCATGTGTACCAAATATCAGGCAAATCCATCATACAGTGGAAAAGTTATTAAGCTGCCAATTTTCAGATTTACCCTTAAATGGGGTACTCAACCCTAACTATAGTGGCACTACTGTGACAGTATAAGATATATCTATATCTATAGCTCCACTACCGGTCAAAAGTTTTAGAACACCCCCAGTTTTCCAGTTTTTATTGAAATTTAAGCAATTCAAGTCCAGTGAATAACCTGAAATGGTACAAAGGTAAGCGGTAAACTGCTAGAGGTTAAAAAAAAGTTTAGATTAGCAAAAACTGCTGTAGAGAAATTGCAAAGAAAGGCAAGGTGTCAGTGAGTACAGTTTCTTACACCATCAAAAGGCATTTGGAAACTGGAAGAAACTCTGACAGGAAGAGGTCTGGCAGACCCAAAGCCACAACAGAATCAGAAGACAAGTTTCTGAGAGTCAACAGCTTGCGTGATAGGCGGCTCACAGGACAACAGCACAGAATGACTGGCACCCTGAACCAAAAGGGCTACCACAGCATTTTGCAGCGCCATGCAATACCCTCTGGTCTACGCCTAGTTGGTCAGGGGTTCATCCTACAGCAAGATAATGACCCAAAACATACCTCCAGGCTATGTCAGAACTACCTTCGAGGAAAAGAACAAGACGGTAGGCCTCAAATAATGGAATGGCCAGCACAGTCTCCAGACTTAAACCCCATCGAGCTGGTTTGGGATGAACTGGACAGAAGGGTGAAAGCAAAGCAACCTACAAGTGCAATACATTTGTGGGAACTTCTGCAACAGTGTTGGAAAGAACTTCCCGAACAATATTTGATGTCCATTGTAGGAAGAATGCCACGAGTGTGTTCGGCGGTTACAGTATATCTACAAAAGGTGGCTACTTTGATGAGTCAAAAATTTAGATTAAATTTTGTTAAACAAAATGATTCAATGATTTCTTTTTTATCTCCAATTGTTTATTTGTTCTATGCTTTAATTTCAGAGTACATTGAGACATTAACCTGCGTAAATTTCAATAAAAACTGGAAAAATGGGGGTGTTCTAAAACTTTTGACCGGTAGTGTATATCTATATCTATATCTATATCTATATCTATATCTATATCTATATCTATATCTATATCTATATCTATATCTATATTTTCATGGCAAAAAAATCCATTTAATGCATCAGTTAGGATTGTTCCACAGTGACAAAACAGAGGAAATTCGGTGTTAGGGTTGAAAACCCTAACAGCGCATCTCCCCCACTACACACACACATACATGCATAGGGGAAGGACCAAGGCAACACAACCAATCACACACATTCAGCAGGAGGTGTATACCTGTGTTACTATAGGAAGTGGAGAAATCCAACTTGAGATATCATAGATTATTTACAAACTTGTTCTTTAAGATTAGTTCACATAAAGGTGAACCAAGCTGGCAGTAGCGAAAATGGTGTGCCTCACTTTGTTTTCAACATATGGCTGGTGAAAGGCATCGTGGGCACTGCAATGTTAGTCTGTGGCAAACTGTGGAATTTTGGAACAGTGTAACTTTGTAATCCTTAAGTATATTAGCATAATAGCAGGGAAAGACACATCTGTGGGACCAGGTCTTGCCATCCTGCAAATTTGAGGCCAAAAGACCCAACCCTTTGCTTGCAGGATGATGGCAAAGATGTGCAGTCATTAGGAGCATACTTTCACAAAATACTTTCGCAAACACGGCAGTGTCAAAGCACGACAATTTCACATTTGCAAAAGTGATTTTCGAAAGTATTGCAGGTATTGTGCAAAATTCTATATTGGATCTTGCGAACCCTGAACTACCATATGTTTAGTCTGTGTTATGTGTTGGTGGCAATGTGTGGCCCAAGATGTCCAGTTGTCTGTAGTGATATGTGTTTAGCAGTGCATGGAATGTCCAGGATGAGAGTTAGCAGTGACGACCCCATGCAACAGCCCAATGGGAGCATGGACGTGTGGTTTTATGGTTTACATAGTTGTATGTTATTCCTGTTACCTGTTGGTGGTTGTGTGTGGTTGGTTGCATTGCCTTCATCCTTCCCTTACTTGCATGTATGTGTGTGTGTGGTAGAGGTGGGGGGGGAATGCACAGTTAGGGTTTTCAACCCTAACACCAAATTTCCTCACTTTTGTTGCTGTGGAACAACCCTAACTGATGCATTAAACAGAGTTTTTTTGCCATGAATTTCCCTTCTTTTTGAGAATGTGCACAATAAATAGTGAAGTAATGGTAACGCAAATGCAAGCACAAATGCTAATGTACATGGTGATGCAAATGTTAGCGGTAACACAAACGGTAATAGAAATGCAAGCGCAAACATCAATGAAAACAGAAATGCAAATGCAAGAGCATACGCAAATGCAAATCGTAACATGCACATTCACGGTAACACAATTGGAAATGCAAACTCTAACAGTAACACCAACGATGATGCCAAAGGAAACACAAATGCAAATGCAAATGAAAGCACGTACATAAATGCAAATGGTAATGCACATGGTGACATAGATGGGAACGCTAATGCAAATGGTTATGGAAACACAAGTGGAAACACTAACCATAACAGCAACAGAAATGCACACCCTTTTTTACCCCCAAAAGCTGCATTGAGAAGCACAGTGAATACAACGAATGTATGCATAAAAATGGTCCTCAGAGCAGAAAATGAACACTTGGAATACTAAATTGCTTATATCTCAGGAACCATATGAGGTAGGAAAAAAATTAAAATCTCATATTATTTATGACTTTCCTGGCTAGTTTTGTACATAGCCCCTGGCTAAGCATTTTCTGATGAAAAGTCCATATCTCGAAGCATTTTCAAGATACGGGCCCTTAAGGTGTGGCAGATGACGTAATGTTAGCCTATGGGAAAAATCATCAACTTCCGAGTGCCGTAACTTTGCAGCCCTCTAATATTTTGTCAGCAAACCACCAAAAGGCACATCTGTGGGATCTTGGCTTTCTTCTGTCCATATTTCAGCACAAAAGACCAAACCATTCTTTTGCATCAGGGTGGCAAAAATGTCCTATTCTTTTGGGCATAGTGTCCCAAAGTAGTTTAGTGATTTGAGACACTTTCGCAAAAAAAAGCATGAAAGTGTCGAATGTGTGACACTAGTTTGCAACACTACTGTTTCCAAAAATGTTTAAAACATATTTCTGGGGTGTTACACCCCCAAAAAAAGACATGGTTAGCATCCTCAGGGCTCAACTAGGTGAACACAAAATGAATTGTGTCCCTAGAGGTTCCTAAATTTAAATGGCAAGCATTTCTGTGACCACCAACTGAAAACAAGATGGTGGATTTGTGACACTACAGGGGTCATTTGTGATGCTAAAAACTGCATTTGAGACACTGTCAAGCTTTTTGTTAACTTTTTCCATTGACTATGATAGGAAACTTGTTTTTTGAATAATTTTTGAACCGTTTAATATTTTTTCATGAAATCTTCAGAAGACACATCAGAGTCCCTGGCTGAATCTTCCCTGAAGGTTTCGGACCAGTCGTGCAGACCATGCGACCTGTAGGTGCAAGCAAAGCATGTGCAAAAAATGCGTAATTACCCTATTCTTTGGTGCAATATAGCTCTGCAACCATATATCCGACTATTACGAAACTGGGCAGATCCTGAGATCTATAGTACTGCTCTGTACATGGCAAATTTCAGACAAATCTCTCATATTGTAACAAAGTTATTAAGCTGCCAAATTTCACATATTAACCTTAAATGGGGTACTCAACCCTAACTATAGTGGCACTACCGTGCCACTAGAATATATTTTATGCAATAGGAGTGGCCATAAATGGACAGTGATAAATCTGTTTATCTGAGCAACTGTGTGTATGAACTTTATTTATACACATAGTTGTGATGTCATCAGCCAATTTATCAACACAGTTGTTATGTCAGTAGGTCCAGCACAAGCACTTAGAACTCATTTAGAATGTTCGGCCTCAATAGCAGTACTAACCATATTCAAATGTGAGTAACTTTAAAACAAAAAGTGATAGCATGGTACTGTCAGTATGAAAGTTGTTCAGCACAACAATATCTACAAAATGAGTGGTGTTTCATTTATAGATACCTTTTAGATTTTTTTTTATAATTAGCAAAAAAAACCTGCAGAAAATGCAGTTTTGTTTTCATTTTTTCAATAAACAAATGCAAATAACTATAAAAAAAATTATGGCATGGCACTGTGAGCATGAAGTTTGTCCAGCACAAAACTATCTACAAAATGAGTAGCGTTCAATTTGTAGATATCTTTCAGTTTTTTGTTGATTAGCAAAAAGCAGCAGTAAACTCAATTTGTGTTCACTTTTTTGACAAATGCCCCCCCCCCAAAAAAAAAGCAAAATCAAAAGAATTGTGCATCAAACTTTTCCATTATATACTGGCCATAATGTAAAGTTGGAGCATCCATAGCAAGCACTTAGCAACCACTATGCTAAGCTGAACTGTACTGGGAAATTCACAAAAAGTCCTTGTAAGTTTATGTTAAAAACTAAGTAAACAATTTAAAACAAAACTCCCTGCACTATCCTAAAGGATTCATGTTGCATAAATGAAAAATGTAACTGGACGCTGTGGACTACATGATTTATTTTCACTTAAGCTGTTTGACCTTGGGCACATCACTCATGGCTTACATCACTCATGAGGTTACCCAAGGTCAAAGAGCTCTTGTGAAAATAAATCATGTATTCCAGAGGTCCCTGTTATATATCCCATATATATATATATATATATATATATATTAGAGCAAAAACTCCATTTAATGCATTAGTTAGGGTTGTTCCACAGCGACAAAGTGAGAAATTCGCTGTTAGGGTTGAAAACCCCTTGGACCTCCCACCCCCAACCGGCATTGGGGTGCGCATTAGGATCATCAGCCCTAACTCTCACCCCATGACATGTGTAAAGCAGCAGAAGTATATAGGAGATGGGGTGAGAGCTAGGACCCACGATCACAATGCACACCCAATGCCGGTTGAAAGGTGGTGAAAGGTCAGTGGCTTCAGCAATTTCCTCACTTTGTCGTGATAACAACTAGCCGATTAAACGAGTTTTGCCTCTATTCCTCTCTTTGAGAATGATAGCGAGAAATAGTGAATGTAATGCAGCAGCGGGCGCCGCGGTGCCCTCTGGGCCCAGCTCCCACCTAATGCGGTGGCGGAACGCGGAGCCCTTTGGGCCGCGGCTCCCGCCACATCATGTTGTGGCATACTAACAGGGACAGCAAGCATAAACAGAAATGCTAACAGTGGCGCACATGGTAACACAAGCGAATGAGAACAGAAAGGTGCGCACATGGTGGCGTGAACAGGAATGGTCTGCCAGTGATGTGTTGTCACATAGTAACATGGTGCCTGCAAACAGAAATGTCAATGGGCATGGTGATGTAAAGTGAAACAGTAAGATAAACAGTACTGTAGACAGAAATGGCAAAAAATAACAGAAACGCAAGCGCAAATGAAAACGCAAAGGATAACGCACATGGTGGCGCAGACGTCAATGGTAAGTGAAACGGGTACGGATCCGCAAGCAGAAAGGGCAACAGTAACAGTAATGTAAGCGGACAGGCTGGTTTTCCCCAAAACCTGCATTAAGAAAGACAGTGAGTACAAATAATGTATGCAAAATAATGAGTATCGGCGCAGAAAATGAGATCTTGGAATACTAAATACATTATATCTCAGGAACCGTATGGCGTAGGAAAAAAAATTAAAAGTCATATTATTTACAACTGTCCCGGCTAATTTGAATCTTAGCCCCCCTAGAGGCTAAGAAAATTTCGACGAAAGTCCATTATCTCCACACCGTTTCGAGATCACAGGCCCTGAAAAGGCGCGGCGACGCCAGTGAATGTTATCCCATGGGAAAAAAGAAAAGTTTGGAGCGCCATAACTTTGCCTCCCTGTAATGTTTTTCACCAAACTACTGAAAGGAACATCTGTGGGCTGTTGGCTGTCTTCCCTCAAATTTCAGGAAAAAAGACCAAACCGTTATTTTGCAGCAGGGCTCAAATGATTTCTGTTAAGTGTTGGGCGCCCGTAATGTTATCCTATGGAAAAACCGTCAATTTGAGTGTCAGAACTTTGCCGCCATGTGCTATTTTTTTCACCAAACTAATGGAAAGGCACATCTGTGTACTGTTGGCTGTCTTCCTCCAAATTTGGAAAAAGACCAAACCATTATTTTGCAGCAGGGTGCCAAAGGATTCCTGTAATGCTTCGGGCACCCTAATGTTATCCTATGGGAAAAACTGTCAACTTTGGAGTGCCATAACTTTGCCGCCATGTAATAATTTTTCAATGCAACACTGAAAGGCACATCTGTGAGATGTTGGCTGCGTCCCCTCCAAATTTCAGCCCAAAACTCCCAACGGTTATTTTGCAGTGCAGTGCCAAAGAATTGCTGTCATTTTCCCACAGACTATAAAATTAGTGTTGCAATTTGCGAAAGCTTTCGCAAAAAAGTTCGACACTTTCGTGAGTACCTAAAGTAATTTTGCGAAAGTATTTTTCCAGAAATTTGAAACATATTTCTGGGTGTTTAACCACAAAATAAAGACATAGCAAGCATCCTCAGGGCCCGAATAGCTAAATACAAAAATAATTACGTTGCTAGAGGGTCTCAAATTTAAATGCCAACCATTTTTCTGATCACCAACTGAAAACAAAATGGTGGATTTGCGAAAGTAACAGGCCCATTTGTGAAAGTAAAAATGCATTTGCAACACTGTCGAACTTTTTAACTTTTTCCCATTGACTTATAATGGGAAACTGTTTCTTGAATAACTTTTGAACCGTTTAATATTTTTTCACCAAATCTTTGAAAGGCACATCGGGGACCCCGCCTGCACGTTCCCTGAAGATTTTGAGCCGGTCACGCAAATCGTACGACCTGTACGTGTGACCATAGAATTCCAGAAAAGCGTAAACGCGCGCACAGATCATGCTTAATAACTCCGCAACCGTATATCCGATCAGTATGAAACTTGGCTTATCCCAAGGCCTATGGGTCTTGATCATACATTCCAAATTTCAGGCAAATCCATGAAACGGTTGCAAAGCTATTAAGGTGCAAAATTTGGGGTTTAACATGGAAATGGCTCCTGAACCTAACTATGGTAGCACTACAGTGCTACCATAATATATCTCACACATATATATATATATATATATATATATATATATATATATATATATGCAGTGGCATGTTTGCACCACTAGAGTTAAGACTGAGTAGGATGTTTATTGTTAACCCCCAATTTTGCACCTTAATGGTTTTGCCCCCATTCGATTGAATTGCATGACAGTTTGCATGTGCAGTCCTGTGGGGGTAGATCTCTTGATGTGCCAACTTTTTTTCTGATAGCACGTGCAGATTCCAGTATCCAGAGAGTGAAAAAAAGGGGATTTTTTTCTGTATTTTTTGCTCTTTTCTTTGTTTTCATCTAGCATCCAGATGGTTTGGAAGTTTGGCCTGAAATTTTCAGTGCAGAAAGGGCTTGGCCCACAGAGGTGATTTTTGCTAGTTTGGTAAAAAATTATGAATCCATTCCAAAGTTATTAATTTTAAAAATGTTGGTTTTGAGCAAGCTTAGTAGGCACTTCAGATTAGCTGCAGAGAACAAAACAAGAACTGGGTCATATGAAAAAGGATCATCTTTTGTGTGAAAAAATCCTTTTTCGAACACTGCCATCTTGTTTTCCATTCTTTTTATTTCCAAAAACCCACATAAATGACATGGTACAGAGATCAATATATGTATGTTGCTCATCTGGACCCCATTAGGTGGATTCTGCATTTAGTTTGTGTAAAAATGACCCCCAAATGTGTGTGTGTGTGTGTGTGTGTGCTTTCATCCTTTTTTGTTACTCGCTTCTGGTTTTTTTTGTGTGTGACCAAATGAAGAAAGAATTTGGCCATACAGAAAAGGATCCCAATAACATCTCACTCTTTTTCCCCTGGTATCTAGTTTATTTGTTTGTTTAAAACTTTATTTTTATACAGGAATATTTGATTAGTGCAAAAACACTGTTTACAATCAAGTCCTGTGTAAATAATACATAAATAACATCAAATACACAAAATACAAAACTCACAATAACAACATAAATAACATTATCCATAACATACACACTCACATTCACTCTGCAAATATTCAAATAGTTTACTTTTAAAACTAACAAGGCTAACTATATTCTGCAAATGCTTAGGCAATTTATTCCATGATGAAGCAAGTCTATTCTGTAATTTCATTTCTCCTACATTACTACAATATTTAAGTAATGGAACCCTATTATCTGAATTTCTTGTACATAGACTATAACTATCCAGGGTCTGCAACTTAATATACTTGACTAATGGATGATTACTTTTGGCATATATTAACCTATGACAATTAATTAACCAGGTATAATTTCTCTGTGCCTCAGGATGCAACCAGTTTAACCTTTCATATAACTTACAATGATGCATTTTATATTCACCCTTAATAATAAATTTGCCTAATCTATAAACTGTTTGATTAACTTTTTTTAACACTCTCTGTGAAGCATTCATATATATTCACTCATAATCAAGTACCGAATTAACATTTGCTTAACAAGTTTTCTCTAGCTAATTTAGGCAATACATTTGTTAATCTTCTAACAGCACCCAATCTTTGATTAACTTGTTTTATCTGCATATCAACATGACTTTCAAATGTCATACCAGAATCAATGTACATACCCAGATACCTGTAACCTTTAACTTCCTCAACTTGAGCGCCATTTATCAAATGAATATTTAACTGTGATTGTTTTTTCAACTTATGCCCCAAACTAAACATCATACACTGGGTTTTCTTTGCATTAATTAGAAGGCCAGAGTTATCCATCCAATTTTCCAATGAGATTAAATCTCTCTCTGCAGCTGTAATTCAACATTTCTCATATTATCTGCAGAAACCAACAGAACTGTATCATCCGCATATAATCTTACCTCCCCATATTTTATTGTTTGCGCCAACTCATTCTCATAGACATTAAACAACAATGGGCCTAGTATCTATCCCTGGGGAACACCATGATTTATTTCCCCAAGGCTTGACACAAAGTCACCATTGATGACACACTGTCTACGATTTGCTAAATATGATGCTATCCATGTTAATGGTCCTTCCTCTAACCCTACTAACCAAAGTCTTTCTAACAATTTTCTATGCTGTACCAAATCAAATGCTTTACTGAGGTCCACAAACACCGCCCCAGTAGCCTTTCCATCATCAAGTGATGTTACCACCAGATTTTAGAAATCCAGTAGGGCGGTGCCCGTGGACCTCCCTACTCTAAACCCATGTTGTTTATCTGTTAATATTTCATTCATTTCCATGTAGTGACAAAAGTTGTGAACGAACACTACATTCCAATATTTTAGATAATATTGGAAGAATCGTAATTGGTCTATAATTAGATGGCATATTACTATCCCCACCCTTAAAAATTGGAATTACCTTTCCCACTTTCCACATATCAGGGACTACTGAACTTGTTAAACTCCAATTCAAAAGATATGTTACTATTGGTGCCAAGATATCCGCACCAATCCTCAAAAATCTAGCTTCAATTCCACCTAAACCACCTGCCTTACTTACATTTAGATTTTGTAGTTGTTTTTTTATTTCAGCTATACTTAAGGGTCTAAAATTAAACTTATCACCTTGCTGTATCCCATACTTCTTTTTTTGTTCAGCAATTAATTCTATTACAGATATATTAGCAGTTTGTTCTTTCGGTGGCAAAATGTCCAGGTCAGGTAATTTGAGAAACTAATGTTTTAATATAGTAGCAATATTGGCTAGATCTTCAATCATACTTCCTTCCTGTAATATACTTTCTACCTTATTGCTTTTATTACTATATTTTAAATCAGAAACAAATTTCCAAAACATTCTTGAATCATTTACTTTCTCAAATCTATTCAAATAATATTTACTCTTCGCCATCCTAATATTCCTTTTACATTTATTTCTCCAACTTTTAAAGCTTTTCCAATCATCTAAATTCTTAGTTTTCCTAGCTTTCTGCCATATTCTATTTCTTACCCTTAATTTCTTTTTTATTTTATCTGAAATCCATGGATCTTCTTTATTTTTCCTCCTTTTCTGTACCATTGGAGCATGTTTATTTATCACTGTCAATAAGGAGTCACTAAATTCCTGTATGGCTAAATTGATATCAGGAATCAAATATAATCTATTCCAATTATAGCCCCAAGTGAATATTTAAATTGAATCTCATTAAATCTTGTGTAGTCCCTTTCCCATTTTATATTCTCTTTTGGAACTGGCAAAATCTGATTCATTATTTTACATATAGTGGGATTATGATCCCCAAGATTTATAGGCAAAACATCCGAAGACTCTATATCCAATTCCTGGGAAACAAATATAAGATCTAAAATAGTTCCGTGATTATTCAAGTGTGTGGTTCTTGTTGGCTTATCAATTAATTGTTTTAACCCTAAACATTCAAAACTCTTTTTTAACCTAATACCTCTAGCCTGTTTCCAATCAGCATTAACGTCACCAGTAAAAACTATCCTTTTATCCTTTACTTTGACCAAAAGAAAGTCTGTAAGTGAATCAAAATGTTTAAGTTTTGTTTTGGGGGGAGCATACAACACTCCCACAATCAGTTTAATTTTAAGCAAATCAATTACTAAACAGTCTATTCCTTCATGACACTCTGATACTAACACCTTATAAGGACCAAGATTATCTTTCAAGTATAACATTACCCCTCCACCCCTCATTTTCCTATCTGTTCTTTCCACTCTATACCCCTTTAAATTAATTTCATCATTCCCAATACCCAAATGTAGCCATGTTTCTGATATAACAATTACATCATATTCTTTATCTGATACCCAAGCTCTAAAATCATCCATTTTATATACAACACTTCTTGTATTCTCATGATAAAAAGTAATAATGCCTCCCTTCTTTGGACCTGGATTAGCCTCTATATCCTCACTTTGCATCAATAAAAGTATGCAAAGCAAACTTCCAACACTTATACTATTTATTCTGTTATTAAACTGTATTACACTTGCTTGTTTTATATACCTACGTTTTTCATTAGCAAAATGATTCCTCCTTGCATAAAGATTATTTATTTCAGGGTAAAATCCCAACCCCAAGGTAACAAAACCCAGACCCTTACTAACACTATTGCAAACCTTTTTTTGCCCTTTAAGATTAACCACATATACTCCCCATAATATCCAACCACCCACAAACAGATACATATATAATCTCATAGAGCAGCTATTTGAATTCAATTTAAGTTTAAAATTTTCTTACCCCAAGTGGCGCTCTCGCCACTCACAACACTCGCGCTACGCTCACGCTAGCGAGCAGTGCCGTTTTTTTCAAGGGCTCAAGTCCCTCCTCCCTGAGTGACCTCACAGGACACTCCCCAAGCCCACCTACGTGTACTGCAGTTCAAGAAACCAGCTGTACCACAGAAAAAAGCAATAGTCTCTCACACTTGTTGCCTTTTCAGTCACAGTAGCAGGATCACTTCAGCAGGTTAGAAGCAGGCAGAATTAAAGTGCTGATAATGCTGGTAATGCCGCTAGTGGTACCCTCCTACCCTCAGATTGCCATCTCTATATTTTTCAGTGTTTCCCTGGTGTCTAGTGCACCCCCACCCTCCAATCTCCTATCCCTGTTATACAGTATAGACCATGCTTGCTATATTAGACTGTTTGAAGAGCAGTAAAAGCTTGACAAAATTAGACATCTATTCTAAATCCACATCTGCATTTGGCATACAAAAGAGGATGCCAGGCAAGATTTTGTCCAGGACTGAGCCATAAAAAACTCAGAAAAGCTAAGAAAGCCAATACTGATCATGCCACTCAGATCTGGTTCACACAACAAAGGTGTAATTGTGTACCCTTCTGGTTCCTTGATTTGTGAGATGGCAGAACAGTTTCAGAAGCAACTGTATGGGGACATTCATACATCCAAACTTTTCATTGAGTGACTTAGGAGATTTCAACACAGGCATGGAATTTTTCATGTCTGTTTAACCAAGCAGCAGTGACTGAGTGATAACAAAGCTGCTAGAATTTTGCTGCCACACCTAAAAAAGCATGATGATTGCCAAAGAAGCAAGTTTACAACTGTGATGAAAATATACCTATTCTTGTGCTGCTTGCCCAATGTTACATTGACTGTTAAAAGTGAATTGAACACCTTCAAGGGATTTAATGTTAGAAAGGATAGAATCACAATGTTCTGCAAAAACAGCACAGCTACCCGTAAAGTTACCCCCAACTAGAAATTTTAAAAATTCCCTATGTCTACACCATGTTAATGTTACTACACTTTCAGTTGACTGTTTTAATGACACAAAAGGCTACTCCAGGAAGGTGCACTGTCCCTGGCCAAACCTCTGACCTGGATCATCAACAGGTCTTTACTTGAAGGGTACGTTCCATGCCAGTGGAAGGCTGCCAACGTGGTCCCCATTTACAAGAGTGGCTCTCGTGAACAAATTGGCAATTACTGGCCCATCTCCCTGGTGTGTACCCTGGCCAAACTGCAAGAAAGACTAGTTTGTGGGCAACTGAGAGACTACCTGGAGCTCCACCAAATCCTAGCCCCTTCACATCATGGCTTTTGGGCAAACCATGGAACAGACACGGCACTCATCAAACTCACAGTGGACCTATTCAGGGCAATGAATGAGGGCATGTCGACAGGTGCTATCTTCATAGACCTGTTCAAGGCATTTGACCTTGTGGACCACAACCTTCTTCTTACTAAGCTTCAAGGCATTGGGCTTGATTCCCAGGCCCTAAACTGGTTCAAGAGCAACCTCTCAGGCTGCTCTCAGAGGGTCATTTGGAAGGCAGAGCTTTCCTCCACTTTACCCATCAAGGAGGGTGTGCCTCAGGTCTCAGTTCTTGGCCTCATCATAGAAACATAGAAACATAGAAGTTGATGGCAGATAAGGACCGCAAGGCCCATCCAGTCTGCCCATTTCTTTTTCTACCTTATAAATGTGCCATCGGCCTTTGCTCTGTCAGTGACCTATCTATTCATAGTCATTTGTATTGCTCCCTTATGCCTATCCCATGCCTGTTTGAAGCCCTGCACTGTATTCATAGCCACCACTTCTTGTGGTAAGCTATTCCATGCATCTACCACCCTTTCTGTGAAAAGAATTTCCTCACATTCCCCTTAATCGGCCTCCTCTAATCTCATGCTGTGTCCTCTTGTCCTGCTATTTTTCTTATATTTAAACATGTTAGACTCTTTCACCTTGTTTATGCCCTTAAGGTGTTTAAATGTCTCGATCATATCACCTCTCTCCCTCCTTTGCTCAAGGGTATACATATTGAGGTCCGTTAATCTGTCCTCCTTATGTCTTCTGATGCAGTCCCTGCACCATTTTGGTTGCCCTTCTCTGGACTGCCTCAATTTGGTTAATGTCCTTGTGAAGGTGTGGCCTCCAATACTGCACACAGTACTCCAGATGGGGCCTAACCAATGTCTTGTACAGAGGATTATTACCTCCCTCTTACGACTTGTGATACCCCTACTAATACACCTAACACCCCCCTAGCCTTACCTCGCTTTAGGGTCTGCTTGGATGATTTTAGGTCATCAGTGATGATGATGCCCAAGTCTCTTTCTTCCTTTGTGACTGCTAGCAACTCCTCCCAGCCTATAAGTTGCTTCAGGTTTCTCTCCTATGTGCATGATTTTGCACTTCTTTGCATTAAATCCCAGTTGCCACTCTTCTGACCATTTTGCTAGTTTATCCAGATCTCTTCTCATTCTGCCCACCCATCTGGATCATCTACTCTGTTGCAGATCTTGGTGTCATCTGCAAACAGACAAGCCTTACCCTCTAGTCCATCTGCAAGGTCACTAATGAAGATGTTGAATAGGACTGGCCCAGGACTGATCCCTGAGGTACCCCACTTGTGACTTGCATCTCTTCTGACTGTATACCATTTACCACCACTCTCTGTTTTCTGCCAGTCAACCAGTTTGCCACCCAGTTGACCAACTTCTGACCCACCCCGAGCCTACCTAACTTATTTATCAATCTTCTATGTGGAACAGTGTCAAAAGCTTTGCTGAAGTCAAGGTAGGCTACATCAACTGCTCCCCCTTGGTCCACCACTCTGGTTACCCAGTCAAAGAAATCTATGAGATTAGTTTGACAGGACCTTCCTTTTGTAAACCCATGCTGTCTTGGATCCTGTGCCCCTATGGATTCCAGGTGTTGCACTATCCTTTCCTTAAGGAGTGCCTCCATAATCTTGCCCACTACTGAGGTAAGACTGACTGGTCTGTAGTTCCCGCCTCCTCCTGCTACCACTCTTGTGGGCGGGATCACAAACCCTTCTCAGTCTTCTGGGACCTCTCCTGTGCTCAGAGACTCACTAAACAATTCTGCTAATGGCTCTGCTAGTTCCTCCTTTAGCTCCTTAAGTACCCTGGGATGTATGCCATCAGGTCCCATTGCCTTATCCACTGGCTTAGCAAGCTCTTGTAGGACCCTTTCTTTTGTGAAGGGAGTAGTGCTCACCTCCCTCCCCCCTGTGTCCATGATGCTGAGCTGTGGGCCCTGCCCTGCCTTCTCTTCAGTAAATACTGAGCAAAAGTATCTATTTAGGATAGATGCCTTTACAGGGTCCTCCTCCTCACATGCTCCCTTTTCTCCATTAAGCTTAGCAATACCCCCTCTGGACTTTCTCCTTTCACTAATGTATCTATAGAAAGTCTTGTCACCTTCTTTTACTGTTCGTGCTAGTGTTTCCTCAGTTTGGGACTTTGCCTGCCTTACTGCCTTACCTGCTTCCCTTAGGGCAGTTTGGTATGCCTCCCTATCTTCATCCGCTGTGTTCCCTTATATTTCCTGAAGGCCAGCCTTTTGGCTCTGACCTTTTCTGCTACTGTATTTGAGAACCAAAGTGGTTTCCTTCTTCTTTTGCACTTCCTTTTCTGTCTAACACAATGGGATGTTGCTTCAAATATTGTATCCTTAATGCTTGCCCTTGCCTATACCTCCTCACCTGTGTTTCTTTTTGCCAGGGCTAGCTTAACTCTGTTGGCCATCTTATCAAAGTCAGCTCCTCTGAAGTCCCATATTTTTGCCTTGGAATGGGATGATTTAGAAGTAGTAGCCAAATTGAACCACACCATGTGATGGTCACTGGCCCTCAGGTGACCTTCTACCTGGAGATCTGTGATCCCTTCTTTGTTAGTCAGTACTAGATCTAGGATAGCCCTGTCTCTTGTGGGTTGCTGTACCAGTTGTTTGAGGCCCTCCCTGCAGGGAATCCACTATGAGTCTAGTTCTGGCAGATGTTCCTGCTATTATTGACCAATCTGTATCTGGCATGTTGAAGTCTCCATTATCAGAACCTCCCTTTAGCTGTCATGTTTTGTATATCTTCTAACAGTAATGTGTCTATGTCCTCCCTCTGGTCTGGGGCCTGTAGACAACCCCAGTTCTTATGCTGTCCCATTTCCTGTTTCCAGGGTGACCCACAGTTCTTCTGGCTCCTTATGTGTATTCTGAATTTCTGTAGCTTTGATATTTTCATTAACATACAGGGCCCTCCTCCCCCTTTTGCACCTCGGTCTCTTCGAACAATACATGGCAGGTACTGAAGTCTCCCAAGTGTGGTTACTGGTAAACCACGTCTCACTAGTGCTACTATGTCCAGTTTAGCCTCTGACATTATTGCCTGCAGGTCTGGGATCTTATTTCCCAGGCTGTGAGCATTGTGTACATGATTTTCCATTGGCCAGATTTTGGTGTGTTAGTTGTTGGGTGAAGTTTGGCATTACCCTTGTGCATCGTATGGGAGACAAACCTTTTCTTACCTGGTGATGCAAATGAGCAGCAAACCGCTGAATTCCTGTTTGACCACTAGCTGAGGGAGGTGTTCTTCCATTCAACGTGTAGGTGCTGCACCCTCTCCCCATTGCTAGTTTAAATATTCTGCAAAGACGTCAAACTTCTGCTCCAATGCACTGACTCCCTCTTTAGTCAGATGCAGTCCATCAAATTTAAGAACTTTCGCTCCCAGAACTGTTGCCAGTTCCTACAAATCTGTGTCCTTTTCCTGGCACCAGTCCTTGAGCCACGTGTTTAGCTCCCTATCTCCCTTCTCTGACCTTCCGTCCATCTGCTCCTTCTCCCAGACTGGCAGGATCTCAGAGAAGGAGACGTCGGACGAAATAGATGATAGTTTGTCACCAGCTTAGTCAGGTGTTCCTTGGTCTCCACAACTGACCGGCTGGCGAGATCATTAGTCCCTATGTGTACTAGGACATCAATGTTTTCTCCTGCTTTGTGAACAATTTTAGCAATGCGGTCAGTGTCTCTCCATGCTGATGTACCTGGGAGACATCTGACCATCACCCCTGGCTGGAGATGGGTATCAACTCCCCGAATCATGGAGTCTCCTATGATCAGAAGTTTTTTGGATTTCCTTTGTGCTTGTTTAGGTTTGGTTCCTGATTTGGGTGAGTATTGTTGTGCTAGCTCCTGTGCGCGGTGTCCTGCTCTGCAGTGTCTTCTGCCTCTTTATTTGATTTCAGAGATAGAGGCAGATACCTGTTTAGTGTTTATATGGTTTTGGAGGTAATGTGTTGGAGAGCAGAGAGTGATGGGGCACCTGATTTGCTCCTCCTAACCACCTGCCAACCTCCTGGACCAACTACCCTCTGCAGTCGAGGTTTTTCTGTTGGATGTTGGGGAAATGGCGGGTGGTTCTTATAATGTATTTCCTCTTGAATATGAAATTTGAGGCGTGCAATCTCTGCCCATGCTGCCCGGGCTGAGACCTAAGATCTCAAAGGCCCAGCATGTGGGACAGTGTCCTAAATCCTGTAAGACCGTCCTTCTGAAAATTGTTCCACAGTACCTGCAGTTAATGAAATCCATTCCAAATAAGTTGCTGGGTTTGTAACCTAGTCAGAGTACTTAGAAGGAAAAAAAAAAGGAAAAAAATGCAAGTAATGGATTAATTGTGCTTTGTTTAACTTGTAACTTCCCCTGCCTAAAAAGAAGAACCACGGACGAAAGAACAAGGAGGTAAGAGCAGAAACAATCAGTCAACAACAAATGCAGTGACCCTGTTCTCTCTCTTCACAAATGACCTAAGCCAGCACTGTGGGGATAGCTCAGAAGTTCAATACACAGATGATAATGTCATCTTCTGAGCCAGGTCCACACCTCATGATCTGGGCCCTCTCCTACAAGGGGACCTAAACACACTCAAGACCTGGCTCACATAAAACAGAATGATCCTCAACACAGCAAAAACAAAATCCATGCTGTTTGGTCCTAGATCCCGTGGCCAGAATCGGTCCAATTCCCTAAAACTTACTACCTTTGGGGATAAACGAATAGATGTAGTTGACAACATAAAATACCTAGGGCTAACTGTTGACCAGGATCTCACCTTTAAGCCCCACGTTGACCAGGTAACAAGGTCTATCCACGTCAAACTTGGCACCATGTACAGGCTAAAAAAACAATTTATCCCAGATGCTAGATGAGCAATCGCCTCCAGTGTCTTCCTACCCACATTAACCTATGCTGCCCCGGTAATCCAGGATATGGCAAAGGGTGAGGTTAGCAGGCTTCAGGTCCTGTACAACAAGGTCATGAGGTTTGCGACAATGTGTCAACCAAGAAGCCACCCCTGTATCCACTAGCCCATCTGTAATGGTCTTCTTTTGAGGCTCGTCTACAGTATTCCCTGCTCTGCCATGCATATAAATTGCAGAGCCCGGCGGCCCCACCAAGCCTAACAGGAATAATCATGGCTAAGCCTAACCCTCAAATGCTCAAGACATCAGGTCAGTCCCTACTGGCAATCCGAAGAATCAAGACTCACAAGGGAAGCAACTTCTTCGCTCTCACAGCCCCTAAATTATGGAACACTCTCCCACCTCTAGTACAGGAAGCCCCTCACTACCAATCTTTCACACTAGGCTTAAGTCCCATTTGCTCAGGACAAACTCATGCCACTGTGAGGGTATAGGATAATCACCCCGATCCTAATCACAACACTCATCCCCCCTCTCTTCTCACCTTAACCTACATTAAATCATGCCTTAAATCCTTAAATCTTTCAAGTGTTGCTCTTATGGTCTATGATTTGAATAATTGCCTGTACTGTTATCCTCATCATCTTGTCTACTTTTCGTAACCCTGTATCCCCTGACTGTATGTATTGTATTGCTTCTGGATCACCGGATTGTATGTATTGTATTGCTTCTGTTCCCTGGGTTGCCCCTGAAAAAGGGACCTTCATGGGCCCAGTGGGCCTACCCGGTTATCAAAATTCAATAAAAAAATAAAAAAATTAAAGCCCATCTTATCCATAGTCCTGTTGTTCTCTCTTTTTTAGCTTTCACAAAATAATACTGCTGTAACTGAATTTAAAAGCCTTGACTTTTGAGGCTGACCCTTTGCCCCACTACAGGTGTTCTTCTACTCATTCATTTGATTCCAACCCACATATTATATTTAAATGGTCTCTATACTGATGCAGGCTGGAAGACAATTTAAGCTATATAATTCTCTTTAAGGTCAGATAATTACCAGCTGATAAATTTGCTCATGATCTTAAAAAATATATATCCCTCAATATAATCTCCCAACCTCACCCCCACACCCACTAACACCACATTAACCAGGATTGCACCAACTGTATCCATACCCAGTGAAGAGTATCATGTTCTGTTAGTGTTCACTTGGCTTCCACTGAACTACTCTCAACTCCCAACATTTGAAAAACAAAAAACAGTTAGTTATTAAGTAATGCAGATGATGACTGTCTGCATCCATCCTTCATTACTGACTGCCATTATATTACAGCAGGAACACCACCATTGTTTACTGCTCCTCATGCTCATTGATTTCCTGCCATGTACTTATATTCAACCTGATTGATTCAAACTGTAATTTTTAAAAAGACTCTGCTTAATTGTTATGTTTTACTGTATATCTTGAATAGTATATCTGTTTCTGTCATGTGTATTGTATATTTACCTGATGCAGATGTGCCACTGGAGACCTCAGCGCACCTTGTAGCTAAGCTGTAAAACCTGCAGTTACAAACTGGAAAACATGACTGTGGCTTTACTTTCATGCCAAGACACAAATAATATAAGTGCATAAATATCTGTATTTAAACAGAAATTGGAGATTCCTGTAGGCCATTGTCCTCCAAGAAGATCAACAGCCTCTCCTTTAGGATTGTCTCCATGAGTTTCCCCACAATTGGTGTGAGGCTCGCTGACCTGTAGTTGCCTGTCTTGTCCCTTGGGCCACTTTTGTGAATGGGCTCCACATGGGCCGTCCTCCAGTATTGTGGTATGCATCTTGTGTCCAGGGAGGAACAGGTCAGTCAGTGGTCCTGCTAGGATCTCTGCTTGCTCTCTGAGTACCCTAACGTGAATGCCATTTGGTCCCAGTGCCTTGTACACCCTTAGTGCCCCCCATCCTTCCATAACCCTGTCTTCTGCAATCCCTACATCAGTCACCCTCTCCCCCACTGCCTACCCTACCCACCTGGGGTATCTGCTCCAATTTCTCCTCTGTGAACACAGAGCAGAAGTTTTCATTTAATGCCTCTGCCTGACCCCCACCCTTCTACACCCACCCTCCGTCCTTCCTAATCCTCACAATCTGGTCTTTGTTCTTCCTTTTTTCTTTAATGTATCTGAAGAAATCCTTCTCTCCTTCCTTAATACCCTGTGCCAGTCTGAGGTCTCTTGAGACCTTGGCCATTCTGACAAGCCTGGTAACCTCCCTGGACTTTTTCTTATACTCATCCTTATCAATCCCCATCCAATTTCTTCAGTTTCCAAAATTCCTTTCTCTTGGCCCTTACCCCCTCCATAACCTGTCTAGTCACCCACCTGGGCTTCTTTGCCCTTCCCTTCTTATTCAGTGTCTTTGTACACATCCCAGTGGCCTCCTTCAGCCCTCTTTTAATAATATATCACTTTAGACTAGCATCCATGTCTTGACGAATGCCTGCCAGATACTTACTCAGAATTTCCCCCATCCTATCAAAGTCTGCCCCTTTAAAAACAATCACCCTGGTCCCTGTACCCCCTGTTTTCCTACTCATATTGAGTATGAACCACACCGAGTGGTGGTCACTCCCAGCCAGAGGGTCCTCTGTCCCCCAGATCCCTTATAGCCTCTCCATTTGAAAGTACCAGGTCCAGAGCCTCTCCAATCTAGTCAGCTCATGTACCAATTGTACCAGGAAGCTGTCCTGGAATGCCTCTAGTATGACCTGCTCTCTTGTGCTTCTGGTGGTTGGAGTACTCCAATCCACCCCAGGTAGATTGAAGTCCCCCACCACCACTGTGTTCCCCCTCCTACAGATCCTTCTGATTTGCTCAGCTAGCACTCTGTCCTGGTCCTCCCCTTGTGCTGGGGGGTCTGTATACTACCCCCAACCTCAGTGCCCTACCTCTTGAGTCCTGAAACTGCATCCATAGGGCCTCTGTTCTGCCTTTCTCCCCCTCCTCCCTTATACACTTTATGCTTTCTCCTACATAGATTGCCACACACACCCTTTCCCTTTAGTCCTAACCTTCCTGAATAGTCTGTACCCTGGAATCATCATATCCCAGTTCTGGTACTGGGTAGTCCACGTTTTCTGTGATGGCCACAATCTCCATGCTCCTCACTGCCAAGAGAGCATGCAACTCAGCTGACTTATTGCCTACACTCATTGCATTCCATGTGACCACCCTCCACCCCATTTCCTTCCTTGACTTATCCTAGGTTCCCCCTTCCCCCTTTACCCTTAGCTTCCTTCTCTGACCTACCTCTGTCCCTTGTGCCTGCCCCACCCTCCCCCTTTCCTGCCCCCTCCTGGAAATCCTTCCCCCCCTTCTCCTCCACCAATGTTGCCAGGACCGCAAACCTATTACCTGTCCCCACTGCCTTCCTGTGCATTGGTTCTTCCCTCCTGACTGTGGCCCACCCCACAGTACCTGGTCTCCTGTTCAGTTTGCTCCCACACCCTCCTCTCTCGATCTGATGTTCTTTCCATGTGATTCCCTCATGTTATTCTCTCAGGGTGACCCTTTTGACCCTTTTGCCCCTGCAGCCCCCCCTCCCATCCTCTCCAACTCCTTACCCAGCCACAGCACCTCCTCCTCAAGCCTTCTCAGCCTGTGACAGATTGAATACCCTCCGGGCTTCCACAAAATGTTCATCCAAACTGCACCCCCCACATCCATTACTGCCCAATATTCTACAAATGTTTAGTCAGTATTTAACTAACAGGAAAGGACAGTACCAAAAGTAATACAGTACTACCAATAAGTTTTTACAACCAGTACTATTTGTACATTTTTAACTAAACCCGTCCCCCAAAATAAACTTACAGGACAGTAAAAGAAAAGAACACAGCACCACCTATGTTTTTAACTAGTCCACCCCCCAAAATTAAACTAACATGACAGTGAAAGAAAAGAACACAGTACCACCTATTACTTGCCTGCCTATGGTACCTTGACTACTAAATGACTCACTACTATAAAAACAGTGTCTGATGCCAAAATACAACTTAAGATGCCACTACAAAAAATGTCACATGCCAACATACACTTTAAGATGCCATACTCTAGCCCTCCCCCTCTGTATACAAAGTAGTGCCAGACAGACTCACCATCTGCATTCAGCATGGGTCCTCAATGTCAAAGCAGCATTCTGCTACTTCCTGGTCCCCTTCTGTGTATGTGCCTTCCCCTAGAAGGTGGCACCTTCTATTGCCCTCCATCCCCTGTCTCCTTGCTGCTCCTTGAAACTGACTCCTCCTACCTCGACCATTTAATAAAAGTCAGGGACAGGGTGGGTAAGCATGCTGAAAACCCTCTTTCTTTGGGCTTTCTCCCTGCTGCTACTCTTCAGTAGCTCCTGCCACCTAATTCAAGCTGTGGATGCTGCTCCTTCTATCCCCTCAACCCAAGCAGCTTCTGCCGCACAACTCAGGCCACAGTTGTGGCTTTCCCTGGCCCCAACGCTGCTTGTGACACTCACCAGCCACCCAAGTGCCCACTCAGCTCCTGCCACATGACTCAGGCCACAGATGCATCTTTCTCCTGGCCCCAAATGATACTAACAGCACTCACCACCTGCCCAAGCACCCACTTGGCTCCTGCTGCATGACTCAGGCCACAGATGCGGCTCTCTCCCGGCCCCCCAACTTTGCTTGTGGCACTCACCACCCACCCAAGCCCCCACTCAGATAACCCCATGAATGTGATATGATGTTACAGTATAGATACAGAGCTTTTTAGACATGAGAATGGACACTGAGGGAGAATGTTAGGGGAAGGGAGGTTGGTAAAACAAACTTCAGTATCTGTAGACAGCTGCCAGGAAACAAAATTATGGGACTTCCCAAAAAGATCCATTAAAGTCTGCTGTAGTTTTTACTGTAATGGAAAAATAAATTATGAGTATACAACAAATGATTCAACACAAGGTGCAATGAAACAACATACAGATATAGGACGTGACAGGATTTTACTGAAGTGCTGCAGTGCTGATCTCATCTTGTGAAGTGGAATTTAGAAAGGTTGGAGAGTATATGTGTGTGTGTCTGAGGAGGGAGTGGGCATAAAACAGACTACATTCTTGATAAGTTCTTGACTGGTAGATTAAAATTATGAGACTTAAAATGATCATGAAATTGTGTTGTACTTCTATTATAATCATGCTACAGTGATACAGTATGTTTACAAGAGCCATAGTTACTCACTGTCACTGACTGTGCATGCATGTATTTGACAGGACTTTTCTGTGATGCTTCAGCACTGATTATTTTGTATCTTCACATATTCACAGATTTAATTCAAATTAATTCCAAGGATGGTAAAAAAGGTTATGTTTGATACATAATCAAAAAATAATTTGTCAGTATTAAAGGTTTCCATCACTGCAGTCTATGGCCCAGATATTTAAAGGGGTTGCACATGGCACAACAGGGTTGCACCATGCAGCTTAATCCACCACTCACGATATTCAAAGGGTCAGTTTGCACGCGTAACTCCCGATGCCGGGGCATCTTTTAATGCATGCGACAGATGCAGGGGCGGCGCTCCACATTGGCGTATAACATCCTGATTATTCTCAGCCCAGGATGTATGTGCTTATGCTGGCACAACCCTGCAGTGCACCACATGGGGCTCAAAGTTGAGCCTATGAGGAGGGAACAATGTCCAGCAACCCAAAGGTGGGCCGCTGTATTGCAGGGGACAATACAGCAGCCACCAGCCATGGGTGGCCACTCGCCCACCCAGAACACCATTCACAAGCACACACATATCCCTGGTAGTCCAGTGGACCCCTTCCCATGTCCCAATGCCCCGATAACTAATATGTGAGACTGTCCGTGGTAGTCTAGTGGCCCCCCTGCCCACTCGAGTCCCCCATAACCATTCTGTGAGCCTGTCACTGGTAGTCTGGTGGCCCCCCTTCCTCCCATGTCCCCGATTGCCAGTCTAGTATCAGTACCCATGTCCCTGGTAGTCTAGTGGTACTTCCATACCCATTGCCGCAGTCACAGTACAGCACCATATCATCTATCCCAGGTGATCCAATGGCACCCCACCCTCCCACCCACACAGCACCCCTTGACTACCCTGCTCCCCATCATGGGTGTGCAGCTGCTGCTGCCGCATACTGCCCAGCCGACCACTGAATGACAGTTACAGTACAGACTGTAAGCCCATTGATCCACAGAGTGAAACAAAGGGTTTGCAGGGCGTACTGTACTAGACAGTTCCAAATATGTGAATGACTTCATTCACATATTCGGGACTGTCTAGTACAGTATGTGCTGCAAGCCCATTGGTTCACACTGTGAACAGATGGGCTTACAGCCCATACTGTAACTGTCATTGGCAGGTAGACCAGGCAGTATGTGGTGGTTGCGTTCACCTGCCAAATGACAGGGAGAGTGGGTGGGCAAGGGTACTGTGTGGTGGATGGGTGGGGTGCCACTGGATCACCAGGGATAGATGATATTGCATTGTACCATGATCACAGCAATGGGTAGGGGGTGCCACTAGACTACCAATGACAGGCTCACAGAATGGTTATCAGGGAATTGGGTGGGCGGGGGGCCACTAGACTACCAGGGACTGGCTCAGGGAATGGTTATTGAGGAATCGCATGGGTGGGGGTGCCACTAGACTACCAGGAACAGGCTCACAGTATGGTTATCGGGGAATCAGGTGGGCAGAGGGGGCACTGGACTACCAGGGCTATCTTTCATAATGTTTACCATGTGATCATGGCTATGGGGCAGGGTATGCCCTGGGATCCCCACAGCACACACCATGATGTGCAGGGTGCCAGGCACAAGTTGCTGGCTTGCCCTGCGCAAGGCATGCAAATGGGGCCATAACAACATGCAAATGGCCCCATTTGTGCTTTGCATATTTTATGGCCTCATTTGCATGCCTCTTGCTGAATATTATGGGTGATGCACCTAACACAACTGCACTTGCACTGGCACATCCCTGTGTTCCCTATCTGTGGCTTGCACTGGCTCAGTGCCACTGTGCCAGGCACAGTATGTGTGCTGACCTTGTAATATTCAATGGTGCTGTGCCATGGTGCATCACCGTTGAATATCACCTGGTCCTGGCCCCAGTGCATCCCAGTTGTGCTGCGCCCAGGCTTGCACCCCTGCCGGTGCAGTCTGAATATGTGGGCCATTGTATAACTCAGTAGGACCCACAAGAAGGAGGGGTTTGGCATGGGATATGGTGGTTGACAAGAACAAACATTAATCTCTACATAGCATTTAAAATAAGAATACCAGTATGTGATCCTCAAAATATTGAAAACTGGCAATTATGGTATTTGCACATGATGTTGACCTGATTTTTTTTTTCAAATTGAGTAATACAGTACAATGTTTCAAAGAAAGACCATTTTACAACAAAGCCTTAGCAAAAAAAAAAGAAAAACATTTTCTGTACTTCACTTTTTATGTTTACTTGAGCGCATGCACAAGAAACATTATGCAGCAGCTTAGGAGAGAAGTGGGTTGTGGAGGTGCAGCACTGTGGCAGCCAATGGAGGCACTACATTTGGGAGCTTGGCACTAGTGGACCAATAGATGCACAGTGTGCCAATGACACTGGCTTCCAAAAGTGCCACCAAGTTGAAATGTTTTCACCGCTGCAATGAGGGCCGCCTCGTCATTGCAGCATCAGCCATTCCGCTGCAATGAGGGAGTGACCTGTCATTGCAGGGCAATACCTTCCCAAGCGTAACAATTGAATTAAACATGGCAGTGGTTTGCCGCCACCTCTCAGCCCCATGAAAGCTGGCTGGGGATGGCCAATCCCCCCTTTCGGCAGCCCCTGACCCAGTTAATTTGCTAACGGGAGAGCCCACTCCCCATCGACATGATGTAACTCCCTCCAACAAATGTTGTGTGCCGAGGGGGTGACCAATCCCCCTCGGCATCATGGCCCCCAAAAACAGTCGTTCTTTGCTGACAGAGGGTCTAATCCCCGTCAGCTTCAGTACCCTCACCCCAAAAAGGTAGGTGGCAGACTAGGAGCCAACCCCAGTGTGCTGGAAACAAGCCTGGAAAAAAAAACCTTCCCGAAATGTCTTTTTATTTTTCTTTAATCTCCCTGAAACAAAGGAAATGGTCCCACTCCGGTCGACGTCCTCTCCCCCCTAACCTGCACCCACCCACCCACTGAGCACCCAACCTCCCTACACCCCCGCTCACCCATACTTACCTCTGGAGCCTGGCAGATGATCTTCGGTGGACTGGGAACACGTCTGCACTCTACAAAGCCAACCGCGAAGTAAAGAAATGCCAGTAAGCTGTATAATGGTGTAAATAGGTTTTTTCAGCTTTGGTGCATATCTCAGGCATTTTGGGGAATTTTGGCAACAAGTTTTCAACATGGGGTTATTGGGATCCCTCCTCATGAATTCAGGCACTGTCATGGCATTATTCAGTACAAAAAGGTGATTTCACGGTCACTGCACAGAATCACTTTCCGGGATCAAGTAATAAAATGACAGTGCCAGTGTTCATGAGGTGGACTCTCAAAAAGCTTATGTTGCAAATTTGGTGAAAAAGTCAAAAAAATGACTGTTTCATCAGCATGCCTTGCGCAGTTTCCACGCATGCTCATAACTTCGTGAATTTGTAATATTTTCACTCCAAATTTTCAACATTGGCATTTTTCCACACTTCCTTATGAACAGTACAGCTGTCATTTTTCACATCCTGACTGAAATGTGGTTCTGCACTACCAGCACAGAATAGCGTGATCACTGTGGGAAATCAGTGTTTGGGACACATTAAGAAAATCACAGTCACACTGTTCATGAGCAGAGGTGCTAAAATGCCTATGTTGAAAATTTGGTGACGAAAGTCCATAAAATGACTGTGTTACGAGCATGTGTTGTACAGTTTCCACGCATGCTCATAAATTCACAAATTTGTAATATTTTCACTCCAGATTTTCAACATTGCCATTTTTCAACACCTCCTTATGAACAGTACAGCTGTCATTTTTCACATCCTGGCCAAAATGTGTTTTCACACTTCCGGCGCAGAATAGCATGGTGGCTGTGGAAAGTCAGTGTTTGGGACAGATTAAAAACAAATCTCAGTGACACTGTTCATGAGCAGAGGTGCTAAAATGCCTATGTTGAAAATTTAGTGACAAAAGTCAATGAAATTACTGTGTTATGAGTGTACATTGCACAGTTTCCATGCACCCTTGTAATTACACGCATTTGTAATATTTTCACTCCAAATCTTCAACATTGCCAGTTTTTCACACCTCCTTATGAACAGTACAGCTATCATTTTTCATATCCTGCCCGGAATATGCATTTACACATCTGGCACAGAATAGCGCAGTAGTTGTGGGAAATCAATGTTCTGGACAGATTAAGAAAATCATAGTGACACTGTTCATGAGCAGAGGTCACAAAATGCCTATGTTGAAAATTTTATGAAAAAATTCCACTAAATGACTGTGTTACGCACATGCGTTGCGCAGTTTCCACATAAGCCCAGAAGTTCGAGTATTTTTAATATTTTCACTACAGATTTTCAACATTGCCATCTCTTCACAGCTCCCTATGAATGGTACAGCTGTCATTCTTCACGTTCTGCCCAATCTGTGTTTTCATACATCTGGCGTAGAATGGCACGGTCACCATGAGAACTCAAAGTTCGGGACACATTAACAAAATCACAGTGCCACTGTTCATGAGAAGAGATCCCAAATGCTTTCATAAGGTGGGGGTCACAAAAAGGCCATATTGAAAATTTGTAGTGTAAATACCAACAAACACCTGGGGCGTTAGGGTGTTTAACCATAACGTCCCACCCTGTACAGACTGACAGGCATCAGGGGTGTGCCTTTGGATTGCCGACTGTAATGCTCATGCCATTACACCCCACCCCCACCCTGCAGCCAGTGACAGGTATCGAGGTGTGCTTTGAACTCTTCGCCCCACAGTTCACCTTGTTCTCCTATACCGCCATTTGGATGAGACGTTAAACTGAGGTCCCATCTGCCTGGATTGGTGGTAGTTCAGCTGGATGTTAAAGATCCCATGGCACTTATCGAAAGAGTAGGGAATTTCCTCGGTGTCCTGGCCAAATTTCCCTCATTCACTAAAAATACCACCAACAGCTTAATCTGGTTCAAGGTCAATTGGCATTCATCTGTATCCCCCTTCCCCGGGTCATGCCTGAAAATAGGCAGGATTTTTCTAGTGCACTTACCCGGTCAACAAAAACTAAAATAAAAAAAATTAAAAATACTGCACCCATTTCAGTGTATGTCCCTATGGAATGGAGTGACTGTACAGCCAAACACCACAAGAAACACCTCAACACGTGTCAGTGTCTGCAGGATAGGGTGAAGTGAAATGGCATGAACGTAATGGGCGACGATCCAAACACATACCCCAATGCCTGTCCATTTCTGCAGGGTGGAGATGGGGTTGAAGTGAAGTTCAATACTCCACTGCCATTCTTATTCTGCATCTAACTACTGCATTTCCAATGCTAATACCAGCAAGCAAACATTCAATCAATCAATCAATCAATCAATCACTTTATTTAACCAGGCATACATTGACAGATGCTTGCTAAAATTAGGGACAAGGAAGAAAAACTCTACAGTAATACTATTACCAGTGTTATATCTAGTTCAGTATAAAACACTTCAACCAATTCAGCTATTACAGAAAAAACATCAAGCAACCTGAAGATTCCAAGCATTAAAATCAGATGGAAATGATCTGAGCAGACCAAGGTGCATCAGTCTCCAACACTGGGTAAGTTATTTCGCATGACAGCTGCTTTCCATTTACTAATTGCAAATTTATCTTTAGGGAATCTAAAAAAGAAATCCCAAGGCATCTGACTTTGTTAGATTCATTGCTGCACCCGACCATGCAGCAGCATGGTAGCACCTCAAGTCCACGGTTGGAGTTGCAGCATGATAAATATTGCATAGTGAAAAGTGCAAAAGATTTATATGCTAAATAGAGATAATAGTGCTGCTATGGTACAGCATATGTGGGATGCTTTAACAGCACAGGTGTTATAGCATGGTTCCTGCTGAGTACTTCAAGTCTGCTAGTGTGGGCTGGCTAGTCATGCTGGCAGTGTGATGTAGAGCTTACTGTCACAGCATTTGAATGTGTGTGTGTGTGTGTGTGTGTGTGTGTGTTGTGTGTGTGTGTGTGGTGTCCGCTGGCCTCCCAAGTTGCACTCCCCCAGGGTCAGAATAATAAATCCCCTACTCCCCCAAGTTGCATCCCCCCAAGTTGCATCCCCCTCAGAGTTGGACTAGTAAATCCTCCTACACCATGAGTTGTGTCCCCTCTATTTGTGTCCCCTCAGGGTTAGAATAGTAAATCCCCCTTGTGTGCCCTCCTGGACTTGGAATATTAAATCCCCCAGACCCCAACTGGTTGCACTGAGGAACTGACTGTGCATTTCTGTGGCAGCAATGTGCAACCTTTTCTGTTTTTACCATTTTCCTTTCAGCTGTATTTTACCAGCACAGTATTACTTTGCGATGTTTTTGCTGCACTGTTTATCGCTCTGTTCCCTATTTACTGAATTGACATGGAACCCTGCAGCATACTATACATTCTAATACATAACAGATACCAAACTTTAACATAAATAAACTTCCAGTACACGACAACTTCCCTTTAATGCTGATTTCCTTAAAAAAAAAATTGTAGGACCTCTTGGTTCGAATCCTATGACTTCAATTTAATGTATGACATAAGTAAGCAACCAACCATCATTCATTTGAACAGTACATCTTAAAATATTTAAAGCAGGAGACTGCTTGTCAGCACATACTGTAATAAATCTCAAAAAGATGACTGAAGATAAGGACATTGAAAAGGGGATGTTTTTATACCAGTACAAATACAGCACACACTTCATATGTTAAGAGCAAAAATTATGGACTCCAGTGCAAACTTTCTGTATTTAGATCCATGATTTTGTTGACTTTTTTTTTTTTACTGTCAATACACACTTTGTGAGTAGTTCCATACCATGGATCTGTGAAATTTGCTTCCATGTGATCAGCAATTGACATGCTTCACAACATCCTTTTCTGTCATTTAGTCCTTAAAAAGATCAAAGGCAAACATTATATTAAAAATCTTATTTTAACTGGTGTTTTCTGTGTCAGTAGTGTGACTCGAGTTGTCTATTTGTTTATAATGGTAGCATGTGCCTCCATAATTGGATGTCATTGGGACTCAGTTCGGAGAATTCTTCCCAAGCGTGGTAAGTCGCAATCAGTCTTTGATGTCATTGAAGTGAGGTCCAACAGCAGGGTTCATGAAAGCTGCTAGGATGTGTACCACTGATTACATGCCCCATGTGTATCTGCAGAAGTTTTTGTATCTTGTGATAGTAAAAAAACTGTCAAATGTGTATTCTTGTGGCTGTCAGAGCTGCTATTGTCAAGACACAGCTGCTAATTCATGAAGCTGTCCTATGATCATTCTAAAAATAAGTAAATGTCCCTGGGGTGGTGATGGAACCTGAAGCCTCCAGGAACATTTACTTATGTTTTTTTTTCCCCCATTCTGTATTGCTTGCCAGTGACACTAGCTAACACTGGTCTATATCAAAATATGGGGAAGTTATGTTTCTTGCATGTAACTCCACAAAAAGGAAGGACATTCTTTGCAAAAATCTTCATTAATATATCAGTTAGGGTTGCGATTAAAGTGACAAAAGCATGGAAATGTGACATTAGGGTTTTCAACCCTAACTCCACCCCCCCCGTCACAAAGCTTTCAAAAGGGGCAACGGAACAGAAGCAACAACAGACATCCATCATCAGGAAAGATAAATAACATACAACTCTTTTCACATGACATAAGAGACATCCATTATCATGTCCAAAGCTTCTGTAGCCATGTAGACACATGCAAGAGATAAATGAATAGTCTTGGTGCCTTTTGAGACACCAATGGTATGCCAAGCTAGCAAGCTGCACATTAGTCAAGTGTATTGATAGGCAGTCTGACCAATGGGATGGGGTTCAAACTTGAAGAAACTAAAGGGGGCAGGTTAAACAGAAGTCAGTTCCCTATGGACCCATAGATAGAAGATGTCCTAGCTAGCTCTGTGAGAGAAAATGGGGGCTGATGTGTGTGTTTGATACACTGTAAGATGCCTGCATGGGTTTCCACACATTCTGTGACACTTTATGAAACTGGGTTTATGTTACTGAAAACTTAGACTGCTGTGTCTGTAAAGTCTCAGCACTTCAGTGAAGTATGGGAGAGATTTATTGCTGCCCACAGCTTTGGTGGAACCCACAGACTGAAAGTAGCTTACCTTGTATTCAGAAACTATGTTGTCAGAAGCTTGCAAATCCAGTGGCCTTGTCCCCCTGGAGTTGTTCCTCCAAGTCTGCAAGGAATGGCATGTCAGTCTGCTATAAAGCCAGCACTCTCTCAACTGTATCTTCAGAACCATGAGTAACCTCAGGGTGTGTCCTGCACCTTGAAGATTGAATAGTTAGTCCACCAAAGTTGTTGTTCAGTCCATTGGTCTAGGATTACAATTGCCTTAATTCAAACAGCGATTTTTATACTTGCACGGCCTGTGGGGTTTGATGTAAAACAATAATCGTGTGTTTAAAGTGCACCAACACCAGCCAACCAATGGCAATGTTAGGGTGTACACCTTATCTGGGTACCCAGTTAGACATTCATGGACAATGGTAACCGTGGGGAGGTGGGTTATGGTTATATGTTGCAGTTGGAGGTGGGCACCATTGGGTTGTTGCTTATGGTTCTACCAGTTTATCAAAAAAGAAAACTGCCATTTAACTGTGCATCCCCATTTCCCTTTTCCCTGTTACTAAATCTTTTATTATTGTTGGTTTAAACTGTCCATGAGAATTTTATTAGCTATAGTCATTAAGTGCAAACAAAGTACAGTATTGCAACTTTTTTATGGTAGTCCATGTGTGGGGTGGCTGGAAAGGGAGGTAGATAGGTACAGTATCCTGGGGGGTTATACTATGTAAACATCTGCCCTACTTTGGCTTACTCTGGGTGTAGGCACCATGCTATTTGCTTTATCTTGGGAAAGAGACCCCCAGTCATCATCAGACCAGAACACAGGCCCCTCAACCTGTATTGTGGCCATCAGGCAGGGATAGTAGCCTGCTGGTAAATGTGGCCCAGGTTACATAGCCATTAGGAGATTAAGAAGATCTGCCTTCACCAATTTGGCAGTGTGCATGTGTGTGTGTGTGGGGGGGGGGCTGCACAACAGGGAGATGGGTCACAGTGTTGGCAGTATCACTTGATGACTGGGACATCAGGCAGAGTGTGTAGGGGGTAGCAGTGGATGACAGGGAGAAGGAATATGATAATAGGGGTATCACTGGATGACTGGTAGATGAAGCAGGGTGTGTGGGGCTAACAGTGGATGACAGAGAAATGGGGCATGGTACTAGGATATCACTGGATAACTGGGACATGGGGCAGGGTGTGTGGCAGTTGCAGAGAATGACAGGAAGATGGAGCATGGTACTGGGGTATCACTGGATGACTGAGACATGCAGCAGGTGTTTTGGGGGTAGAAGTGGATTACAGGGAGATGGTGCATTGTACTAGAGGTATCACTAGATGACTTGGGCATGAGGGAGGGTGTGTGGGGGTAACAGTGGATGAAAGGGAGATGATGTATGGTACGGGGGTATCACTGGATGACTGGGGCATGGGGCAGGGTATGTGTGGAGGGTACTACTGGGTGGCAAGGAGATGGGCAGGGTGTTGGAGTATTACTGGATGCCAGGTATACCTGGACATGGAACTGAATGTGTGGGTCAATAGGTGACAGGGATTTTTATATGTGGTGCAGGGTGTGGGAAAAGGATACCAATGCATGATATGGCGATGGGGCAGGGTATTACGGGGAGGGGTTACCACTGATTGACCAAGACAGGGGGTAGGGTGTGGATGTAGGGATCAACATGTGATGTAAGGGTTATTTGGATATGGGATATGGTGTGAGAGGTGGGTTACAACTGGATGTTAGAAATACTAGGATATGGTACTCGGTATGAGTGGGGGGTTACGACTCGATGACAAGGAGATAAGACCTGGTGTGGACATTATCAATGGATGACTGGGACTTCAGGCATGGCGTGTTGTGGGGGGGGGGCACCACTGGATGACATGGAGATTTTGCAGCTTGTGGGTGTCACTGCTGGATGAACAGAACATAGGGCAGGGTGTGGGGGGGGTAACTGGGACATGGTGCATGGTGTGGGAGTTGGAGTGTAACTGGATAATAGGCATGCACGGATATGGTGCAGGGTGTGGGAGAGCAGTATAACTGCATGAAAGGGAGAAGGGGCAGGGTGGGAAATGGAGTATCACTGGATGATTAGGACGTGGGGTGGGGTCTAAGGGCATACCTTTGTGTGACAGTGATATGGGGCAGGGTATAGGAGATATCTCAAGATCACCAAAACATGAGTCAGGGTATGGGGTGGTACCACTGGATGACTGGGGGAAGAGCCAGTGTGGGGATGGGATTCCAGTGGACGATAGGGAGATGGGTCAGAGTGTGTTGGGGGGCACCAATGCAAGAAAGGGATGGGTTAGAATAGTGGTTGGTGGTTTCACTAGATCACTGGACCATGGGGCCGGATGTTGGGGGGGTTACCATTGGATGACTGAGACATGGGGCTCAATTTTCAAAGGTTTGTGCAAGGCTTATGTCAAGCCCTGCATAAACCCCATTCTTTTTCGCAGCTGCTCCATATTCCTTTGGCACAACTGCTTGCAGTTTTAGTACATTGGGCACAGTTGTGACACTTTCTAGACTTTATGGAAGCTTGCACCAAATGTTTGGTGCAAGGCCTGTGAAAAAAAGTTCCACAGCATGCCACAAGTTAGACCAGGGGGAGCTGGTCTAACCTGCAGTATTTGGCACATTGGAGTGAAAATCCTGATTGATGCTGGGAGAATGCCACAAGCCCCATGCACTGTATGATCGGCTCACCTGGGGCTTGTGCCATTCTCAGGCTTTTTGCAAATCGATCCCATGGTGTGTGTGTGTGTGTGTGTGTGTGTGTGTGTATGTGCTTGTGGTATCCCTGGATGACAGAGAGATTGGGCAGGGTATAGCTGGTATCACTGGATGATAGTAATATTGGAAGGGTGTTGGGGGAGTACCTCTGGATGACTGGGACATGGGGCACAGTGTGGGTGGTACCACTGAATAACAGGGAGATGGACAGGGTGTGGGCCATATCACTGCATGACTGGTACTGAGGCAAGGTGTGAAAGCAGTTACCACTGGTGACTGGGAAATGTGGCAGTGTGTGTAACTGGGGGTGGGGTTACCACTGGATGATAGTGATGTGGTGCAGGATTTGGGGGGCACAACAGGATGACATTGACAAGGTGCAGGGCTTGGGGGGTATCACCGAATGAGAGGTAGATGTCACATGGTGCAGGGAGGGGATACCACTAGATGACAACATGTGTAACTGGAGGGGAGCCACTGAATGGCAGTGACATGGGGCAGGGTTTGGGGGGGTACCAGTGAACTGCAGTAACGTGTGGCAGGGTTGGGGAGAGTATCACTGAATGACAGGTAGATAAGGCAGGGTGTGGAAGGGGGAAACTACTAGATGACAGAGAGGTGGTGCAGGGTGTGTGTGTTGAGGTACCCCTGGATGATGGGGACATGGGGCAGTATGTGTAAGTGTGGGTGGACCAAGGGATGACAGTGACATGGGGCAAGGTGTGGGGGGTATAACTTGATGACCGGGATATTGGGCTGAGGGGTATAGGTACCAATGAATGACACAGAAATGTAACAGGGTGTGAGCAGTATCATTGAATAACCTGGACATAGGGCAGTGTGTGAAGCAGGGTACAACAGGATGACTGGGAAATGGGGCACGGTGTCAGAGGTGGGGTGTAAATAGATGCTAGGCATACTAGGATATTTTGCCAGTTATGTGTGAGTGGTATAAATTCATGATAGGGAGATGGAGCAGTGTGTGAGTTACTGTATGTTACTGGATGACCAGGACATGGGAGAGGGTGTGGATGCGTGGGCACCACTGCATAACAGGGAGATGTTACAAGGTGTGGGCAGTATCACTGGATGACCATGATTTTGGGCAGGGTGTGGAGTGTAGCTGGATGCCAGACATACTAGGATATGATGCATGGTGTGGAAAGGCACTATCACTGCATGGAAGAGAGATGGGGCAGGCTGTGAGAGGGCAAATAACTGGATGGCTGGGGCATGGGGCAGGTTTTTTGTTGGGGCCACTGGATAACAGTGAGATGGGGGCAGAGTGTATTAGGTATCACTGGGAGATGAGGCTGGGTGGAGGGGGTGATTCCATTGCATGACTGGGGGAAGTGGCAGTGTCTGGGATGGGAAACCGCTAGATGACAGAGAGATACGGTGTGGTGTGGTGTGTATGACGTGGGTATCCCTGGATGATGGAGAGAAGGAGCAGGGTGTGGGGAGGTAGCACTGCATGACTGGGACATGGAGCACATGTGTGTGTTGGGGGGATACCATGGGAAATTGGACATGGTATGGGGGTTATCACTGGATAACAGTGACATGGAGCAGGGTGTGGTGTGATACCTCTGAATGTTAGGGAGCTAGGACAGCTTGTGGGGATGGGGTACCACTAGATGACAGGGAGAAAGGGCAGGGTGTATGCACAAAGGCAAGCATGGCACAAACCTTTGCACTATGATTTTGCCCATATTTCATTATCAGGCCCCAAGTGTCAGAATCATGGTGTCTTCCATGTAATACTTGGTCATTTGGCCCCAATGTTGTTCTTTTTCAGGGTTTGTTCACTTTATCCACTTTTCCACAAAATTTGTTTACAATAAATTTCAAACTTAATACGTCATTCTTTTTGGGCTTTATACCCTGTTAACTTAGTCTTGCAGTATTCCTTCTAGCACAGAAATATATACACCAACAGGCATGGGATCAGAATCAGACACTATCAGTTGAGCAGTGGCTTTCATTTTTATCAAAGGTTGCTTAAATAACTAAAAACTTTGTGGAATCCTTCCCCATAGACTTCAGTGGTGAGCAACCACATGCTTTCGCTGTTTAGATGTCAAAATGTCTGCGCGTGGGGGTGGGGCAGGCAGACCAGGAAAGGGAAGGAGTGGGCTGGCCAGCACTTCAACCCAGTTTATGGTCCCTTCCCTCCCTTGCTGGACATTCTTAAAAATTATAATTTTGTGCTAGAAAGAATATTGCAAGGTTAAGGATATGGGCTATGAAGCCATACCTGTAGTCTTTGAAATTTCCCTTAAGTAGTAGGGTGCAGTTTGCCATCTGGCTGCAGCAGGAGAGGTTATCCCGGGTTCACATATGTTGACAGCAAAGCAGCCAAACACAGCAATCCCACCTACAATGCAGTGCTGCACATACAGGACAAAAAAAAAAGATCTTGTAGGCCAGAACCATTTTATGCCTCTTTACCACATCCTCCCCTGCAGATATACCATACCCATATTTGTTACCAAGACTCCTTGTACACCATCTGTAACTTAGTTTTGCAATGATTCAGGCTTTTCCCAATTAATATCAGAATTTACTCACCCCAACCCTAGGAACAATGCAAACAGCTCTTTGATCAACCTGATTCTTACCAACAGACCCTACAAATTCTCCCACACGGCAGTTTTTCATAATGATGTTAGTGACCTCCACACAGTGGTCTGTGTTAGAGGTCTATCAGCAACTAAGTCCATCAATAGATTTATCTGGAAAAGGATTTTCCGCAAATTTAACTTAGCTTATCTGAGAGACATAAACTGGGTGGACTTTCATTTGGCCACAAATGTCAATGAAGCGGCCTCATTTTTACTGACACCCTAAGCAGTATCATCAATAAACATGTCCCGATGATAAAATGAAGAACCAGAAAGCACTCCTCCCCATGGTTCAATGCTGACCTGAAATTTGCCCTAAACAAAAGGGACCAATTCTGAGCCACAGCAAGGTGGACCAAACACCCCTCAGATTGGGCAGCTTTTAGAGCTAGTCAGAACAAATGCAACAAATTGGTTAGATCCACAAAGGCAAGCTACTACTTGTCAGCCTTTGAATTGGCAAAGGATAATTCTGCTAAGTTCTGGGGGGGAAGGGTTATAAAGTCAGTGGAGAAAAATAAACCATCTTATGCTACCAGACAAGATTAACCGTCAGGTTATGACATTAACTGATTAGAAATCTTGGATAGCTTCAATGTTGACTTCTCTACTGCAGGTCTAGCCTTTAACACTGCCAAAGCTGCTACCCTAAAATCTAGTATACTGTACCTCTACCAATCCCCCCCACCAACAGACAATATTTTCACTTTCACCCTGTTATAGTATAAACAAGTAGAAGACCTGCTAGTGCAGATAGACTTAGAGAAAGGCGTTGGTGCTGATGGATTAAGAACTCTTTTTTCACAAATCAAGATATCATTACCTGACAGCTCCCATCCTGCACCTGTTCAATTTGTCTGTTACCTCCTGTGTTGTCCAGAGGCCTAGAATATAGCACATGTACTTCTCTTATTCAAATCAGCATACCCCATAGATTTGATTGTATCTCAAAGGAATCAACAAAGTCCAAGAGGGTAGCATCTTTTAGAAATAGAGATAAGCAAGAACAAGGGGGCACAATTTGGAGATAGAGGGGGATGGCTCAGGAGCAACATGAGGAACCATTTTTTCACAGAGAGGGTGGTGGACACATGGAACAGCCTTCTTGAGGAGGCTGTGGGGTCAAAAACAGTGGGGAAATTCAAGAATTCATGGAACAGACATAAGTAAATTCTGGTGGGGGTCAGGAAGAAGTAGGCTGTTGGTTAACTAGGATCTGCAGGTAATCCAATGGGTAGGGAAATGGGCAGACTTGGTGGGTCACGCGGTCCTTATCTGCCATCAAAGTCTATGTTTCTATGAACAACTATTGACCAGTTTCCCTATTATCCTTACTCACAAAACTTTCAGAAAAACTAGTAAATGCTCAAGTAAGAAATTACCTCGATAGGTTGAATTCAGTGAATCCATCCCAGTCTGTCTTCAGGCCAGCTCACAGCACAACTACTGCCCCTGCCATGGTCTCAAACGATTGACTCCTTGCCATGGACGAAAAACAGATCTCAGGAGCAGTATTTTTGGACCTCAGTAAAGCATTCGACACTGTCAATCATGCTTTACTCCTAGACAGGCGAAATGATCATGGCATAACTGACCTGGAGCTTAGCTGGTTCACTTGCTACCTGTCAGGAAAGTTGCAGCAGGTAAAGGTGGAAGGCTCACTCTCCCCACTTCTCCCTCTCACAAGAAGGAGTAATACAAGGCTTGATTCTCAGACCTCTTCTGTTCATGATCTATATAAAGTCCATCAGTGCAAATGTGAACGAAGCAAAAATCCACCTATTCACAGGCGACACTGTCCTCTATACCTCCAAATCCTCATTGAATGAAGTCTATACAGAACTTCAGGTAGAATTTAACCTCCTTCAGCAAAATCTGTTACAATCCAGACTTCTGAAAGCTAAAAAAATGGATTTATGTGATATAGGTGAGTAGTAAATCTCGCTGACCAACAGCAGCTCCGCAATAGCCACCTGGGGTCAAAACCGTGATGGACATCAGACAGACCACCTCAAACAGTGATCTCTACTACATTTTCCTGCAGCACCAAACTTAAATTAAAATTTTATATGGTGGCTATACCACCCACACTCCTTGCCAGAGAGAAAGCTCCCACACCCCAACTTATTATACTAACTCGAGGGGGAGCAATTTATCTAAAATAACATAGAAAACGAGGACAAAAAATTCTGTCCCATCGGCAGCAATCAAACTTGGATCCTTTGCTTCCATTGGCAATTGCTCTAGCCACTATGCCAAATGGCCAGCTCTATAGGGTTCAGCCAAACTACTCTACTTATCTTCTTCCTGTAGCTGTAGCGAGTGTATCACACTGCTACACCCGCTCCAACCTACGGCTAGCTCTTTTGCAGCACTCACTATTCCTACAAGTGCTATTATTGAGTCGCTCATATTGAGTCATGTACTTCCACTCTAATTATCTCACCTGTTTCCCCAAAAACTTCTCCTTATTGCCTCCCATCAAAATCCTCCTCAGTGACAGCCTCAAGGTTGTTGACAAATTTAAGTACCTGAGGTGTCTGCTGGACAACCACCTGTCTTCCTCTGCTCACATCTAATCACTCGCAAAAAAGCTAAAGAAAAAATCAGTTTCTTCTTTAGGAACAAGTCCCTTTTCCCAGCTGAAGCCAGGTTCAGACTGGTACAGACCATGTTCATCCCTCTATTGGACTGCATGGATATGATATATGGCCGATGTTCAGATATCCTGCTGCACTCACTCAATGCACCCTACCATAGGGCAATATGTTTCATCACAAATGCCCATACTCGCACTCATCATTGTGACTTATACACTTCCTTGGGCTGGGCTTCCCTGTGCTCTAGATGGCTTTTCCACTCACTCACATAGTTTTAGAAAGCTCTTCTGCTAAAACTTCCATCATATATATTAGGCCTTTCCCATCACTCTGTGTGCCTCTATTTACTATGGAGTAGCTCCTGTATCATGTTGGGTGTCCCTAAATCTTGCTACCACTTTGGTAAAATGGCCAAAGCACAATCTACCCTGAAACTGCAAAATCTTGTACCTCTAAATATATTAAAAAATTTATTCACCAGCAAATTACATGACTCCTGCACATGTCACTGCCCTCGACGACCCACCATTGATCAAGCCTTACTTCCAACTAGTTCCCCTCTACTCTGATTATGTTTGTTGTAGTAAACTGTCTTTAGAGATAATGGTCCTCACCCTCCTCACTCCATCTGTGCTCACACTCATGCTTTCCATCCTTTCTACTGCTTCTGTACTTCACCCTTGTTACCCCTCTATTTCCAACCCGATTCTTATTCTTAACCTGTCTGTACCACGCTCCATCCCTGTGAGACCTCCTATTGCTGAAATGCTTCCACTACCCTTAAGCAAGCTATTTATTTTGTAAATATCATGCACTTTTATCTCCACATTTGTACCTGAATTTAGTGGAACTGTATATATTGTACAAATGTTGCAAAGTATTTTGTCCTTATTGTACCTATTGCCCTGCTGCCCCTTGATCATTGTATCATATGCACCATCTATGCCTCTTTTGATTGTTTACAGTTCTTGTCTATTTTTGTGCTGTATTGTTTGTCCTGTTTATTGTTGTACCATTGTACCAATGTGACCTAATGCTGTGTGTACTTTCAGTGTCCCTGTCAGGACCTCTTTGTAAATGAGATTGCTCAATGTAGTTTTTCCTGCTTAATAAATTAGTTTTATACATTTAATATTATGTTGAATTCAAACAGAGTACAACAATTATATTATAACACCAGTAAGAATGAATAGCAGACAGTGGGAGTAACTAAAATCAATAGACAGGACCCAGAATTCCTCCCCTTTTCATTTAAATTTGTAAGATGTGACTTACATGAAGAATGCATTCCTAACATTTTCTACATATATGCCCACACACAGGATCATTACAGTGTTCCAGATGCAATCCCACCATATATTTATATAGATTCAATATCTATTTAGATATATAAAATATATGATAGGTTGCGTTGAAAATTAGTAATTATTTTTTTTTCATTTAGTCATGTTTATCCTCACAGAGTACAAGCCACTTTCCAGACACAGACTGCCCAGCCACTTTCCCCTTCTTTCCTCCAGGTCTTACCTTTGCACATGGGGAAGTGTAACCTGGATGCTCAGTGGGGGACAGCTCCATGCAGTCATGGTCAGCAGTAGCTCGGTCAGCCATGGATTTCTTCTGCAGTTTCTCCCTCAAGGCGTGGCATGAAATGATGCCTCAATGCCTTCATGCATGCTTCAATGCATGGAGTGTCAGCAGCCATTGCTCCCTCAACCAAATCATGCAGTCACAGCTTGCCTCACACCCAGTCGTTGATAGGGACCAGGCAGCTGCTGGGAACTAAAACCCTCCCTCCACTAGATGTCCAATCCTCAGCCTCTCCGGTTTCCCCCCAGTGATTCGATTCCACATCACAAACCAGATCACTAGCAGGGTGTGAAGTGTGGTATACAGTGCCTCAACCCTTAGTGCCACAGGGCTGGCTAATAATTGTAAGGTTAATTACCATAAACGTGCTCTTAATATTGTCAAATGGTTTCTTCATATTTTGCCTTATTGAAGACTTATAAGTAGACTTGGTACTGATACATTGTGCCATAACCGCTATGCAATTTTTACAGATTCATTAATAGGTAAACACTTTGTAAATTGCAAGAAGACTCATAGGAAGAAGAGGAAACTAAGAAACCAAATTAAAAGAAACATTTAAAAATAATAGAAGACAAAACTGAACTGTGTACTAATAAGCTGAAATCCTCAGACTGCTCTACCAACCTCAAAGAATCATCACCTGAATCTGCCATCAATGCATGTTCAATGTAAAGCTTTTTTATTTGATAAAGCTCTCTCCTTTAGTGTCAGAGGATGTCATTACTGTCCCTGCTGCCTCCCAACTGGCTATCAGTGATGTGTGGGTTGGAGGCAGACATGCAGGACTTCATGAAGCCTGCATTGCATTTTCTGGTTTCTCCCCACACACCTCTCCTAATATTAAGTGTACCCCTTCAGTCTTCTACATGCACTTGTGTCCCTGCTGAGGATCATGCTACAAGAGCCTGGCCACCACAGGGGCTACCAGTGCTGTGTAACCTGACATCAACCCTTGTCGTGCTGGAAGCATGTTCTCAGCTTCCAGATCACATGGCAGGCTCCCTGATTCTGATTCTGATCCCATGGCTATTGGGTCATTATCTTATGGACCAGACGTGTAATCAAAACTACCGAAATTCTGATTATATGTTACCAGCACTAATTCTAGAGCATTCTAACATCCCTAACCCAGGCACAGAATGTAACAGGCTACAATAATTCATACAAGGGCAAAGTTGATGTAGTGACTATGTAAAGTGTTCCTCCACCATGTGCATAGCTCTGCTTTTCATAATGTAACTTACTGTGCATGTTATGATGCAGTTGATAATCTTTTACACTGCCATGTGCTTAGAAATATGTTCAACCACTCAACTACACTGATTCTGTATGCATGAAAAATACATACGTGACCATAACAAGTGGGTTTAAGATGACAGTGCAAAGAATTGTAATTTGTGGTCATACATCTGATTTCAATTTTCTATAATAAAGGACCTTGCTTTTTTCCTGGTGAGGCCTAATCAACAGCATCCTTCAACTGCAGTAATAATTTGTGAACACTGACTGAAGGTTTTTCATTCAGATCCACTGCTGAAATGCTTTCATCAGTACCAACAACTACATCGTAAACTACAATTCATCCAAAACAAACCCTTTTAGCTGGTAAGATAGCATTCAATTTTTTTAACTGTATTCTTTTACTCAAAGACATACATTACATAGAGTAACTTCCTTGCAAGAAACATAGAATAACTTGATACATAGCAACGTTCAAAACCAACAGTCATTAGTATTAGCAGTGAAACTTATAGTAGCTGCTACACTCTTGACCACTTCTCAAGCTTTCTTAGATCTCTATCCATTTTTTCACCCCCTTAAGTGTATACCCTATTGCAGATGTAAGTAGCATCAGCAACAAGGCATACCTTCCCTTCTAGCCCCTCCACAATGTATTTATTTATTGAAATGTTTCACCAGGAAGGCATACAGAGCAACAAGTCACTTGTCTGCCAGCGCAACCTGGACGGAAGGGGTACAATAGAAGTGAGACAGTAAACATACAAGTTACAAGGTTAACATTAACATACAGTTGTAAGGCAGGTGTTACAAGCAGTGTTGTGCACAATAGGTAGAAGAGTGGACAATAATAAGTGCTGGGTTAATAAGTAAACAAGTGCTTACATGGAAGAGAAGGTGGAAAAGGAGAGGAAAGGGTGAGGTGGGGGGGGAGAGTCATGCCCCTGGATATCCCTTCAGGATGTGAGGAACCCTGCAAGAGGACTGGGGGGACCAGAGAGAGAGAAGGGGATAGGCAGTGTCCCAGAGGGACCCCTTCAGGATGTGGAGAACCCTGCAAGGGGGCTATAGGGCTAGGCAGAAAGGGGGATAAGGCTGTAGGGATTTAAAGAGGGAGAAGAAAGAGAAGAAGGAGGTGTGACTTAAATGCTAGGAGGGGGAATAGTACTTAACCCAAGAGAGGACCATTTAGGATGTGGGGTACCCTGTCAGGGGATTGGGGAAGGTCAGTAGATAAGGATTAAGAGAGTGACAGGAGAGGGCGAAAGTGAAAATTGAACCCTTGAGGGGAACAGAATTCACATCTTTTAAGGAGATGGGGCCTAATCAATAGTCCATAAGGATGTATGGACCCATGCAGAGCATTTGGGGTCCCCTTACATTCTGTGAATGATCAAGGGAGACCAGTAAGGGGGCCCAATTTGGGGGAAGGGGAGGAGAGCTAGAAATGTGGGGTGTGTGGGTGCACAGGGTAAAATGAAGGTGATAGTAGAGGGGTAGGATTTATCTAGGGCTCAGAGGAGGGAATTAGGGAGGGACATTGCAGGAGCAGCTAGGTGCAAGGTAATTAATGAGGGCAGAGCTGATGGAACAGGTGGAGGATGAGTGCTGTATTTGAGGGGGGCAGGAATTTCAAATTTGTGGGAGGCAGTAAGAGTAACTGGATTGGACAATTAGGGTGAATCTGCAGGGGACTACCAGGGTGTGGGAGTTAGTGGATTTAAGGGAATGGGAGGATGGTGGGGGTTGTTATAATGGAGGAGGTGAGGATAGGAAGGGAGCACACCCAACCAGTGCTTGGAGGTGAATTTAGCACAGTGAGAGAGTAGCCTATTTGTAAGAGAGGGGAAGGATAGGGCACAATAAAGATCATAGTGGTGGGTGCAAGGAGGCATCTAGGGCAAAGCAGCAGAAGGAATTGAAGAGGGTGTCCAGTCTGGCCAGGGAGGACTTTGGGGCTGCACCATAGACTATGTCACAGTAGTCAAAAATGGGCAGTATCATCTTCTGAACAAGTTCACGCCATGCCATAGGAGTGATGCAACTATGGTTCCTGAACAGGGCACCAAGCTTGGGGCACAGTTTTTCCTGGATGGCATCAATATTTCCAGACAAGTTTAGGTGTTGGTCCAACCATACACCTAAGTACCTGAAGGAGAATGTGTCCTCAAGTAAAGTCCCATCAAGCGTGTGGAAAGTGGGTAGGGAGGGAAGTCTAGATAGTCTCTGCCTAGTGCCAAAGGTCATGGAGACAGTCTTCTTGGCATTGAGGAAAAGTTGTTGATTAGCAAACTAGAGCTGAACCTTGTTGAAGTCTTGCTGTAAGCTGGTTGTAACCTCAGCACGACAGGAGCCAGATGCATACAGGACAGTATCATCAGCATATATATGTATAGTGGAGGAGGAGGAGCAAACAGAGGGTGGGTCATTTAAGGAGAAGGAGAATAGGAGGGGCCCTAATACAGAGCCCTGGAGGATGCCAGTGCTAATCGGGAGGGGAGAGGAAGTAGTGTCCAAGATCTTAACTGCTTAGGTTCTGCCAATAAGGTAGGCCTTGAACCAGTTTGTGGTGGAGGAAGATAGGCCAGTTTCCAGTAGTGAGTTGAGGAGAAGGGAGTGAGAGACAATGTTGAAGGCCTTGGCCAGATTGACAAAAATGGCAGAGGTAATTTGGCCATTGTCCATCCCGGTTAGGATGGAGTCTGTGATCCATAGGAGAGAGGTAGTGGTTGAGTGTTTTTTTTCTGATACCAGGCTGGAAAGAGGTGAAAAAAGAGGTGTCAGATAGAAAAGAGGTGAGTTGGGAGAGGACAGTGTGTTCTTGAAGATTAGCAAGGTTAGGGAGGAGAGAAATGCATCAATAGTTGCCAGGGGATGATACAATGTCACTAATAAAGTCATTAAAGAGGATCGGTCCCAGTACTGATCATTGTGGCACCCTGCTGATAATCCTCCCTTCCTCAGAGTGAACTTTATATACCACCACCCTTTGTGGCCTATCAACCAACCAGTCCTTTACCTAGTTTTCCACACTTGGACCCATTCCTAGACTGCCCAGCTTATTTATGAGACTCCTATATGGAATGGTGTTGAACCCTTACTGAAATTCATTTTATAAATGCTCACCAATGTAATATGTAAACCATTCACTGAGGACTGTGGTTTCCCTCCCAATGAATGTAGGCCATCTCCCCTGTATAGGCAGTTATACCTCCAGGTGGGACCCCTGTCCCCTATGTAGCCAAACCCCTCCTCTCTGCATCACTCCTTCAACCATGAGTTGAAGTTCCTGGTGTGGAGTATATCCTATCCTTCCTCCCATCATAGACAGGCAGTACTTCAGAAAAGGCCACTGAGCATGCCAATGGCCTAAGACCCCTCCCCAACTCCATGAACTCCTCCTGCACTATCCTTGTCTCATCCCTAGCCAGGTCATTAATCCCCAGGTGAACAATGATATCCAGCTCTCCTTTTCGTACTGCTGTCCTAGCATACTCAGGAGTTAATTCACAGCCCTCTGAGCCATGGCATCAGGTAGGCACCTTACCTCCCTCTCCCGCTCCCCTCCCCTTCCCTTCTTGTCCACAGATCTATCCCCCTCACAATGAATTACCCCACCAGGAGTTGCTTCCTCCTCCTCCTCTGGGGTCCTCTGCTACTATCTTTAGAGTATCCACTATGAAGGTCCCTCACATCCTCCTTGGTCACTACTATGGATGCCTCCATGGGACAGTCCCACCCCGCCAAAGCAGTGTAGGAATTGTGTAGTGGTACCATATGGGGGACATGCCTCTGATCCACCAACCTCACCTTTCCTGAGGTCACTGTAGTCCAGCCACTCCTTCTCCTTGGTATTGAAACACATTTGCCAACTTCCAGAAGTCCAGATAGGGCACATATACTGCGGGGAGGTGGGAGTAAAATGGCTTTGATGGGATTAGCTACGGTTCTAAGTGTCAGGTATAAAAGGACCTGAAGTATAAGTATAAGTATAATTAAAAGAACAGAATGGAATGATTGATTAGTCAGTTTAGTCTAACAATGTTTTTTTTTTAATTTGTGTCTCTTGTAGTTTACTTCTATAACAAGAAGGAGAATATATCCTTTTACTCTTCTTTAGTAGCACATTTGTTTATTGCATTGATTTCAAGTGTTGGGGCCAGATTTTCAAATGGTGGTGCAGGACCTGCGTCAATTCCTGTGCCACAGGACTTAGAATTTGGTGGTGTGCTGACCTCCTTTGCCTCAACTGCACCTGAATTTACATTCTTGGGTGCAGTTGTGACAGTTTCCATGCTTTATGGCAGCTTGTGCCAAACATCTGGTGCAAGCTTTGTGACTTAGGTTCCCAGGATTGGTGTAGGCTAGACCACAAAAATATGATCTAAGGTCCTGCATGTAGTGCAAGGAATGCAAAATCCTGGTTGTGGGCAGGAAAATGCTGTGAGCCCCATGCACCATGTGTTCAGTGCACCAGAGGCTTGTTGGATTTTTAAAGCTTTGAAAATCCAGCCCTTGAGGTACAACTTTCAAACCCTGTACTGTATGTATACATTTTTTTTTAATTTATTTTATCGCTTTTAAATATGTACAGTATTTAAAAAAAAATCATTATACAGCATGTAATCATGCCTTTTCCTTTCTTCTTCATTGGGCAATATGCTGGTTTTCCACAAGACATCTACGTGCTTCCTTGCTTGTCTGTGCATGGATGATACTGAGGGGGTGGGGGCCAAATGGCATGGATGGGATTAGGTACGGTTCTGAATGTCAGTGATTCAGGGGCCTGAAGTACGTTATGATATAAGTAAGGCTAAAAGGGCAGAATGGGCCTTGTGAGTGTGTGTGGGATGGTAGAATGACATGCATGGTGAATGTGCTACATTGCAGGGATGGGATTAGAAGGGACTGATTGTTGAGTTAATTTAGTCAAATATTTTTTTTGTTTTACATTGTCTCTCTTCCAGTCTAACTGCATAACAATCAGTAAATTGTTTATTGGTTCAGTAGTACATTCCATATAGTGTGCTGCCTCCCAGTCCTAAGGTACAAAGCTCAACCGTTAAAGCAGGTAATTTTTTTTCTGCAACATGTTCTTCTTGCTTGGTTGTGCATTGATGGTATTGAGGGGGGAGTTGGAGTCTAATATCATGTGTTGCTGAAATGCTACATTGCAGGATTGGGATTAAATACAATTCAAAATGTTAGTGATGCAGGGACCTGAATTGTGACACAGTATAAGTCAAGCCAAACAGACAAAGTGGGCTGACTGATAAATTAGATTAATGGGAATCTGTACAATTAGAGATTAATGCAGAAATATGTGACCCTTACTAGACAGTAACTTTGGAAACATGTGACATTAGCATGTCCGCAGTAGCAGCGGTAGTGGTAACGCTAGTGATGCTGGCAACCTGAGTTTGGTAGCGAGCTCGAGCTGTCAAAAGGACAGCCCTGTGCGGGGATTACAGAACCTGGTGAACACAAGGTAAGCTAGGGGGAAAGGCACCCAGGACAGCCACAGAGTGAATGAGGGGGCGGGCAGACTTCCAATGCATGGAACGCAGGTCACATATCATGGTGTTATTGTACACCATGCCCCTCAGGGGAAGGAAACAAGAAGACCCTAGGTAGCAGGATGGTGGATGAACCCTCACAGGCCTTGCACCTGACAAGCTGTGCCCACCATTCCAACTACTGGACCCAGTTCATGGTGGAAGATTGAGGAACCCCACTGACCCCACCAAGGGGGGAAAGCCCTGGGGGTGCTGGTCTATAGTAAGTCCTGGTGGCCAACTGGGTGATGGGGCTAGGGACTCCAGGTGGATGAGAGCAGTCCAAGGCAAAAGAAAAAAATACATGTGACCCTTACCAGCTGTTCTTTCTTTTCTTTTTTCATTTAATATGCTTTATTAAATTTTCTTATACAATGCAATACAAGACAATACATTAGCAGGTATCTAGGGAAATATTGAGGAGATGGTACATATCAGCAATATAGTTCTGTAGGCAAAATCCCTCAATCAGAAATGTGCAAGGTAAAATCAAAACCACAACATTTCCATTATCCCTCCCTATCGATTATCCAACCCACCATCATTCCCTGTGCCATAGTATTGGGTTATGTACAGAGATGATAATTTATATATACTGTATATATACTAACTGGATCTAAAGTGTTCTAAGGTTTCCAGATGGTGAGTAAGGCTTTCAGCGGTCCCCATTCATTTAGGTAGGCCCAATTCCTATTGGTCAGCATAGTTATATGCTTTTCAAGTTGTAGGGCCAATAATATATCCCTGTGCCATTCTAATACTGATGGCAGAGAATTGGCTCTCCAGTGTCTCATAATAATTACAGTAGTTTAACAACTGCTGAGATTAGAGCTAAGATGTGGGCTTTTCTGCTTTTGATAACTCCCGGGGGGATGTTGTTAAGAAGACTGATTTCAGGGGTAAATAGAGATTGTAAACCTAATAGTGGGTCTTATGAGTTTTTAATTCAAAGCCATTTTTACACAAGACCATAGCATATGGTAAAGGACACCAGGAGACTTATGGCAATGTTGACACTGAGGAGATGGACGCCTTCCCATTTTATGTAGTCTGTCAGGAGAAAAGTATAAGTTATGCATAACATTTTACTGTATTAAATGAAGTCTATATAGCTTAATATACTTGTACATATTACACCAGATATGATACCAGGAATGGACATCTGTAGATAAAGATAGTTTGTTCACTCAGTAGTAACACACGCCTTTGGGCAAACTGGGATCTAGAGTTTGCAGTTTCTTATATACCATAGATATTGCATGGGGTTGGTTTGCCACCAGTAATAGGGGGCATATTTCTATTTCAGGGGAAGCAAAATGCATTGTTGTACCCATAAATGAAACAATAGCCTTTCAAATTTGCCAGTATTTAAAGGGGTTTCCATCTTGTATTTTAAGTGTTTGACAGAACTGTGAGTAGGAAAGTACTTTACCCTAGGGGGCCAAATTTTGGAGTTTGGTATCAAGTAGAGGGGCCCAAAATAGAGAAGAAATAGGATTTTTACAGATTTGAAATGTGGGTTACCAGTCAATGGTTGATCCAGAGATTTATGCCAATCAAGATTTAAGTGTTTTTGCAATTGGTATAGGGCCCTCAGGGACCATTCAATTGGTGTATTCCTAAGAGTTTTGGGTATATATTGTGGTAAAGAGTATAGTAAAGCAGATAGTGTACAACAAGTTTGTGCTACCATGGCTATTTCTATATCCAGCCATAAGGGTTTAAGGGAATCTGGGTTTCTCTAATCTAATATCAAGATCCAGTGAAGAAGTTTACTGATGTGGATTGCACTATAGTAAGTGAAAAATGATGGGAGTGAGAGGCTGCCTTGCAATTTTGGAGCAGTAAGTTTAAAATATGCTTGTTGCACTCCTTTTCCTTTCTATCCCATAGGTATTGATTGATTAGGGTTTGCAATTTGGTAAACCATTGTTTAGGAAGGAAGGAAAACACCCAACAGATTAAGAGGGTGAAGATTGCGAGGTAGCACATTTATTTTAATTGTGGATATTCTGCCTCAAAGCGAAATTGGTAATGCACTCCATCTGGTTAAATCTGTTTTAAGAGTCGATATTAGGGTGGTGAAGTTTTCTTTCACTGTGTTTGAGATCTCTCTGAAAATCTTAATGCCTAGATATGTTAAGGTCTTCGATTCCCATATCAAATCATGTCCCTCAATATCTGATAGAATAGTTTTTCCATTCAGTGGGAAGACTTTTGTCTTGGATGGGTTAAGTTTATAGTAAGAGACCTTTGAGAAAAGGTCAGTTTCTCTAAGCAGAGCTGGTATACCATGTACAGGGTTTTCTAAATGTAATAATAGGTCATCTGCATATGCTGAAATAAGATGATGACCTGTGCCCGCAATTATACCAAGGATAGCTGGTGAGGAAGTTAACTTCTGAATGAAGGGTTCCAAGTATATTTTAAAAAGTAAAGGGGATGGGGCAGCCTTGTCTGGTACCCCGATGCAGTGGGGATGAGTCAGATAGGTTGCCTCACCTTGGACCTTGTCTATCAAGCTGTTGTCCTTTGTATGATGCAGGGAATAGGACCACTCATGAGGTAGATGACCACAGACTTCTCTAGTGGTTGTGTTGGGTACCCAATCACTGGATGTTTGGGGTTGAGTGGGTTTTGCAGAGTTCTCTATTGGCAGGCTTAAGCACCCATCCAAGGGATATTCATTGTGGTGAGGGTGGGTTTTCAGAATTCTCTGAAAGTAGGGTTGGTAATCAGACAGTCTAAGGTGTGGCAACTGAGGTTCAATTCAAAGAAATGCAAAATATGGCACCTGGGATGAGGTAACCGTGGGAAGAGCTACAGGATGGGGGGAGTTGATGGCAATCACCAAGAAAGAAAGGGACCTGGAGGTTATCATTTCAGAGTACCTAAAGGTGTCTAAGCAGAGTACAAAGGCTGCAGGGAGGGTCAGTTACATGCTGGGATGCATAGGCAGAGGTATCATTAGCAGAAGGTGGGAGGTAGTGATGCCATTGCATAAAATGCGGGTGAGTCCTCACCTAGAGTACTGTGTGCAGATCTGGAGGCTGCACCTTCATAAGGACATTGACAGGGTGGAGGCAGTCCAGAGAAGGCCGACTAAGATGGTATAGGACTTGCACCAGAAAACATATGAGCAGAGATTTAACCACCTCAATATGTACTTACTAGAGTGAGAAGAGGAGGGATCGGGGGGGACATGATAGAAACATTCAAGTACATTAAGGGCATAAACAGCTATGGGGGAACATCTTCCAATATAGAAAGAGTACAAGAACGAGGGGGGGGGGATAATATGAAACTGGAGGGTGGCAGGTTAAAGGGAAATATGAGGATGTTTTTCTTCATGGAGATGGTGGTGGATACATCGAATAGTCTGCCACAGGAGGTGGTGGGTGTGAGCACAGTGGAGGGATTTCAACAGGCCTAGGACAGGCTTAGGAGAACCTTAGAGGTGGGAAGGAGGGGGTGGAAAGCCATTGACCAGGTAGGGTCGATGAACACAAACTAGTGTAGGGCTTACAGGCAGACTGAAAGGGCATAGAGGTCCTTATCTGCCAACAATTTCTGTGTTTCTATGTAGACCACTGGATGCTCATTTTGAGGAGTGTGCACAGATCTCCAGAAGCAGGTTTGGGAACCTGATCCCGTGGATATTCATTGGGGTGTCAGAGTTCTCCACCAGCAGTGATGGGCATCAAATTGCTGGCCATTTGGATGAGAGTGGTTAAAAGAAAAGTTGTTGGGTGGTTGGGTTTGACACCTGACCACAAGACATTGGGATAAAGCTTGGTCAACTGGGGGTGGGGGTTGATGCTCTACTGTCTGATTGCAAATGAAAGGATGCAGCCAACTGTTATAGGTGATGCTGCATCCTTTCATGTTTGAAAAGTTACTGTCCAATAGCCAATAAAGCTACCTCAGCAGCAGTCTTGTCAACATTGGGTGTTGACTAATGCCTCCTGCTGGTTCAGCTTCATTGACTTCTACAACATGCTCCAGCAAGCATTTAAAACAACCATGTGGACACATGGTTAGGAGATAGAGTGAGTCAATATGTGATACTTTTCCAAGTTACTAAGCATGCTTATTTAGAAGCTGCCTAATTGTGGATATTGAACTGAATCATTTTTTATGTAACAATTATGACTAGTTGAATGATATTTATTAAATATTCTTTAAACTTTTTTAAGTGCATAGCTGGGAAAAATCCAGACAAAGGAACAAAGGTACAATGAAATAAGACCAAAAAACAGTACTCAATAAACCTCAAAGTACTATCATTCATCAATGCACTAGCTGATTTTGAATGCAGATAATATCCTTAACACATCAGTTGTATTTTTAAGGCAACATTATACATAAAAATCTATTATAATGGGCACAGAATATATAAATAGTATTTTTTTGTATACTGAAATATTTTACACATTGAACTCAATGTTGTGCAAACTTGTTTATATTACAATGAGGTATTAAATCTCATTCACTGTCAAGGCAGAGAAACCTAAAAAATGTAGGGGAATTAATTTCCTTCACTCCATTGCAGTTTTACATATGCATGTACTGTCTTTGAATGTGCTGAGAGTGTGGCACTAGGATGATGGTGCATTCCAAAAATGATTATAGTTATGAAGACAGGGTAGAAGCACTCACCACTCGAAAAGAACCAGTGTCTAAACTGTTGCTATTGCAGTAAGTTCACAGTTTATTCACATCTGAAACACCAAGACAGTCAACTCCAGCAGTGTAAAGGCATTGCCTATAAGTGTGCAACCATCCAGTCCCCTGGGGTTACTAGAATCCCATCAGTGTCAGTGTTAGGTAGGGAAAGGTAATTGGTGAATAACTAGTTAAATGGGGTTTTCACCTACTCACTCTGTTGTTTACTTGGTATCAGCTGAGATGAGAGCGATGAGGTCATTCAGAACTCTCGCAGCAGCATACACCACAGCTGGCTGTGAGTGGGGAGTTTTAGGATCTTGGGCCAGTCAGTCAGTCAGTAGGAGTTGGTCAGGGTTCCATACAATGATAGCGATTGAAAAACAGCGATTGTTATCATCGCGAATGTATGTCCCCGAAAAGCATTTCGGCGACATACAAGTAGCAGCGACCTGACTTCCAGAAACACAGAAGTGTTTATGTGGGGAGGGGGCCCTGTCCCCCCCATTCCCTCCTGTCACAGGGAACTTTGCCCCCGCACCTCCTGACTAAAAATCTTCAACTCCAAGGGGGTGCATGTTGAGGAGGGGGTGAAACATGGAAAGAATTTAAAAAACCCAGCTGCAAGCAGCTGCAAACAGCACTCCCCAGCAGGTCCCAAACCCAGTTCCTGCTGCAGCATAGCCAGCCACCCTCACCACCACAGCACAGGGCTGGCTTGGCTGCAGCAGGATCCCACCACCTATACAAACCCTCCCTCCCTCCTATCCCCCCCCTCCACCTCCTTATCCCTTCCCTTCTGGTCGCTCTGCTTGTTATAGGGTTGCTACCCTAGAAGGGTAGCCAGTCATAGATACATAGATACATAGATGGTGTTGGCAGATAAGGGCCTATGGCCCACCCAGTCTGCCCGTTTGAGCTTGTAAGTTCAGTTTACGTTTTCCTAGAAGTCTGTTGCCTCTTACCCCTGACCTCCAGAATTCCTTTATGTCTATCCCATGCATTCTTAAATCCTGTGATTGTTTCAGCCCCCATCACTTCCTCTGGCAGGGTGATCCACTTGTCCACCACCTGTTCTGTGAAGAAATTCTTCCTCATGTTTCCTCTGAATCGTCCTCCCTCCAGCTTCATCCCATGTCCTCTAGTCCTGGAACATCTTTTTCGCTTAAAAATAGTGTATTCCTGCACCCTGTTCCTCCCTGTAAGATACTTGTATGTCTCTATCATATCCCCTCTCTCCCTCCTCTCCTCCAGGGAGTTCATGATAGTGATATAAATGAGTCGCTGTTTCTACAGTAGCTCATTTATTATCATTGTCATCATGGACTACCATTGGTCAGAGTGGTCTGTAGTGAGTCAGTAGAGGAGTGAGAGCTGCTGCTGTGGGCTCTGAGAGGAGAGCCTGCTTTCTCATCCTAGTCCTGGTATACTCCAACCTGCCAAGAGAAATAGTAGAAACCATTGTCTACAGCAGGATCTCCTGTTTTTCATCCCTGAAGGGATGAAAAGGACTGCTTGGAAATGGATCCTAGGGGCAATCCCCTTTTTGATCCAAGACAATTTGAAGTTGCCTGTAGTGTTCTAACTGTGAGTAGATCTGATTTTGTGCTTCCTGAAGAAAGTACCTGTGCTTTGGTGTTTCTCTGACTAAAAGAGAAAGGTGTACTAGTTCTGTTCTGAAGTTTGAGGCTTTTCTCAGCTTAAAGTTGGTTGGCAATTGTGGGGTCCAGAGGCAGACTGTTTCACATTGTTCAGGACTTTAATTTCTCACACTCCCAGAGTAGTGTTTCTTAAATGCTGGATGCAAAACTTTATTCAAAGATGCATTTACTTAAGTGTGTTCAAGATGTGTAAGGTGTAACTGAAAGAATGGCTGGGTATGAATTTGGAAGCAAAGGGTGGGCAGCCCCTCATCTGGAGTACCCAGTTCAGGACTACAGGTTCCATAAGGGTGCCTGGTTACTTTGGACATAATGGCTAATGTCTGAAGAGAAGTTTACCCCATGGAATGGGTTGTGCCAGTAATGAGCCCCTGTGTGCTCAGTTGTGACCAGTGCCACTTGAAGAAGTTTTAAAGTCCTATGCCATATGGGAAATGTGTGCTCAGTTGTAGCCAGTGCCACTAGAAGAAATGTTCATGTTGTGGCCAGTGCCACTAAAGAGAATTCAATGTCCTATGAAAAATGGGAATACTTAGAGTTTCCATGAGATATAGTCATTTTGTTGTACTGCCCATTCCTTGTGCCACATTGTGTAAACCTTGGGGGTCCACCCTTGCTTTAGAGAACATCTTTTGGAATAAAGTCACACTCTAGAACCCCAACTCTGGTTTGGACATTCATGTTTTTGCTTCCTGTCTGTGGATTTACTGGGTACCCCTCCAGAAGTACAGGTCTAGCATAACCCTAGCAAAAAGTTCTCTCCCCAGGACCTGGTTGTTTGCAAATACCTTATAGGTCAGAATGTTTTGCTTTTGTACACCCCCTTCCCTTTTGACCTCTAGAAGTAATGAGCTTAGTATACATTCCCAAAGCTTGGGATAGTACCAGTTTCTAAATGTGTGCCCAGTCAAGGGTACCAGGAGTAGCTAACTGTGTAAAGTAGTGGGAAGGGGGGTTACACTTGCTTATGTTTCTCCCAGTACTCTGTGCTTCCTTAGAGCTAATACAACTTGCTAGCAATGTGGAAATATACAATTTAATATGTAGGATAATTACTCCATTAGCCAATCACCACTGACAAAAAATTAAGTGGCTAATAAAAAAACAACTAATTAATCCAACATGCATTGCCCTTTAAGAGACATACACAGTGCAGTGTAAACATAAATATAAACTGATTCTTTTATTCTGTTATCCATGTGCAATTCAAAAAAATGTTTTATATTTTTTATATTTTGTGAAAGTCCTTGAAAGCATCAAATGGGTCTTCATATGTTCTTGTGGCAAACTTAGTAAATTTCAAAAGAATCATGTGTCAAACAGGGATGCAGCTTGATACTCTTTCAAGGGGACCTGTTATTTTATAAATGCCTAGAGAGAACAATAGAATATCTGGAAAAAATCTATAATGTATGGTAGAAAGTTGTTATAGATAGAAATCTACCTTTTTATAACAACGTTTTACCATCGATGTGATGTCACAATGTTGTTAACCCATCAATGGTACGTCACATCTATGGGTTAACAACTGGGAACAGTCAGGGCATGCGCACAGCTGGATCGGACGGCCTTGTAACGGCCACGGTGGTGAAGGCAGAGCAGTGGGGACATGAAAAAACAGCAGTAAAGAACTGCTTTCTTTTCTAAAAAAAACTAACTGGTACCATACACTATAAAAGCTAACGTATGGTACATTGATGGGTTACCCTTTTGTTAACCAATCTCGAGGTTGCCATGGTGACATAAACCTCTCAAGCTTCGCTTTCGAGGTTTACATAGTCGCCCTGGTAACCTCTCGATGGTAAACAAACCGGTTAACCATCGATGACCATACATTATCCTCTATATAAACAATTTTTTAGAACATGTTATTAGCACAATCATTTCATTAGATTTAAGGTTTAATATATAGCTGTGAAAGAGCTTGTATAGCTAATCTGACTTCTTAGAAATGGGAGGTCAAAAGGTCAGGCACAGCATTACATTACTTTGCACTTTATTACACCTTATAACTATACCATTCCAAAACTATATTCCACAAATTAAATCATTTTTTTTAAATAATCAGTCAGAATCTCATAGTGGTAGGAGGTCAAAAGGTCAACATAATGTTTTCTTTTTCACTTTAAAATGGGACTTGGTTAAAATTTCTTATTAAGTCCCTTGTCATGCAGTGCTCCAAGTCTGTAAATCAATTTCTGCTCACAGCAATCAAGGGAATTTTGAAAAATCACCCCCTCTTATATCTTTTGTGATGACTTCTAAGCCAAATGCTGTAACTTTGTGGTTTGTCCTAGGGTTTGCATGTACATGGCATACGTACGATTTTTATTCATAATGGCCAGCATGTGTTCATTAATTCTGAACTGCAGTTTCCTCTTTGTTCTGCCCCCATAGAAGGCACAACAAGTGCAATTTAAACAGTAACCCACCCTTTTTTGTTGAAATCTATATTGCCTATGATTTTTTTTCTGTTCTGACATTTTTGAGGTTTAAAAATCTATCCCTCTTTTCCATTACACTGCATGTCTTGAAGAAAAGAAATTTTTTGGTACCCAACTTGCTTTTATATTTTTTTTACCTTGGAGTCTGATTGGTAACTGCTGACAAGTTGGCCTCTAAGGTTCCTGCCCCTACGGTATGCAATACGTAATGGTTTCATAAGACGCGATTTTAATTCTGAGATACTGTGCAACATTGTCATGATTTTCTTTACAATCCCTGTTATTTTTTGTGTGCCCCCTTCCCCAAGATGGTAACAAAGTTAAGGGGAACTTATTTTTTCTGTTTCTTTTTCGGCATGAACAAAGATTCCCTAGTGACCTCATTAATGTCCTGTGCTACCTTATTTACAAATGTTTCTCTGTAGTTCCTATCTCTAATCTCTAATCTCGGATTAGAGATTGCCTGTCCACCGAGACATTTAAATCCTCCCTGAAAAGTTATTTATTCAGCCTAGCATTTGGGGAGGATACTTAGTCAAAGTATCATATGTATGCTGTCTTTTAATTCTCTGTGTTTTAATTGTTTGTTGGTTTGTTTTAAATTGTAATGCACTTTGATTTAAGAAAAGCAAGCTAGAAATAAAGCATGATTTGATTTGATTTGATCTAAATTTAGCAGTCAACTCCCCTGCTCGCTTTTCAAACAACTCAGGCTTGGAACAATTCCGTTTCACTCTCAGAAACTGTCCCTTTGGTAATTTTTTTATCAAATGGGGTGGGTGGCAGCTAGTGGTAAGTAAAAGGCTATTCTTGTCAGTGGGTTTTGTAAATAGAGCCATAATGAATGTACCATCTAGATTTTTAGTTATGGTAAGATCAAAAAAAATTATTATTTCTTTACCAACAGTAATCCTGACATGCAAGTTATCATTACTCTGTTAGAGAAAGCTCACAGCTTCTCTAAGTTCCTGTTCTGTGCCCTTCCACATGAAAAAGATGTCATCTATATATCGCTTATAGATGTCTATTTTTTGTGCAAACCTATTGATCTGTTCCTCATAAATCACCCTGTCTTCCTATTCACTGAGGTATAAGTTTGCTAGGCTCGGGACTAAAGTGGCACCCATAGTGGTGCCTTTTAGTTGTTTATCAATGTTGCCCTCGAACATGAAAATACTGTTACTCAACACTATACCAGTCAGTGTAGTAATCATATTTATCTGTGACTGGCCAAAATTAATGTATTTTAATAATGTCTGTTCTATTGCAAAAATACCATCAGTTTTGGGAATATTAGTGTACAGTGAGTCCACATCAAGGGTACCAAGGGGCCAGTCTTTATCAATTTGCATGTCCTCCAGAATAGTCAAAATGTGGAAAGAGTCCTTGTTGTGGCTTCTGGTTTTTGTCACTATGGGGTTAATGAAGCTGTCAACATACCTTGAAATGTGTTCTGTGACCCAGCCAATACCGGACACAATTGGGCATCCAAGGCGTAAGACTGGGTCCTTGTGCAGCTTTGAAAGCATATAAAAGGCAAGAATTTGTGGTGCTTGTACAGTAAGAAAACATAATTCATCAGTTGTAGTCATGCTCCTCTGAAAAAGTTCTAGCAAGTAATTTTCAATTTCCCATTTAATGTTATTAGTCAGATTATAATCAAGTTTCTCATAGATCTCCATGTTAGATAACTGCCTATAAGCTTCCTGCACATACTGCTCAGTGTTCTGTATCACAATACCCCCTCCCTTGTCTGCAGGGTTTTATTGTGATATCAGAAGCCTGTGCAAGACTTTGTAGTGCTATTCTTTCCTCAGTGGTCAGGTTCCAGTAAGGCATTTTGGGATTTTGGATATTGCATACTTCATTCAAATCCTGCATGCAACATTTTAAAAAAGTTTCTATGGAATGATGGAGGGAAGGGGGCAAAATATAGATGCAGTATTGAATGTAGGCATGTTACCCTCATGTTCTTCTGTGTCATCAACACTAATTTCATTAGCCAATCCCTCTTCCCCATCAGCAATACCCCTTGTCTGTCCCTATTTAGTGAAAAAAACCTTCAGATTAACATTTCTGACAAATGTTTGTATGCCTAAATAAGCATCAAACTGTTTTAATGTCAACGTGGGTACAAAGGAGAAACCTTTAGTCAAAACTCTAGTTTCTTCTTCTGTTAAATTTCTGTATTTTTTTGTATACTGAAATGTTTTACACATTGAACTCAATGTTGTGCAAACATGTTTATATTACAATGAGAAATTAAATCGCATTCACTGTCAAGGCAGAGAAAATTACAAAATGTAAAGGAAGTTATTTCTTTCACTCCATTACACGTTTACATATGCATGTACTGTCTTTTGTCAGGGGCTTAGTGTTCAGCAAAAACTTTTATTGAAAATCCTTTTTTTAAATTGAGTGAATTATGTAAGGGGCACTCCCTGTTTAGGTGTGACAATGGCCCCTGGGAGATGCACTTTCACCAACATTTTTACCTCTTTTCAAGGGCTTAGGGTGATCCCTGACATAATGGAGTGATCTGGTGCCCCATATAACATTAGGAATATTCACCTCATGTGAAACAACTCAGCTGTTCCAGTTCATGATTGTCTCCCCCCCCCCCAGCAAATGAAACATGCTCTTCTGCATGCCCAAATACTCCAGATGGGGGATGTCATACTTGCAGCTACATGTTACGTTTATGTGACATAGAGGCCTTTTCAGTCCACTGTACGCATTGTGCTTACATATCACAGTTGAGGAAATATCTTTTCCTGTCTCTTATGGTCTCAATGGCCACCATGTGTTGGAGTTTAGTTTTTCAGCCTGCCTCCTCTTCATGTCTGCATGGACTTCATTGCTTATCATTCTGAATCTCAGACTCCAAAAGTGCTGGAATGTATATGACCTTCCAGAAGGGACCAACCCATACCATCCTATCTCATGTTCCCCTGGAAAACCTTCCTCAATTCTCCCAAAGAAGAGCCTACAATGGCTGATTCTTTCTTTCCTCTGTGTACTTAAGCTCCTCATGCTAAGGAGTATTTTTTTTTTTTTTGGTACTCAATCTGATACCCACTTTCAGGCATATAGGTGTCACCAGAATCTGGTATCATTGGCATCATCATATGGGGAAAGCAGTTTTAACTAACTCATCCTATTTTTTATACCGACATCAATTTTAATTACATTTTATAACTACATTTGAATGTAATTAAAATATGGAAAACAAATCTTATTAAACATCGTCTCTTTATCATCTGCAATATAAAAAATTATTTCCAATTTCCCTTTATCCATCATGTGCAATAAAGAAAACGCGGGCTCTACAGTTGTCAACGAAGAACAGTCCACATAGTTAGGACACACTAAAACTGCTTTTTATTTTGTTTAAAAACGCAGTAACAACAACTGCTTTGTTACTGCGTTTTTAAAAAAAATAAAAAGCAGTTTTAGTGTGTCCTAACTTTGTGGACTGTTCTTCGTTGACAACTGTAGAGCCCGCATTTTCTTTATTGCACATATTGGATTTCGTGTAGCGGGGCTCCAGTTCTCTTAGCAGTCTTGAGCCACAGTGTTTTTTTTTTCCCTTTATCCATCAACAGATTTAGCCATTCCTTATAATTAGGTGAATTTGTATCTCGCCGGTGTAGAAGTATTACTTTTTTTGCCAGTATCATAGTAAATGACACAAACAAACCCAGTTTGGTGTTAACATTCAGAGATGAGGCAGAACCAAACAGTAGAATACCTGGGTCAAAAGGAATATTTCTATTTAATGTAATGGAAATTATATCTATAATTCTTTCCCAATATTCTTTTAATTCTGGACAAACAATATAGAGGATTGTGTATGATTGCTCATATACAGCAAGGGTTTTTTTCACTCGAGAGATTTCCATGGTAACTGGAGACCTTGAGAGCGCAGCTTGAGAGGTCTCGTTACCATGGAAAACTCGAGAGTAGAAAAATACCCTAGTTATGTATGAGCAATCATACACAATCTTTTATAGTGTATGGTAGCTCGTAAAAAGTCTGCCCTTACTTTTCTTTAGATTCCGGTGTGGTTTTCTGTTCCTCTGGCCCATTTCACTGCCGTGGCCATTGTTAGCGCATCGCTGGTCACCCACTCATGCATGCGCACCCCACTTCCAGGCATGCGCACACACCTTCTCAGTGTTATGCTGCACTAGCTATGTAGCTAGTGCAGCACAATAGCTATGATGATGTAGCTAGTACAGCACAACAACGCTTTCTTTCTTTTACACTGAATGAACTTATCTGAAGGCCGAGTACTGAACTTACTTAATCTACTTGGTGTATAATATAATTTGTGAGTCACATTGAATTGAATTTGTCTTAATTTAGAATTTTTGGTTACTATTTCTGGTGTAGTTAGTACTTCAGTCCATTTTATATTTTGAGCCCAAGGACCTAGTTCTTTGGTCCAGTTCTTCTACCAAATCTTGGTATACCACCCAGTAACTTCAGTAATAAATTGTAGATTTTGGAAATAGTTTTAATTTTATTCTCTGGATTGAGTACTAGCAACTACAGGGGAGATGCACAGTAGACAATATCCTGACTGTTCTTCTGGATAAAGTCTCTTAGCTGTAGATAAGCTATATAACCACCAGTGGAAAGGTGAAATTATAATTTATGCATTTCAAAATATTTCAAAGTGTCCTCTTGTAAACATTGTTCCAAATGTGTTAACCCACAGTTTTTCCAGTTGCAAAAGGCTTTATTCACATAAGTAAACTTGAGGTAAGAATTCATATAGAGAGAGATATATATACTGTATGTAGAAAACCTAAAATTTATACCTAATTGCATGTTAGCTTCCCTGCGAATCCTTGTCGTAGTTTTAGTTGAGGACAATATTTTGTTTTTATGTATTCTGTTATCACAACCAATAAACAAAGTGAACAATAATTTATGAAATTGAGCAGATTCTTGCTCTATAAAATTAAATTCTTGTGCAGAAATATTGTCATCGCACAGAAGCCATGTCAAAGTGGGTTCTATCTGTGCCGCATAGTAATAAAATCTTACGTTTGAAAGTCCCAGTCCTCCCTGCCTTAGGGAAGAGTATAATTTTTTGAGACTGGCTCTTGGTCTTTTGTTCTTCCATATGAATTGTGTTAACCATGTATCTACTTTAATGAAAAACCCTTTATTTAAAATTATTGGTAAAGTCCAAAAAAAGAAGAAAAATCTTGGTAAAATATTCATCTTTAGAATATTTATCCTCTCTATCATAGTTAGAGGTAAAGTAACCCATCTATCTATGTCTTTTTAAACTTCTTCTATTAAGGGGTTATAATTCAGCTGAAATAGTTGATTTATATCTTTAGTAATAGTAACCCCCAGATATTTTATTTCCAATTTAACATCTAAGTTCAATAATATGGTTGGGTTGTTCAACTCCTTCCCATTATAGATACATTCTGATTTTTCCCAATTTACCCTATACTCAGAAACTTTACCTAAGCTCTCTATTAAATTAATTAATTCCATACCATTTTCTTTTGTTTTATCCAAAAATACTATCACATCAGCATAAAATGACACCTTATATTATGATTCATGATTTTTGTCCTCTCAATCTGCCCATTAAATCTTATCAATGATGCAAGAGACTCTATATAGATTGCAAATAATAAGGGTAAAAGGGGCAATCCTACATTACTCCCCTTTTCAAATAAAAGGGTTCTGACAGATTATAACTTGTTTTAATTCTGGCACATGAGGATTTATATACCAAATCTACCCATCACACTAACCTATCTTCTAATTTCCTTTGGGTAAGGCTTCTATGCTAAGGAGTATTAAGCTACTTTGCCACTATGGTTGGCCCTGCATGATTTGAGTCCAGGTTATCTTAATATCCTCCCATCTCCCCACACCTCAATCTGCCCTCTCCACTCATCCAAAGTGGGCCTGATGGCTATTCTCCACTTGGGGCAAAGTTGTCCACTTGTAGATCATTTGGAGTGTTTTCCCCCATCTCATTGTTGTCTTAGATTGGCTTGGCTTGCTCTGTTGAGGCCATTAAGGGTGATTTAAAATTGTGTTAATCACAACATGACTTTGAGTGAACTAGTTAGTTTGATTTTTCAACTATTGAGCCCTGATCATACTTTTATTCATATTTATGTATTTATTCAATTCATTGCTGTCATTGCCTGTACAGCTCCCTAAGCTTCAGGGAAAGGAAACCTAACAAATACATTTGTGTTGTACAGTATGCCAGGAATTTCTAGAAGGTTTGCAGCATTGTATACACCTAGAGGGTAGGGAAAATGATCTATATTTACTTCTTTTAATATATTTTTATTAATTTCTCAGTAATTCAAACAGGTGTACAAGATACAAGTTTATGCACATTACATCCAAAATTAATGGCATAAGATTAATACATCTGAGTAGTCTGATTATCACCAAGTTATGCTAAAACCCATTATTCAAACCATTTATATACCATGAATATGGCATTGAGTATTTGAATATCCACACTGTTCAATCTCTTGCCTATTAATCACATATCATAGTCAGACTCCGATTCTTCTGTATGAAAGTAGAATAAGAAAAAGGTAGAAACTGTAATCTAAAAGTATTACAATAAAAGGATAAAAGAAGAAGAGAGAATTAATTCTGCTGTTTGGTTGATTTTGATTCTGGCCTGATTTCACGTATCTCTTAAGTTATGTAGTAAGATGATATGATGGTTTCTAGGACAGCAGTTCACTAACAGAATGAGCAGATTTTAGCCTGAGCAGAGGTACGAGTGATGAGGAGCCAGAATTGCTTGGCTTACACTCTAGGCCAGAAATTTCATTCTGTTAAGTTGAGTCAACTAAGAGTCAGAGACTGAGTGAGATGGGTGCAAGCTACGTGCTCATTTGCTTGGGAGCAAAGAAGCAGGAGGATTATTTGCTTTAAAGATTTTTAGAAAAGGTAAGCCGCCTATCTTGAATTAATTAATCCTCTTTCCAGAACATCTTATTGCTGGTCCCCATCATGCTGCTTTCTTGCCATTCTCCTTCTTGTTCACAGGAGGAACGCTGTGGTGGCTGAGGTTTTCCCTGATTGCAAGTGTTGTATTATGGGAAGAACAGTGAGAAGGGTGCCATCAGAATGGTGGAACAGTGGCCTGTGTAAAGGTGAAAAAAGAAAGCTTGCACCTAAAGTGAAGTGTCCTTTGAGTTGGATATGGAGGTTTCAGTCTCCAAATTACTTATCTTGTTTTATCATTTTGATATTTTGCTATTTTACCCATTTTTTGAATTGATTTGTAGCTTCCTCTCCTACTTTTTTTTTGAATAATTTTTAGCTAATTTTAGCGGTTCTGAGTTTTTTAGGATATTTTAAGATTAGAGGTGTTGTAGTTATTTTATCCATTTAAACACACTTACCACATTTACACATATACATTTAGATATACAGACATATTTGTTTTTATTTTTTGCATGCTTTTTCTGACCATTTCAGGTGACATGTTGATTAAAAGCGCATACGCTGGTGTTCTTTAGCAGCTGTTGTTCCTGCATTGTGAACGTTTGTGAAACTCCCTAGAATGCCAGTTCATTGTGTGACTGCTGTCTTTTTTAAAGTGATTTTAAGCGATTTTGCTAAGCCAAAGAAGTAGCTGTGTGCCACGCTCTACGAGTTAATTAAATTACTTATATTTATCATCTTTGTGACTAAGTACGGTCAAGCGAAAATCCCTTAAGCTACAAGCTGCAGCCATGGGCCTTGTTTTTGGCCGCATGGATATATAGCACACTTTGATGATATCAAGTGCTAGGTGGGCTACAATCTCTTCAGCTGACATTTTTGATACTTGTGGCATGATGAAGTAAGCGAATTCATTTGACTGTTTTCTTTTTTTAGAAATTGATGTGAAGATAGTAGAAGTTTACTGGCCCATAGCTTGTAGTTCCTATATTGTTGATAGCTGCATATAAACTTGGAAAACCCATACAAACTCAGAAAATTATTTATTCGTTATTTTGGTCCCTGAAAGGTTTTAGTCTTATTGTTTTTTTTTTTGTTTTCTTCTAGTACTATTTGGGCAGGGAAGTATAGATCTGCAAGGCCCAGGAGTGTACTTAGAAGTGTGCCTAGAAGTGTGCTTAGAAGTAAAAAGCTGCCACTGAAGCATATTACAGATTTTTGGAAACATCCTGAAAACACTGATTTTTGATCTGAGGTCTTCCTTGCCTAATTCCTAGACATATATTGGACAAGTATTTGATCAAACTGACAAGCAAGTATTTATAGGAACAGAAGAAGAAAACTACTGATTATTTGCACAAGGACTATTTTTTCCACTTGGGTTTAGGATTTCTGCAACTGGGACTTAATTCATAATCCCTTATTTCTGTGACTGTGTCTGGAACTTGAGTCTGAATTTGAAATTGGATTCTGATTCTGAATGTACTGTGTTAATGTTCCAATGAACTAACGACTTAACATTAACATTAATTATAAAGGGTGTAACAGAAGATTGTAGGAGTGTAAGAGTGTAACAAAGATCTCTAATAAGCCTTTATGAGTTTTTGTCAAGTTACTAAATGATTAAGGAACTAAGGGACTAAGAAGTTTTCTGTTGTCCTTTTGCCCTAGTTTTTATAAGATCACTTTTCAGGTTCTATTACCCATCTAAAATGGTTAAAACAAGAAACCAGAGATCATCGGGCAATAATCCTTCTCCTCTATTGCTAATTCCAGTTAATAAGCAGATGAAAACTGGGAAACAAATTAAATTAACAGAAATTTGGAAATTAAATTCCTGCTTAAATAAAATATCTACTCCCTGTAATGGTGGCTCTAGCAAACAGTATTCAGGACAGTTGGATATATCTATAGTACCAACTGTTTCGATAGACAATCAGACCCTAGGTGAAATAGAGCCAGTTGACATGATAGAAGTAAGTGATATGGAGAATTACCAATATAGGGAGTACGAAGGGAAGAATGAAGACTGTTTGAGTATTGGCAAAATATCTGCAGAACATTTTACAATTTCACCAGTTCTCCTAAAGAATGAAACAGATTTGCAACATGTATTAACAACACCCAGTTGGAGTGATCCTGTGCATTTAGGAAAGGTGATGCTACCCAACAGTATGAGTTCTAGAGAGATCGAACTTTAAGGAGTGTGTGCAGATTTGCAACAAACTATAAATGGACTTAGGGCTTTGGAAGGGACGGTCAGGGTTGTAGAGGAGGCTAATTAGGTTTGTTGTAAATACTGTAACTATTGCAACCATTATAAGGGAGATTTACAGGGGAAACTTCCTACTTCCTTTACTCCTACTGGTTTGAGCCAGGACTTTATTACATTTTTGAAAGACTCTAATAATTTCCCTTTGATTTTAATGGAACAACTCATAGTAAACAAAGAAAATATAGAAAACATGCAAGCACATGTTGCTCTAAATGAGATTAAAACCAATCAAATTCTCGAAAAACAAATAATAACCCAAGAGCTGTTAGAAAAGAATATTACAAATAATGAAAAACTGCTCAGACTGGATTTTAGTGAAGTGACGATTCCAGAGTCTTTAGGCCATAAGAAAAAAGGTAAAAAGGGGAAGAAAAATAAAAATATTAATGAAGTATCTAAACCAGCTAGAAATAAAAAGGAATGAAAAGAAGAAAATGGTAGTTGAGAATGTAAGTGAAGAAGTGGGTTTGTAGCTGGGCTGGGCACTTTGAGTTGTGGAAAACAATAACGAAATAAGAGTATTAAACTGAATAAAGAGGATGTAATGGAAGGTTTTTGTGTAGTTTACCTGACCCTATTGAATACTCCAAAGGTGGTCCTGATCCCCCGTAACATTCCAAATTGATGTCTCAACTGACTTTATTAGAGTCAGAAATTGTCAATTTACACCAGGAATTAGGGGAAATGGATGATATAGAAAGGGAAAATAGACCCCAAGATTCAGATGTGATTCTACAGAAGGAGGTTAAATATGTTGACAGACAATATCAAAAATCTGATAATGGCCCTATAAATAATACGCAGGATAAGACTGAAAAGAATGGTCTAGAACCCTTCCCATTAATAAGATTGTATGGCCTATATGCATGGGATTCTTTGGAAAAGATAAACTTAGAATATAACGTCTTAACCTATATAAAAGAGGTTTTGGATATCCCCGTTTCAGAAAGGGATATTGTTAATATTAAGAAATTAGCCATACAGGGGGCAACTATTGTGGATCTGTATTTTGTTTCACCAAGATTAGCTAATCATGTTTGGATTAATAGACAGCTATCAAATAATATTGGAATTCAGCTTTTTTACTCGAATAGAGATGATTTCAATCCAGTATATAATAGTCTAGAGAGAGCTCATGTCAAAATGCTATCACATTTCAGTAAGGATAGAATTGCAAATGAAACTAACAGAAAACTTTCCCAAGCCCTTACTGACTTGTTGACTAACTTTATGGGCATACAAGTGGACAGCTGGGGAGAGATTTATGCAAAATGTGTCGTTGAAGGCTTTCAAACTGATATACTGACTGATAGTGAGATGCTGGTTAATCAGCTGCTAGCGCTGTCATCTAGACTGGACATCTTAGGGTTGTATGTTGTTGATTCCTCCTTATTAAGTAGTGGAGTTTCAGACCATGAAACAATTAATGAGAACCAGCCTATTGTAGATAGATCCAGGTCAATACCAGGCTATAGTGGTGTTTGACCATCAATGAGCTTAAATTCATCCTCACTTGAGGTAACAAATATACGCTTTGTTTCATGGAATATAGCTGGATGGAAATCTATATGGGCTGATAAAGAGAGTTTAACATTTTAAAAAAAGCATGAAATTGTATGTCTTCAAGAAACATAGCAGAGTGAAGATTCATCAATTACAATAAATGGTTATGAATCTCTTAAAATTCTAGGTGTTAGGAACAAACAGCTAGGAAGATATTCTGGAGGTATTCTTGTTTTAATTAAAGTAGGCATTTTTCAAAAGGTTATTCAATGGAAGGCTGCAAACAATATTTTAGGTGTTCTTTTACATAGTAATAGTAGTGAAATATTTCTTGCCAATGTGTATATTCCCCCAGATATTCCCCCAGAGAATTAAACTTACTATTCAGAGGAGATTTGGCATGAGCTGTCAGATATGTTAGCAGAAGTGCAGCAAAACTTTCAAGAGCTGATTCATTATTAGTGGGAGATTTCAATGCTTGAATAGGCTCTTTTGACTGACTTTTAGATCATCCTTTGTTCTCCTACAATCATGTATTTTCTCAATTAAAGCCTCAACAAGTAAAAGACAAAGTAGTAAATAAAAGTGGTAAACATCTGAGAGAGATATTAGAAGAAAATGTTATGTACCCTCTTAATGGTAAAATACAGGGTGATTATGAAGGAGATTACACCTTTTTAACAACAAGGGGTGCTTTGACTATTGATTTTGCCTTTTGGTCAGGGCAGGTAGAATGTTGGTCCTCCTGTCAGATTGTGATTAGGGCAGAAAGCAATCATTACCCTATGAGTGTATGTTCCTAAGAGAGATGAGTGGTAACACAGGACAATGGATTGGTTATAACTGAAATTAAAAATGCATGACGAATTGTGCAGAGATATGATAGTAAAAGTAATATCAGTCATATAATATTGCACTTTTTCTCTATACATTTAGAAATATGTTTTGAAACCAAGAGTTGGCCACTAATGTATGACTTATTTTTAAGCCTGCTGGAGGAGATTAAATCCAAATTAGAGGTTCCCTGTGGGAAAGTCAACAATAAGGATGGGGATACCTGGTTTGATGGGGAATGCAGGAGAAATAAATTGTACATCTGGAGTTTAAATAGAAGGTATAATAAGTCTCCTTACAGAGAGTTATTAAAGAAATAAATGAAAAGAAAAGAGCTTTTAAAAGATTGATTGTAGAAAAGAAAAAATGATATTTTGAAATAAATGGGAAAAAATGGTAAGGGCAGTACAGAGTAGAGATTCTAAGGTATTTTGGACCCTAGTTGCCAAAGGACATAATGATTTTAAGGGGAACATTGATGCTTTTATATCACAGAAAAAATGGCTTGAGCATTTTAAGAATATTTACACTTACGTTGAAATTACAAAAACTGACAATAATGCTGTTCATTTAATTGATCATTTTAGACAGATTACTTTAGATGAAGTCTACCTAGCTATTTATTCTTTAAAAACTCAAAAGGCTCCTGGTCCTGATGGGATTCCCCCAGAGGTTTTCCTTACTGAAACCCCATAATGGTCTCATTTCTTGACAGTTTTCTTTAATAACAGTATTGAACAAGGTAAATACCCAGACTCTTGGAAGGGTGCAATTATTGTGCCTATCCATAAAAAAGGCCCATTAGGAAACCCTAAAATGTATAGACCTATTAGTCTATTAGATATTGATTTAAATATTTTTTCAAAAATACTATTGGGACACTTATTGGAGGAAGTTGAAAGAACTGGGGGTATTACAGCCTATCAATCAGGTTTCAGAGAAAATTATTCAACTTTGGATAATATTTTTGTGCTGCAGCATTTAATTGAAAAAAATATGTTAAATTACGAAGGCAGAGACTGTGTGTGACCTTCATTGATAATATAACAGCTTTTGACAGTGTCTCAAGAGATATACTGTGTCAGATTCTTTTGAAAAGAGGTATTAATTCAACTTTGGTATCAATCATATCCCAACTTTATACTAATACATGGGCAAAGATAAGACTGGATCTTAAAGGTCAATTATCAATACCTTTAGAAATAAATTCTGGTGTGAGACAGGGCTGGGTACTAGTGCCCTTATTATTCTCACTTTATCTGGAAGATGTTCCAGATCATTGCAATGAGGTGGATATTGATTCCCCTAAAATTAAGGTTTTTCCAACTCCTGCATTGGCTTATGCCGATGATATCATAGTGCTATCTTTGACTAAGTCAGGTCTCCAAAAAAAATTAGATTTTATTTACAAACAATCAATTACACTTCAATTATCTATTAATATGAATAAAACAAAAACAATGATTATTGGAAATACAAATCCTAAAGGAACCTGGTCTATGGGATTGAAAAAAATAGAAACAGTCTCAGAATATTTATATATGGGTGTAATTATACAGCAAAATGGCAACTGGTCTAAGCACTTGAAAATTATTGTCCAAAAGTCAAAGAAAACTGTAGCTGGCTTAAATAAATTTAATTACTTATATGGTGGAATGACAATATACCTATTAATTCAGGTTATTCACTCTAAAGTTGAAGCTCAATTACTCTATGGCTGTGAGGTATGGGACATTAGAGATTCTAATAAATTAACTGTCCCATTATATAAATCACTGAGAAGAATGTTAAAACTTGGCCATTCCTGTCCTTCTTCTTATTGAAGGGCAGAGTTGGGACTGGTTAATATTAATGCTTTAATACATGCAAGAAAGTTACATTTTTGGATACGGGTCACTAATAAAAATGATGATACACTTGTTAAAAGATGTCTAAAGGAGAAAGAATCCTGGCAAAATGTAGGATATATATAACTCCTTTTTGGTTTAATTCAGTTTTGTTAATGTTGGAAAAGTATAAGTTGTTTCATTTAAAAAAAGCTGTGGATAAAGAATCACTATAAGCATTAAATATATGAAATATATACAAAAAAAATTGAAAAACTATTGGAATAATGCTGATTTGGCCTGGATAGCTGACTCCTGCTATTCTAGATGGTTTGCTGCTAATAATTATAGCCACGGTTTCAAAAAATATCTAGAAATATTGACTAATCCGGAGAGTAGTATTAATTTTATCTGTTATAAATTCAAACAGTTCCCCAGCAATGTCTTGAACTTCAGATATAAAAAAATTGGAATAACCAATGATGATTGTGACTGTGAGAAAGGGGTTAAAGAAGATTTGATGCATATTCTTCAGGACTGTAACCGGTATGAAAAACTCTGTATATATTGGTTAGGTCCCTTTTTGAATAAAACGTATTTACTTGATAGGAATGAATTGACACATATTCTCTTTCATACAGAGAATGAATGGGCTGTGGAAAGGTTGGCAAAATATTTCTAAGCTGTTAAGAAAGTGAAGAACAGAATAAATATTTTATAAAGGTGGTATTTTATTGTATTTAAAACACATTATTTTGTTTTTTATGTAATTAATAATGTGTATATGTGTCTGTATTTTGCATATTGTAAAAGTTTTTTAACTACACAATAAAAACTGATGATGATGATGCGGAATAGAATGAGCATATGTCTGGTTAACAGCTACTGGAAAGATCTTTATCCTCAATATCTCTCTCCCTCTCACAGTATCTGTGATTCCACGGGGGAAAGGGATGTCAAAAATCTGGCTCATTCCATCAAAAATATTCCTTCTTTACTCCTAAGAGCATCAATGAGCCTGTCGGTAACCAAGATTGCCACCAGTAGAGTTTTCCACATCCAGAGTGTGGGTGATATGCCCGAAACCCAGATATTAAGAATTATCTGTCTGGCCACCACCAGTGTAACCCTCACCCACCTAGGATAAAGATCCCAATCCTCCTCCCCACTCACCTCCAATCCAAACTGGAGGCATAGGGGTGAGAACTCCACCTCCCTATTCCAGATCCAAGAGCTCTCCAGCCCAATATCTCTCCAGTATAACTGTACATTTGGTCATGCCCAAAAATATTGGAACTATGTATCTCTAGCCACTGTGCACCTTCTGGACATGTCTGAGATCCCCGGCTAAAACTTATGTATCACACTGGGTGGGTAATATAACCTGTGAATAAATTTGTATTGTGTTTCCTTAAACATGTTACACACACAACAGCAAACCCATGTGGGAGGTAATTATTGTATGCCAACTGTTGTCTGTTATGGTAATCCCCAGGTCTGATTCCCACTGAGATCTGTTTTTCCCAGAATAGTCCGGCAAGTTTGCCCTGTCCAGTATATTTACTTTTTAATTAGAAGAGCTTACAACAATTTCTGTTTTTTCTTAAAGAGCTACTAATTTAAAATGCAATCTGCACGCCATTTTATTACATTATAATGATGTAACAATGTTTAAGGACATTAGGGTACAAAAATGTTTAATTGGAGAATATTTCCAATTGTTACACGATGTTCCTTAGTGACTAATGTACATAGTTTTCTTCTCAAAACTAGACTGCATAACATTTCCTTGCTGATGAATGTTTTGCAACTCAAAACTTTTTATATTAAATTTACATAGACATGACTCAATTTAAAAACCTTTAAAGATTGTTCAAATAAAGACTTGACACTTCATTGATTTTTTTCTTGTTCCTATTCTTTCAATATGACATATTAATTTATGGGACTTGAAATCTACACTTTAGATGGTATAGGCCTAACATATAACTACAAAAATACATCAGCATTTGGGCTGAAAACAAAACAAATATGTAGCTGCTTAACATATTATATAACTGATGGTTCCCAAAGTAGATGGAATCACTGTAACAATGCATTTCATGTTTTGCTGTTATCTTAAATTATGAAATGGAATGCCTGTCTATTGGCGCATGCAGATAAGGCGCTAGATGCCTTACCTACTGCCATGCTGGTGACCGGAGTTATGACGTGGACTCTGGTTGCCAGGAGTTGGACAGAGTGGGAGATGATCAAGTGTTCAAAGGACTGTTCTTCCATCCTAGGAAGGAAGGCTAGTTTATCCATCCTCTGACTGCCAACTGGTGGAGGCCAGGTAATGGTGCAACTGCAGGCAGCATGTAGGGAGTGGCCACGGTTTTGTAATACATAAATTCACTTTCAGCCATGGCAATAGAGGGAACAAACAGAAACAATGAGGGTTGGGGCTTAATGAAGCCCAGCACATCCAACCTCTGAGAAGCATTATCACCTGAGACATGTTGGATTATGTATGGAGGGGAGGACAACCCTCTCTCCTCTGGTCAATCCATTTGGGAATCATTTGAAGTACTTCAGACCAGGTAGGTCTCTAGGGGAGATTGGCAGTAGTTCAGGAGATGGAGGACAGGGATGACAAGCTGCCCCAGCCACACAAAAGGCAGAAAAACCTATATGGAAAAAAAGTTTAAATACAAAGACTGATGAAATCTGCTTGGCAGAACTAATTTAACCTGTAATGTTAGCACATCATAATGCAATAGTAAAACTAGTGCGCACAAAGTGTCCAGCCTACAACTGCACACATATACGGTAAATGGCTCCATTTTATAATTGCAATAAGTCTCTTCAGGATATGTATAACCAGGAAAACATCTCTTCTCTTGTGTTTGGAGAGAGTCAGCTAGTTGCATTGTACTCCAACACTTGTGAGGTATAACATTATCTCAGTACAACACATGCCCTAGTGTGCCTTATTGATTAATTTACAACGAAGTACATACAACAGCACATATGGTGCAGGGGCAGATAAAAAATGAAGTCAGGAAGCACTACTTCACAGAAAGGGATGAAGAAACATAGAACAGGCTTACATGGGATATTGTATGCACTAAATGGAGTTGATGGTGTTAAAAATGGAGTGGAACAAACGTGGAAAGGATATAGGAGATAAACTGGGGAGAGGGATGGGACAAAATTACTGATGTGAGCAATTTCAATAATATGTTATAGAGAGATTGGATGATCTGCATGACCTTTATCTTATGGCAGTAGCTATGTTAGCATGTTTCTATCCTTTAGGTCACTCCACATTTACAGTATTACTGTGCATTATGTAGTGACCTGAGTCAGCAGGATTTTGAAAGAAAATGCACAGGTGTTATTCAGCTGTTGAATTCAAATTACAGGACAATTGCTGCAAACATTATACTCTTAATGGCTGACTGGCATGTTATTTAATTTACATTTTTGCAGCTAAGATGGATTCATCAACCCCCTGGTGGATCCAGCTACATCCCCAAGTGTCAATGCCTCTTACCTGCAGAGGTAATCAAATCCCACAAGCTTGCACCCTCATGGTGTGGACCAGCCAAGCTTGCACCAATCCTTCACCTGCTCATGGGCCCATGCACAACCCACTGATGTGCCCCGGTGCGATATTCAAAGGGGTAGGTTGCACTGCGAAATCTCCGATGCGCCAGGGTGCACCAGTAATGTATGCAGCACAAGTGTGGGGGGGTGTGCCCATGTATACGTGGCACATCCCGATATTCAGCCCAGGATGTGTGGCACATATGCAGGCAGAAACCCACATTGTGCTGCACGGGGGGGCCCAAAGATGTGCCCATAATAAACAGGAGCATGTCAGGGGACACCCACAGGTGGGCTGCCATATTGCTGGGAGCAACACAGCAGCCACCTGCTGTGGGTGGCCACCCGACCTCCAGAGACACAGTCCAGGTGTCGTTCCCCCCCTTGCCTGATTGTGAGCATATAAATATAATAACTCTGGTGGTCCAGTGGACCTGCTCCCCTGCCCAATCATGGGAATATGAAAGAAACATCCCTGGTGTTCCAGTGAACCCTGCGTCATCGCCCAATCACAGGTATAGTTAATGACAATCCCTGGTGGTCCAGTGGACCTGCCCCCTGCCTGAACCTGGGCATATGAATAACTTAATTCCCTGGTGGTCCAGTGGACCCAATCCCCAGCCTGACTGTGTGCATAAATGTTAAATGATAACCCTGGTGGTCTAGTGGTACCCTCCTCCCCACCCACCCACTGAGACCCGCTATTCACATTTCAGGACTCTGTAGCACAAAACACTCTGCATGCCCATTGGCCCACGCAGTGGACCAATAGGCATATAGCCATACTGTACGTTGTCAGTTGGTGGACAGCCAGGTGGCTTGCAGGTGGGGAGCTGCTGCCCACCACTGACTGGGGGGGCAGGGTGGTGGGTCACGGTGGGAGAGTGGGGAGGGGTGTAATGCTGGACCACCAGGGTTACTATTTAACACATATGCCCATGATTGGCAGGGGATCAGGTCCACTGGACCACCAGGGATATTGTGAACACTTATGCCCATGATCGGGTGGGAGAGTGGGTCCACTAGGCCACCAGGGATACTATAGTCATTGTGCCTGTGATTGGGCAGGGGAGCAGGTCCACTGGACCACCAGGGATATATATTGATTATGCCAGTGATTGGCTACATAGAAACATAGAGTTTGATGGCAGATAAGGACCACTTTGCCCACCCAGTCTGCCCATTTCCCTACCTATTGGATAAGCTGCAGATTCTAGTTAACCAACAGCCTACTTCCTGCAACCCCCCACTATAATTGCCTTATGTCTGTCCCATGCATGTTTGAATTCCCCCACTGTTTTAGACCCCACAACCTCTCCAGGAAGGCGGTTCCATGCGTCCACCACTCTCTCTGTGAAAAATAATTTCCTCACATTACATTGGGGTAGGGTCCACTGGACCACCAGGGATATTTTTCTACTATGCCCATGAGTGGATGGGAGAGTGGGGCCACTGGACCACCAGGGATACTATAGTCATTATGCCCACGATCAGGCAGGGGAGCCGGTCCACTGGATCAACAGGGATATTTATTATGCTCATGATCGAATGATGGAGTAGGGTCCACTGGACCACCAGAGATATTTTTCTACTATGCCCATGATCGGGCATTGGGGAGCGTTGCCTGCCAAGGGGCAGGGGCGTCGGTCCCTGACAGCTGCAGCCTGGCAGGGTGCCAGGTGCAAGTCACCAAGGATCAGTGCACCACATGCAAATGGAGCCATATTGACATGCAAATGGCCCATTTGCACCTTGCATACATAATGGCCTCATTTGCATGCTCACGTCTGAATATCACTCTTGCTATGCCTAGCACAACTGCACTTGCGCTGGCACAGCCCCATGCTCCTCACCTGCTACTTGTGCTGGCACAGTGCCACTGCACCGTGTACAGTGCAGGTGCCCCAGTGCCATATTCAATGGTGTTGAGCCATGGCACAGCACCATTGAATATTACTTGGACTATGCCCTGGCTCAACCCTGTTGTGCTGTGCCGAGGCTTGCGCCCCTGACTAGCACAATCTGAATATCCCACCCAGTGAATTAAATTCTCAATTTTTATGATGAAAACTACTTAAATATTACCATAAATACCACACTTATTTTACGGGCATGACCATAAATGTTGCAGTAAAAACTTATTAAATACTACAGTAATAATCGTAATTCATTTATGGTTACGGCTGTAAATTTAACAGAAACTACTAAAATACTACAGTAATACCTATGGTTAAGCTGTAAACTGTTAGGTAAAAACTATTTAAATACTACAGTAACAACTATAATTCATTTATGGTCATGACCATAGATCTTACAGTAAAAACTAAGAACATACTACAGTAATAATCATAATTCATTTATGGTTATGACCGTAAATTGTACGGTAGAAACTTATTAAATACTACAGTAATAACTAATTTCTTTACAGTTATTACCATACATTTTCAGAAAAAGGTTGGCAGTGCAGCTGCCAGTACTTTAACCACAAATTTTACATTTTCTTTTACAGTGTACAGTATGTGTGGCCACAAATTCAATTTAAAAACAATGTTATTACAACACATGTGTGTGATACATTTTAGAACCTGGAATTTATCATGCATACTGTATGTTGGATAAACAGTACCTTTCAATTATCCCCTTAAAAACAAAAACTGCTTATTGTATAAACAGGACATGCAATGGGGCCCTGTGTGATACATTATTTATCAACACTTGAGCAGTATGATCTCGGGCACATCACTCAAGGTATATGCCACTCATGTAGTTACCAGAGGGCAAACTGCTCTTGTGTAGATAAATAATGTATTACACAGGTCCCCATTGCATATTCCTGGTATTGTTGTTGCTGAACTGTATGATAATGTTGTATTAATACATACTGAATGTCTCACACAGACATGTACTTAAAAAAACAGATCTTCATGTATGTTTTTAAAACTCTTGTGGCTAATATTCAGAAGTCATGCATTAAGAAGTCATGGCAAGTGCAACATAAATATCTGTGCTTCCCTTTCATGTGTCCACCTTGTAAATGAGCCTGGTCAATGGTGTTCTCCTGGATAAATAAAGACTTGATGAATTGATTGATTGATTGATTGATTGATATGTCAAACCCAATACCCTGTGCTAAGATATTCAGTCTGATATCAATCTATGCTATTCATCACAAGTCTGCACAATAGCACTGAGTAAAAATGTACTTCCCTGACATGGACTTCAATCAATCAATCAATCAATCAAGTCTTTATTTAACCAGGCGTTCATCGTTGAGCAGAAGCTCATTTGCAAGATGGACCTGGGTGGAGCATGAACAATTGTATATACAGGTCAACACAGGTATTTACAAGGCAATACAGATAATACTCTTTACAGAGAGGAAGAAAAAGAAGTTCATATGTACATAGAATTATACAGTATCAGATTACACAGTATTTACATACATAGAAGTGTCTATAGGAAGATAAAGCAGGTTATCTAAGGTTGCAGGAGGAAGTAACAGAAGAAAAAATAAAAATAAAAATATACACCAGGTAGAGGTGAAGGTAGAGGGAAGAGAGGAGGAAGTAGGGGAGAAAGGCTAGGAGGGCACGGTGCACAGAAAGGAGTTGGTAAAGCTGGATGTAGAGAAGGTGGATGGAGAAAAGGAGTATGTGTGAGCCGTGGGATTGAATGCTATAAAGTACGGGGCATGGTAAGATGTCGCAGGATGTGTAGGATGGACTTGGGCTCTAAATATTGCATTCATTGATGGATTCCATTTCTGTATCATATGTTCAATTACATGGTTCAATCTGAGATATTTCTACTTTCTTGGGAAGGCAATATTATAGTTCCCATACACAAAAAAGGACTGTTGAATGATCCCCTAATGTACCACCCAATCAGTCTTATAGCCACCTCATAAACATTTTTTCACACATCGTTTTAATGAAATTGCAAAGATAAATTGGAGATAATAATATTTTGGATGAGACCAGAATTGATTTAGGAAAAATTGCTCAACTACATAGCATTGTATGATCTTGCCTCATCTAATTAATAAGTTAGTAAAGATTAAAAATTGGAAACTTTATAGCTGTTTCATCGATCTGAGAATGGCATTCAACAGTATCAGTCATAAAACTCTATGGACTATAATATGCAACCTTGGTATAGATAGGTATCTGTTGCATGTGTTGTTAAGACTATGAAAACATGTGGTCAAAGGTCCAATATAACTTGTCAGGTAACTTAACTAATATTATAAGAACTAATCTTGGAGTTCACAAAAGTTTATTTTGGCTCCACTCCTTGTCAGTCTTTACATAAACGATGTGACTAAACAACTAAATGAAGATGAATTTCATTCTCAAAAAATTTCAATAGAAAGGTTCCCCAATCCATGTATGCAGATGACATAGTTCTCATTTCTACATCCTTACTAGGCCTGAAAAGAAAGATTAATACATTTATAGATCTCTGTAAATCTAGATTTATTCAGATAAATTAGAGAGAGACTCAAATATTAATCTTTGGAGCATCAAATAAAAATAAGCATATTATATAATATAAATGATGAAAATTAAAACAGCTAAAGCATATTAATATTTGGGTTTGTTATATGACAATAACCAGAATAATATGAAACAATTATTACTGGCATCAATCAATGGAGTAAGTCAGCTTATGGGAAGATATGGAAGTCAATCAGTGGATGGATGTTTGATGGTAATAAATGCCAAAAATAAAGCAGCAATAATATGTGCTTCAGAAATATAGGGGTTTCCAAAGGTAGCACCTTTAGAAATAATATTAAGCAAACTGTAGATATCTCTTAGAAATACCTAATTGTGTACCAGATTACATACTCAGACTTGAATTAGGTTATTTCAAATTGGAAACTCTGATAAATGAGAGGACAACAATTTTTATCATGGGTCTTCAAGTAATGGGAGAGGGTGGATTACTAAAAATAAGTATTGAAGAAGAAACTGAATACTCTACAAGCGGTTTTAGTTACCCCTCTCTAAATTCCATTAAATATAGTATATTTCCAGCAGGATATAATTCAGTTCTTACAGATATCTATAGACTACATGGAAAAGTTGTATACTGCAATATCAAGCATGGTACAGAGACATGGCTACACAAAGAGATATATCTAAAAGAAGCAACAGCAAACCCCTCTCCACTCTCGGGATAGTGCCTGGATCAAAACAGAAGTATCTACAAGAAAGCAATTCTGGCACCAATACATCAGGTGAAAATATAAGACTTTTATATAAAGTATAGACAAAGTGACATTCAGCTCAGTGAAAAGAGTGCACCCTCTACCAGTTTTGCTCAGGAGAGTGTCATCAGGATAATTCTCCTGATGACACTCTCCTGAGCGAAACCGGTAGAGGGTATATTCTTTTCACCTAGCTGAATGGTGCTTTGGCTATACTTTAAAAGCCTTTTATTTTCACCTGATATTTTGGTACTGCACTTGCTTTCTTGTAGATATATCTAAAACCCAACTATCAAAGGTCCATATCACATACAACATCCTAAATGTAGATGGAAAAAAAAGGAAAATGCCTAACCCTAATAACAGATAAGAAGAAAAGAATGCTACTGAACCAGATTTAGATTAGAGATGTATAGATCTAAAACAGTGTTACACAAACAATCAAGAGAAAATATCCCTTTTCCTTTTTGTGATTGTGATATAGCAGAATGAATTTCCTGCCACAGATAATATTATTTTGTCTTTTGTATTATAAATAATTAAATAAATGGTTGAATTAAATTTTAGATAACAGACATGGATCCCAGAAGTGACCTTATTCTCACTGTTTACAGCTACTGATCTAATAAGAAAAAATAAATAATCCAGTTTTATTTACTCATTTTGCTTAACATAGAGCAAATGTACTTTGAAACATTGAGTATTAGGATTAAAGACCTGTAAGATCTCTACAGATACAATATTTTTTCTTTCACTGCCATTATATAAAAATCATGTAACTAAGGAAGGTGCAGATGCAAATCTTGCAAAACAAAAATTCTATTAGCAAAGGTTTAAAATTGCAACCTATATGTCTAGGTGTGACACTTGACCCATTCCTGGACTTTTTGCTGCATGCTTTGGGTGCCTGTAAATCAGTTAGCACCAGACTGAGGCTGTTATACAAGGTCAAGTATAATCTCATCTCATCCACCCACTTAACCATAGCCCTTGGAGTATTACTTCTTAAATTTACCTAAGGGGTGTCTGTTTTCCATGCTTCAGCCAAATCCACCTTTCAAAAGTGGGATGTAATACATAATAACATCTGTTACTTTGTCTTGCCTTTCAACCACCATACCCATCAATGAATGTTATAGTCTAAACTGGGATGGCTTCTTCCTGCATTCACGTGTGATTTAACCTTATGGGGTAATTTTTAACATTTTGCACAGTCAGTCCCCTCCATCTTTCACAAGGCTTCTCCAGCCCCCCAGTGATGTCTATCCACTAAGATAATTTAATCTAGACTTGCTAGCCATGCAAAGAACTAGAATGCGACTGGAAAATATTGCATTCTCTATTGTTGCTCTGCTGTTAGGAATTCCTTACCAGCTGATCTCCATCAGTGGCAAACTGTGTCCACCTTCAAAAACAGATACTGCAATCTTCTCCTTAAGTTATCAGTATATTCCTTGCTAGATTCTAGTAGTTTGTAATTTCAAGTCTAACTATATGCTTCCAGAGAATGCTCACTTGTCTGTACTACATATGGTTGCTATGTTAGTGTTTTGCTAGTTGAGCTATAGGGTGTATGTCAAGTATTCTGTTCATATGTTTGCCAAGAACTATAATGTCTTGTACTCTGTGTGTACATATACTGTATATATATATATATATATATATATATATATATATATAGCTAGATAGATAGATAGATAGATATATACAGTAAAGTCCACCAGGATGAAGCACAATGTTACAGGTTTACTGCATGACAAAAGGGATTAACTCCCATTAAAACTGCATTAGTTGCTGCAGTAACTCTACTGCAGAATTCTTCAGAGTTGGGCTTCATCCTTGTGGGCTTCACTGTACATATATAGATGGATAGATAGACAGACAGAATTTTTACTTTAAAACTTTTATTGTATTAGCTAAAAACTTTTATAAAAGCAATTTAAAACACACAAAGTATACAATATTCCACATCACCACTAGAGTTACAAGATATCAAGAAAACAGCATACGGTAAAAAGAAAAGGGGCAGCTTAGAGTAATATTGGATCATAACCCTTTAAATCTCAAGTCATGATTAGCTGACACACAGTATGTATATTTAAGAGACAATGAACTTCTTTTTGATCTTATTTATGATAAGAAAATATTGAGCCACTCTCTTTATAGAACACTCATCCTCTGTATAAATCAAAATATTTGTCAATGACTCTTCATCTACTTATGTATTATGTAAGAACGGTGCAAACCAGTATAGCCTTTCTTTTGCATAAAATGAGAATTTTCACATCACATGAAGGAGGTTTTCATCCCCCCCACATTACAGTCACATTTATGTGATACAGTTGCAGCTTTGTTATAGCGATATGCTAGTCTATGGCTAGGAAAATGCTCAAATTTATAACAAATGAAGATGGTATGCAATTTGGGATTAGTTAGACATTCAAAATATGCCTTTGGTCCAAAGTATTCATTATTTTTTGAGAACCATTCAGAGTAGTGAGACATTTGAATTGCTTTCAAATCTTCAAGTATCAAAAAATTGTTAACCTTCTTAATATACTTTTTACATTGGTTACTTAAGGTGATTCTTTTCTCTATTACTATCCTCAAAAGGGTCTATGTGAAGACGGTGACCGCAGAATCACGACGACCGAAAGAGCACAGGCACCAGCACAAACCCACGACTGGCCCACAGGACTGCACAGCAAGCATCAGAATGGCAAATCGGGGCATAAAAAAGAACAGTGGCACCACTGCCAGGAAATGCAGGATGGGGGGAGGATGGGATGGACACCCAGTGACAGGGGGAGACGATGCACTCCACAAGTCATGCCGCACATGATGGCAGACGGTCAGCAAAGGGCCACACAAAGCAGTGGCCATGGAGGCAGCCTGCACCATGGTAACCTGGCCGTGTGTGGGTAGGTAGGCACAGAGGAGACATGGATGGGTGGCCGTGCAGCATGACGCAGCCGGACAGGGCATGGATGGGGCCAGGGGCCATTGGCATGAGCAATGCCATGGGGGAAGGTGACAGGCAGTACCACCAGCAGCAGCAGGCAGTGCACACACCCGGCTACTCCTGCAGCTGGAAATTGTAGGGAAGGCCAGGCAGGTAGTCGGGTGTGGGGCATGCACCATAGCCAGTGACGAGGGACTCGATACGCTGGGTGAGGTCCCGGTCGCACTTCTTTTTAGTGGCAATGCTGGCACAGGACACCAGCTGGCACATGCGGAGTTCCGTCAAGCACTGCTCCTCCATCAGGCAGTCCAGGAACTGCCAGAGACTGGGGTGGCTGGCACCCATCTGGGTGGAAAAGCCATGGTGCCAGCCCTCAACCGCATTATTTGACCTGGCCAGCCCATCCACGGTGGCCTGGTACATGTTCCAGTCTGCAGGGGGGAATAGGGACTGCCTATGCCCGGACCACCCAATGGGTCGTCCGTGCCACTTTGCCTCAATGTAGTAAAGCAGTGGTTGGAGGAGTTCCTCATTGTCCACATAAAATGGAATACCCAGGAGCTCCTGGTAGGCATCCACCATGGCAGGCACTGGCACGTATGCGAGGGCCATGAGCAGCTGTAGATGGAGGGCAAAGTCCTCATCTCTGCCATACCTGCTGTGCAGCTCTCGTATCTGCTGGACTCTCCTCGACATAGCCTGGCAGAAGTGGAAGATGCAGCTCCTTAGGGTCATCACCCTGAATGTGAGCCCCATGGCATACCACATTGCGTGTTCAAAGTCTAGGACAGAGGATTTGGGCTGCACCCCCCCTACCAGGGTGTGTATCTCCACCAGCAAGCCCTCATATGCCTGTTTGGTCCTCGCGGACATCAGGATGTAGACTGCCGGCAGTACTATCCCCTCACGCATACCGTGCATGGTGTATAGCTGACCGAAGAGTGGTGGTGCACAGCAGAAGGTCCCATCCATCATGCAATCCTTGTAGCTGGCCAGGTACTACAGGGACCACTGGGTGGCAAACATGAGGGACAGGTCCTCCGCAGGACCACTGTCGAACTGCAGGAAGAGTGTCCCATCCCCCGTGATGGCATACTGTGATGGGATCTGCAGCTTGGTCAGAGACCTGGGTGCCACAGGTCACTCCCTACCAGCCTGCTGCACCCGCTGCACAGTGCAACACAGCAGGGGCAGGGCTAGCATCTGCCTGGTCATGGCTTCACGTATGCTTGCAGTGCTGTGCCTCAGTACCTGGCTGGTGCTCTCCAGGGTCGTGTGTGCCCTCCCACAGAACCTTGCCAGCATCAACGTCCCCAGTATCAGGGACATGGTGTGGGGGTGGCTGATGTACACCACGCTGTTGGTTATGGCATGGATGCATGCTGGACAACTGTTCCTGTGGTCCTGCATGCACCGCCGATACACCCTGTCCTTTACCGCCTTGTCACGCCGGTAGGTGTACCCCCAGTGTGCGAGGTGCAGTTTCCCTCTCTGGCTCTTTATGAAACTAATGGCTGTAGGCTCCATATCAACCATTCTTTGTTCCTGTGGAATGCCGGTGTTGCTGGCCAATGCCCTGTTAAAGGACTGTGTGGTCACATGGGTACTGGGCCGCTCACCGACACTCGTGTGTGTGTGTGCTCAGGGCTCCCTCTGGCTGGCCAGCATAAAATGACTGCACTGGTGGCACAACACACCTTATGGGTGTATGTTGGCAGTTGGTGGCAGTGCTCTCAGCGGTATGGACCTGTTGTGTGCTGGCCAAGGCTGTGGCAGTTCAGGGGACGGTGCTCCGGTGGAGGTGAGTGCTGGTGCCACCGTGTTTTACACCTGCCTGTACGGTTCTCTGTACTGTCTGCCTACCTTGTTTCCCTAACCCCTGCCCTATGCCTGCGGTGCTGCACTTCTCGCACTGAGCTGGTTTCAAACTCCACACCCACATGTCCACCCCACTCACACCAGTGGTGTGTGCATTTTCATTGTGCTGCGACAGTGGTTCAGAGGTTTGCTCGCCATGCAGGGCTTTCGTGCACTGAGTGCGTCCGGGTGGGTGGGCTGTGCTGTGGGTTGGATACAACTGCTGTGCATGGTGGAGCTGTGCTGTGGGTGGTGGTGGGAGCCCCACTGCAGGCGTCATGCCTTTCCTGCCCCATCTGATCCCTGGGTGTGCGCCTTTCACTGCTGCTGGGTTTTTTCCTCCTTCGCCCAAGTGCGCATTGCAATGCTCCTCCTCTCCCTAATCACCAGTCAGCTCATTGTGCATGTCGCCATAATGACGCTAGCCATACATGCTGCCCGCCCTGCTCCCCAATGCAGCACTGATGTGCTCACACTCTGGGGATGTGCCCACTTTATATATACGCAAGAACATTTCTTGTACATTGATTTGTCAGTGTGTGCCTGGGGCAGTGATGTTAGTGAATGACAACATCACTGTATGAAGTCCAGGCACACTGATGACTACAGAACACTAAAAGAAATCCTCCTCCCCCCCACACAACCTACCACAAAACCAATACTGCCCTGAAACCATCATGGCTTAATACTCCCAACAATTCCACCCCTCAGTTCACCAGTAACACCAAATACTTTTATTTCTATATGTCAGCATACAAAATAAGTTTAATTTTCATGCCAGGTTTTTTTCCGAACAGCATCAGCATGGCTTCAGTGAACTGCGTATACTACAACTGTAGATTGTGCAGTTCATAAGAGCCACTCAGTTCCAGGAAAAAGAAACATGAAATGTAAAACTATTTTCTATCCTTAAATTCATAACACAGCTCTTCCACCCTCCCCCATTTTGCGCACATGTACTCACTGGAGAAACTTTCAATGAAAACAAACAGCGATTCAATCTCCTCCTCAGCTCCAAAATCAGGTCAGCGTATACACACATCAGTGTTCTGCTGTACAGATGCAGAGTGGTCCAGGGACCACAGAAAAAAGCTGACAAAATTTACATAATAAAAAAAAGAAGAAGAAGAAAAAGGTTGAAATACAGCCCGGTTTAATGGCAGATGAATAGCGGCAGTGGAGCGGGATGACTGACGTCAGATGTCACAGCAAGCAAAAGTTCAGCAGTAAAACCATGATAAATCATGGTGGATTCGATTATTCAGGCAGTAGCTCCTCCTACTGATAGGAAATATAATGGACTTTGTTTTAGAAAACTTATACTTCCAGACACATAAAATAGGGAAAAAAGCCAGAAAATGTTTCTTTTTTCCTTTTTCATTAAAAAATTAGCCATTGTGTAATACAGTGCAACCCTCTTAAATGCATACCCTTTGGACCACAAAAAAGTATGCATCTAACAGGGTTATATGTTTATCAGATCTTGTATTCTTTTAATGGAGAGTGCAACTTGCAGTATGTGCCAGGGGGCTGGGTGGAAAAAAGAAATGCCAGTTACACTTAAGTGCTTCTTTGGTTGGGATAAAGTATATTTGTGACATGCTGTGGCATTCCTTGGTCTGATTCCTGTGTGAGGGAGGGTGCTTCTGGGATTCATGTAAAATGCTTCTGTGACATTCTTTTGAATTCTTTACTTTGATTTCTGTTTGAGAGAGGGTGCTTCTGAGATTCATGTAAAGTGCTTCTGTGACATTTTTTTGAGTTCTTAACTTTGATTTGTGTGTGAGGGAGGGTACTTCTGAGACTTGGGTTTGATGGTTAAAAGGTTTAAATAGGTAAATAACACCTCATGTTTAATAGAGCAGTCCATTTACAGACAATTAATTGCTAATTAGTAAGGCAGCTATAGGCAGTGTCAGTAAAATTGGGCCAGTCAGGCCACACTTAAGCAACACAACTGAGGGAAAAATATGCATTTAAAAGGGATCCTTATATGCGTTTAACAGGTCTATTTAACAAACGAAGTATAGGAAAAAATCAAGACTTGGAAATTGTATGTATTTGTGAGGGCTATGCGTTTATCAGGTATGAATTTAAGTGGGATGCACTGTATTAATAAGGCACTCCAGGGTGTCTGTTATTTTGTAATGACGTCACTTCTCGGGTGTTGAACGCAATTGGCCTGTGGCATTGTGCTTTAAAAAACCAAGGCATGATGTTATTACACAATAACACACACCCTGTCATGCCTTATTGCTTAAATATATTATTGTGGTGCAGTCGTACCAATATAGTTAGGGTTGAGCAGAGCTTTCTATGTTAAACGTCACATCTTGCACTTTAATATCTTTGCAACCATTCAACAGATTTGCAGGAAATTTTGCATACACTGTCTCATGGGGTAGATCTACTGACAAGCCCAGCTTTGCTGCAGTCAGATTTGTGGATTCTGAGATGCGCAAGGCAAAACATGTAAAAAATCACTCTTTTTTTGGTGGCTTTTTTTTTTTGTCATTGTGCTGCGCCCAGACAGTTTGGAATCTTGTTCTGAAATTTTCAGGGTAGAAAAGACTTTTCCTGTAGATGTGCCTTTCACTGGTTTGGTGAAAAAAATATTAATCTGTTCCATAAGTTATTATATCATAACTTTTCTGTTTCTGAGCATGCTCAGTACAGTCATTTGGATAGCTTCCTTGAACAAAAAAATAAATTAGTCAAACTAAAAAGGATTCTTTTTCATTTGGGGCCAATCCATTTTCATGAGGGAAATTCCTTTTTTGTTTGCTTCCATCTTGTTTTCCATTTTCTTTTCAGAAAAAAAACATTTGAAAACATCCAAAAATTACATCCTGAAGAGAGACACCAAAGCATGTATCTTGCTCATCAGGACCCCATTATGTAGATTATGCACTTATCTGTTGGAAAAATGTTACTGTAATGTGTTTTTTTAAATAATTTTAAATCCTTTTTCAGGACTCGCATCAATGTTTTTCGTGAGTCAAGGATCCCTTGTCTCAAAAAAGGATTTCTGACTTAGTTTTTTTTTTTTTTGCCAAATCTGTTTTGTTTCAAAGGGTTCTTTTTCATTTGATAATTTTGTTCAAACAAAAAAAGTATTCCTTGTCATGAAAAAGGATTTTAGAGTTTTTTTTTTTTTTTGCTGATTCTTTTTTTCATTTCAAGGAATCCTTTTTCATTTGATATTTTCATGTACAGCTCCATTCTGTCCTGCAACTGAGTTGTCTTCAGCAGCAATACCTATTCAGTGATCCCCCCACAAAAAGGTGGCACTGGGCTTTTTACAATACCATAGGGGGTGTTGTTGCTACCCCTCCTGTCACTTGTCTATCACATACAAGCTGTCTGTGTTCCCTTGCTTGTCTCCACCTCTCCCTTAGAGCTTGTCAGGACCCAGTGCCCCCAACACACAAGGTGCCACTGGACTTCTTACAATACTATTGGGGTGCTGGTGTTACTCCTCCAGCCACTTGTTTATCTGACACTAGCCATCCATGTTCACTTTATAGTCCCCCCCCACTTTGAATGTTGCAGTCTCCTGTTAGGTATCTGTCATGGGTGTTGCTGCAAGACAGTGGTATAGCAGTGGACCACACAACTGCTGCCTGATGAAGTGGCATGGCAGTGCACATCACAGAGGCATGTTTGTAGGTGAGGAAATATTAGCACAGACAGTGAAGAAAGGGGATAAGACCTTCTTCAGGAACATCAGCGAAAGAAGAAAAAAAGCAAGAGGGGGGATTGTAAGGCTCAGAGGGGATACAGGGGAGTGTAAGAAGGGAGACCTGGAAAAGTCAGAAATACTGAACAAATAGTTCTGTTCAGTATTCACTGAAAAGGGGAAGGGTCAGAGACCTCAGCTGGGGAACAGACATGAAGGGGGGGTAAACACAAGTCCATTCACAGAGGGAAGAGTCCTGGAGGAGCTCACAAATCTAAAGGTGGACAAAGCAATGGGTCCAGATGGCATACACCTGAGAATTTTAAGAAAGTTGTGAAGAGAGCTAGCAGAACCTCTGGCAGCCATGTTCACTGAGTCACTCAGCACAGGAGTGGTTCCGAAGGACTGGAAGAGGACACATGTAGTCCCTGTACACAAAAGTGGTAGCAGCAAAGAGGCAGGGAACTATAGGCCAGTTAGCCTTACCTTAGTAGTGGGGAAGATCATGGAGATACTGCTTAAAGAAAGAATTGCAGCACACTTGGAATCCATCGGTGCCCAAGATCCAAGACAGCATGGATTCACAGCAGGAAGGTGGTGTCAGACAAATCTAATAGATTTTTTTGACTGGGTGACAAAGGAGGTAAATTGGGGGGGTGGGGGATGTTGCCTACCTTGATTTCAGCAAGACCTTCAACACCATCCCACATAACAGGCTGGTTAACAAGATGGGCAGTCTGGGCATGGGGCACAAGGTGGTAGACTGGGTTAGAAACTGGCTAACAGACAGAAGACAGATGGTGGTGGTAAATTGGATTAAATCCGGGGAAAGGCAGTGACCAGCAGGGTACCTCAGGGATCAGTCCTTGGGCCAGTCGTGTTTAATGTCTTCATTAGTGACATTGCAGAAGGGCTGGAGGGAAAGGTCTGCCTGTTTGAAGATGACACCAAGATCTGCAACAGGGTGGATACACCAGATGGGGTGGAGGAAATGAAGAGGGACCTGGAAAAGGTTGGAAAATGGTCTGAGGTGTGGCAACTGAGGTTCAATTCAAAGAAATAAAATAATGCACCTGGGTTGAGTGAACCCTGAGGAAAGCTACAGGATGGGAGGGAGGAGTTGCCGACAATCACCAAGGAAGAAAGGGACCTGGGAATTATCATTTCAGATGACCTAAAGGTGTATAAGCAGAGTACAAAGGTGGCAGGGAGGGCGAGTGGCATGCTAGGGTGCATAGGCAGAGGTATCACTAGCAGAAGGTGGGAGGTGCTGATGCCATTGTATAACACACTGGTGAGGCCTCACATGGAGTACTGTGTGCAGTTCTGGAGGCTGCACCTTCATAAGGACATTGACAGGGTGGAGGTGGTCCAGAGAAGGGTGACAAAGATGGTACAGGGCTTGCACCAGAAAACATATGAGAAGAGATTAAAATATCTCAATATGTACTCACTGGAGGAGAGGAGGAATCTGGGTGACGTGATAGAAACATTCAAATACCTTAGGAGCATAAACAAGGTATGGGGGGGCATCTTTCAATGTAGGAGGAGTACATGAATGAGGGAGCATGATATGAAATTGGAAGGTGGCAGGATGAGAGGAAATGTAAAGAAGTTTTTCTTCACAGAGAGGGTGGTGAACACATTGAATAGCCTGCCATAGGAGGTGGTGGGAGCAATGACAGAGGAGGGGTTTAAACATGCCTGGGACAGGCCTAAGGGAACATTAGAGGTGGGTAGGAGGGGTGAAAAGCCATTGACCAGGTAGGGTCAGAGGCCACATACTGTACATATGTAGGGCTTACAGGCTGACTAGATGGGTCTAGCAGTCCTTATCTGCTGACAATTTCTATGTTTCTCTGTTTCTATGTTTGATTGACCTTTGAACAAAATGGTTTTGCACTGGAGATGTGTGCAGCTTCTCAATGCTGTGACGTGGAGTGGATCTCGCGGGTAGCACACAACTACAATGACAATCTTACAGTGAATACCACTACAGTGACAAAATCTTGCCAGGTTACTGTGGTGGTCCACTGTGCAGTGTTGTTGTGATTCACCCCCACTCCGAACCAACTCTGACCCGGAGCTGGTAATTTAGAGATGGGGTGTGCAGGGGGCATAGATACCCACAAAAAACACTTTGTCTCAGCAGGAACAATGCCGATGGTTGGCATTGTTCCCGTCATTGTCGGGGATGTTGACAACATTGTTGTTGATATCTTGACGTAGAATCAATCTCGTGGCATGGCAGTAAATGTCTGAGTGTCTGTGCAACACATTGCCATGTCAGTGGATCACATAGAGGTTCATTGTGCTTGTGGTGTTACCTCTCTTTTAACCCAGCTGTTTCACAGCACCACCACCTATTCAGTGATCCCCCCATAAGGTGGCCATCATGTAAAGTGCAGTGTGACTCGAGCAGTGTCAATGTGAGTGTCACGGGATTACACTGGGGTGTGCTGTTTGTAGATGTCCCATCCTTGCTTCCATGGTGGGCAGTGTGGTAGTGTGCTTGCAACACAGTACTATGGAAGTGGACCTCTTACAGCACCATTTTGTGTGCTGGTGCCATACCTCCTGGCATCCATCTGCATGCTACCAGATGACATTGTTGACAGTGACATCCTCTACAACTCCACCAAAAGTGCCTGGAGTTAATACAGCTATAAATAAAGAGTCAACAGACATCATTTCATTATAAAAATAACATTCTGCATGTCATTTTTAAAATTAATAATTCTTTCCAAATATAAAAGTAAAATAAGATATATAATCTCAGTATAAAAAATAAACATTTTTGAACAAAAATAAGATTTAAATATTCCTTAGACAATGGAACAGAAATTTTAAATCATATTTCTTTTTGCATGAACTAAATTGTTTTACATTGATTTTCTACTTACTTTTTTTAACTCAACACAGCAAAAAAGCTTTCAATAATATTTGTTTCTTTTTAGTTCAGAAATGCAAACTTTTTTAAAATGAAAGTCCTGTTTTTATTTTTCCTTTTTGGGGAGGTAGACAAAGAGGTACCCACCACTGGATAATATGATGTAGGTTGTTACTTCTTTGATGACAGATACAAGTGGAAGCAGGTGCTTTGTGGTACTGTCCACCTTGGGGACACAGATCTGGTGCCTCACAGCCCCTCCTCTTCAGATGACATATGAGAAAGGGGCTGTGAGGGAGGATCTTCTTTCTTCTGATGTCCATCAGAGAAGCCCTGGTCCATTTACTGCAGCAGGATGCGGTTCGTCTTATTTGCTGATTCGACTGCCTGTCGCTGTCTCTCATGGATGAGACTATGAGTGGTCTTCTGAGCAACATAATTGACATTGTGGATCTCTGTGAGACCTTGGATAATCTGAGCAAGGCCAGTGTTGCTGATCTGGAAGCCATGGAGGGCCTCATGGGTCTGCCATTTGAGTCTGCCACAATGGTGAATGGTGTCCATCATTTCCTTTTGTTGCTCTGGGACCATCATGACAGACTCTGTGAGACCCTTGAAGCCCTCCATCACAGCTTTTGTGAACTGATGGAAGTCCTCTCTGAGTGCCAGTATTGCTGCTGCAGTTGCTGCAAAAGAAAAGAAAATGACATTGTTTAGTATACATTTTATGTTGTTCTCTGTGTTCTAGAAAAGCTGTTGTTAGTTGTTCTTGTATACATTACACTTTGGAGAGAATTAAGGTTGTGGTGGAGGTTCAAGGGCTGGAAAGGAAGAAGTTATTGTCTTTTCATGCTATATTTATATCTGAAGGTGGTATGCTGTGTGCAGTAAAAATATTGGTGCCTCTGCACTAACAGGTGGAAAGTACATGCCAAAGGTGCGAACCCTGCCCACATAGCTCCACAACCGCAGAAAGGTGTGCACAGGCTGATATGCATGAACAGATGCCATCTGTCTACTGCCCCACTTCCCCAGCATGCAGGACAGTGCAGGATGGCCCAGGGTGGAGTAGTGGACCTAGGCGGGCATCCAATTGGATGCCCATCCTGGGTCCCTGAGTGGATCACTTGCTCGGTAAGGCTCGGGTCTGGGTCTGTAGATAGCTCCCCCACACACCCAGGCTGGCACTGCCATGCCCCTATATTCAGCAGTCCCCCTCGCCTATACCTGCCCCTGAAGCTGAGCCTGCCTGGTGCTCAGATGACCCCCTTCAGCAGCACCACTGCCCCATGCTCGAATGTAACTCCTCCAACACACACAGGTTCTCCATCCCCATATGTGGAATGACAACCCCCTGCTGCACACCACAGCCCCATCCCCATTGTACCAATGCTTACCCACACACACACACATGTCAGCCCCATCCTGAAATGTTCAATGCTAACCCCCTCCCAAACATATGGCATCCCAACCCTGGTATAGAACAAGTAGCCCCCCCACACACACAGAGGTGCACCAATCCACACACATCCCAGGTCCCAAACCTGGTACCACAGCAGCAGCATCATTGGTGTTCAGTGGCCACCCACTTCCTGTAGCACTGACAACACCCCCCCAGTCCACGTACCTGCCAGTCAAAGCCATGGTCCAGGATGGCAAGTGGCACAGCCCTCCACACACCTCCAAGCTGACGCCCATCTGACTGATGCAGGGAGTGCATCGCCCTAATATATGGAGGCATGCTCCCTGCATCAGTTGGATGGCCGGTGGCCATGGAGCTGTGTGGAGGGCTGTGCTACTGGATGTCCTGGGCTGTGGCACTGACTGGCAGGTACGGGGACTGGAGGGTGTGTTATCAGTGCTGCAGGGTTGGTGGAGCCACTGAACACCAGTGATGCTGCTAGGTTACTGGGTTCAGGGCCCAGGATGTTGTGGACTGGTGCACTTCCGTGAGCGTGTGTGTGTGTGGGGGGGTACTTGTTCTACACCAGGGTCAGGGCTGCCATGTGTTTGGGGGGGTCCACATTGAAAATTTTGGGATGGGGCTGCCATGTGTTTGGAGTAAGGTCTGCACTGAACATGTTGGGACAGGGCTGCCATAAGTGTGTGTGTGTATGTGGGGCTGCTGTGCACATACCAGGACAGGGCCACCATGTGTGGTGGGGGCCTGCTGAGCACAAATGGAGACAGGGCGCTGATGTGTGGTAGGGGTATGCTTGTGCATTAGGATGGATGGGGATGGGGCACTGATATGTGTGTGTGTGGGGGGGATCCCTAGCATCCAGGATAGGAACAGGGTTCCAGTTGGGGTGGCTGGTTTGCCACTGGCAGCCTGTACCAGGCAAGGGACTGTGAGCATGCTGGGATGTACAGTAGTTACAGCAGGACCCCCAATGCTTTAACCTGCATACTCCTATGCCCCCATGTGAACAGCACTACATGCCTTAGTGAATGGCTTATAATGTAGGCATACCCCTGTCATGCCCCCACCCTCACCCAGTGCATTGCTGACTGCACGGTCAGGGGATCCAGTGCATACCTGACTTGCACACCATTTGTGAATGCCATATGGGTCAGCGTGACCCCCGCTGCATGGCATTCATGCATAGCTATTCCTATGCACCCAGTTTCTGTGGCAAGTAGGCATAGTGCATAGTGCCATTTGTTAGTGTTTGTTTCTTCTTTGTGTTGCACTGTACATAGAATGAGTAGTATTAAGGTTGTGGTACAGCATCTAAACCTACAAATGAAGAGGTTTTTGTGTTTTGCTAATAAACTTCTTGGCTCTGAAGACATCATTATGTGATCTTTGTGAAGGCCCATATACTATGTTAAATGCCTGTAATTTAGAAAAAATGTGTTAGGAAAGAATTAGAATGATATTGTCTCTTCCGCTGGTGTGGAAGGCAATAGTTGATTTGAGGGTATGGTACGGTATTCTTAGGAGTAAATTTGTTTTACTGTTTGTGCAGCTTAGTACAGATAAAGTGATGTTTTTACAGTACATAGTTACGACATTGATAGAATGAGATAGAAAAGTATAATTATTGTGTGATCTGTAAAGACCCAAGTGCTTAAAAGTTCGCATATATTTAGTCTTTTCCTGAAAGAGACCATCACCACTGGTTTTACATGCACTATATAATGTTATGTTTATGTGCAGGCCATTCACAGGACAAGTTGTAGCACTATAACATATTGGTAGCATGCAGAGGCTGTGGACACAGACATATGCTACAAAGCTGAGCATGCAAGCTATGTTGTTGGGGGGAGAGGCTGGTACAGTAGGTGTCATACTGTAGCCTTATCAGTAGTTCTACAGTGATGTGTATGACACACAGAATATACTTTCCGTGTTGTACAGAACTGAACTGTTGAAAAAATCTTCAGCTTTCAAATTAATGCCTGCGTACCATGAGAAATAGTGAAACACAAAGAAAGCACTGATACTGCAGTCATGAAATTCTGTCATTATACTGTAATATGGAGTTTGGGTGCATGCCAGATCTCCTATTATCTGTGGAAGTGTGGTGAATGCAATACAATGCAAGGCCATTATGATATCACAGTACATATAAGGGAGCCGGGAGTCTGTGCTGCAAATGTATGTGTGTCTGGGGGGGGGGAGTAGTGACCCCTGCATTAACACATAGCCTGAACTGCTGCTGTGAGAGGCTGGGCTACAGCTGAACCCTGCAGTTATGCAGTACACATCTGAGAAATGCTGACTCATGTAAAGCACTCCTCACTTCCAAAACATTACCCACATGTACTGGACCTAATCACAGAAAAGAAAACAGAGCACAAGTTTGGAAGGCACAAATCAAGGGTGCAGGTAGTTGGTACAACATCTGTGACCCAGGGGGCTGCTGGAGGAAGCTGCTACAGTTGACAAATCCCCTCAGAAAAAAACACAAACAAACAAAAAAAAAAAACACTAGTTTTCCTGCTCAGGAAATGGGTACTATTGTATTATAAAAATCTGAAAGGATAACCTGGGAGTCTGTTTTCTGGAGGTTCTGATTTATTGCAGTTCGGATAATACAGAGTGAACTATGCTGTCTGTTTAAGAAAAGTGATGACTCAACAGCTGCTGTGTGTTTGCACAGGGGAGGCAGATCTATGGGTACACAAAACAAAGTCTGGCTAGGAAGATGTTCTCTATTTATGACTATGTCATATCACAATTAACATTGCATTGCTAACTTTATGCAACAAATTCACTGACTTATCTGAGCGATTGTACAGATGCACTTGTTTGCTTAGCACATATCATAGCAGATATATTTAGAAAGAGCTGATGTAGTAGATGATGATTTATTCTAGCTTGATGTGGACAAGACAATGTGTACTGCAGTATTATATTGCAGTTTCCAATACTATGGCTTGTAGTGAGAACAAGCAGTACTTTAATTTGTGGAAGACAACAGCATGGTTCCTACACAAGTTTTCAATGATTATGTATGTATCATCTGGTCATAACAGATGTCACATTAGCATGCAATCACTTTTATGTACAGCAACCAACATTTTATCTGTTGCAAGAAAAAAAGAGATGCTTATAGATAATCTTCTGGATCACTGTTATACATTCTGGCCTGATCTGGAGAGGACCATTTGTACAGTACAATTATGTAGCAGTTTCTCATAGTATCATTTCTATTGAGAACAAGTAGTAATTTTGTTTGTGGAAGACAAGAGCACCGCACCTGCAGAACTTTACAGTTATTGCTAGATAACTATCATCTGCTCATAAACAATCACATATTGGCATGGTATAGCATTTCACTAGAAGCAACGTTTTACCACCTGCAAGAAAAAAGTACTGTAGATACACAATATTCTAAAATATTGTTATATATTCATTATGTGTTGTCAAGCTTATAGTGTTTGTGAGACAGATAATGTAGTACATGATGGGTTGATATGCTGTGAAGTGACATATTTATTTGTTGAATTTTGTTGACCTGGTAAGCCCACTGGGCTTAGAAGTCCCTTTTTCAGGGGCGACTGGGGGGAAGGGGATACAGATGGTAAGCAACTGAAATTGAACCAGATTAAGCTGTTGATGGTATTTTTAGTAAATGGGAGAAATTTGGCCAGGATACCAGGAAAATTCCCCTGCTTTCCAAGATGGCTGCAAGACAGAATGCAGAGGAAGAAGTGGAGGGGATGGAACAAGAACTGGATGCTGGAAAACTGTCTACTGAACCAATAGAGAAAGTACTGGAATGAGAGGAAGAATCTGACAAAAGTCCTAGAGAAGCTGTGCATGAAATATACAAACCCACTGACTGTAAGTCTGCTAAAATTTCTTGTTTTCCTGAATTACCAGAGGATAGTTTTTCAGGCCTAAGTGATGATAATATTACAGTGTTGGATGTTCAGGGGAAGCAGAGTGATTTAAACCCTGCAGAAGCAGAAATCACGCAACAAATAGAGGTTGACGAGAGGAGCTTTTTATTTAAAAAAAATGCAGCTTCATAAAAAACTCAGAGAATTTCAAACTGACAAAAGGGCTTGATCTGTCAAAATGACACAGCTGGATGTTGATGCCATAGTAGCATCAAAGGATTCGTCTAGAGATTGGGCAGAGGCTGTAGAGCAAGTGGAGTGCCTACAGCAACAGCTAAACTCAAGAACAGCAATAGCATCAGGAATGGCAACTACAGGCAGTAAAGAGCCTGGCCTAGGATGTACTGGAACCCCAGAAACAGCCCAGACATCATCCTGGTCAGTGGAAAAGTCCCTGCAGGGGGCCAGATGGGAAAGGAATAATAGTACAGGTCAGTGGGCCTCTGGTAAATCACGTATACAAATGCCAGTACCTTCTAATATAACATTGCAGCAAACTCAGGATAAACAAAATATAGACTTGGAGGTACCTTCTGAGTTAGCTCTCACTCAAAATCCTATTTTACAGCTTCCACAACAGCAGACGGTCCCTGAGAAAGAAGCAGCAAATACTAACACTGGGGGATGCCCCATTGACTCTTATGCACCACCACAAAGGTCTTTGAATTTTATAAATAAAGAAACATCTCGCTCCTTTTCTTCTTTATTCAAATTTCCATTTTTCCCACTAAAAGGCATAATGCGGTTCATTTATCATATACAGGAGGTATGCCTGAGCCACCAGACAGGCTGTTTTTTGCTAGAAATCTTTTAAAGGAATCAATGAAGTTTTTTCCTAATGAAATATATGCACTCATTCACATTTCTGGTGAGACAACATTTGACATTAGCTTCAATTCTCTGAATAGTTTGGAACGTTTTTGGATAAAGTATGTGACTTTAAAGAAAACGGCCTTGTGGGCCCCATTTATTGCAATTCCACCAACAAAACCTGCCCAAAAAGTAATCACAGTACTTTTTAGAAAGGAAGGTGTCAGTGTGAACGATCTCTCCTACTGGTTAAAGCAGAAATATACAATTATTGAAGAGCTTACTGCCATTTTAGACTCAGAAAATATCTGGACTGGGGGGTGGAAAGTGAAGGTCCTGTTAAAAATCACAGATACTGGTGTATTGCATTTACCAAATTCTTTCTTTTTAGGTAGAGATTGAGGGATACTCTCCTATGCAGGACAGCCAAATATGTGCTACAAGTGTGGCTCAGTAGCACATTTGAGTAGTATCTGTGATCAGATCAGTTGTAATGTTTGTGGAGAACTGGGGCATTTAGGGACTCAATGCATGAATGACTGTAAATGTAACCTTTGTGATGAGCCTGGAAATACTTTTCAGAATTGTAAATGGGTGGTTCACAATAGCCCTGAACAGGCAGATGGGGAAGAACAACATTTTTTAATTACCCTTATACAAAAGAATACATTGGGCTTTAATAAACAACAAGCACAGAGTAGGAGGGAAAATATGGTCCCCCTTCCCCATTTAATCCTGTAGTGTCCCACCAGTCTGATACTCCTGTTACTGACATTATTTTAAGAGATCAAGCCCAAGCGAATACCTCGGCCCAAATAAATTTAATACCTGAGATGGACACAGGAACTATGGAGGAGGAGAGACCCTCAACCTCTGGTCTAGAGCAGGTAGGAGCTTTAATGCTCCCTCCCCCTTCCCCCATCCAGTGATTGATCAAGATGTCACCGTACCTGCAGTTAAGCATAATATTCAATCCTCTGTCTTACACACACCTCAGAAGACAAGTTCACTGCCTAAATCCAACAAGTTTGATATATTACAACAGGAAAACACAGAATAGGACTCTGATGTCTCTTCTATTGCATCTTCTGTACCTGAAGTCACTAAAGACACTGAAAAGCCAGAGATGGTAAAAGGTCCCCAAAAATGAAAAGCAAAATTAAAAAGGCAGAACACAAGATGGGGAAAATACAAATAATTTAGTGAGCCATGCATATTCCCTTCTCGTGTCATACTATTAATGTAAATAGTATAAAGAGGGACAGCAAAAGAAAGATCATTTTTTCTTTTCTCTTGGGTCTCCAGTTTGCATATATTTTTTGCAAGATGTCAGACTGCACACTCTGAAAGAAATAAGGTTAGCTTCAAAAGGCTGGTTTGCTGGCACCTTCTATTGGTCCATTGGGGAGGAACCCTGTTCGGGTTTAGGAATTTTGTTCAAATTACCTGAGATGCAACTCTTAAAAATATTTGATGTTGTCCCAGCAGAGTACTGATTCTTGATGTGCTTATACAGGGTCTCTGGTTTCAGTTGGTAAATTTGTATGCGCCCCAGACAAAAGCTGAACGCTGTGATTTGCTTAATCAGATCCAGCCTTTCTTGTATGGAGCACATCACATAGTATATTCTGGCAACTTTAACTGCCCCTACTGGCAAACACCTCTAAAACATACTGTGATTCTAATCATTTGGCAAAAGTTGTAGAAAAAGCTAAATTAAAAGATTCCTACTTTCATCTTATCAAAGCACATACTCCAACATTTCAAAAGGGACCTCTAACCTCCAGAATAGACTATATTTTTACATCTAAAAATATTAATATCCTCTCAGCAACAACATATCCAGTAGAATTCTCTGATCATGCAATTGTGGGTATAAAACTAGGAGCTATGGAAAATTTACAGAGAGATCCATGTTTCTGGAAATTAAACATCTCACTTTTATTAGAGGAATATGTTTTACAAATGCTTTGTCATCTTGTAGTGGCAAGGAAATCTGTGTTTCTTTTCTATGATAATCCCTGTCAACGGTGGGTAGATACGAAAATGGATGTACAGAAAACTTTTCAACACATAAGTAAAGACAGAAATAAAAAAAAATATTTCCATTACCTTTATCATAGAAAATTGTTGCAACACCTGCTCTCTATAACACAAGAGATGGGACAAAATCTCATGACATAAATAAACACAGTAAAGCAACAAATGAAGGAGTGCCATGCCCAAAAAATGCAGACTGTATACTACCAACAACAGTTTGGAGTAAAAATGAAAATAAAGGAAGTATGCCCCTTTGATAATTATAATACTACTATAAAAGTTAAAGAAACAAATTATTTAACAGTGGAAGATGGAATAGAGTATAAGACTAAGGAAAAGATTTTAAATATTGTAAATCAATATACTGCTAAAATGTATGATTATTTAGAGGTGGACCAGGAAGTTTGTGTAAATATCTCACTGATTTGAATATTCCAATTATACCAGCAGATATTTTGAGGAAACTATCTCGATCCATTCAAATATCAGAAGTACAGGAAGCTATTGCTATGTTGGCAGGGGGTAAAGCCCCAGGACCTGATGGTCTGCCAAATGAAATTCTTAAAACCATTGGAGGAGAATTAATAACTGAATTAACTGCTATGTTTAATTTTATGTTAGAAACTAAAGAAATCCCTTTGATGATGAATATGGGTATATTAACATACAATTACAAGAAAGGGGATAAAACTTCATTAAATAACTGGAGGCTGATTAGTTTATTAAATTCAGATTTTAAGTTATTAACAAGAATTCTGGCAAAACGCCTGGCTTTAGTGGCAGATACTGTTCTCTTGGAAGCACAAGCCTATGCTATTCCAGGTAGGAAAGTGCGGGATCACTTACTACTTATCAGAGAATTTGTGGAGTTAGGTAATACTGCAGGTTTGGATGGCTACCTGGTCTCTCTGGACCAGGAAAAAGCATCTGACAGGGTCAATCATGTATTTTTATGGGAAGTCTTACAGAAATATCAAATACCAGAAGAAGTAATTGGGTGGTTACAAAGTATTTACATTGCCACAGTAACACCAGTGGTACAGGGCTGGAAGGTCCCCTTGGTACATTTAAAAAGAGGCGTAAGGCAGGGTTGCCCATTAAGCCCTATTTTATATGTTTTTTTTATTGATCCATTGTTAAGGACTATAGCTAATAATGAGTCAGTACTACCAGTACAAATAAGAGATGTAGTTTTTCCCCATAAAATAATAGCATTTGCAGATGATATGACTCTTCTTGTCAATAACACTCAGTCTTTAGTTACAGCCATAGAAATATGTAAGACTTTTGGGAAAATGTCAGGAGCCTCTTTGAATTTAGGGAAATGTCCAGGACAAAGATTGAATTCCATCTTAGCTTTTAGAGGAATGGTTGCAGGGATTACTATACAACCTGAACCTATGAAGATCTTAGGGATCTGGTTTGGGCCTGGTGATATGGATGAGTTAAACTGGAAAGAAAAAATAGAAATTGAGATATAAAAAGTCAGCCAGTGGGATAAAGGGAAACTGGGGAAAAATAAATGTGTATTTCTTATTAAAACTTTGCTGGTCCCTATTTTTTTATTTTTAAGCTATGTCTTCCCACCTCCAAAATATAGGGTGATGGAGTTACTCAGCATTTTTTTTTCAAGCTTGCTGGGGGAAGTAGGTTAACTCCTATAAAAAGAAATATTTTTTATTTATCGTTAAAACAAGGATGATTGAATATGTTAAATCCTATTTTATTTTTCAATAGTTTTTTTATACATACAAATATTAAACCTTTACTTGGACAACATGTTATGGTATGAGGGGAGCTACTCAGGAAAAAAAATTTCCCAATGGCTAAGTCTGTGGGACCAAAAAGCATTAAAAAAAATTAAAAATATCAATAGAAAGGCCTGAGTACATTAGATGTACATTTTTGAGACTCAGTACACAACAGGTTCAGACCATATCTAGGAAACAACTCTATTTCTGGTTATTGTCAAATATGTGTCACAAAGAAGTAATATTTAGAAAATGCCCAGCTGAGCACAGAGAATCTTTATTGCAATTTCTAAATAACTTTAGAGTTCCAGATCATATATGGGACTTTCACTGGCTAGCATGTCATGAGAAAATAAATGTTAGGTCACGTGATGGCAGCCTAAGCTGAAGCAGCAGTTCCCTGGAGCTCCGTTCTATACCTGCAGATTTCCTGGCAAATACTTGAAACAGTAAACTCCATAGTTTTAATTTCGGTACAGGAAGAAAGCCTACCTACCTTGGGAAAGCTAGCCTGAGTGCAAAATGGATGTATATATGAAAAAAGCGCCACCAAGGCACTCTCCGCTGTGTACTCCAGAAAAGGACAAGGCCGCGAAAAGGCCCAAATAACAAGCAGCAGCCCTCTCAGAGGAGAAATTCTTGGAAGTTATGAAACCGCTACAAACAGCGATCGCTACCATATTGGAGGATCTTCAAAAAATTCAAACCTCAGTTGAATCCTTAACAAGAAGAGTCGGAGACTCCGAAATTCGAATAATTTCTCTAGAGAAGAAACAAGATAAAAATGACCTGGAGAATGTGAATGTGGCACGAAGAATAAAGAAACTAGAAGAGAAATTGGAGGATCTGGAGGGACGTAGAAGGTGAAACAACTTAATTGTTATCAGGATTCCGGAGAAAGAAGAAGGGAACGCAGCTATATTATTTCTGCAGAAGCTTTGCCTTAAATTAGCTGGGCCACCACCGCACGGAGGTGAATACATAATTGAAAGAGCGCATCGAGCTCTGTGTCCTCCACCAACCTCAGGCCAGCTGCCCAGACCATTGATATTTAAGCCTTTAAATTTTTTGGACAAACAACGTATATTGTCCAAAGTTAAAGAAATAAATGAAGTGACATGGGAGGGCAGGAAAATCCGTATTGCACAGGATCTCCCTTATTCGGTGTGAATGCGCCGGCAGGAACTTCACCCCCTGGTCTCTAAATTAGTGGCTGCAGCTAAAGCATTCAGGGTTAAATACCCTGCGACTTTAATAGTCAGGCATGGGGAAAAATGGCTGTCATATGACTCCCCAGCACAAGCATTGGTAGGACTAAAGGAAATCTACCCAGAACTGTACAAATGAGTCTGGCGGAATTCACTGGGTATGCAGCAAAGGCTTAATTTTAGCCGATGATCTGATCAGTAGTCGTGGCGGGCTTTGAAAGTATTTACCAGACCAATGTATTAGAGTGCTTCTTCGGGAGTGGATTTTATAACAGAACAAGTGAGGCAATGATGTGAATTGCTGTTGGAGTTATTGGACTTCTTGAAAGTGTGCTTTGTATGGCGTGAAATGTGTTTAAGCACAGGAGAGAAATCTGGTTTTGTTGAATTCTTTGGTTTAAAGAGAGATACGAGCGATATGCCTGCAAGATTGAGGATCTGCCGACTAGATGATCTCAGCCTAGGATAATTGAAGACTCCTGTTCCTGTTTTAATTTTTCGCTCCCACATCACAGAACTGGTCAATTAAGTTGCGTATGCGCTCAGGAGTGGGCGTATTACAATAGCGAGAACTGAATGGGAGTCGGGTGGGTTTCTGAGAACGATCTCAATGCTGGAGGTAATTAGTTATGTGGGCATAAGAAATCTAATAGAGGCAACAATTTTATTTACACTTAGCAGCCCTTGAGTGCGAATTTGGTGGACAATAGGTTTAAACCAAAGAGGCTGTTTAGGGTGTTAGGTAACACCTAGGCAGGGGAATTCTAAGGGCTGTTCTCCCTACATCGTTTTTCTCCTAGCTCTTTATCAAAGGTTATGTTTTAAGGGGCAATTAGCTTTATGTTTATGGTAGGATTGAATTAATGACCTGTACGTGCAGATCCAGTTTGAGTCCCCAATTAATATCACTGCATTTAAAATGAGCACTTTAAATAGAATAGTGATATGTATGTTAAAGTTTTAAGGTGGTCAAATGTTAGTGTTTAGTAGGGTTGAGTTTAGAGCTTACAAGGTATAGAAAAGATATTGTTAGGCTTGGAACTGTTGTGTGTCAAGGTATTTTACTTTCTTAGCTACATATGCAGAGGGACAGGTGTGGGGGGCTTCGGGGAGCAAACTGTTAGGCTGGGTTATGCTTAAGTATAAATCCTGTGGCATATGGGATTTTGGAGTGCAGTAAATAAGAACTGAGGTTTTTGTCTTAAGTTGGGTATTACGAGTTATGAGGTTAATAACTATAGGGTGTTACTCTGTGGGGTGGGGTTAAGACTACACACTATCAATATGTGGTGATCCAAGGTATGCCTAAGCATATCTTGGCTCTTTCAATTAGGGTTGTACTGTGACATTTCCAAGCTGCCATTGTAAAACATGGATAGTTGTTACCGTTTTGTAAGTTGGAATATCAAAGGAGCCAAAGACAGGGTCAAAAGGCAAATAATTTTGAAACATTTGCAGCAGTTGGGAGCACAAATAGTTTTCTTGCAAGAAACGGATTTGAAGAGGGAAGATGTAACCCTTTTTAGGAAGTCATGGGTTGGGCAAGTTTTTGGATCGGGGGCAACCACGAATAAAAGAGGGGTAGCCATATTAATAGCGAGGAACATCCCCTTTAAAATGACTCAAGAAATTTGGGACCCAGAAGGCCGATATATAATAATTCATGGCTTGTTGGAATTCTATCCGGTTCTTTTGGGTTCTATTTATGGCCCTAATAGTGATTCCCCATCCTTTTTTGTAAATTTACTTAATGTTGTGTCGACCAATCGGCCAAAATGTACTATACTGGGAGGAGATTGGAATTTAGTGCTTCAAACAGATTTAAATAGGTCTGATCGGGTTAGACGGGGATTGTCTCCAGCACAAAGGGCAATAAAGGAGCTTATAAGCAGTGTTGGCTTGTGGATGTATGGAGTTCTTAACCCTCAGAAAGGCAATATACCTTTTTCTTCAGTGCATAGAACATATTCTCGAATTGACTACCTACTCATAAGCTCTTTGCATTGCCTGAGTCTCTCAGGTAGAAATATCAGCTAGGGTGTTGTCTGATCATGCACCAGTCAGAATGGAATATCGACTAAGTGCAGGAGGTAAGAGATCTCCACAATGGTGGCTGAATAGCCAATTACTGAGAGACAAAACCTCTTTAGAATACATTGTGGATTTCATTGCTTCATCCTTAGTAGAAATCAAGGATCAGTGACTAAATATGACTTCATTTGGGCAGCTTTGAAATGCTCTTTAAGGGGGGGAGTTCATAAAAATGGCTTCCAATAGAGTTAGGTATCAGAGGGTACAGATGGAGGATCTTCTCGTATCCATTAAAAGTCTGGAACATGGTCTATCCCGTTCATCACCGGTAGAGATGTGGACCAGACTACATCAACTGCAAGCTCAATACAAAGGGCTGGTATCTCAAAAAGCAGAGTTGGCCCTGCAAAGAACCAAATTTAAATACCTAGAGATGGGGGAAAGGGCAAGTAAGTTACTAGCTATGCGAATCCATCAAGTAGAGGCTTCACAATTTATTGCAGGAATTTATACAGGGCAAAATGGTCAAGTTTGCACTGACCCTCAGGAAATTGCGAGATTGTTTGGATCCTTTTTCCAAGATCTTTACACAGTAGACCCAGCCCTGCGCCCCACTAGTGAAGGAATAAACTCTTATCTTAGCTCTATAAGTCTGCCTAAGATTACAGCTGCAGAAGCGGCCATCTTAGGTGCCCCAATATCCCTGGCAGAAATTCAGCAGGCAGTCCAAAAGCTACCTCCAGATAAATTGCCCAGGCCGGACGGATTACCGAGCAACTTTTATAAAGCCTGTCAGTCTATAATAATACCAGTATTAAAAGATGTGTATAATTATTGGTATGATAATGGGATATCAGATCCAAGTTTTCAGGAGGCTGTAATATCCCTGATTTTAAAACCAGGGAAAGATCCACTGAGTCTTAGTAGTTACCGCCCTATATCTTTATTGAACACGGATATTAAAATCTTAGCAAAAGTATTAGCAAACAGACTCTCAAAAGTTATGGGTACTCTCATAGGCCACGAGCAAGTCGGATTATGTTGGAAGATCATCTCAAGATCATATGAGGAAATTGTTGCATCTTCTTCGGTATCCAGGGACTCCAGCACGCCAATGGTGTTGGTCTCCTGGATGCGAAAAGGCTTTGACAGAGTCTCCTGGGACTTTCTGTTTGCTACCTTAATGTCAATTGGACTACCCAAAGAATTTATAAGATGGATACAACTCCTATTCCTCCCCCATGGCCAAAGTCAAGTGCAATGGCTTATTTTCTCCCTCCTTTAACCTAGCTTGGGGAACAAGGCAGGGATGTCCATTGTCCCCTCTGCTGTTTAACATATACTTGGAGCCTCTGATCCTTAGACTGGCAGGCAATATTAATATTAAAGGGATCCAAATAGGCACTGTAAGATATTCCATCTCGGCGTATGCTGATGATATATTATTACATGTGGAGAGGCCAGGCCTTTCAGTCCCTGCTATTTTAAGTGAGATAGAGGAATATGTTAAAGTCTCATTTTATAAACTAAATCGGGCTAAAACTAAGGTCTTACCTTTAAATAGTAGAGTAAATAAGTTGGAACTCTCATGCCTTCGCCTCTCTTGGGAGGCGAAGCATATAGTATACTTAGGAATCAAGATCTTTAGAGATCTTGGCACTATAATAAGAGACAACCTGGATAGCTTAGTCAAAATGATAGCCCGGGATTTGGAAAGATGATGATTACTTCCTATTTCCTTATGGGGTAGGCTAAGTACAATTAAAATGAACATTCTACCAAGGATGCTGTACCCATTGGGTATGCTGGGCAGTTATTTGACAAAAACGTGGTTCCTTAAATTGCAGAGGATAGTAAATACTTTCTTATGGAACAAGAAAGGTATTCGAAGATCCTATCTCAAGTTGACAGCCCCAAAACACAGAGGAGGTCTTGCTGCCCCCTCCTTCTTTCTATATTATTTAGCACAACATATGAGCAAGCTGGCCTTTTGGAATAAGGAAAGTGGGAATTCAGAATATCTCCCCTTGTGGCTCTTTATAGAAAAATACTTAGCCTCCTAAGCGAATTGTTCGTTGCGGGCACTCTTATATGCCTCGCCATCTCACACCCCTAAGTCAATTAAGAATAATCCCATGGGTTGGTCGTTGAAGGCTTCTCATCAGGCCCAAAAATACTTAGCAGTGAAGTGTTATCAGTCTTTAGATCAACCAGTTATTGGCAACCCACATTTTAAGATTGATAATGTGCCAATATCCCTCAATTTCTGGCCTCGGCTAAGTCAATGCAAAGCATCAGACATATGGTCGGATGGAAAACCACTTTCTTTTGCTCAATTCCAGAAATTCAATGAAACGTTAGATAAAGAAGCCTTTAAATATATTCAAGTTAGTAAGGCTCTTGCATCCTTTTTCTCCCAGTTCCCGCCAATGGATCCAGAGGGAAAAGATCTAGCTACGCTTTTTAAGGTTGCCTCCCAATCATACTCAGTTTCTAATATATACAAAACTTTACAGGCATGGGACAGTAGGTTGCCATCAGGAGTTTGCCTTTATTGGGTAAGAGAGTTAGGAATGTCAGAGGACCCTGATCTATGGAGGAAACTATGGGTATCAATGTATAAATTCATAAAACAGGACAGAATCAGATTAGTTCATTTTAACATTATGCAGAATATCTATCTCACGCCAGCTAAGCTCTTCAAGTTTGGGACATTAAATACTTCCATATGCAGCAAATGCAAGGGGGACGTCGGCTCCCTTTATCATATGATGTGGTTGTGCCCCTACGTGCAGATCTTCTGGCAATCCGTTAATAGTGCTTTAGATCCTATCCTTGCTTGAAGACCTTATTTACCCCTGAAATCTGTTTAATAAATTATTTTCAGTGATATTCCCAAAGTTAGAAAGCACATATGATACTTATCTTCTGATAGCTAAGCTGATAATTATGAGGCATTGGATGGAAGATAAGTCTCCTAATATAATGGAGTGGTACAAGGAAATTAGTTAGGCATTACAATTGGAAAGACACATTGCATCTATGTATAATAGATTAGAAGCTTATTTCTCTCTCTGGGGTAGCCTAGAAACTCTACTGATAGTTTGGAAGCCATAGTAACGTGTAGTCATATTATAGGTGAGACATACTAAAGATATTGGATACTGTGTAGTCAGGAGGGGTAGGGATGGGGTTTTAAGTTATGGTATGTATTTTAGCGCCTATTACTCTGATATGTTCATGTACTATCTAATGTACTTTGACTGGTGCTCAAACTAATAAAACTTGTTAATCAAAAGAAAACAAATGTTAAAGAGAATCAAAAGCACTATAAAGTAGAAGAAAGATTATGTAGTAGATTAAGCTGTATCCAGCAAGAAGAAACATCCCATCACTTATTTTCTCCTGTTCTTTTATTTCGGGGTTTTTGGAGGGGGGTTAGCAAAGAAATGGAAAGAGCCTATATTTAGTACTGTAACACATCAGAATTTAATGTATGGAATATTTACTGTTGGATAGGAGCATTGGAATAAGAGTACACTGCAGTTAATAATGCTTATCCTGAAGTGGAATATTTGGCTCATAAGATGTGGATATACACTACAACACAAAAAAAATAATTATGAAGAATTATATAATAAAGTGATGTTAGAACTGACTAAATTATATAAGTCAGAGAAACAGATATGGACAGAAAAGAAGGAAAACAATCAAAGGGAACAAACTGACTCTGGTGCAAACCTAGGGTATGGGCCACGATCATATGCAGAACTGTTCAGAAAACCAATAGAAGCGACCAAGAGACGCTTTCTAGTTCATCTTCAGTACAGAGGAGCAGCCCCCCTTCCCCCGAACAGGCTTTGGGTGGGGACTACATTAATAAAAGAGTCATTAGGATTTTCACCGACCGAGGTTTATGCGTTTATTCATGCACCAAGGGTCCATAATTGTGACATTAGTTTTTGTACAATGTCCCTTTTAAACAAATTTTAGAAACTTTACTAAGAAGTAAAAGACATGGAAATCTGGTGGGACTTTGTGGCTATTCCTATGACCAAACCAACAATTAAACAGTGACAATTTTGTTTAGGAATGAAGGAGTGGAGGTTAATGATATTATTTTCTGGTTAGAAAGAAGATGTTCAATTTCAGAGCATCCAAAGCCCATATTAAATGATAATGGGTTTTGGACTGGGGGATGGCATTTTCAGGTACAACTCAAACACACTGAATCAGGTATCCAACATTTGCCCAGTTCTTTCTATTTAGGAAGAGACTGAGGGATAGTGTTTTATGCAGGGCAACCTCGGAGTTGCTATAAATATGGGTCATTACAACATTTGAATTCAGATTGTGACACAATTAACTGTTTTCTTTGTGGGATTTTAGGGCACTCAGCTGTTCAGTGTACTGCCTCCCCTGTCTGTAATCTATGTGGAGATGCTGAACACTCCTTCCAGGAGTGTCCCTGGGCAGCACATAATACAGAAGAGGTCTCAGACCACGATTTAATACTGTTACGGCCCACAAACTTTCTAACACCCAGCATTAGGAAATGGTAATTTCGCTCCCCAGGGTAGACGTAAGGGGAGAGGGAGAGGAGTTATAGAGGAAGTAGGATGGAAAATGTGGTTACTGAAGGATGGCAGATAGTAGATAAACAAGTTACTGCTTCTGTGGCAAAAAAACACACCTTTGAACATGGTAATAGGAGATGGGGAAGGAGATCTGATGAGTATAAATGATATACTCTTTGTGACTCTACAAGGGTCACCAAAAAGGCTATCAGTTCCAGCACCTACTCCAAAACAGGAAATTAGCAACCAGCCTTTGGAGATTTCTTTGCCTATAATGCCTATAAAGCTGCAGGTAGACAAAGTTATCTCTTTTCCCACTGAAATTCCCTCTGCAGCCCTGGATGAGGTTTCTTACGGAGTGGCCCTATCATCATTGCCTCTGCAAAACTGTTTTGCTTTGCTTACCTCTTGGGGAGAACAAGTAGATACAAAGTGCTTTATGGAGGAAGGGATTAACCTCCCCTTCCCCTCAGAGAATGGAGGATTTTCCACACACAGAGAAGCAGGAAACAGGTTCAGAAATACTAGTGAAAAGGGTGACAAGATCAAGTATGAAAATAATGAAACCTCCTCCCTGAGCAAATATATTTAAGAGTAGTGAGTATCAACATTAACAGTATTAAATCTGACACAAAATGGAGAATGACTTTTGGTATTTTACAACAATCCAAATATGATGTTTATTTGTTGCAGGAAACTAGGTTGCATTCTCTGGCAGAGGTGATTTAGGCAACAAAGGATTGGATGTGGTGAGCATCAAGATGGTCTTTGGGGGTAGAAACCTGTAGTGGGGTAGGATTTTGTTTTCTGACCTCCAAGGTATCGATATCGAGATTGGTAGATATTGATCCAGGTAGGGCCCTGTTATTGGATGTGGTCATAAATTATTTTTGTTGCAGATTAATTACGATTTATGGGCCACAAACCAAAACATTGTGAATTGAATTAATAAAAAATAATCCAGCCTTATTTTATTTACAAGTAGACAGCTGTTTTGGGGAGATGACTTTAATATTAACATGCAGAATGTTGCAAGTTCAGCTAAACAGTACTGTGATAAAATATTCCTGCAACAAGTTTTAAGACAAGTTGGTTTGAAGGATGCTCATTGTGGAGGAAAGCAAAAAGGACAGCCTACATTTTTTAAAGGTAGTCTATCTTCCATGATTGATTTTCTGTTCCTGAAGCAATCTGTGCCAGTATTTCAGATTGTTAATTTCCCTGTCAAAACTTCAGACCATGTTTTAATTGAGGTTCATGTAGCTGTACCACCTGAAATAGAAAAGGGAAAGGGGAACTGGTGCATGAATGTTACTTTATTGGAGGATCCTTTAATTTTAAGGGCTCTGAAAATGTTAGTATTAGAGAAAAGTAATACTTTAATTCTTATATGATGATATTAGTTCATGGTGAGCAGATTTGAAAGAGTTATTAATGGCTTTTTTTTTAATACATTAGTAAGCAGCAGGTTGCTATGAAGCAACATCACTATTTAGTATTACGGAAACAATTAGGAGAATTATTGAACAGTCAGGTATTAGAGAAGGTGGATTTGAGAGAAGAGATACAAAGACTTACAATAGAGATGAAAACGTATCAGTATACCAGAATTACTTCCTTGATGAAAGAACAATGTTTTGGTACGCCAGGGAAAAATGCAGATGTTATCCTCTTTTTTGCAAGCTACCAGAGAAATGAAAAAACACATATCAAAAGTTTAAAATCAAGACAAGGTATTGCAAAAGTGGGGAATGAAGGAATAATGGAAATATTGGAAGAGTATGTTAAGGAAAGATTTGGGGAACCAGGGCAGACTCAAAGTTTATCTCATAGATTTTGCATGCAGCAGCCCCCAGTATAGGACAAATGGATGGGGAACATATGATTACTTCAATTTCGATGTTAGAAATGACTGAGGTAATAGAAACCTTATGGAAAGGTATATCTCCAGGGTGAGATGGACTTCTGGGACAGTTATATAAAGTTTTGTGGAGTATTATTCCAGTTGAAATGATTGCACTTTATAACTTTTTTCTATCAGATCACTTTTTGCCAACTACAATGTATGAGGGATTAATGATATTTTTATTCAAGGCAGGAGACCCTACCAGTTTGGAGAATTGGCGACCGATAACACTTTTAAATACCGATTTTAAAATATTTGCAAAATTGCTAGGGAATAGGTTGGCAAAAGTAAGGAATAAGGTGATTAGCCCAGTGCAGTTTTGTTCAGTTCCAGGGAGATGGATCACTGAAGCATTACTTTTGCTGAGAGAGACAGTAGATGGGGAACAGAGGTATGGACAAAATACACATATTGATTATTTGGTAAGTTTAGACCAGTCAAAAGCATTTAATAGGTTATCACATGAATTCTTATGGCAATGTTTACAATCATATGGAATACCACTTCAGTTCATAGGGTGGATACATTTATGTTATGCACTAGCATATGTGAGACCCTATGATAATGGGTTCCAAGGGCCAAAATGTATAATAAGACAGGGAATATGTCAAGGGTGTCCATTAAGCCCCCTATTATATGTTTTTATGATCGATCCCTTACTATGTATATTACAAATCTCCCCAGACATTCAAGGTTTATCAGGAGGTGAAATTATAAATTGTAAAGTGGTAGCATATGCATATGATCTCTGCCTTTTGCTGCAGAATGAAGGTTCTTTTAGGATAGCGAAAGATCTTATGCAAGAGATAGGGAAGACGACTGGAGCTTGTTTTAATATGGAGTAAACAAAGTGTTTTGATCTCAAAGGGTTCCCAGAAGAACCCTGTTTGTTTGGGGGATGTCAGGTAGCGATGGCACCTGTAAAAATATTAGGAATTTATTATGGAAGAGAAGACATGGCCAAAGATAATTGGAATAGAGTGATTAATAAAGGAAAGGGGATGGTAGGCCTTTGGAATTGTTGGAAAGTTTCAAAGAAAAAAATAATATATTTGATAAAAACTTTTTTAACCCTGATTTTTTTATACACTAGTATGTTTTTTTTGGTCCACAAGAGTCTAGAAACATCTCTTTTAGGAGTTTTCTTTTCTTGTTTTGGGAGGGAGCAGACTGAACCCAGTTAAAAGGAATGTGCTTTATCAAACTGTTAAAAATGGAGGAGTAGATATGATAAAACCAGTTTTTGTTTTTTTATACAATATTTTTGTATAATAATTGTCCTCCTATAATTAAGGGAAATATTCAGCTTTGGGGTAAATGGCGTTATTCAATAGTACAAGGGGTAGTAATGGAATGGAGGGTAGGCAGGTTTCTTCACAAAAATAAAGGGAAACCTAGGTTAATAAAAAAGATGGGAAGGGGTAGTGGACAGATTAATTAAATGGGAAATCACAATTGAGAAGGTGCATCAATATACAAGAAAGCAATTGTATCTTGAAGTTTTGACTACAGATTTTTCTGAACAGCCATTTGTAAAATTTACACAACAACAACAAGAAAATTGCTCATTATATTAGTGATATACGGTTGCCTGAGAAACTATGGGATACGGTGTGGTTAGGGATGCACCAAAGAATAAATGTGAAAAATAATCAAAAACATAAATCCCTCCAAGAAAGATATTGCCCTTGAGAGTATTCTCCAAGTGGAGATGATGGATCATCTATACACAGTAGTCTTTATGCGGTAGATTTTTGGGATATCTTAAAAGATAGAAGGAAGGGGAAATTACAGTTTCCCACTGATCCCCTATTGTTATATTTTGGGATAAATCCCATTCCGGCGATACAGTTACATGAGAGTACATTAAGAATTATTATGGCACATATTCTATATTGGTTGTGTATTGGAAGATGTCGTTTAGTTTTACAACAACGTGTTTCATCTTATGAACTTATCCAAATGCTTTGTACTGATTTACAGAACTGGAAAATAGAAACATAGAAACATAGAATTTGACGGCCGATAAGGACCGCTTGACCCACCCAGTCTGCCCATTTCCATGCCTACTGGATAAGCTGCAGATCCTAGTTAACCAGCAGCCTACTTCTTTCTACCCCACCCCCTAGAATTGCCTTATGACTGTCCCATGCATGCTTGAATTCCACCAGTTTTTGACTCCACGACCTCTTCCGGAAGGCCGTTCCATGCATCCACAACCCTCTCTGTGAAAAAATGAAGAACAAAATAGATGTGATAAGGATAGATGATCCACATGGTGGTATGCTGTGGACTTCATTTAAAAAAAAGTACATATTCATTTATATTTAGTAGTTTTAGTTTTAAGAACCACTTTTAGATGGAGTGTATACAAAATGTTTAATGATTTCACAGATTAGAACACAATCAATATAGCTCTGATGACATGTTTAAATGGGAAAAAGGGAAAAAGAAAAGAACAAAAAAAAAAGAGAAAATCCCCATACCCTTTAAAAGAAGGGAGGGGGAAGTTGTTGTCATGAGGGGATAATAGTATGAGATACTAAATACTTTCTTTTTTTTTCTTTCTTTTGTATGCTGTTAATACTGATTTGTTTTCGTTGTTTTTATTTTTTATTGTAGGATGACAAGTTTCTTTAAGTTTTTATATTTTCCTTGTATAGGAGTTTGTATGATGTATTATTGCTTTGTATTGTTTCATATGGTTTAAATAAAAAAAATTCCCCTACTCTTTTTTGATAAGTGCCATGGGATCTTTAGCATCCACCTATCCAGGCAGATGGGACCTCGGTTTAATGTCTCATCCAAAAGATGGCACCTCAGAAGTGCAGAACCCCCCCCCCATGCTGCACTACAGTGTCAGTATTGGGATATTAACCCAAGTGCCAGATGTGGGAACTGAACCCGCAGCCCTCTGATCTCCCGGCCTCAGAGGCGAGTGTGCTACCTACTGAGCCACTGACACTGTTATCATGATAACAGTGTTAAATCATGTGATATCATGTTGCCATGGTATGAGTTTTATGTAGAACAAGTATGATGGGGATGGGGGGCCACCTAGGTTGGGCTACATAGTTATTCTGCTGTAATGGTGTGGCATGTAGGTGTATGATAGCGCTCACATATCTCTGTGAGTGGTATCTTGCACAATCCTCGAGGCAGGTAGCTAGAAAGAGAAGTGACATTGGTAGACACTGTAATGATTATGTTGTGCTATGATAGTACATTGAGATTGGCAATATGATAGTGTGATGTAAGCTTGGCACTCCTACTGACTCTTTTTTCTCTATCTGCAGTGCCAGGCACTCCTGTATAACTAGAACTGCTGCACCAGGCACTCCTGTAACCCTCTGTTGTTTCTAATTTGAAAGATTTGCCAAAAAATGGATTTTATTCTGTACTGTGCACCATTATTGATGTTTTAATTTTAGATTAATTACAAATGTTAGCTGATAGCCTCAGTAGACTGTGCTAGATAACTGAGTCACTGCTTCATGCTTTTGTTTTAGCATAAAGATCATATGCCAAGGTGTCCGTTTTTTATGGAAACTGTCTATTTTCCTTTCTCCTTACCTGAAATGCTGTTGATGTATGTGACTTAGATGGCATAGTTCTCTTTCTGTGTCTGGTTTTTACAATTTAAAATGAGGGCATTTCTGAGTCTTGATGCAGCAGGCAGTGAAAGTTTTCCCGGGCCAGAAGATTGAGGGATGTCAAGTGTGATGAAGTCATATGGTGTATAGCAGGCTTTCTGAAAGCGCTCAGTAGGGTACTGTTGAGCATGATGTCCTCAGATGAAGACAGTGATCTAATAGTTATATCTGGCAGGGCTGGTAATACAGTCCTAAATATTGCTCCCTATAGTTTTGAGCCTCTGGCAAGACCCAAGGAGAGTGCTGCATCTGAGGCACATCAGGTTCTGGAAGGCGGCAATAGCAGCAAGGCGGAGTCCATGGAGCTTTCCGAGTGGTAACATATGCCATTTTCCATTTTGACAGCTGTGTGATTAGTTGCTACTAAAGTGCGTCGGTGACTCTCTGTTCTCCTGTCCCTACCAACCCCAGTACATGCAATCCGTGCTTCAGTCTATGTGCAACTCTGTGTGTTCCGATTTATGTCACTTCCAATTTTAATTGTTATTACTGCCCACATTTTGATCATGCTTTTCTGTGGTGATGTTTTCACCAGTTTGTTTTTGTTTGTGACTCTCTCAGTGGTGTTGTTTGACTGTGTGTTTGTAAGTGTAGAACAAAAAGAGGTCTGGTGTCAGGGGGGATATTTCAGATGACAATGTGTCAAGGAGGTGCGCATGCAGCAGTATGGTTGATGTGCAAGGAACACCAACACCATAACCACCGCAGCATGTATTGCAACACCATAAACATTGCAGCATGTATTGCTGTTCCGTGATCAGCGACATGTGCCTGACCTTTGTTGAGGTGTTGTGTACTGTTGCCTGCTTTTGAAAATAGACTGTGGAAACAACAGCTGCCAGCATAATTTTCAACAGTTTTGCTGTTCATGTATGCAAAGATAGTACTGGTATAATGCCCCGCCCTCACCAAAAGACATACGCGCACACACACACACACACACACATACACACACACAATAAATGAAAAATATAGGTGCAGTGATCCCTGCCAAGGTGCATTGATGTTGGCATATTCTGATGTTGTTGATCTGAGATTTGATAAACGCAGATGCAATATTCTTGTCATATTGGCAAACTGCAACATCTTGTGATGTATGCGGGTGTTGTCACATCTATTTCCATGCATTCTGACTTTGATGTCCGGCCACACATGACGTGTGATATTGATAAGCATATAACATTCCTTTAGTAAGCATTACTGAAAAGAATGCAGAGCAATGACATTATACAGCCTCCCTTCCCAAATACATAGAGTCCAAGAGCACTATACTGATCTCCCTCGATCCCTGACACTATGTATTGATACTGGAATGTTGATGGTGTATTAGCAGGGGTACTGTGACAGGTCCTTAGACATACTGGTCCATTCACAACATATTTGTCTGCATCCTCCTGATTGAGGTGTATGTTGTTCCATGACACCATTCCTGATGTATGTTGACATCTCAACTCCCTCTGCAACATGTGTGCTATCAGTATGTTTTGTTCATGGTGTATTATCAACACACTAAACAGCCCCCCCCTTATTCTCTACAGTTAGTCTGACAGTTTATTGCACATTGTAGGTCATGGGCAGTTACTGTGACCCTACAGAGATACTTCTTCCTATGGCTATAACTTCCACTCTGTTGACATATGATCCCACTGCCACAAGCCAATTGTTGTATGGTTCTACCAGCTGTGCAGGAGTGTGTCACTGGATAACCATCTCATGTGCTTCCACTGAGTGCTTGTCATAATCTTAACTTTCATGTTACGCCTTACTGTTTCCTATCATAACTTTCTTTTTTGTCATTGTTTCTGTTTGTGGCCACTAATCTGCTTGATATGACACTTTCTACATACTGTCTTATCTACTATTATTTTGACAGTAAAGCGGGGATTGTTACATAAGTATGTAACAGAGGAGTGTGCCCACTACTTATCCATCCTGTGAAGTACAGAAATATTGTACTTTTCGACCAGTAAGAACTGACATGTCCATATGTAAGCCTATCATTGTCTGTGGACCTTGACTGTAGTTGACCACCACCTATCTGCTTCCCTTTCCACCTTTAGGGTGCCCTTATGTGTGTCCTAAGCACCCTTGAAGCCCACATTGCGTTTGCCCTCTCTACCTCTTATAGAAGAGGGCTCCATGTATCCATCCCTCCACCCTTTCAGTTACTACAAAAATTCTTCACATTCCTCCTTTACCTGTCACCATCAATTGCTAGATCTGTTATTTGCCGGGAAATTATATGCCTGTCTGCCTGACTCTGTAATGGGGAAAGTAAAAGAGACAATTCTGAATGAGAAGCTGTTGGCCCTTGTGGAGGTCTGTGCGGTACAGGACAGTATGAAGTGTGGCTTCATCAAGGGCAGATCATGCCAGACAAACAAAGTAGAATAGTATGACTGGGAGAGTAGGCCAATGGACAAGGGCCGTGTGCTGGATTCCCTGTACCAGCATTTCAGTAAGACATTGTACTTGGTTCCACATGGCATAGTTGGAAGTAAGGTAAAGGTCACAGGAGCAGGAGCAAAACTGGTGGGATTGGTGCAGAACTGGCTGCAAGGAAAGCAGCAGAGGGTGGTAGTGGGAAGGGAATTCTCATCCCCAAGATAGTGATGAGCGGGGTTCTGGGGGCCAGTGCTGGGGCTTGTGTTATTTGGGACATTTATTGCACACATTTTGGTGGGCATCAACAGCAGCATCAGTTTATTCACAGATGACACCAACATGGAAGCACTGGTTGATGACTTAGGTGTGTGGCAGGGTTTTCTAGGAAGATCTGGCAAGTCTGGAAACATGATCTGATGCCTAGCAACTGGGATTCAATGCCAACAAATGCAAGGTGCTGCATTTCGAGGCAAAGAATCCAAGTATGAAGTAACATCTGGGTATAGTTCAGCTAGCTGATAATGAGTAGGAAAAAGATCTGGGGTGCTCATTATGGGAGAAATGGACAACTAAGCACAGTGAAGGAAGGCAGCAGCAATGACCAAAAAAAAACCTGTGCTGTACTGCTAGGAGTATAACCTCAAGGAGAGGTGAGGTAATTCTGCCATTGCACAGATCACTGGTCAGACCACACCTACAGTACTGTATGCAGTACTGGCTCCCATACCTAGATAGGGACATTAGATTTCTTGTAGGGGTCTAACGCAGTGCAAGAAAAATGATCCAGGGTCTGGGGACTTACCATATGAAAACAGGCTGAGACAACTGAACATGTACTCACTGGAGGTGAGTAGGGACGGAGGAATATGATAGAGATCTTCAAGTACATCAGAGAAATATACAGGACAAGCACGGATGTACTGTTCAATGAAGGATGGGGAGGGACAGTCATGTTCATGATATGAGATTTGAGGGTGGAAGGTTTAGGACAGAACAGAGAAGGCACTATTTTGCAGAGAGGGTGGTGGTAGAGTTTACTGTGCTACCAGCAGAGGTGGTGTCATGTACAACAGGCTGTCACAGGGCAAAAGGGATGTTCTCCACTCTATATATTATGTACCCTGGCTCACAATCTGGTTTCATTCACGCACAGGCTGATGTTATGTCTCATCCATTCCACCTTGTTGTGATGATAAACATGGAACTGTGCTGTCCCAAATTCTGACCCCGGAAGGACCTCAGTTGTTATCTACTCTTACAGGATTGTCTGCCATTTACCACTGCTCTGTGCCTACTCTCCACTAAGCAGTTTCAACCTCAATTGTCTATGTGGTGTACTAGGCCCAAAACATTCCATCATTATGGAAATCCTTTATCAGTGACGTTGTGAAACACCTTGCTGAAATTGAGGCATTCCACATTCACAGATCCACATTCAGTGCTCCATCCTCATTCATGACATTTGCACTGCTCTTTTGAGTCTGGTCATCACTGAAAAAAATCTATCAATGTAATGTTTCATTCTGCTTTGTTATGTTTCAGGTACAGTTGTGGCAACTGCTTATTGATGCCCACCCCCAGGGAAAACGCTGCTGTAACTTTTACTCAGCAGTTTCAGAGAAGTTTGCTGAACTTGATGGTGTGCAATGCATTACAGAAGTGCTGGGATTCCAGAATATGTGACTTGATGAGGCTGTATTATCATCCTGCTTGTTCGAGTACATAGAGCAGGATGGCCCGCTTGGTGATAGTGAACCCAGGAATGAGTAAGTACTGGATAGTCTTTAAGAGCAACTGACATGTCTCCATAGAGATGTGCCAATAGTGTCCTATCCTGCCTATAGTACCTCCCAGTACAGAAAGTACCACAAATGGAGGTACTGTAAGGCAGTATTTCACTGTAGAGATGTGGCGGAGCGCAATGCGCACCCCCACCACAGCCTGTGGTCCCCTTCCCGATCCAAACCGGAGGATGACGTCAGTTCTGGATGGGGACCTGGTGAAAGTACATTTCACCAGCAAAAGTGCTGTGGAATCAGCATTTTTCCCACAAAAGTGGAATTTATCCAGCGAAATACCAATTCTACTGCACGTTTGCCGGTGAACTGGAATTTCGCTAGGTCCCCATCCTGACCTGATGTCCTCCTCACGTTTGGATTGGGAAGGGAACCTGAGATTGCAGCTGGTGCACGCATTGTGCTCCACTGCATCTTTACAGTTAAATACTGCTTTACAGTACCTCCGTTTGTGGTACTCTCTGTACTAGGAGGTACTGTAGGTAGGATAGGGCACTACTGGCACGTCTCCACCAAGATGTGTCAGTTGCTGTTTAATGCAACAGTAGTTGTTGGCATAGAACACCAGTTTCACAATGCAGGTTTTGCACCACTTTAAACTATCTAAATGTGATGTCAAAAATGTTACTTTGAGATCACATAAGCTTTGAGCCACAACACACAGCATAACACAAATGCAGTGGGTTGAGGAGTGACTAGTTGCACATATTGCCAATTGCACATTACAGGAGAGCAGCATGTCCAAGATGCATAAACAGGACTTCTGTGTTCACCCTCTCCATGCATCATTGATACTCATACTGCCCCAGCTTCATCATGCATTTCACTGGGAAATGTAGAGCACATACATGCCGAATGCCATGATTTGTGTGGTTCAAAAGTGAAACGTGTGGTTATGCACCATTTGATCCAGGGTACTACATTGCACCATAGGCTGATTTTCTGCATTTTTTTTCAACTCAGTTTCTGCACCATTCCCAGGGAACTCTCTCTGACATCCTTGACATCCTCAACCTTCCTGGGCTATACCTCACATCTGAGGCACTCGCTCTGTCTCCCTCACATCCACCATCACAGCCCCATATCTGAACCCCACAGAGGAAGGGCCACCCTATCCACCCTGGGTACTCTATCTAGCTGTGACCCTTTATGGGGATTGATCCCTGAGTGTCTTCTGGTGGTAGCCGATCTATCTAGTGTGGGTGATGCATGCGTCGGAGGCATTGGTGCTGGGATTGACACCTATAATAAGGTGCTATCTGACACCAATGACTCCCTCGCACCTGTTCATGTATGACCCAAAGCTTCCTACTTGAGGTCCCCATGGTATGATGGGGCTCTCAGGGAGATGAAGAGAAAGGATCAGAGGTTAGAGTGCTGCTGGAGAAAGTCCGGCCTGGAGGGGGACAAACTGGCTCTGCATGTACATTATGATGCGTACCAGGGGGCAATCAACCATAGGAAGGCAGTGTTCCTCTCCAGGGAGAATGCTGTGAGGAAGAACCAACCAGCTATACTTTTTTGGACTGTAGACAGGCTACTTCATCCTGCTTGTCTACAGCCGAAGAAGGTTTTTACTAATGCTGAATGTGAAGAGTTTGCTTGTTTTTTCTCGGACAGAGTGTCCAGTATCCGGCAGGTGGTTTCTTCAGTCAGCGATGTCATAGCTGACAGTGGTCACCTGAAGTGTTTTGAGTGCACTCCACCTGGTTGGGGGGAGTTTAGACCAGTGGAGGTAAGTGAGGTTTTTGGGTTGTCAACCAATCTGAAGCACATCTTTTGTGAACTGGACCCGGTGCCGATGTGTTTCTTGATGAGATGCATTGACACTGTTGGTCCGGTGTTTGCTCTGATTGTCCGGTGTTCCTTCTCTGAGGGGGTCTTCACTGGTGCCTTGAAGGAGGCATTGGTGAGACCACTCTTAAAGAAACCATCATTGGACCCGGAGGTCAGGGCAAATTACCGACCTATCTCTAAGCTTCTTTTTTTGGCAAAGGTAGTGGAGAAGGTAGTGGCGCTTCAATTTTAAGAGCACCTTGTGACTCATGAGTTGTACGAACCTTTCCAGTCGGGGTTTTGGGCTGGGCATAGCACAGAAACAGCACTTGTTTGGGTGTAGAATGATGTTCTCAGGGCAAGAGATCAAGGGTATGAGACAATTCTCGTTCTCCTCGATCTCTCTCTTCAGCATTTAGCACTGTGGACCATTGTGTGTTGCTTGAGCACCTTAGGGAACTCTGTGGACTCACCGATACTGTTATCAACTGGTTTGAGTCCTTTCTTACTAACAGGAGGCAACGGATTATGATGGGGAATTCCTCCTCCACCCCTAGCCGCCTATCTTGCAGAGTTCCTCAGGGTTCAGTATTACCCCCAATGTTGTTCACAGTGTACATGTTACCCCTGGGAGGGCTCATTAGAAAGGATGGCTTGGGTTTCCATTGTTATGCTGATGATACCCAGCTATACTTTTCCTTTGCTCCAGGAATATCCAACCTGGTGGACGTGCTAAACAGCTGCCTTGCCAAGATTAATGACTGGATGACCTCTAGCTGGTTGCGACTGCACCCTGATAAGACGGAGGTATTGGTGGTGGAGTCAAACAGAGTGTGTAATAGGATGGCCTCTGAATCAGAGACTGGACTTGTTCTGGGATCTGTTTCATTGAAGACCTCCTCTTGTTTGCGTAATCTTGGTGTCATTCTGGATAGGAATTTGACTATGGAGGTGCAAATATCTTCCACGGTCGACTCCTGTTTTTTCCATCTCAGAAATGTTGCCAGGATATAGCCCTTTGTTCCACCTCTGGACCTCCCCACCTTGATACATGCCTTAGCTACATCAAGGCTTGACTACTGTAATACACTCTACCTTGGGGTCATGGGAGGATCTCTCCGCAGACTGCAGCTAGTGCAGAACGCAGCTGCCCGGTTACTTATTGGGCAGCCAAAATGTTGCCATATTACACCAGTGTTGTGTGAGCTGCACTGGCTGCTAGTCAGATGGAGGATCCTTTTTAAGGTGGGTCTTCTAACCTATAAGACCCTACATGGGCAGGGCCCTAGTTATCTGTTAGACCTTCTTGTATCTGTCCTCTCTGTCCGCACTCTCTGTTCTTCCTGTGGAGGCCCCCTAGCGATTCCTAGGACAAGGTTGAGATCAGCAGGTGATAGAGCTTTTAGTATCGCCGCACCCATCCTTTGGAATTAGCTGCCCCTTGGGGTTAAGGGGGCCCCTACCTTGGAGGTATTCAAGGCCCACCCAAAGGCCCTCCTATTTTCCCATTCATTTCAGGATTGAATTACTAACTTTGATTGATTGTGTATGATGCTTATATGATGTGCTATTACTGTGTATTTTTTTTAAATTTGTTATGCATCTGTGTGTTGTTTTCTTGAAGATGTGTTTATTTATTTGTACAGCACCCAGAGCCTCTGGGATTGGGCATTTTTAAATAAATGTTGCCTTGCCTTGCCTGTAGTACAGACTGCCAGTTTCTGCGACACGGCCTAGAGAGAAGGCCTGGTATTGGGAGTGTGGCCCTAGCGGCCGAGGTGTCTTCGCCTATCCCCAGGAGTGGAGATTTTTCCCATGTGTTTTTATCCCCATGCAGATCATGGTCATGCAATGGCGTAAGCACGCCTGTCATCGCTCCAGCCCTTGGCATCTGCCTTGCCCCGCTTGGACCCCGCAGCCCCCAGATGCTGTTAAGTGCCGTTCAGGTGCGGCACAACCCATGGATCCCACTCCATGAAGGGACAGCAGTCCTTCAGATGCTCAATCCCTTCCCTCACTTGCTGACTCCCAGTGGCCCGAGTCCATTCCTGAACCTGGGTTGCCGGCGGGGTGAGAGGTGTGGCATCTAGCACCTCAACCCTCCGTGCCACCAGGCCGGTTCTGATTTTCTGCCTTAAAAGGTGATATGTCATGTACAAAGAAATACCATACTGCTCTGTGCTTGATATTTGACTCTTGCTGTGGTTGTGAGGGTTCATAATGTAACCCCTTATAAAAGTGACTGATGTTTTGCTATCAATTCAGATGTGTCATTGTCCACTGTGGTGACTGGGCTTACTACAGTTAGGTGTTACTGTACATAGATAACCACACTATGTCAGCCCACAACACAGAACATTGTAGCTTATACAAAACCATTCACTGAATTCAGTGCACTGTATCCACCATCAATGCAGAAGTTCTCCACTGGCATGTACAGGGAATTGTATTTCTGCCAATAGGAACAGTCAACTTTGATGTCTGAAAAATGAGGGTGATACAATTCCCTATACTAAACTAAATGATCAGACATTGTGGGTTACAAAGTGGTACTTGTCATCATTTTTACAGTGTGTTGTGACTGCCTACTGGATTACAGATCCCCCCTACAACCTTTGTTTGTTGCTGTGTGACAACAACTTCATGTGTGGCAATATATGCCGTCACTATCAACAGACTATTTGTCCCTGTGCTCAGCTACTCACTAACTTGTAATAAATGCACATGGCACTGCGTCACTATGGTCTGCAGTTCTGTGAGGACGGTCACACTTCCCTTGTGTAAACCCTGAATACAATTTTGTGGATGTATGTCACTTTGGAGAACCATGACAAAGTGTACACCAAGATAGGGATGCTGGTGGATGAAATAGAGGGGTGGCAGACTTTGCAGGAAGATCTCAAAAAACTGAAGACCTGGTCAGACACTTGTCAGCTGGTGGTTCAATGCCGAAAAGTGTAAAGCACTGCATTTTGTGACAACAAATCCAAGGAGAAGTTATCAACTGGGGGGAGTGCAGCTGTTGGACACTGAGGAGGAGAAGGATCCTGGGATGGTGAACACGGGATTAATAAACAACTTGGGACAGTGTAGGAAGCAGCAGCAAGGTCCAACACAATGCTGGGTTACATCACAACCAAAATAACGTTGAGGAGTGGGGAGGTGACTCTGCCATTGTACAGGTCATTAGTTACACCTCATCTCAAACACTGTGTGCAGTACTTGCACCCTTATCTGAAAAGGGACATTAAATAACTGGAAGGTGTGCAAATCAACTAAGATGATCCATGGACTGGTGCACTTACCGTATGAAAGTAGTCTAAAGGAGCTGATCATGTAATCACTGCAGGAGAGGAGGGACAGAGGGGATATGATCCAGACATTGAAGTGCATGAGAGGGATAAACAAGACTGATACGGAGGGGCTATTCAGGTAAAGGCTGAAGATGGACACTAGAGGCAATGACATGGGAATGGAGGGGGGAAGGTTCAGGAGTGAAATGAGGAGACACTTGTTTACAGAGAGGGTGGTGGCAAGGCAGAATGTGTTACCAGCAGAGGTGGTAGCCTGTGAAACAGTGGTCTGCTTCAAAAGGGTCATGGACAGGGCAAAAGGTAGTATAAAGGGAGGGGAGTGAGAAGGGAGGGGCAGCTGCAGAACAGGGCTGCTAGATGCAAAAAATCATGCAGACTCGATAGACCGAATGGACGTTTTCTGCTGGAAAATGTTGTATGTTTATATGTTCATGGGTTAATGTAGTCATTCCATGTCCGTTACAACTCTGCATTCCATTATGGCAACAGTATCATCAGTGAGTGATGGTCATTCTGTCCACATCTGAAATAATGTATTGTCTTCATATCTGCAGACTTCTGTTATACATGGCATACAGAAGATTTATTTACAGGTTCTGGCAATGGTTAGGGAGTTGGAACTGCAGAATTCTTCCATCCTGCACTGTGCTTGCCATAAGGAACAAGTTCCCCTCAGACACATACAAAGACTTCCATGATGCATAGTTTCCTATCATGTAAGTGTACTATTAGCATTTCTAACTTTTGAGAGTTACATTTTTACTTTCCAGTCAGTACTCCTATCTCTGTTGTGCCTTTTACCATCATTGCTCCGATGTAAGTCACACAGCACACTCAAAGTTAGATTTGGTTGTGGATTCTTTTTTGGTGCATTCATGTGGTGCAGGATTGTGACCATTGACTGTAGACTGGTCATTGGTTGGGGCAATGCAGTACCAAGATTTAACCTGTACTTGGCCATGCAGTCACTGCCTGCATAAACTTTAATGAGGGATTTGGACAGCTGTCCAGCGGCTGGCCATTAGGGACCCATTCCTTCATCCTTGCTCTGTCACCACCCCATGGATGAGCTTGCCACTGTAATGATACCACCATCAGTTCCACTGCTGCACTTTTGTTTTATCATATGTGGACTTGCATACGCATCTACTCAGATACAGACTTCCATGCCAAAAATGAAAGGCTTGTACATCATAGATACATAGATACATAGACAGTGTCAGCAGATAAAGGCCTACGGTTCACCCAGTCTGCCCATTTGAGCTTGTAAGTTTACTTTATGTTTTCCTAGAAGTCTGTTGCCCCTTAACCCTGACCTCCAGAATTCCTTTATGTCTATCCCATGCATTCTTAAATCCCATGATTGTTTCATCCCCCATCACTTCCTCTGGCAGGGTGCTCCACTTGTCCACCACCCATTCTGTGAAGAAATTCTTCCTCATGATTCCTCTGAATCATCCTCTCTGCAACTTCATCCCATGCCCTTTAGTCCTGGAACATCTTTTTCGCTTAAAATAACCTGCTACTTGGCCTTAGTATTGTGTTTAGTAACATTGCTTCCTCAGATACAAGACAGCAATGCATGGCTATTGGAACCTAGTATGGGTAAGTGGTACCCATGTGCATGCTTTACCACATCTTTCACGGTCCCCTCAGCCCCTTACCTCTCTTCTTGGCATTCTGACACACAGTCATTATACTGTTTCTTTTATTTCTTTAATTGAGTTCATAATTTTTTCATGGTTGAAAAAATAAACAGAAGTAAATCTTATGATTTGATATACACAATACAATCAATATGCACTAACAGACTTTTGTAAAGATGGGTAAGTACAATGTACATCCAGGTACAAGTCATGTCCGGTAACAGAAAAAGTATCTTAATGAACAGCATCGCAAGCAATACACAGTGTAAGTAGTCCAGTATGTGTGTTTTAGTGCTGAGAGTATATATATACAGCACTGCAATGTGCAGTGGCAGGAGCTTACTAACCAGGGAAAGAATGGTGATGAGCACGGTACTGTGTTAAAGGATAGCAAGCCAAAACATGGGCTCCCAGCTCCGGACAGCTTACCCTCCAGTTTAGATCTGAACAGCAAAAGCGCCATTTTTGTGCGCCGCAACTTGCTACATTTTAATTTTTAAAACTCGGGAACCCGGACGTATGGAGGCGGCAGGGGATGCTTCATTTGCTGAAAAGGTGCGGTGACACGTCACTCACTTGAATACAAGCGAGCGGTGCATCGCCACATCTTTTCAGCAAATGGAGCAACCCCTCCCTCCTTCATACTTCTGGGTTCCCAAATTTTAAAAATTAAAATACAGCAAATTGTGGTGCACAAAAATGTCGCTCTTGCTGTTCAAATCTAAACTGGAGGGTAAGCTGTCCAGGGGCGGGAGCCCATGTTTTGGGCTGCTTTACTTTAACAATGTCAGTTCATGTCCGTCTTCATCCCAACCATGCATGTAGCAATACTATTGCTGATTGCACTGTTCTCATAATTGGTAATGCCTCAATAGAGATCCCAGGCCAAGCTCCGGATGTCACGTCTACAAAAGGAGATATGATATTGGGGGTGGGGGATTAACACACAGCAGGGTATAAGTTTACTGAGCAGGAATCCACACTGAGGTGTGGTTGTGTTTAGTTGACGAAGATGAATAACTTCAAACACACAGGCATGGATTGATGCTCAGTCATCCCATACCTTGTTGTGGGTTAATACTTTTCTGACAGGGCCAATTTTATACTGGATATTTAGGAACATTGGAAAATAGCTAAGTGGTGACAGAAACTGACCACCCAGTCCACCTAGTCTGCCCATTTGCCTAGCATCCTCTAGGCTTTGTCAGATTTCCCTTCCCCACCCTTCCACAGCCCTCTATGCCTGTCCCAAGCTCTCCTGAACCCCCCTACAGTATTTTCTCAAACCACCTCTTTAGGCAGCCCAGTCCAGGTGTCCACCATCCTATCGGTAAAAAAGTTCTTCCTTATATTTTCCCTGAACTCCCCCACCTCAACTTGGTGATCATGACCCCTTTTCCTGGGACACCCCTTTAACTGGAAGAAATTCCCTATGGGCACTTTGTAATATTGATCACCCAAGTTTCTATCATATCCCCTCTGTCACTTCTCTGCTCAAGCGAGTACATGCCAAGGACAGCCAGTCTTTCCCATATGGCAAGTGCTCAAACCCCTTCACCATCCTGGTAGCCCTCCTCTGAACTCGCTCCACCCTCTCTGCATCCTTTTTCAGGTAAGGCCTACAGAACTGGACCCCATACTCCAGATGAGGCCTGACCAGCTGGGTGTACAAGCGAATCAGGACCTCTTCCTCCCCCTGTTCACTTGTAATTATAGTGTGTAGTAAAGAACTCCTCCTGGTTCCATTTCAGCAACTCCTTACCTAATGAAATATTAAAATAAAGCCCTGTGAACATGCAACAGTGGGTATGTTGGGGATTAATCAATGGTCAAGTTGCCTATTTGTAGGAATCAGAAGACAATATTTTGTGAAATAATGTGATAAGGCAGTTCACGTAACAGCAAGACATGTTAGGCGGGCATAGTGGAGCAGATAAAAATATACCCCCGTAGGTGTGGATGGAGTCATGGGATGTACTAGGTGCCTTAAGGTGTATCAGTGCCACAACCATGGTTCCAGAGGACAGCATACAAAATATTAGTCAAATATGATACTGACCACATCACATCACATGACAAGGGTAGTCTAAGGGGCCACATTATGAGGGACTTCTTCAATGAAAACACTTTCATAAGCATACAATAACATGCTGAAGTCAGTTGTTTTGTACAAAGGGAGGGGTTCAAACCAATATTTCATGTAAACACCCTAATCTTAACTTGCCAATAGCAGTGGTGATGCATTTGTGGTACTCATTGTACATTCCACATTTCCATTGTTCTGTTGTCAGGCAGGGAAATATGGCACAGCACATGCACCTATTGTAAGTGTCTTCCATGGCAGCAGTGAGGATGGCCATCATATGATCGAGACACATACTGTATGCGAATTTCCACTTGTCCGTGGTCATGCCATGATGGGCGATGGTTACTAGTACTGCAACAGCTGTGTGTCGCAGTATGGTCACAGCACTTGTGTGGGATGCACAATTGGCATATACTCTGCAGGCATGTCAGCAGGACAGCCATAGATAGGACTTTGATTGGGACCTGAATGATGTTGTCTATGATGGCATGACAGTCACAGTATCAATGCTGAGTCAACCACCCTTGGTTCAGACACGATCATGATCATTGTGTGACATGGAATTATTCTGAGTCCTGCTCTTGTTGCTAAGGAAAAAAATGCATTTTCTGTGTTACACTGCAGTACTGTAATAAGGATAGTCAGTAGTGAACATTGCGAATGACCACATTTGCTTCCAGTCAATATAAGTTCTCTGGTGTATTCAGTGCTCATCCATCACAACTTGCTACTACCAGTTTCCATCACAGATACTTTAGATACCAATGAAGCCTTTCCCATTCCTTCCTTCCTTATGCACACTGCAATAATTAACACAGTGGTACACAGATGTAGATTTTGTTATAACTTCTACTCTGTTTTAGGGTCTTCATAGTACTGTTTATTTTTTAACTATTCTCTTTTTATTTTATAGGTTTGTTACTGGTTATGGAACCTTGGAATGCATCAGAGCCTGACTTCATGAAACAATTTCAAAGACACATACATTGTTCATTACCAAAAGTTAAACTGTTGCTACAGTATGTTGTAAAATTTATACTTAGACCTCTAAGTAAAGAACCTATACAAAGACATAATTTCTTCATGTATGCTTCTTTTGCACTACAATAACAATAAAAAAGAATAATTGAAGAATTTAATTACGTGTGTGAAATTGGATGTGTGTGGTGTCCATAGAAACATAGAAACATAGACTTTGATGGCAGATAGGGACCACTTTGCCCACCCAGTCTGCCCATTTCCCTACCTACTGAATAAGCTGCAGATTCTAGTTAACCAACAGACTACTTCCTGCAACCCCCCACTATAATTGCCTTATGTTTGTCCCATGCATGTTTGAATTCCCCCATTGTTTTAGACCCCACAACCTCTCCAGGAAGGCAGTTCCATGCATCCACCACTCTCTCTGTGAAAAATAATTTCCTCACATTACCCCAGAGCTGTCCCCCCTCTAACTTTAAATTGTGCCCCTTTGTTCTTACACATCTCTTTTTCTGAAAGATGCTACCCTCCTGGACTTTTTTGATTCCCTTGAGGTACTTAAAAGTTTCTATCATGTCCCCCCTGTCCCTCCATTCATCAAGGGTATACATATTAAGCTCTCTCAGTCTCTCTTCATAAGGTTTTGATGTAGACCCTGCACTATTTTAGTTGCCCTCCTCTGGACTGCTTCCATCCTGTCTATGTCCTTGTGTAGATGAGGTCTCCAAAACTGCATGCAGTACTCAGATGGGGTCTCACCAACTGTCTGTATAGAGGATAACCCTTCCCTTTTTCTACCTTGATACTCCCTATGCATCCCAGTATCCCCTGGCTCTCCTTACTGACTTCTCACATTGCTTACCCACCTTTAGGTCATCTGATATGACTACACCCAGATCCCTTTCCATTATTGTTGTTGTTAGTACCTCCCCTGCTATTGTGTACTCTTCTCGGGGATTTTTATTTCCCAGGTGCATTACTTTGCACTTCTTTGCAATGAACCTAAGTTGCCATATGTCTGACCATTCCTCCAACCTTGCCAAGTCCCTTCTCATCCTTTCTACCCCCCGTTGTGTATCAACTCTGTTACAGATCTTTGTGTCATCTGCAAAGAGGCATACATTTCCTTCCAGACCCTCTGCAATGTCACCTATAAAGACGTTAAAGAGGACTGGACCCAGTACTGAGCCCTGAGGTACTCCACTAGTAACCCCCCTTTCTTCGGAACGTGTTCCATTCACTATTACCTTCTGTGTCCTGTTGTGCAGCCAGTTTGCTACCCAGGCTGTCACCTGGGACCCACTCCCAGGCTGGCTAACTTGCTTATTAATCCTTTGAGCGGGACTGTGTCAAATGCCTTGCTAAAGTCTAGGTAGGCCATATCCAGCCCTCCCTGGTCTATTACTTTGGTCACCCAGTCAAAGAAATCGATTAGATTCATCTGACATGACCTTCCTGCTGTGAATCCATGCTGCTTTGGGTCCAGTGCCCCACTGGCCTCTAGGTACTCAACAGTTCTTTCTTTCTTTCTGAAGTGATTCCAACATTTTCCCTACCACTGAGGTCAAACTAACAGGTCTGTAGTTTCCTGCTTCTGCCTTGCTCCCACTTTTGTGAAGAGGAATCACATCTGCCCTCCTCCAGTCCTCAGGCAGCACCCCATCTTCCCATGATTTGTTAAAAAGGGTGGTTAGTGGTGTCACTAGGTCCTCCCTTAGCTCTTTTAGGAGTCTAGGGTGAATCCCGTCAGGCCCCATTGCTTTGTCCACCTTGAGTTTTAGGAGTTCTTTCAGTACTCTTTCTTCTGTAAATGGACTGGCGTCAACCCCACTATCCAGAATGCTTCAACTGTTTGGTTTAGGTAACTCCTCCTCTTCTTCTTTTGTGAATACTGAGCAAAAGTATTCATTCAGTATCTCTGCTTTTTCCATGTCTCCCTCTGCCCACCTCCCCTCTCCTTTATTAATCTTCACAATTCCTCCCTTAACCTTTCTATGCTCCCTAATGTACCTATAAAAGGTTTTATCCCCCTTCTTAACTGAGTTGGCTATCTTTTCCTCGGTTTGGGCCTTTGCTTTTCTGACTGTCTTCCCCACTTCTTTCTGCTTTAATTAATACAGTTCCCTGTCATGCTCTGTCTGAGATTCCTTATACTTTTTGAATGCAGCCTTTTTCTCCTTAACCTTCCCTGACACCTCTTTTGAGATCCATAGTGTTTTTTTATTCCGCTTTGTTTTCTGTATTTGTTTCACACAAAGGCTTGTTGCCTCCATGATGGCAGTTTTGATTTTTCTCCATTGTTCTTCCACCCTCCTTTCTGGCCATTTGCTAATGCATTCCTCAGGTATTCACCCATTATGCCAAAGTCAGCCCTTCTAAAGTCCAGTATCCTTGTCTTTGTATGGCTTGTCTCCATGGTTGTGTTTATTGTGAAGCACACTGTGCAGTGGTCGCTTGTTCCCAGATGTCTACTGACTTCTAAGTTTGTGTCTCCATTTGAGAGTACCAGGTCTAATATTGCTCCCTCCTGAGTGGGTTCCACCACTAACTGTGTAAGGCATGCCCCCTGTAGGGCATCGAGAATGACCCTGCTCTTGGATGTGGCTGCAGTCCATATCGCCCAGTTAACATCTAGCATATTCAGGTCCCCCATCAACAGTATCTCCCCTTTTTCAGCCATTTTGAGAATGCCCTCTATCATTTTCTTGTCCATTTCCTCCCCTTGAGACTGGGATCTGTATACAACCCCTGTGCAGATTGTAATGCCATTCCCTGTCTCCAAGGTGACCCTGAGTTCCTCTTGTCCTCCCCCTTTACTTTTTAGTTCTGTAGCTTTGATCCCTTCCCTTATGTAGAGAGCCACTCCACCTCCTCTTTTACCCTCCCTATCCCTTCTGTAGATTGTGTACCCTGGTATGTTGACATCCCAGTCATGGTTCTTTGTGTACCATGTTTCTGTGACTGCCACAATATCCAAGTGTTCCTCTTCCATCAGGGCTTCTAGCTCTGGAAGCTTGTTTCCCAGACTATGGGCATTGGTACTCATTGCCCTCCATTTAATGTTGGCTTTATCCTTATTTACATAGATACATAGATACATAGACAGTGTCGGCAGATAAGGGTCTATGGCCCACCTAGTCTGCCCATTTGAGCTTGTAAGTTCAGTTTGTTTTCCTAGAAGTCTATTTCCCCTTACCCCTGACCTCTAGAATTCCTTTATGTCTATCCCATGCATTCTTAAATCCCGTGATTGTTTCAGCCCCCACCACTTCCTCTGGCAGGGTGTTCCACTTGTCCATCACCCGTTCTGTGAAGAAATTCTTTCGCTTCCTCTGAATCGTCCCTCCCTCCAACTTCATCCCATGCCCTCTAGTCCTGAAACATCTTTTGCTTAAAAATAGTGTTTTCCTGCACCCTGTTCCTCCCTGTAAGATACTTGTATGTCTCTATCATATCACCTCTCTCCCTCCTCTCCTCCAGGGAGTACATGTTCAGTTCCTTCAACCTGTCTTCATAGGACTTGTGATGCAACCCATGCACCATCTTTGTTGCCCTCCTCTGAACCTTCTCTACCCTGTCCATGTCCTTACGTAGGTATGGTCTCCAGAACTGTACACTGTACTCCAGGTGGGGCCTCACTAGTGTCAATTCCTTTGTGGAGATGCCGGGGATTGAACCCAGGACCTCATACATGCAAAGCATGCGCTCTACCACTGAGCTACATTCCCTTGCTACATTCCCTGAGCTACATTCCCTGAGCTACATTTACCCCATCCCTGCTCTTATTGCCCTTGTCCATTTTTCCATTTACCCCTGTCCTGCCCTCTGTCAAGCTCTGTACCTCAATGTTTACCCTACTACCTTCCATGTTTTGTGGGGGGAGGCTTGAACTTTCCTGTTTCCTGTCAGCACCTCCCCCCTTGGCTAGTTTAAAAGCTTGCCAAGGAAGCCTTTAAACCTGTCACCTAGGAGCATGTTTCCCTTCCTGGACAGATGCAGACCATCATGCCAGTATAGACCTTCATCTCTCCATGTGGACTCCCAGTCCCCAATGAAGCCAAAGCCCTGTGCTCTGCACCAGTTTTGCAACCATTCATTAAACTGCATGGTGTGCAGTACCCTAGCCTCACCCCTGCCATAGACTGGCAGCACCTCTGAGAAGGTTACCATGCTTGCTATCTATCTGAGGCCCCTTCCCAAGTCCACAAATTCATTCTGCACTGCACTGATCTCATGCCTAGCTAGGTCATTTGTCCTGAAGTGGACAATGATATCTAGTTTCCTCTCCTGTGATGCTGCTTCTGCAATCCTGAGGATTCGCTTACTGTCCCTCCAAGCCATGGCACCAGGCAGGCACCTTACTTCCCTCTCCTCTCCCTTCCCCAGGTCTACACCCCTAACAATTGAGTCCCCTATCAGAAGCTGTTTCTTTCCACTGTGGTGTCCCTTGCCACTCTTTTGTGGGTCTCCCTTGTGGATGTCCCCAGCATTCTTCTTGGTCTCCAATGAGGGTGTCATCATAGAGGAACCTTGATTTGTCAGACTGACATATGATTTGTGTAGAGGTGCAACTCAGGGGCTATGCCTCTGTTCCACCACCCTCACCCTCCAAGAACCTACTGTGTCCATCTGCTCTTCACACATGGCAACCTCTGAGGCAGTGGTTGTGGAACTGGTGCTCTTTGGGTGGGGGAGGCCTCCTTAGTCCTTGCCAGTTCAGCCTGGAGGTGTGCAACCTCCTCCCTCAGAGCTGACAGTTGCCTGCAAATAGGGCAGCAATGCAGGTTCCAGAATGTCTCCCAGAAAATTGCTGCCCCACAGCCAGTACATTGCACCACTCCCCCACATGTCACTCTTCCTTATAATATACAATGAGTAATATATAATTTTTTTTTGTTTTGTTTGTTTGTGTGTACTTACCCTTTATGCACTGTGCTGGGTAATTAAGAATATGACAGTTCTGCTCCAAGACCTGTTGAGGAAGTGATGTCAGAACCCTGGCTATAAAAGGAAATGCCACACCTGGGGTGGGCGGGTAAGGGAAGGGTGGTGGGTAGGCCACAACCACTGGTGACTATTAGAAACAATCAAATACACCACTGCTCCACCTCCTGGTGAGTACTGCCCTTTATAGTAAGTCAACCAACACCACAATTTACTAGACCACTGCTCCTACACACCCACTCTACTGAGTCCAGGGATAAAATGAACTCACTGTTCAGCCAGCAGGACACTTCTAAAATATTGCACAAATATCCTTCCAAATCCTATGTGTCTAGCACAGAAATCAAGCAACTTCAGTTGTATTTCAACCCCTCTGGTTATAAAATCACTACACTTTAATGGAATCCTGCAATTCTTAATGCCAATAAGAAAATAATGAAACTTTCTGTAGAAAGCATAGCTTACCTTCCTAACTAGTCCCCTACAATATTAAGTTTTACCAGGTTCCCAGTTCCTCAAATGCGTTCTAGTTTGTTCTCTGCAGTATAGCAAGTTTCTCAGCTTCCAACAGGAGCAGACAAGTCTTTTCTGACTGGCTTTTCTCTGTGTAGTTTGCCTAAGACAGCACAGTGATAAAAGCCCCACCCAGAATCAATTGATTGACTAGTGACACCTGTGATGTAAGCAGGCCTGTCAGTGAAGACAATTTGCTATGTCTGCTTCTAATACACACACAAACCCTTTATCTGAAACCAGGGATAAACTCACTGCTTAGCCAGCAGGACACTTCTAAAATATTGCACAAATATCCTTCCAAATCCTATGTGTCTAGCACAGAAATCAAGCAACTTCAGTTGTATTTCAACCCGTCTGGTTATAAAATTACTACACTATAATGTCTAGTCACTCACACAGCATATTGCGCAAACTGATTATTTGTGGTACTATCTGTACCATACACATGCCAGCTGAGGTTGGCAGTATTTCAAAGTCCATCACAGTCACATGCAGTTGGTAATATTCTCTAGGGTAACACAGCTTCAGTCGCAATTCACAGTGCTGCTGTTACTACATCCTTGATCCTGTTCTTGATTTTGTATTAAAAGTATAAAGCATCAGACCTCAGTCTTCAGCATCACATGTCACCTTTTCAACATCTGTGGAACACAACAAGAAATAACATATTGGTTACTTACTAGCATGTCTTCACACATTAACTATTCCTGTAATTTAACTTCATATAGGTTTGTGTGCTGTTAGAGGATGATTAAAACAAAGTAGGTGGCATACCTGGTCAATGATGATGTAGAAGCAAAGAGGTATACAAGTGCAGTGGAAGCATGGAATGAGGATGCTAGTATCATGATTTCATGAGAATTGATAAAGGCTTGGGGGATCCCCCACAGAATGCCGTGTTTACAATTGGTTGTGTTTGGGAAAACAAAATGGCATATCAAGTGGCCTTGCAACACTTTGTTTCCAATGCATTCTTGAACTCACTGAAACATAGTATACTGAGAACTATGTGGGGATCTGGTTGTTGGGGACCCACTGGCAGGAAGCAAACATGCCACTCTTAAGTTGTCCCTAGGCAGAGTAGAACACACAAGAACACACAAGAATGACAGTGGTTAATTTTAGAGGGGCAGACTTTGGTGGGATGGAACGTATCCTGACGGGCTACCTAGATAGGATCAGGCCAAGCATGGGCATGGAGGCCTGATGGGAAATTATAAAAAAGGTGCTCATGGAGGCTAGCAAGGCCTGCACAAGGGAAAGACATAAGGGGACAAAGCTAGGCAGCTGAGTTGGTGGACAAACGAGATCCAGGATATGGTGAGGGAAAAAAGGCTGCTTATAGCCGATATAAATGCTCTCAGGGGGCTATATCCAAAGAGGAGTATGATAAGGCAGCCAGGAGGGTCACCAGGGTGGTGAGATAGGCTATGGCAGGGGCGGAGCTGAGATTGGCACAGGGGATAAGAAAGTGTGAAAAAGGATTCTTCAGATATATCAGGGAAAGAAGAAAAGGGAAGGGGCAGATCAGTCAGCTCAGGACAGGGGGTGGGTGGGTGGAGAAGACAGGAGAGAAGACAGAGGTATTAAATTAATTTTTTTCCTCTGTCTTTACCAAGGAGGAGGGGAGGATGGCATGGATAGGAGAGGGGGCAGGGAGTACTGCTGATGAAGAGGGGGAAATGGATGATGAAATAGCCTTGATGGTGTCTTTCAGCTGAGGGAGCAGGGGGCTACAAGGGGACAACTAATGAATCTGGATGGGGGAAGGTTGAGGGTGGAAAAAGGGAGGTGCTACTTCACTGATAGAGTGGTAGAGCCCTGGAATGTGCTGACCAGGGAACTGGTGGCTGCTTCTACTGTGGGGGACTTCAAGAAGGGCTTGAATAGGTGTAGGGGGAGTTTACATCCAGGAGCCCCACTGGGAAATAGGGATCCTTGTTGGAAGGGGTGGCTACAATCTGTGCCCTGCATAGTCAATGACCATTGAGCTTACTTGATAGGCTATAGGGCTTATTCTGCTAGGTTCATAGTATGTTAGTATGTTACATGTTACCAAACCATGTTATACAATGTTCATGACAGAAACAAATGACCTGGGAGGGGCGTATCTCAGGCACTTGGTGAGAATGACACCTGGAGGGTTAAAAACTACATGTGGTTCTCAGACATGGACACAGGATCAAATATATGCCCATTGGCAGCCAGCATGTGACCATCAACACAGCATACCTCCATGTAGAGCTACTAAACCCATTAAAAAGTAATTAAATGAAAGCAGTGAGTCATTGTAAAGAAGTGGCTGTGCAGGTCATCCAACAATTTCACTGTCAGGTCAAACAGGGATGTGAATCAGGGAGGGACACTTTATGTTCCTGACATACTTTTTTTCAATGCATTGCACAGCATCACAAACAGTTTTGTGTTGTCTCCCATACTATGTATACTGTACACTATACTGTGTACAGTGTGTGACATGGTGCCTGGCATGATGCCATGCGAGGAGTGCACTTGCATTACAGCACCATGTATGTGGTGAGTGAAGGGATGGTGACCTGGCCCGAATGGTCTGGAGGCAGTGCTTATGGGTGGACAACACATACAGCTGCATTGTGGATACAGATATTTAGGCAGTAGCACCACTGTACACTGCCACCCACCACCATCAGTCACCTCGTGGCAGTTAACCACCACCCCATGCAAGCAGCAACATCCACAGCACCGAATAGAATGCTGTAGGTGGTACCAGTCCCACCATCAGCAAGTAGTCCTTACCATGCATCTCTAGGAGTGATCCACTAGCACAGACCTCTGCACACCTCATCAGCTGTTGAACCACTGACATATCAGTGCAGGAGTGTGCAGTTATGCTGAGACAACTTAGTGGTCCTCTGGCTGTGGAGGTGTATTAAGGGTTGTGCCCGTTGACCAATGTTTATTGTGGGGGGGTATTTGGAGAGATGTACAGGGAGTAGTACTTGCTTAGGTAGGGGCACATTATGCAGGTGCGTGCTTGAGACCACACTGTAGGCTGTGGGTGGGTGACTGTGACCGGGAGGGTGACGTGGGGTATGGCAGTGTACAGTACTGCTATGGGGTGTGGGATCATGTGTGGAGTGGATATGCTGCCACAGGGTGACTGGGTACATTCTCTGTCTTGACTTTGTCCCTGACATGTCTGATAGATGTTCCTGTAGCTGTTCAGGTGGCAGGCATGGCATTCATGGTGGCAATGTCACACAATGACTGTCATGCCACTGCTGTCATGTTTTTTGTTGTTGCACATGCACAACATGGCTTTGGTGCACTGGGCACTGTTCAACCATTTTTATGGTGCACACAAGTCCATTGCTGCTGCATACTGTGTGCTGGATGCCGGAACTGTAATGGCTGGGCGACTTTTGCCAGGTACATTCCAGTGGTGGAACCACTGGACTTACAGAACACATATGGACTTGCAACACAGATTACAATTAGAGGTCACTTGTTTGGCATGTGATTGAGCATCACTGCTACTGATGCCATTCTCCGGGATGAGGGGAAAGAGTGTCCAGTACTGTATGGACCCCTGTCAGAGGCTGTGAGTATCACTAGGACCGGGACAGTTAACTCTGATGGGAGTGCTGGATGCTGGATGCCATTACACATCAAGGCCCCCAGGAAGCAATCATTAAAGATAAAAATCATGCCCCTGGTATGACAAACTGCCTCCACCACGGTCTCCAGTAATGTGGCATGCAGACTGGACATGTCCTTTGCCCATGTCCCAAACCTGGATGAATAACCAATGACTTACACCCCTCAGCCGCTGTGCTCACAATGTACAACTGGACCAAGTACAGTACATTCTTGTTAATGTGATCCACTACCACCAAGAGGAGAGATGTTTATCCTGATGTTTGATCATCTACTAACAGTTGCTATGTCTGGTTTCACATTCCCCTTCTTGACTTCATGTAACTTGGGTGGCATGATGCAAGGCAGATTCCTCGCTGGTCAGCTCCATATACCCAACTTTTCCTGTGGTTGTTGTTTCACAGAGGGATCACTTAATAATGAAAAAAGGTATTTTAAAGGTGTGACACTAACAAAGAAATTATACCACTTACTTTCTTTTCCAGGCCTGTTGAAACATGACCTATGTTGTTGGACCAGCATAATCTTCTCAAATTTTGATGCTATTAGCAGTGGTACTGACTGCAGTGCTGCAGCTTGCCTTGCAGTACGGTAGCTTAGAAATTCCTGTCGCATGTTGAACACTTCAGCTATTAATTCAGCCACATAACCTGAAAGGAGATGAGGACCTCATGACTGCAGAGAACAATAGATACATCAAAATGTGACAACACAAAAGGACAAACATGCCCACCTAGTTAGCCCACTTTGTCTAGTTATCTGCTAGGACATGTCCTTCATCCCCCACATGGACATTCAATAGTCCCATGTGTATGTCCCATGCTCTTTTGAACCATCCCACTGTTGATTCTCCAACCAACTCCTCAGGGAGCCTATTCCAAATATCCACCACCCTGCTTGTGAAATAGTACTTCCTAATGTTACATAGAAACATAGACTGACAGCAGAAAAGGACCACTTGGCCCACCCAGTCTGCCCATTTCCCTACCTACTGGATAAGCTGCAGATTCTAGTTAACCAACAGCCTGCTTCCTGCAACCCCCCACTATAATTGCTTTGTGTCTGTCCCATGCATGTTTGAATTCCCCCACTGTTTTAGACCCAACGACCTCCTCAGGAAGGCTGTTCCATGTATCCACCACTCTCTCCGTGAAAAAGAATTTCCTCACATTACCCCTGAGCCGTCTCCCCTCTATCTTTAAACTGTGCCCCCTTGTTCTTACACATCTCTTTTTCTGAAAGATGCTACCCTCCTGGACTTTGTTGATTCCCTTGAGGTACTTGAACGTTTCTATCATGTCCCCCGTCCCTCCTTTCATCAAGGGTATACATATTAAGCTCTCTCAGTCTCTCTTCATATGGTTTCTGATGTAGACCCTGCACCATTTTAGTTGCCCTCCTCTGGACTGCTTCCATCCTGTCTAAGTCCTTGCGTAGATGAGGTCTCCCAAACTGCACACAGTACTCCAGATGGGGTCTCACCAACTGTCTGTATAGAGGGATAACCACTTCCCTTTTTCTACTTGTGATGCCCCTCCCTATGCATCCCAGTATCCCCCTGGCTCTCCTTACTGACTTTTCACATTGCTTACCCACCTTTAGGTCATCTGATATGACTACTCCCAGGTCCCTTTCCATTTTTGTTGTTGTTAGTACCTCCCTGCTATTGTGTACTCTTCTCCTGGGTTTTTGTTTCCCAGGTGCATTACTTTCACTTCTTTGCATTGAATCTAAGTTGCCATATGTCTGACCATTCCTCCAACCTTGCCAAGTCCCTTCTCATCCTTTCTACCCCTCCTGTGTATCAACTCTGTTACAGATCTTTGTTTCATCTGCAAAGGCATACCTTTCCCTCAGACCCTCTGCAATGTCACTTATAAAGATGTTAAAGGAAGTTCGACCCAGTACTGAGCCCTGAGGTACTCCACTAGTAACCCCCTTTCTTGAGCAATGTTCCATTCACTATTACCTTCTGTGTCCTGTTGTGCAGGCAGTTCACTACCCAGGCTACCACCCTGGGACCCACTCCCAGGCTGGCTAACTTGATTATTAATCTTTTGTGCGGGACTGTGTCAAATGCCTTGCTAAAGTCTAGGTAGGCCATATCCACAACCCCTCCCTGGTCTATTACTTTGGTCACCCAGTCAAAGAAATCAATTAGATTAGTCTGACATGACCTTCCTGCTGTAAATCCATGTTGCTTTGGGTCCTGTGCCCCGCTGGCCTCTAGGTACTCAACAATTCTTTCTTTCAAAGTGATTCATCATTTTCCCTACCACGGAGGTCAAACTTACAGGTCTGTAGTTTCCTGCTTCTGCCTTGCTCCCACTTTTGTAAAGGGAATCACATCTGCCCTCCTCCGGTCCTCAGGTACCACCCATCCTGTCATGATTTGTTAAAAAGTGTGGTCAGTGGTGTCACTAGGTCCCCCCTTAGTTCTTTTAGGATTCTGGGGTGAATCCCGTCAGGCTCCATTGCTTTGTCCACCTTGAGTTTTAGGAGTTCTTTCAGGACTCTTTCTTCTGTGAATGGACTGGTATCAACCCCCTACCCAGAGTGCTTCTATTGTCTGGTTTAGGTAACTCCTCCTCATCTTCTTTTGTGAATACTGAGCAAAAGTATTCATTCAATATCTCTGCCTTTTCACTGTCTCCTCTGCCTCCCCTCTCCTTTATTAATCTTCACTATTCCTCCTTTAACCTTTCTATGCTCCCTAATGTACCTATAAAAGGTTTTATCTCCTTTGACCGAGTTGGCTATTTTTTCCTGGTTTTGCCTTTGCTGTTCTGACTTTCTTTCCTACTTCTTTCTGCTTTAATTGATACAGTTCCCTGTCGTGCTCCCTCTGTGATTCCTTATACTTTTTGAATGCAGCCTTTTTCTCCTTAACCTTCCCTGCCACCTCTTTTGAGAACCATAGTGGTTTTTCACTACGCTTTGTTTTCTTTATTTGTTTTACACAAAGACTTGTTGCCTCTATGATGGCAGTTTTGAATTTTCTCCATTGTTCTATTTGGCCATTTGCTAGTGCATTCTTCAGATGTTCACCCATTTTGCCAAAGTCAGCCATTCTAAAGTCCAGTATCCTTGTTTTTGTATGGCTTATCTCCATGGTTGTGCTCATTGTGAAGCACACTGTGCAGTGGTCGCTTGTTCCCAGATGTCTACTGACTTTTAAATTTGGGATCCTCTCTCCATTTGAGAGTACCAGGTCTAGTATTGCTCCCTCCCAAGTGGGTTCCAGCACTAGCTGTCTAAGGTCTGCCCCCTGCAGGGCATCGAGAATGACCCTGCTCTTGGATGTAGCTGCAGTACATGTCCTCCAGTTAACATCTGGCATATTCAGGTCCCCCATCAACAGTATCTCCCCTTTTTCAGCCATTTTGAGAATGTCCTCTATCATTTTCTTGTCCATTTCCTCCCCTTGAGACGGGGGTCTGTATACAACCCCTGTGTGGATTAGTGCCATTCCCCATCTCCAAGGTAACCCAAGTGCCTCTTGTCCTCCCCTTTACTTTTTAGTTCTGTAGCTTTGATCCCTTCCCTTATGTATGAAGCTACTCCACCTCCTCTTTTACCTTCCCTGTCCCTTCTGTAGATTGTGTACCCTGGTATGTTGACATCCCATTCATGGTTCTCGGTGTACCATGTTTCTGTGACTGCCACAATATCCAATTATTCATCTTCCATCAAAGCTACTAGCTCAGAAAGCTTGTTCCCCAGACTATGGGCATTAGTAGTCATTGCCCTCCATTTAATGTTGGCTTGATCCTTTTCTCCCCCATCCCTGCTCTTATTGCTCTTATCTATTTTACCATTTACCCCCGTCCTGCCCTGTGTTGAGCTCTGTCCTCAGTGTTTACCTTACTACCTGCCATGTTTTGTGGGGGAGGCTTGACTTTTCCTGCCTTTTATCAGTACCTCCCCTTATCTAGTTTAAAAGCGCAAGGAAGCATTTAAAACCTGTCACCTAGGAGTTTGGTCCCTTTGTGGACAAATGCAGACCGTCATACCAGTATAGACCTTTATCTCTCCAGGTGGACCCCAGTCCCGATGAAGCCAAAACCCTGTGCTCTGCACCAGTTTTGCAACCATTCATTAAACTGCATGGTGTGCAGTACCTAGCCTCACTCCTGCCATGGACTGGTAGCACCTCTGAGAAGGTTACTGTGCTTACTACCCATCTGAGGCCCCTCCCCAACTCCACAAATTCATTCTGCACTGCACTGATCCCATGCCTAGCTAGGTCATTTGTCCCAATATGGACAATGATATTTAGTTCTCTCTCCTTTGATGCTGCTTCTACAATTGTGAGGATTCGCTTCTTGTCCCTCCAAGCCATGGCACCAGGCAGGCAGCTTACTTCCTTCTCTCCCTTCCCCAGTTCTACCCCTTAACAATTGAGTCCCTATCAGTAGCTGTTTCCTTCCCTGTGGTGTCCCTTGCCACCCCTTTGTGAGTCTCCCTTGTGGATGTCCTCAGCATTCTTCTGGGTCTCCACTGAGGTGCCATCATGGAGAATCTTGCTCTGCAGAATGGCATCTGATGTGTGTAGGGGTACAACTGGGGGCTTACATCTCTGGTCCACCACCGTACCCTCCCAAGACCCACTGTGGTCCTACTGCTCTTCATGCTCCGAAACCTCTGACTCAGTGGTTGTGGCAGTGGTGCTCTTTGGGAGGGGCCTCCTTAGTCCTTGCTAGTTCAGCCTGGGTGGGCAACCTCCTCTCTCAGAGCTGACAGTTGCCTACAAATAGGACAGCAATGCAGTCTCAGAATGTTTCCGGAAAACTGCTGCCTCACAGCCAGCATTGCACCACTCCCCACTTGTCCCACTCCCTTATTATATACAATATGTAATTATATATGTATTATTATTTGTTTTGTGTAACTACTTTTTATGCACGTTGCAGGGTTATTAGGAATATGACAGTTCTGCCCCAAGACCTGTTGAGGAAGTGATGTCAGAACGGTGGCTATAAAGGAAATGCCATGCCTGGGGGGGTGGGAGTGGGGAAGGGTAGGTGGGTAGTGCACAGCCACTGGTGACTGTTAGAAACAATCAAATACACAACTGCTCCACCACCCTGGTGAGTACTGTCCTTTATAGTAATACAACTAACACCACAATTTACTAGACCACGGCTCCAACACAAACCACTCTACTGAGTCCAGGGATGAAAATGAACTCACTCCTCAGCCAGCAGGACACTTAAAATGTTACAAAAATATCCTTCCAAATCCTAGGTCTTAACCCCCGCACTCAAGCAAATTCAGTTGTATCTCACTCACTCTGGTTATAAAATTACTACCCTTTTAAAGGAATCCTACAATTCTCTGCTTAATGCCAATAAGGAAAAATAAAAATACAACTTTTTGTAGAAAGTGTATCTCCCCTTCTTACCCAGTGCTCTGCAGTATTATGCCTTAATCAGGTTTCCAGGTCCTAAATGGAGTTGCAGTTTGTTCTTTGCAGTAAGTTTCTGAGCTTCCAACAGACACTTTAAAGTCAGTGTGACTGGCTTCTAACTGTGAAGGATGCCTAAGACAAGCACAGTGATGAAACCCCACACAGAGCCAATTGATTGACTAGTGACACCTGTGATGTAAGCAGGCCTTTCAATGCAGGCAGAATGCTATGTCTGATTCCAATACACAAAAACCTTTCAGTGAAACCAGGGATAAAAACTTAACTTCTCAGCCAGTAGGACACTTAAAATGTTACAAAAATATCCTTCCAAATCCTAGGTCTCAACCCCACCACTCAAGCAAATTCAGTTGTATCTCACTCACTCTGGTTATAAAATTACTACCCTTTTAAAGGAATCCTGCAATTCTCTGCTTAATGCCAATAAGGAAAAATAAAAATAAAACTTTTTGTAGAAAGTGTATCTCCCCTTCTTACCCAGTGCTCTGCAGTATTATGCCTTAATCAGGTTTCCAGGTCCTAAATGGAGTTGCAGTTTGTTCTTTGCAGTAAGTTTGAGCTTCCAACAGACACTTTAAAGTCAGTGTGACTCCTTGAACTGTTCCCCTTGAACTGTTCCCCCAAAAGCTGCAATCCATGGCACCTAGTCCTCTGATTTCCTTTCAGCTGGAAGAAACTCTCCATTGGCACTTGGTTTATACCTTTTACGTACTTGAAAGTCTCAATCATGTCCCCCTTTCCCCTTCTCTGCTCCAGGGAGTACATGTTCAGTTCCCTTAACCTTTTCTCATAGGATAGGTGGCTGAACCCTTTTACCATCTTCGTTGACCTCCTTTAAAGACGCTCCAGCTTCCCCACATCCTTTCTGAGATATGTCCTCTAGAATTGGACCCCATTTTCTAGATGCAGCCCAACACATGGGTGAATAAGGGTACTATGACCTCCTTCCTCCTACTAGTAATCACCCTTCCGATGCAGCATAGCATTGTGGTGCCTCTAGCCACTGCTCTCTCTCACAGTGCTTTGCCAACTTCAGGTCATTCGATATGGAGATGCCTAGGTACCTTACCTGTTCTGTTACTGATAGGTCATGGCCACCCATGCAGCATTCTGTGCTCCAGTTTGTGTTGCCAATATCTTACACCTGTCCATGTTAAATGAAAGCTGCCACTCTTTTGACCATAACTCATGCATCGTTAGATCCAATCACATTCTTTCCAGCCCTTCCTGAGTGTCCACCCTATTTCCAACCTTAGTGTTGTCCGAAGACTGACACACACACCCTTCAAGGCCCTCCACAATGATCCCTATGAGTAGATTGAACAGCAGTGGCCCCAATACTGACCCCTGTGGAACACCACTGTTCACCATGCCATCTGCTGATGCAACCCTGTTTACAATGACTCTTTGTCTCCTGACCCCCTCCTGCCACTTTCTCACCCATCGAATCACCATCTGCCACAGACACAAGCATGTCAGCTTGTACAGGACTCTCCTGTGCAGCACAGACTGGAACGCCTTCCTGAACTCCAGATACATAATGTTTACCACTACCCACCCCAATCCACTACCTTGGTGACACAGTCAAATAACTTGCTCAAGTTCATTTGACATGATGTACCCCTTCCCCCACAATATCCAGGCTCACCTCGGCCTCACCGCTGCTAGATCTGGGATCTTTTTACCCATACTTCCGGCGTTTGTACACATGACCCTCTTCTTCTACTGAATATCCCTATGTCTAAAACCTTGTGTCTAAGAATGCAATGCTCCTTGCTGTGATTGTTTCTAAGTCATAACAGCGACTGTGGAATAGCAATCGCTAGTATGGTGAGTGCACATCGCCGAAACAAAAAAAAAGGCAATGTGCACCCCAGAGACCAAATAAGCTGCGAACATACTAAATGTCTCTAGTTGTATGTACTGGTTGCTATTCTGTACAAGGCAACCCAGAGAAACATCTTTGAAATATTACCAGTGGAATGTCATTTGGTTCTTCAAGCATGTCATGCAAGCAGCTGGATTCTACTGACACAGTGTGCCATACATCCATGCTGCATCTTGCTTTTTCTGTACCACTGTACTGTTACAGATATGCCTACCATGATTCATGAGTGGACGACAGTTTTTTGCACTGCAAGTATGCCTGCATTGTTTGCAATATCAGCCAGGGTACATCACCACACATTGACTGATGATCCTTCGGATGGAGGTGTCATCTATTGGTTGAGACTACACACATATGAGACATGCTCTCTATTTCCTTGGCTGTGGTTTTACAGCTCTAGCTAGTACTCTTTCATTAGCTATTGTAATAAATCCAAGAGATGGCTTCTGCAGCCCCCCTTCTCCTCATTGGCTACATCCTCCTTCTGACAGTGGAGCCAATTTTGGACCCCAGGAAAGACTCATCCTGCCCAAATACTCCTATAGGACTGGAAATAAGCCCAACAGTGTCTGCCACCCATTTAATTCCCTGAAAAGGCAGTAATCCTTACACATTTCCAACCCTTCACACTTCCTACTGCCCAACATTCTCTAAGCAGACCCCCCCGACCCTCTCTGCTAGAGTAGTATTATCTGCTCTGATCAACTTCCACTGCCCACCAAACTCCTACACCACTGCCCTTGACAGTGTCCAAGGCAAACAACCAAACAGAACCCCCCTAAGCAATGGGCAGGATCATACACTTGACTTACCCTTCTACAAAATAATGTGGAATGCAGTCCAACTTCCAGCCCCAACTACAAGGTGCTCTGAGACCACCTCAGGCAATCCCACTATGCCACCCCTCTGCCAGCCCACAAGAGCAGGGGACGCAGTTAAACATACATGTGCTATCCTGCCAGCTCAGCTGAATATGCTGCTAGTCACCTCAAAAGTGAAGAAGAAAATGGCCAACTCCCATATCAAGGCCTATCTTATGAAACATTTAAAGCTACAAGCTCTTAGAATTGCCTGACTACTCCTTCTACTCTCAGGGAATGTTCACCCAAACCCTGGACCTAGTACTAGTGCCTCAATACCACCAACAGACCGCAAGGCTGGTGCTATAACTATTGCATCTCTTAACACATGCAGCCTACTAGCAAAATTTGATGCTCTCCAGGTATGGATGACCCAACATAAACCAGATGTCATCTCAGTCATGGAGACCTGGCTCTCTCCTAGAATCCCTGACTCTGCTATCCAGCTTTAGGGCTACACGACTTTCAGGGTGGACAGGCGAGGGAAATGAGGGGGAGGATGTGTCATTTATGTTAATGACTCAATTCAGTGCAGGGCACTCCCCATCCCACCCCAGGGAGGAAGATCACAAATTCTCTCCATCCAGGTTCAACTTGGATCCCAGGGAAAGTGTTTAACTATAATCTTGTTGTACATACCTCCTTAAGATCAAGAGGCTGGTTTCAAACTAGCACTTGATTATTTATTTAGTAATTGCCATCAATCTGAAATCATAATGTAAGGGGACTTTAATATAAATTGGTTATCCCCAGATATTGCACCTTACCAGGATGCAATAGCGACCATAGACATGGTCCAACTCATTCAATCCCCCACTCGTGTAAACTATCGCACCAGTTCAAGTACTCTCATAGACTGGGTACTAACCAACTGGCCACAAAGAATAACTAGAACCACTGTGCTAGCCGACTCTAACAGTGACCACTTGCCAGTCTTATGTTCCTGGACAAACATGACTCTGAAACCCCCTCCAAGAACAATAACCTCCAGAATTGTAAAAGCTGGACATCTTGCCTCACTAAAATCCTACCTCTGTCAGCTAGACTGGGAGGGGGTCTATGCTGCCGCCGATGTGCATGCTGCTCTTCAGTGCTTTATTCACAAGTTTAACTTGGCTTGCAACATCTTTGCCCCTCTAAAAATGAGGAAAATCATAGGAACCAGCAAATCATGGATCACACCACAGCTCCTTGAGATCATGGGGGTCAGGGATAGCCTGTGGCATAGGGCTAAGAGCACTGGGTCCCCCTCTGACATACAGAAATACAAAGCAGTATGTAATAAGTGCACTCAAGCCATCCGCCTTGCAAAAAGATTTCACTTTAAAAGTTAACTGGACAACTCTTTGCACGACAGCCCCAGATTCTGGGACAATATAAAAACCCTAACCATCACCACCATCACAAACAAACTTTGAGGGTGTGATTACCCAGTATCCCAAAACTATCACAGATGGCTTCAACAAGACCTTCACAGACCTAAGTGGGGTCCTTCCTCCAGACTATCTCCGACCTGTGCCTAGCTCAGCCATTCGTTGTACTGATATCACTACAACACACACAGCTCCTCCATTCTACCTGAAGGTAATCTCTACAACTGAGGCAAAAAAATACTTGGAAAAAGTTTTTGGGAACACTAGATCCAGTGGGGACTCGTTTGACCTAAAGATTGTGGCTCTCACCCTGGATGTGTTACTCTCACCTCTAACCTGGATCCTAAATCTCTCGCTAACCACTGGCATTTTCCCTCAATGCTGGAAAGCTGCGGTGGTCACCCCGGTCTTTAAAAGTGGGGACAGAACCTTCCTGGCCAACTACAGGCCAATCTCAATTCTGCCCCCCCAAGGCACTAGAGAGGATAGTATATGATCAGTTAGGTACATACCTTGATAAGTATAACCGTCAATGCCAGGAACAGCATGGCTTTCGGAAAGCACATAGTACTTCAATGGCGTTGGTTGAGTTTACCAGTCATATCCATGAAGCACTTGACGGAGGGCTTTTGGTGGGGGCCACTTTCATCAACCTCACCAAGGCCTTCGACATGGTCAACCAAGACTTGCTTCTCACACAGCTCTCTAACATTGATATATCCTCTGTCCCTCTAGGCTGGTTCCAGAGTTACCTCTCCAAGAGGACCCAGCAGGTCAAGATTCTTGACATTCTATCTGGCCATCAGCATGTCAACACAGGGATGCCCCAAGGTTCCATTTTGGGCCCTCTGCTGTTTAGCCTGTTTCTAAATGAACTCACCAAAGTCTTCCAGAATAAGATTCTTCTATATGAAGATGATGCTGTTCTCTACACGTGTCACTCTACTCCGGAAGAGCTGGAAAAAGTCATGCAAGACGACTTTACTGCTGTGGAAAAATGTTTCTTCAGCCTAAGCTCTTGCTCAACTACACTAAGACTAAAACAATGTTGTTTGCCTCCTATCAAAACCGTCATAAGTCCCATTACCTCAATATCTAAAATAACAAGTTTGATACACTCAAATTGGCCACCCCCTTTAAGTACCTTGGTGTCTACCTTGACAGCTCTCTCTCCTACAGCCAGCACATAGACCATGTTGCTAAGGCAGCCACTGCCAGACTAGGTCAGTTCTATCAGCATAGGAATTGCCTCACCGAAAGTGCCATCAAGCTTGCAGTTAAGAGCTCCGTGCTCTCTATCATAGATTATGGACTGGTAATCATCGGAGCCAGTACCGATACAGCATTTAGGTGAATCAAGATTGTCCTAAACAAAGCCTGCAGACTAGTCCTGGTTGTGGACCGTTTAACTCACACTTGTGAACTATACTCAAACACTGGTTGGTTAAACCTGAATAGCAGAATTCACTACTAAGTCTGTCTATTATGTCTATTACTGAAAAAAATCCACCCTAGGTCTTGCTCCTCCTGGAGTGAGGCAACGACTAAGAAACTCCACTTCCTCCAGACTAACTAGGTGGTCGAGTAAAGCTGCCTTCATTATCCCTTTCTGCCGGACCTCACTAGGGCAACGGTCCTTCGAATACAGGTCCCCCTGCTGGCTAAATTCCCTTAACTCTGAGCTGATTGAGGAAACAAAACTACGCCCATTTAAGGCCAAGCTGCTGTAGTACCTGGCCACTCTTAGTAATTGTGACTGTATCATGTGTGCATAATCCTACTGTTATTGGTAGCTTTATCTGTCCTGCATAGCACCCATTTCACCCCCCCACTTCCTTCCCTGCCAGATGTGACCCCACTGAGCACTTACCCCATGTCCCCTCTTTATCCCCCACCTTCCTGCTTTCTCTTCACAAATACTAATCCCCCCAATTTTCATCCCTTCCGGTTCCCCTCACCTTACCCTGCCACTTTAAAACCCTTTCCTTTCCTTTATCCCTCTCTTCCCCCACATCACGCAGCCCTGCCCTATCACCTACTTACAATAACACTGGGTAGATTCCTATTCAGTGCCATGCCTCTGACTACTCAACCCTTCTTATTCTGTCACCCCCTTTGTCTCAGCCCCCCCCCCACTGTCATCTATTCTGTCCTCCCCCTCCTTTGGTCACCACCACTTCTTACCCTCCATAACTCTACCTGCATGCTCTAAACCTCAGTTACCACTTTAAATTGTCCGCCTTAGGCATGTTCTTAGTACTGTTGCAATAAAGTTAACCTCTCCTACCTGGTGTATTTTAACTGTACTTGCTTGAATCTGTATCTGTATCTGTATGTACCGTAATGTACTTGCCTGCTGTATATACCCCTATCTGTTTTGTAATGTCTATGTGCCTTACGACGTGGAACCTTTGTAAACGAGCTTTTCACTCAAAGGTGTTATCTGAGAATCCAATAAATAAATAAATAAATGTAGGAGCGTGAATGTAATTGTGGTACACATACCATATGTGACTGGAACTTTGACCTCCTTGACTACTGCGGCTCCACCCCGAGATTTTGGAAAAGACTCTGACCATTGCTGCTGACCATCTTTCGAGACTTTCTGTGGATGCTCTACATTCTCATTGAAAAGAAGCTCAGAGATGAGAAGCCTGTAAAAAAGGACATGTATAAGTTGAGAAGTGCATGTGGCATTGCTACATCACCATTGCATTGCTGAATCGCCATTGTTGTTTGTAAGTGCAGTAAGTGTCAACCACCATTTCTGATGGATTACAGCAGGGCTTCAATGAATGTGGAGGTAATGAAGCACATGTACTGGTTTACAACAGTTTTTGGGGAGGGGGAATAACTGTGAGATAGGGCCAAGGTGCAGCCCAATGTAGACCGGATCGACTGTGAGTCCTCTATCTGATGGCTATTCATTATGCTGGTATACTGCTAATGTATAGTGATACCCTTACCTCCCCCGCAATGAGTGCTGTTGTAGTCAGTGCATGATCTTGTTCCTTCCATTACCTAAACATTGTACATCATGCATATATATTTTCAAAGGTTAGCCCACTACCAGTTGCTGGCCAGCCACTTTAGTGTGTGTTTGGTCATAGATTTGTCACTTCACATGTCATGCCCTGTTATGTGGTGACACCACCCCCAAAGAAGTTCAGGGTCAAGCTGTGTTCTGTCTTGAGGAGCTTGCCAACATTATACTAGTAGCTTCATAGAGAATAAATTCCATTACATAATTACAGTCACTCTATTATCTATGAAAGCTGTACACCTACCGTGCATCTATGCATTCGTAGAAAAAATGAGTCATTTTGGGGGCAAAGAACAGTACGACTTTGTGATAAGACTCAAGGGATGATGTCTGTTCTGCAGGAGATACTTTGCAGATGTCTCTAAGCAGTAGATTATTGAAGGCAATGATCTCAAGCTCTTTGTGAGCTTGATTACCTGTGATGGCACAATAAAACAGGTAGTTAGCACTTCATAGTGGTTCATGATGGAGGAGGTGAAGCAGTATCACAATCTGTTCTCGACCTTCTGTGCCATACCAGCACACATTCATTTTTTGGTCTATTTTTAATAATCTTGTTTTGGTCAGTGGCTGACATCCCATAGGGCCTGACTGGTTCCAAGGACGGAACACAGACCTCCCACCACAGAACACACCTGATGACCCAGCAGGATGGAGGCAGGAATATCAAGCCAACAATACACCTAGTGACTCTCAGCTGTAGCAGCACTCCCTCCTCCCCCAATCACCCTTGTAGTAGAAGAGGGATCAGTGTCCACTCAATGCAAGTACATTCTGACCATGCATGGGGCATTAATTACACATTTCCAAACTTGGTCATAATTATTCACAGCACTTATTCTGTCCACTGTGCACATGGGTGAAGGTGTGCCATGCAAATGTTACCCCATCCAGTGTGTTACCAGCACTGTGACAAAATGTTGAAAACCTCAGAAACTGTATGATCATTCTGCATGGACTTCAACATCACTGCAATGTACTAATGTGACTGTGGATGCAAACATGGACAATTATGATTGCACGTGCCATATCTTTCGTGTGACATATGCTTCCTTGCAAGTTTGTCTTTATAGTTTCATAGTGGTCTACAAGCTCAGGAGGCAGTACCTATTATATGAGCTCACCACCCTAGGGTGGTGTGTCAGCTAAAGATATTTAAGCAATAAGGCACGACAGGGTGTGTGTTATCATCCGATAACATCACTCCTGGGGTGGGTTGAAGCACAAGGTGAAGCCGAGTGCTTTCACCACCCCAGGAGTGACGTTATTACACAATAACACACACCCTGAAGTGCCTTATTGCTATTATACAATGGCTCATTGTTATACAAAATAAAATAAATAAAAAAACTGTTTTTAGTAGATTTTTAGTGAAAGAGAAGAGGGGAAAAAAGGTGGTGCTCAAGCTGGACAGCAAGCAGACCTAATGCTAATCAATGACAGTGATGTTATACTACAATATCATCACTGTCTCAGGCACCCACTGACCAATCAGAATTCAGGACATTTCCTTGCCATTGTATAATTAAATTTAATCACACCCATATTTGAATCTAGTTGTTTTTAAAATATGTCCATAGTTTTACTCTCAGCTGTTGTACTTTGTAATGTATTCTATTGGTTCACAACTCGCTGTGTGAACCATTGACTCCTTTTCTTAGTTCTGCATGTTTAGTTTAAGACTATGAGACCTAGTGTGTACTTTGGTAGGATTTTTTTGTAAACCAAGGGTTTCCAAAATAAATGGCTCTCTTGTGGCTTTATACGTTAGGAACAGATCACCACGCATTTGCCTGTAATTCATTGAGTAAAGATTTAGTTGTTGCAGTCTTTCTCCATATTCTTTATTTTCCAAGCCAGCTGTCTTTTCAGTTATCTTTCTTTGGACTCCCTCAATTAACTTTTTTTCCTTTGATTGTGCTAGGAGCACAAAGGGGCACAGTAATCCAAATGTGATCTTACTAATCCAGTATATAATGACAATATAACTTCTGGTTGTCTGCTCTTGATATGTTTTAAAAAACACCCAGTAATACATTGACATTTTTTGACTGTTACTAGAGTATTGTTATCGAAATTAAGTTTATTGTCTATGAATATTGCTAGATCCCTTTCATCAGTGGTTTCTAGAAGCATGACATTATTAAGTTTATAACTGTATTTTGAATTATGACCCAAGTGCACTACTTTGCATTTATGTACATTGAATACCATCTTATTATTATTTACCCAGATTTCTAATGAAAGTAGTTATTTTTGGTAATGTCCAGCCTCTTCAGGGGTACTAACAATGCATCCTACTTTGCAGTCATCTCTGTACTTAGCCATCCAAACCTTATTAGATGACTGCATTGAGGAGATCAGCATATTAAATAAAATAGGTCCTAAAACTGAGCCTTGCAGGCCCCCACTAGTCACTTCTCCCCATGGTGAGTAGTGTCCTTTAATAGAAATACACTGTCTATGATTTTGTAGCCATGAGGTGACCCAGTTCATTATGCATTGAGGACATTCTAGTGTAACCATACGATTAATCAGTATCATATGTGAAACTTTGTCAAACACTTTAGCAAAATCCAGAATTATGATATCCACTGGTAACCCTGCATCTAGTGAGGAACTTCATTTTCAAAGAATTGTAGTAGATTAGTCAGACATGACCTTCCGCGGGTGAAACCATGCTGTGTAATATCTTCTAGGTTATTAAGGGTATGGGTATTACAATATTGAGGTTCTGATGACCTATGGTAAATTGTATGCTGGAACACAGAACCGTCACTGCCATATTACAGCTTACACCCTGTGCAGTACCTGGCAGATGTCATTTATATATGTTGGAGAGGGAAGTAGTGGAGATGGCAACAAAGCATGTCATGGGTTGATCACTGGCTACCGAATACACACACACATGTTGTACATCTTGCTTGTGATACAATGTAGTGCAGTGAATACCACCAAGATGAAGCGCAGTGTCACATATCTACTGCACGACAAAAGGGATTCCTTCCCACTGAAATTGCATTGCTTGTTGCAGTAAGTGTACTGCAGATTTCTGCAGTACTGTGCTTCATCCTAGTGGGGTCCATGATACGTCTACATGTCAGCATGTAATTAACTTTATAGGGCAGTTGTAATAAATAAAGCCCTTTTTATTGTGTCCTAACGTATGGACTGGAACTGTTTTGTGGAGCAGTTGAACCAGATGGAGTTTCCTTCTTTTTGGTACTGTTGGTGGTCATGGCTCTGGCTTGCTTTCTCCTGAGCCATATAATTCTGTGCTTTTGGTATGAAAATGTAACCTTAGTTACAATGTGGATAGGTGTGATACGGTATGCCAGTACCCAAGTCAGAGGAACAGAGCACATTTCAGAAGTTGAGAATGAGTTTTGGACAATGGTGTAGATGGTAGAATGATACATTTGCAAACCTTTTTCAATCCACTGGTGGTCAGCAATGGATCCATGTGCACAGCTGAGATAGTCAGGGCCACGATTGTCATGTATATTTGACACATGAGTTGAGATGTATTTCCATTTTCCTACAATGAGATCACCATTACCCCCACTGGAATTAGCGCAGCAATGCAAATGGTGACTAACTGATTTTGACCATGATCATGATCTCTCCTCCAATTTCTTCTTGATGCCTACATGGACAGGAATATAAAATGGTGCAATATTAATAACATCGGCATATAGTGAGCTGTACCGAGGTAGCAAATTCACATCCCCTAGTACCTTTGGCCGCATGCCAGACAACAAACAGTGGGTGATTGCGGCTCTTGCTCGCACATATATTTTTTGACACTCGCATGTCTGTCAGTCATCATACTCTGGATGGTTATGCCCGCTGATTTTACATTAGAAATACACCTTTTCAGGCCTTTGAACTCCATTGCATTGTAGCTCATGACTTCATTACTCTGTAAGGTGAAGAGATGACATGAGCATAGGAGTTGACCACATTAATCGGTGCAAAAAGGTAATGTTAATGCACATTGAGGAACAACTGCAGTCACCTGGATCAACTGTAGATTAATTATCTTTGAATTCATAAGGTCCATCAATGAATATGACCCAAACTTGGCCATGTGGCCAGGGGAGCAGCACTATGCGTCTCCTCCAAGCTTCACTTTTGATCCACGTAATTCCCTAAACATGTTTTCTTGATGGCACTTCCAAACTGTTCTCACTGAGGGAATCAAGTAGGTGCTGTGCATCTGGTTGTATATCCTCAGTGAAATGTGCAGCATGTGAATATGCTGGAAGAAATTTAGCATCCTGATAGGGCTTCCTCCGCTGAAAAATATCCCGCATGCTGTCAATAAATTGCCGACTGGTAACTGGCCAAGTCTAGGCTGAGTCTCCCAGCAATGGTGATGGCTGTTAACACAAACTTGCTCCAGCACTGCCAATGTACCAAACAGATGCTGTAGAAAAACTCTGCAAGTTCCAAAGCATTGCAAACAGGTCTGAAAGATAAGCACCAACATACTTTCAAAGATCATGAAAGTGTGTTGCTTTTCAGGAGGCACATCTGATTGAAGCTCTGTGTATCTGTGAGAGGAGAACACAAGCAGGGGAAGTAGTCAGTGTAGTGTTCTCACGTCAGATACAACAAAATGTGATTCTACCACTGTACAGATATCAGAACACATGCATGTATGCTGCACATGGGAGCCTTGTAATTGGGCCTGCAAAGTTAGCCACAAACTGACACTATGCATGACTCCTGAATGTGTACAGATGTAGCATGTTGGTTGTTTGTGTGTGTCACACACAGCTACATTTACAGTATGTCACTTTTGCCCTACCTACACCTAATGTTTCACTTTCTGAAGTGCATCATGTGTTGTGAAAACGTGCAGGTGTTTTTTTTTTTAACTCTTTTTATCCTCATTCTCTGACCCCCACACTCTCTCCAGTGTGGTCACACTGTGAATCCTATCCATCAATCATGAAGTCACCATGTCTTAGCTGCTGATGACAGGTGTCCACTTTGATTCTTTGGTCCTTGACCCTCCTGTATCTATGTCCCATGGGGAGGCACCGCAGACTCCTCCTGGCAACCTTTTTACAATCTAGACAAGCAACCCAGTGAATGAAGGGAGCACCAGAGGCAGGCTTGAAGACCCGGTGGTGGATTTGGCATATGGCTACTGGATGTTCCCAAGGCCACGGATGAGCAATGTCCTCCAACACAGAACTGTGTGTGGTCACGCACCCACCTGCAGGATGTCCTGTTGCAACACCCCATAACCCATCAGCGTGTTCTGTACCTGCTATACCTCCCGGATACCATCAGGAGCCACCAGAGCAGCACAGAGCCAGGAACTCTCCCTGAGAAAGGAGAGCTGACAGCCCAAAGCTCAATCCAACTCCACCCCCCCCGGCCAACACCCAGCACCCCAGTATCAGTCCCAAACCCTGGTCACCGGCATAATGCTTGGTGTGGCATACAACTACTCAACCCTCACCACCACGGGCCAGCCCTCATGTGCAGGTGTTGATGTTACACTCACAAACTGTTGTTGAACAACATCATTTGGTCATACAAATATTAACCAAGGAGAAGCACATCCTGAAATGATGCTTGACATATCACAGGACATGCTTACATAACATGACAAGTGTGACCAACCATAGAGGATCATCCCTACAGTTATGTGGCTCTGTAGTAAGGTAACCATTAATCAGCATCACAGTAACATGATTGCAGGACAGTTGGATTCAAAGTTATGTATCGGCTGTATCATCATTGTCGTTATCAGAATTGTTATCCAAGTCACTGTTAATGAAATCCTCAATATTGCAGTCAGGGTCATCATGGTCTTCCTCATCATCATCATCATCCTGGTCATCCTCAGAGTCTTCATCCATAGTCTCATCATCACTGTCCACATAGCGAAGTGTAATATTGTTTAAGTATTCAGACTGTCCCTGTGGCACACAATACTGTGTTGAGGCATCAACTTTTTCTGTATCCGAAATGCACACTTGAACACCTCTGTGGATTCCAAAACTCTGTGTTTGAGTGGATCTTGAGTTCTTTGTCTTCCCCAAGCCATGTGGAACATATTTCACAGTCTGTATTCCCTTTGTATGCAGTTCCTGCATGAATAATAATGTACTGTGATTGTGCAGTACACTGAGTGTACTATCACTTACAGTCATCCAGTATAACATAGTAGGAATGAATCACTGCAAGCTTTGTATAATTGTCAGTTCTGTAAAGGTATACAGCTGGTGTGTGTCCATTTTCATGTTGAGTTGTGTGTATGTGTATCATCTCAGGCTTATGGCACACTCTGTGTAAACTGCTGTCCACTAAGGTAAACTTTGGCTACACAGCATTTCTTTCTGTTTGTGACTGTGACTGCGTGAGTTCAAAAGGTGTTAATGCCTCTTTGTGGTATGCCTGTGCTTCACGCAGTGTGTGTTCACAGTTGTATGTATTGCCGTGAAAGGGTGAGACACAGTAGGTATGTGCCTGTCTGCAACAGTGTGCTTGACAATGTTTGTCTGTAGTCCTGGATGAGGAACTGCATGCCTCTACATTTTCCATAGACTGTATGGTTGATGGTGTGTGTGTGTGTGTGTGTGTGTGTGTGTGTGTGTGTAAGAAAGTGTGTGGAGTTCGGCTGTCGGTTGCCACGTGTGCATGTGCACATGACTTATAGTGTATGCTGGAGTGCATTGTCATCAGTGCGTGTCGATGGCGAAGGATGCATGCTTTGGTGTGGAAATGCAATAAGCCCAATATGAGCTGCATGTACAAAAACAAAGATTCTTAGTAAGCAGTAACCCATGACAGGGTGTGTGGTTGGGGGGTTAATCAACACCCCGGATGCGTTGTGAATCATGAGGCTGCAGGCCAAGTGCCCTCACAGCACGTGGGGTGTTGATTAATCCCCAATACCCACACACCCTGGAGTGGGTTATTGCGCTTATAACATGAGTTATGTTAAAACAACAGAAAAATATCCAAATAGGTGTTGTTTTGCTGTTTAAATAGCAAAAAATGTACTGCATCCTGCCACCTTGCAAAATAGTCCCCAACAAATAATGTATCCTACATTGCTGTTATGCACATAGAAATGTCACACATACACTACTGAGATGATCTGTGACATTTCTTGTGCATAACAGTACCTGCTACATTGCCTAGGACATTGACTTTAGCCCACCCCCCATGCAAATCTTTATGGGAGCAGCTCTCTGTACTGTATCGAGGGGGGGCTGCATCACTCATTTCACAGACACTCACAGACTTGGTCCCTGTGGCTTTCTGTCTCGGTCAAACCAGCAATGTCACCCTGGATCACTGTGACATTCATTGCGAAAGAGAAGGAATTTGCAGTGTTGGCCACACTGTGGGCAGGATACTGCTCCCTTTGTCACGCTCTCTCTCTCTAGCACCTGCTCACCCTGTCTGTCTCGCACCATTAGGAGAAGAACAGACACACAAATGGCTACACAAGTCTAGGTACCATGAGTTTCAGACACTCGGGGAGAGATAAGTAGAGAGAGAGAGAGAGAGAGAGAGACAATGACACACTGAGTGCATATAAGCATACTGACAGGATTGCTAGAAACTAACTTCACCAAGTCGATAGCATAGTGACAGACCACTGCAGCAACTTACATGTCTCAGTATCTGTCTGTCTCACTCTATCCAGTGGTCCCTGTATCCCAACAGTGGTGCAGTGGGGAAATGCAGTAGACTCTGAACTGTCTCTTTCAAATTCATGCAGGAGTATGCTGCGCCAGACATGGGAGGGTCACATATTCTGGTAATAGAGACACCGGTACAATACAGGAAGACTCAAAGGGGAGCGGAGATTGTCAGTGCAGTTTGCAACTGCCCATTCCGTCCCCCTCTCTCTCAAACTCTCTCACCCACGCTGTTCCTTCTGAGTCTGACTGACACGACACTGTGGTACAGAGATGGAATGGGAGGGACGAGGAAAACCACAGTAACCAAAACAGTGGTCACTTCACTCTCTTGGTTCCCAGAGATCTGTGGGGCAGGTGGAGGGGAAGCTATGATACTGTGCCCCTTGCGACCTGGATGTACAAGGACTCTGTTTCTTAATTATTGTATGCCTGACAAAGACAGACACCACTGCAGGTTTGAATTAATTGTCACTGTTTGTGTGTCTGTCTCTGTCAGCAGACCAGCAATGGGTACACTGCTCTGGCTACAGTAATGGCTGCCGTTCAGTTTTGGGTTCAGAAGAAGATAATAGGTGCCACTTAGCTCACTGATACTGCTGGGTGCCCCCTCACACCAACCGTGCGTATAGTGGGGATTAATCAACGGTCTGGTGATGTTCATTGACCAATTGCCTTACTGTTTTATCCGGATCCACGACAGGAGTCTGACAGTATTTCTGTCGAATGCCCTGTCAGCGACACCAGCAGGTCGACCACATTCTGCAGTCAGCTGCCGGTTCTCTATCGTTTTCGTTGGGGGGCTTTGCCCCCAGAACTCCCCACCCCCCCACTTAAAGATTCTCAACTCCAGTCAGGGCTGATTGGGGGGTGCAGGATCCCCGACAGGCAGTGCCGGGTTCCAGTGGGTCTCCCACCGCGGCTAGGCGCTGTAGTCACTATGGGGGACCTTGCTGGCGAAATGTCACTGCGAGGGGGGTTAACGGTTTTATCCCACCCCATGTTATAAAAAAAAATAATATACACCCGGGAAGTGTGGTACTCTCAGTCGCATAACATCTTGTCAGTCATGTACATGATGTGCTGCACAGTTACCCACGTAGTATATTTTTACCCAGAAGGAGACTGCTCCATGTATGTGGTAGAATTGTTAGTTTTGCTGTACTTTCTGAGTGAGGCGTCCATGATATCACAATGTTAGCAATGGCACACAAATAATTTATGGCAATATGCTATACTTCATCGATAGATGCTGTGGGTCAAGCACTTACTGAACTGAAGGTCGCAGTTTCAGAACAGAGGTAGTCAGATGGCACCACAACCTGTATAGCCTTAATCCATACACTGTGTATGTATCGTCTTCTGTGATGTGTGAAACTGTGTGTGGTGGGAGCACATCCATGCAGAGAAATAATTCAATTTCAATATATGAACAAGCAAACTTTGACAGTTTGCAACTGTAGTGCAGTAATGGTAATGGTCAATGTCACACTGCTGACCGTTATTGCACACAAAACCCAGTACCTAAATCATTGCCATGTGTGGGCTGGCTATCATTTGCTTTGAATGCTGAAGTATTGCTCTGTGATCCCCCCAACCCCCTCACCATTACAATTACTGTATCAGTACTTGTATGAGTAGTACCACTGGCTGTACTAGTTACAAGGGGCATCAAGTCCTGGGAGTGTAACTTGTTATGACACTCAGCAATGAATCACTACAACATATATACTGTATATACTTACCACAGAATCTGATTGACAGCCAGCATCAAGTGATGTGTTATTGCTCTAGATAATCAGCGATTCATTAGTGGTGGCAACAGCATGTAGTACAGGACTAGTGGAAGTGGAAGGCAATTCCTCTACAACCTCAGACATTTCAATGTCTGTGACATCCTTGCAATGTGTAACACTAGATGATTGACTGGGAAGCAGTCCAAGCTGTCCAAGAACCTATTGTAAGAGCAGAATCACAGTGAAGTGCGACCAAAGTATGACAACAAAAAAATTTAGGAAAACATATAGCCTTGGAAATGTACCTCAAGTCTTCTCCTTTTTTCAAGCACACTGGTGCTCCTTTTTGGCTGTACAGCATTGTGTTTTGGTCACCACTGTCCTGGTGTAAAACCGGTCAGATCGAGCAAGGTTTGTGAAAGTGTAAACTGATCCTCGGCAAAATGATCAGCACATATCACTGTGTGATCTGTTGGCTCTCAACCAGCTCACTTAACAGCTATTGCTCACTGCCTTCATCACTTATGGTCTTTGGGGAAGTGATAAAAACTACGCCCATATCCCTTGCCATTCTTGCACCCTACAGCGCAGCAGTACTTCATGGCACTGACATGAGAGGAAGATATAAACTAAATTATAACAAATGCAGTTAGGTAACAACATTTGACATAACAATTCTTGTTACAGCACCGAAACACTGTGTTAGTCCATGTTAGTGCAACATCACATTGCTGTCATCAGCATATGTAATACGTTTGCAACACATACCCTCCATAGAAAACACAGAACGAGAAAAAAAGGAGGGAAAGGGTCACAGACTACAGTGAAGGAGCAGAGACACAAAGAGGTGTGAAAGGTTAAGAACAAGTTATAAACAGTGGAGATATTGCAGAGGGAGCTGACAAAGGTAAGGCTTGAACAAGAAAATGGTGCCAGAAGGGATACATGCCAGTATATGAAGGGAACTGCGGGTGGTGCTAGCAGTGCCTGTCACAGCATTATTCACATAGTCAGTGAACAGTGCAGAATTTCAAGTGGACCGAAGTTGGGCACATGATGTAAATTCTGGTCTGCTTACACTTCATAGTGCATAAGGTTATACATGGCCTGCTTACATAAACAGTGGTGGAGCTCCTGGAATGACTTATAACCACAGTCACATTGCAGCATGGATGGATTGTCAGTACTGACATCAAGTCAGAGTGACTTTTTGCAGTATTCCACTGTATTATGAAGATAGTGAACTGGAGAGTTTGAGGGGTGGGCCACAAGATAATGCTTACATTGACTTGAGGAAACCCTTCCAAAACATCTTACATAAACAGATGTGCATGTGATCCTTGCCACTACTCTTCTTCCTCATGTAATGGAAGAAGTCCGCCTTCCCCATTGTGATGCACTTTGCAGCCTGAGCTATTTACATGGCTTGGCTGACATTAATGCCTTTGTCACCTGCTCTGCTTCCTTAAAGTACTCCTCCCTGTCCTCCCCTACCAGTTTTTTGGAACCTCATAAAGGTGGATATTTTTTCTTTACTTTTTTCATGAATCCCTTGCTCAGACATCAGGGTTTTGTGGCCATAGCTGTCTGTACCATAATGCCTGTTTTTGTTTCCTATTCCATCACCATTTTTATGATCTCCCACCTCTAGTTAGTATCCACATTGGGTTTGAATGTGGCCAGATGCCAATGAATTAGCTCACTCATCCTCCCGAGGTTGTTTTAACACCCTCCTTAGCCATATTCAAGGTGAATAACAATTACTTGTGGTTGCTCCCTTCCACTGGTGCTTCCATACATAGCTCGATCACAAGCTGTGCATTCGCCTGCACAAGATCTAGGGTATTCACTAACTGGGTTGGCTAGTTTACTGTCTATATTAGAAGGCTGTACCATAATGCATCCAGAAGTACCTGCTACCTTGACTGTATGGTGGCTGAGGTACTGCAATCCACTCATAGCTGACAATCACCAGGATACCCTTCCTACAGGTACTCCTGATTGGTCCTGCTATTTATCTGTGTACCTCCTCCATCCGAGAGGCTGACCTGTGCCATACTCCCATACTGACACTACTATTCTTTGAATCCATGAAGATTCTCTTCTCCCCTCTTCGCCTTCTTCAGTAACACACTTCTGTCCTTCATCAACACATACAGTTCCACACCTCCCTCTTTTCAGTGTAGTGTAGCAACTCGAGATATTCTATACCTGGTATAACCAGGTCCCAGTGCTGCTACTGGTTGGCCTATGGTTTGGTGCTGGTCACCATAAACACCTCCCCTTCCACAATGAGAGACAGAACCTCTGCTGTTTTGTTTTCCAGGCTCCTAGCATTCAAGGTGACCACTTGACACACTTTCTCCTTTACTCCTACCCACTCCTGCTCTCCAACTCCTAGCACCCCCCCACAGTCCCACTTCCTCCCTAGCATCTGGTATGACTGATAACCTCTTTGTGCTACTCTTCCTGTGGTTTCTGAATACCTCCTGAACACTGTCCACCCACCACTACTACTTTATATACCGTTTCTTTGCTAAGTAGTACACCACCCTCTGCTTCACTTCCTTCTTGGCCTCTTTACTTAGGTGAAGCCTATCATTGGCATGGCAATCTCTGTCATCCCAGGTCCTTAAACTCTCCACCAATAGACCATATTCTATACTCTGATTCCTTGCAGTGTTTGCCCTGAGTGGAGGAAGTGCTTCCAAGAAAGCTATTGAATTTCCCGCCTCTTCACATATTGCTCACGACTCCACACGTCTCCTCTGAAGTACCTCTAACATGTTGTCTGGCAGGTAATTTGTGAACAAATAGTGACATGAGGTTTCTCACTAACCCTGCTAGCATACTTCAGGACAGACTGGCCCATCCTTTATGCAGTCATTGCCGGAATGACAAACACCTAACTGCGAACATGCCTCTACCCGTTCCTTCCCCATCTGACTACTTTTACTCTTGAGTCACCATGTGGTATGATTCCTCCGTTTTTTCCACATGCTGCACTCCCTGGTGTCCCTTGATTGAGATCCCTCCCTATGGACAGTTCCACTCCTACAGCCCAGGTGTTCCTCTGAAAACAGTTGCTGTACCATCACCCTGTTGTACTAACCCCATTTTATGTGCCGCTGGTCAAGGAGACAACCATTTATTTTATTTTAGTCTTTGGTAAGGCCCACTAAGCACAAATGCTTGTTTTCAGGGGCAACCTGGGAGCACTGAATGGTTAAGTGACTTGCTCAGAGTCACACGGTATGCAAGTGGAGGATGTGGGAATCCAACCAAGGTGTGGTCTGCTGGATGTACCACGCTCCTTTACAGCTCATTACTCTAACCTCTAGGCTATACTACCATCGAATTCCATGTTATGGAATTCAAGGGAAAAGTAGATGCATTCATTTTTTCTTAGGTTGACTTGAGGTATAATTCTTATTAGTGTGGGAGCAGTATATGGCCATTTGTACCTTCTTGCTCCTCTGTGCCTTAGTATAAATCTTATCATGTCACAATGACCCATGCTCACTTCCACCACTGAAGACACCCTCTAAGACATCCACAAGTCCTGCCAGTGCTACACAACTATTTATCAATGACCCATCACCCATACTCACTTCCTTCTTGCTATCACTATCCACCGCACAGTAATACCTCTATATCTGTTAGCTCCCCCTTCCCCTTCCTCCTCCTTTCCTCCTGTATCCTGCATTGCTTTTGCTTGGAATGTGCCCCCCTGTTTCTGTGTCCTTTGACCTGGTTCCCCTTGACTAAGTTAACCTGCCAGCACCGTTTCAATGCTACCTCTTCCACCACCGTCTGTTAGTCTTGTCTTCCCTCCACAGCTCCTCTGACACCTACTCCAGAATAAATTATTGTCAAGTGGCTAATGACAACAGTAGGGATAATTGGTCACAAAAGCCAAACTGGCATAAGACACACTATTGAGAAGCGGGTACAAAAGTTGATGACTCAGTTCTGAGACCCAGGGTTTCACATACTGTACATACATCAGGGAAGACAAACATTGTTGCAAGGTAGTATAGCCAGGCATCAAGGTGAAACCATGTTGGGGGAGAATTGTACCCTTCTTACTAATCAACACAGAGTAAAGTAGAAGGATGATTGATGAGAAAAAAAAGCAGCATTGCTTTTGGCACCTATGTGTGTCATGAACCAGCTTCAGCAGACCCATACTCTGCAGTTACTTCCATCTACAATCAGACATCACAGTCATATAAAAGCATGAGTGACACTGTGAACATAAAGCTGGTATCCAAAAATTTAATGTGGTAATACATGCACAAGAAGAAGGTAACATTACTTGTGCACAGTCACTCATGGTATAGTTGATCTGTCATTTGACAAAGAGCTATGAACGTGCATCCTTATGAGTGTTACACTTCAGCCAGTAATGTCATTTCACCATAATCATAGGTGCTGCAAACTCCTGTTTCAGCAGAATGACAGGGGTTGCAAAAGTCGACAAACAACCGCATTTATATAGATAAATATTATGCAACCCTTATTTTAGGGGATCTCAGGGGATGCAGAGCACATCATCGGGGTTACCAAGAAGTCATAGGGAACTCAGCTGAAACCCATGACTATTCCCAAATGAAACCCAAGACTTTACCATTTGCAAGTGAAAACTGTGAGTTCTCAGAGTCCACAGAGGACTGAGGTTATGGCTTCATAATTCCTAAAGTTTTAAACATCTGCAAGTGTAGTTCTCAAATCTGCTCCACCACTCATATGTAAACAGCATACCAGGGCATCATTTTGGGCTAGACAGGGGTTACAGTAATGACCCCTAGCATTTCTTTCCAACCCTATGATCATAAACAAATGTGTCTTGTCTAGCTTTCATGTAAATGACAATGCATATGGGATATTGGGGAGCTTTGCAACCAATATGATTCAGCTGACATGATGCTACTGGCAACATACTGCAGATGTGGTAACACACACTAAAAGATCTTAGGTGGAAACATTATCCTGCCATCTCCATGGCATCACACAGCATACATCATAGCATCAGCTTCATGTATGGCATGGCAACATAATGAGGCTGAAGCTGAACAGCTGGCAACTACTCATTCAGCTAGTTACTGACAAACAACATGTACACTGCCAACCATAACCACACTAAGAAGGTCAGACTAACAAAAAGAACTGCAGTGTGATCGCTGTGTCATCAAAGCCAAGTGCTGTGAGGCAAGTGGATAATGCAAGAATAAGCAGCCCGGATGATTACTACATTACAGGACAGTGACAGTAATATTTTTGTGGTTTGTCCTGTTCAACTGTATGATCTCCGTGAAAACCGGCTATTACCATGTGACAGCAAGGAACTATCACTGAGCACAGATACATGGAAAATGGATGGATGATGAGTGTGTGTGTGTGTGTCTGTGTGTGTGTCAAGGTGGGGGGCAGGTTGGGAAGTGTCGCGACTGTTGACAGTAGTGGGTAACATTACTTGCAAGCCTTCTGGGTTTTCTTGTTGCAGCTGAAAAGTGTGGCTACAGAAAAGACACCTTCTACGTGGTACTTATGTTCATCAAGTACTAACAAATTCAGTATTGCACTACAGTATAGTTGTGGCAGAAACAGCAATGACTGAAGATCCTGAGAAGCAAAATTTGCTTACAGAGAAGGACACATAACCGTAAGCATTAGCCACTAACCACCCCAAAGCATTAGTGCACATTTTACTTAGAATTAAATTAGTAACCACATTAAACAATATCTGAGGAGCCAGGAGACAAAGTAATGACCAGATTTGACAGCAGTGATCACACTACCTGCCTGTTAGTAAAGCAAAGGAAAAGCATAACGTGTTATTTTTTAAAATGGCATAAAATAAAGACTGTTAACAAAGAACTGCAATACCTTCCCTAAAAATGAGCAGAACAAGGGCAAAGAATGACTAGAATTGTTATTCAATATGTTAATATACAGTGATCAGTGAACGGTGGGAAACAATGCTTACTACTGCTGTCAGATGCACTGTATGCCCAATAACATCATCGTGTAGTACGCTCAGTGGCACATGTGTCTCTGTGCATCCAAACAAATTTGCAGAGGAGAAATGGAGATCGGGGCCAGAGATAAGGTATGAAATACATAGAAAAATAATGTTTTATGCTCCTAATTCCACAACAGTGAACTTACTCGGTACTGCTGTACCGATTTCCATCAGTGCAGAACCGGGACTTGTGGTTGACATATGATCTTTAAGTCTAATACAAATGTTAGCTGTGAGACTTAATAGTATATATCGTAGAAAACTATTGGATTACTGCCACAAGCTTTTCATTTCTTTGCTTCTAAATTTCTCTGTCTCTGACCCCACCCCCACCACCACCACCACCACTAGACCTCTGTACTCTCAGCCTCTTGTTTCCCTTGGACATCTTCTCTGATGAGATTGTGGCTCTGGCACTGCTCTTGGCCGGCCTCATCCTCCTTGCCAATCTGCCCACTCCCCAGCTGCTGCTCAGGTATGCTTTGCCAGCAGTAGGACCACTCAGCTTGTAATTTGATTGGTCCCTTTACGGCTGTTTCTAGTCATCCTGTGGCTGCTATAGGCTCCTACTGCTTCACTGTTGGACTCAGCTCTGCCCTGCATTTCTGTGCATGGTATTTCTACTGACTCCGTTTTCTGTATCTTTAGTGCCAGGCACTCCTGTATAACTGAAACTGCAGCACCAGACACACCTGTAACCCTCTGTGCTTTTTTTTCTAATTAACAAGTTATACTGTACTGCCACTAGAGGGACATAATCTTTATCTATTGTGATCCCTGCGTTTTGTTCATATAAATACCTTCCTAAACTGCAGCACCCCCCTCAATCTGACCAGCCCCCTCCTCTGTGCTCCCTGCTTACAAATTCTTCCTCTTCCTAAATCATTCACTAATTTCTCTGCCTTTATGAACAATGCATCCCCTGCTTTTCTCTCTCCCCCTTGTTCTGCTCATATCCCTCTCTTTACCACCTCCACTTTCTCTCTACTCACCTATTCCTAGTTACTCTCCCAACCCCATCAGCAACTATCTCCAGTCCCCTACCCACATTCATGCTATCACTCCCTCCCCACCATTTGAAATATGATCTCACTCTACCACTATTTGTCATGTGGCTTTGATAACGGTGTCCAATTTCACTGCGGTTCTCCACCTTCTTCTTCGTCACTCATCCACTCCCTTCTCTTCAAAACTCCCAACCTCCTCGCCAGCCCCTTCAAATTCCTCTAAGCTCCACTTTCCCATACTCACCATCCTCTTGCTCTCCGCAGGAGATATCCACCCAACCCAAGCCCTATTGCCCCTTGCTCCTATGGTACTACCTTCTCTACTACCTCCCCCCACTCTCTTCTCACAGCCCTCCCAAAGGGCTTAAAGATCCTACTCTAAACACCTGCAGCTTGTTGCAAAAAAAAAAAATAGACCAGGTTCAGACCATAGTGTGCACTCTAAAACTAGATATTCTAATCATCTCAAAAACTTGTCTAATGAGCACTATCTCTGACCACTCGGTCTCCATTCCTGGCTACTCACTACTAAGTCAAGACTGAGATTGCAGGGTGGTGGTGTGGCCATTTATGTCCTAGCCTCCATCCAATATTCCATCATCTACTCATCCTCCAATCCTGAGACCCATGATGTTCTAGCTATCCATGTGACCCTCCCCTTCATTCTCCCAATCTTCATAGCTGGCATATACTGCCGCACAAATGTCCATCCTTCAGCCATGCTAGACCTCCTAACCTCCATCACTTCCCTTGCTCACTCAGGGGAATTATTCATTCTACGTGACTTCAATATAAAAATTGATTGTTACCTAAAACTACCAAAACTAAAAATAAAATTGGAGCCCTAAACCTCTCCCAACTGATCTCTGGACCCACCTGCCCAAACTACAAGACACAGCAACATTCCCTACTCAACTGGTCCCTTACCTCCCACCCCCACCATGTCATCACCTCAGACATCCTCCTCGATGCTCTCAGTGACCATAACCCAATATTCATAGCTAGGAAGGTTCACAGAACTAAATCACCACACAAAACCATACAACTATGCTCTTTTAAGTCTCTTGACCTTGAACCTCTCTTGAGTAACCTTGCCATTTCTGACTGGTTCCCCTCAACCTCCTTCCCCTCAGTTGATAAGGCCCTTGCCTATATCAAAGAAATCTTTCTTGTAAACTGGAATGCCTTTGCCCCACTCAAACAAACCACAGTCAGAGGTAATCACTTACCTTGGATAACCCCTGAACTTCAGGCCTGCCTCAGGCCTAGAGATCGAGCCAGGAAGCATCATAAAGCTACCAAGCATCCTAGTGACCTCATGAACTACTGCATGCTCAGAAACACTTTCACCAGGGCTACAGAGTTAGCCAAGTCCAAATATTTCAAATCTGCCTTCATCATAAACATAAATTCCCCTTCAAAGTTCTGGAAGGTGGTCCACACCCTATTTACCCATCATCTCACCCACTGCCCCGGTACTTAAAGTAAATAGCTCACTAGTGTCTCACCCACCAGCTGTGGTTACAGAATTTAACTACTACTATACCTCCTGTGCCACTGAGCTACTGAAATTCCTCCCCTCCTACCCTTCCTTCTCCCCACCCTCTACCAGTGTGCCCCCTCCACCACCCTCCCACCTTCTCTTCTCTTCTCTTCTCTTCTCTTCTCTTCTCTTCTCTTCTCTTCTCCTACTGTAACCCCAGATGATGCCCTAAGTTCCCTCCTCACCATAAGCCCCTCTAAAGGTACCTCCCTTGATGGCCTTGACCCAAAACTCCTCTCCCTCTTCACTTCAGCCATTACCTACCCTCTTTCAATAATCCTAAATCTCTCACTCTCTACTGCCTTGATCATCTCTTTTTTTTTTAACTCAGATAGCTTTTATTGTTTATACAGTCAACCTTTCAGATATTACAGAAAACCAGTAAGGTTTTACAATGAATAATCAGCTACATATGTTTTCTACCCATACACATGTAATATAATGGAAAATCAGTCTCAATTGCTTCAGTCCACTAAGCCTCAGGAAGTCATTGGGAGAGACCTTGCTCCACACCAAGTCAGAGACTTGTTAAGATGGTTACAGTCCTGTATAAAGAGTCCAAGTCTATTTCTTTTCCCAATGTTATTCCTCTAGGCTGAATCCAAAGCTTACTTCAACTAAAGGTTTAGAAAGATTAGTTAACATATTGTTTCCAAATCAATGTTCAAGAACACTTAAACCTGACAAATGTGCCTTGTTCTCAAAAAAAAAACATTAATTATTTACAATCATCTACTAACAAAATAAAAATTATGTTGTAACAGATCTTATTCTGGTAGCTTTCTCTCCCTTCTCTTATTACTGTTGGTCTGTCCCTACGTGTCTAGGTTACAAGTAGTGTTGCCTCCCCCCATGGTGATTCGCCTTCCCTCCTCTTTCTTCTATATCTCACCCTGCTGTCTCAGCCCTGCATTGTTCCTGCTCTCTCTGAGATTCCTGCCAGAGTTACCATGGCCTCCAAATATCTAAAAAATTTCTCCCTATCTAGGTGTACTGTGTATGTAATGTTTTTCATCCTCTCTATGTCTTCTACTCTAGATATCCAGTATTTCTTCAAGGGAGTCTCTGGTTGTAGCCATATTGTTGAAATACATTTTAAGGCTACAATCCTTAATATTTGGTCTAACTCTACCATCTTTCTCATTTTAGATGACAGGGTCGTCAAACCCAGCACCAGATCCTGAAAGGTTAAGGGGAGGGGAAACCCCAGCATTGATTCCATACTCTGATGTATCTGTTCCCAGAATTTGCATAATTTAGGGCAGTCACAAAAATATGAAAGTGTGTTGTCCTGGGTATACTACACTGCTGCCAACAAGCCTGTGACGCTTGTGGGGAGAAATGTTTTGTAATAACTGGAGTTCTAAAGAACCAAGTTATAATTTTTCATTTAAACTCTCTCCACCCTACAGAAGATGTAACCTGTCACCCTCTTTTGAACCTACGAGCCCAGTTTATAGGAATAATTCTATCTCCACACTCTTCCTCCCATTTCAATCTGATTTCCTCTAGCACCGGTGGATTAACTGGTGGGAGGAGCACTTTAGACAATATTGAAATTTAATTCAATTTGTCCTTGATTCTAATTTTATCCCACCAAAAATCCTCTAAAGGGGTTTTATACCTACTGATCCGTAAAAGATTATTTTCACAGGTTATCAGGTGTCTAACCTGTAAAAATCTTTAGAAATCTTCTTGATGAAGAGAAAACCTTTTCCTTAATACAGTGAATGTGAGACAGCCTGTCCTATCTAGCAATTGGGCAAATCATGTAAGGACCTTATATTCCCAATATATATATAACCCAGGTCTGTTTGGGCCAGGGAAAAACTGTCTTCATGGTGTACGAGGGAGAGTGGGCCTATTAAATTTGGGGTACTTGTCCTTTGTGAAGTTTAAGGAGGATTCTGATTGAATGTTTCACCCAGGGATTAGATGTCAAAGACCATATACAGAGTTGAATGGTGCTAGTGGGTAAGGTCCAACATTTTTTACCCTGCAGAGGGTATCAGCCTGAATCTACTCTTTGTTTGGCCCATGCACTAAATTGAGATCCTTGTGCTGCCAAATAGTAATAGCAAAGATTTGGGAGAGCCAGTCCCCTACCCCAGAGTATTGTAGAGTGTGCATAGATATTCTTGGGTGTTTGCCATCCCATATGAATTTTCATAACAATGTATTCAATTGGTTCCAGAAATAGAAGGGAATATTAATTGGGAGAGTGTGGAATAAAAATAAAAATCGGGGAAGCACATTCATTTTGATTCTATGTATTCTCCCATGTAATATGAGCGGTAACAATTTCCATCTGGCCAGGTCCTCCTGTAGTTTATTCCATAAACATAAAAGGTTATTCTGGAAAAGTTTGGTTATGTCTGCTGACATCAGCACCCCTAAGTGTCGAAAAGTATTTCTCTTGTCCCATGTAAAGGAGAAGGTGTCCTTAAATCTGGTTGCTGAGGGGGCTCTGTTTAGTACCATAGCTTCAGATTTTGCAATGTTTATTTTATAATCTGCTAATGTACCAAGGAGCCTCAGGGATTCCAAGAGATGAGGTAATGAATCTTGGGGTTCTCACAAACCCCCCCCCCAAAGAATCATCTGTGTACAATGCTACTTTCTGTTTCTCACCCCCCACCATCACCCCCTTGATGTTAAGGTTATTTTGGATCCAGATAGCCAGAGACTCCAGAGATGGGGCAAAAAGTAAAGGGGAGAGGGGACACCCCTGTCTGGTTCCCCTCCTCAAAGGGATACACTCCAAGAGATAACCATTTACCCTGACTCTAGCCTCCGGTGTGTGATAAAGGGCAGACACTGCTGAAATGAATTTCTCCCCCAGTCTGAACTTTAACAGGGTGGACGACATAAATGTCCAGTCCACCCTGTTGAAAGCATTTTCAACATCCACACTAATGGCTAACTGAAACACAGTGGAATGATGTTGAGTAGAAATAATATAAGAAACCAACATATATTATCTTGGAGGAATCTTCCTGCTATAAAACCAGTATGGTTATGGTGTACTAACCTAGTCATGTATAGTTGTTGTTGATCTGCCATAATCCCAGAAAAAATGTTTATATCTACTGGAAGGAGTGAGATAGGTCTATAAGAGATACAGAGTTTAGCATCTTTATCCAGTTTAAGGAGTGCTGAAATTTGAGCTAAATTCCAGGGTGGTGGAACTGATTCTTGATTTGTGAGAATTTCATTATATGTAGCCAGCATTAGGTCTATTAGCCGGGGGTGAAACTACTTAAAAAATCTCCCCTGAAAAACCATTGAGGCCAGGAGCCTTTCCATTCTTCAGATGTTTAATCTTGGTCAAGACCTCTTGCTTTGAGATGGGGGAGTTTTGTGCCGATCTGGCTGTTTCATCTAATTTAGGGATGGGTAGGGAGTCTAAAAATTGTTGAACTTTAGTACAGTGATCCTGTGGTATGGTTGTATCATACAGCTCAGAGTAGAATCTAGCAAATTTCTTAGTTATTTCCATCGGGGAAGCTACCAAGAGAGGAGTTCTCTCATTTCTAATGCATACCACTGCCGTATTAGTCATTTCCTTTCTTAGCTGCCAGGCCAGTAATCGACCTGCTCTATTACCATTCTCAAAAAATTATTTTGTCTTGCATATCTTAATTGGCCTTCACTTTGCATATCTAGCAGTTTGCTTAGATCTCACCTGGCTTTGTCTAGCTCTTCTTGTACCTGCTCTCCCTGTCCCAATTGATGTAACTCCTCCAAGTCCACTATTTTCTTTTCTAATTCTACTCTTTTGTGTGTTCTTTCTTAATTAACGGTGGCTGAGTATTTAATGATTTCTCCCCTCAACCAACATTTCAAGGCATCCCACCATATACCCTCCCTCGTATCTCCACTAGGGTTGTTTTTTAAAAACTCCTGGATAGTGTTTGATACCAGATCTTTAAAATCTTCTCTAGGGAGATGACTAATGTTCAGTCTCCAGCCACCCAGTCTATCTAAGTCTGCTCAAGTGTGCAGCCAACACCTCTAGCCATTGAAAGACTGAGCTCCACCGGGGCATGGTCAGAAATTGTTATGTTTCCTATCTCGCAACTGGAAACTCTTTGCAGCCAATTGGTAGATGTTACAAAAATAGTCAATTCATCAATACCCCTTATGTAGAGGGAAATAATAAGTAAAATCCCTACCTCTAAGATGTAAAAAATGCCATGCCTCTGTCAATCCTAACTCCCGATTGAGCCTCAGAATGAGTCTACCTGTTCTAGTGGTGCCCTCTCGAGCATTCCCAGAGTGATCTCCTCCCACCTGTATCACCTCATTAAAATCTCCCCCAATCACAATCAGACTTTGAACATCTGTAACACTCTCTTTGATTACCTTCTCTAGGAAGGCTATATGAGGTGATTCTTTGTTTGGGGCATAAAGGTTCACCAGTGTATAGTTCTGTCTTAGATAAGTGCCTTCCAAATGAACAAACCTATCCTCTGGGTCTGTTCTAACCTTCATCACCACCAAGGGTGCATCTCTCCAAACTAAAATAACTACTCTTCTGTGACGGGGGGCAGCTTTGTAATGTGGTACATATACCTGTCCCACCCACGATCTCCATAAGTTAAGGTGTTCTGTCTCTGGAGATCCTGTAATATTTTAGTTCTCTTTACTGGGTTATTAATGCCTCTTACATTTAGAGAGACTATTTTTAAATCAGCCATGATCAACCAGGAGTGGGCAATGATCCATCCTTTGGGATGGGGAGAAAGTAGTGCTACCAGGAACTGTTTTATGTAGTAGATGACAGAACAACATACTTAAAAATAACATACAATAACAATGTAACCACAACAATTAAACAATTTTAATGTCTTCAAGGTGTACTGGCCCTATCTCCACACACTACACAATGTTGACTCCAGGAGGTGTGGTCGGATACCCAAAGAATTTTTGGGAGTCCACTTCAGCCTGGACCACCAATCAGCCCAATGATTGGAAGGGCAAATGTTTAAATTCACACCAAAGTATAAGGTGTGACTAAATCTGGTAGAGTGGTCCACCCTAAATCCGAGTGGTCCCCCATTGCCATCTATTAGTATTGTTTCCCCTGTGAGATGGGGGAAAAGTGCCCTGAATTTTAACCAGAGGGCTATGGGGCTATCTGTGGTATCAGTCTTTTTTGGAGTACCTCTATTGCCACATGACAGTTTTGGCATCTCCTTGCTCTGGCAGAACCTCCATCCATCTCCTGTCATAATGTCCAGCACTGCCCTTCCCTGATCCTCCTGTGGATCCCCCAGTCATCAAATGCAACAAGACCATGAGGGTCCCCCCAATGCCTCCCCATCCCACCTCAGGGTCAATAATATGCAGTCCCCCACCATATCTTTAAACCTGTACATCCATCCTAGTTTCTCATGTCCTACAAAAAGAAAAAGCAAACAGCTATGGTATGCATTATACTTCTATGGGTTTTTAAAACTCTGCCCTCCATTCCCAAACAGAACCTTAGAGCATTCAGATGGCTGCAAAAAGTCCTCTAAAAGGCATACTCATTACCCCATGAAATAAGTCCTGGAATCCAATCTCCCCTGAGCCCTCAGGTTGGCTTATCGAACATTGTCTCCTCTTCTGCACGTGGAGATGGTTCCCTTTGTTCTTCCGCATCTCCGCCATCCTGTAATGCCATGGGGAACTCTTTATGATGGTGAACCCTGTCCCACACTCTGGATGTCCCCGACTGATCCTGCTATCCTTTTCTTTTGGATCCTGCCAATTGCCAAGAATGCTCCCCTACTCAACTCTTTTGTTGAGTGGTGGCATCTAGTGACAACATGATATCCAATGTCAAAAGGAACTTTTCGGCGATTACTAAGTCAAGGAATGTCCTCGTGTTATTTTCAGTAAGGATTCAAATTTTGGCTGGGTATTCCAAATATGCTTTTACTCCCTTAGCTTGCAAGGAGCGAACTACTGCTAGCACTCTTCTCCTCTCTCCAACAATTGTGGTGTGTAGTCTTGCTTGAAAAACAGTAGTGTATACCCAAACAGAATTTCTTTCTTCCCCCAAGCACATCACAATATTTCTTCTTTAACAAGAAAATCCCAAAAGGTTAGTATTACAGATCTAGGTCTCGCTTTAGGATCTCTTGGTTTGGAGACTAATAAGTGATGAGCCCTGATGATGTTGAGGGTTTTTTCCAGAGGCCAGCAGAGAATTTCAGTTAGAAAAGATTCCATGAATGCAGGAATTGGGTTAGACTCTGTGCCCTCTGGTAGACTATGAATTTGAATATTGTTCCTTCTATTGTGATTTTCCAGCTCTTTGAGTCGCCTCTCTAGCTGTTGTTCCCTCTTGTGTTAATCTACTAGTGCCAAGTTGTGGATATTGACTGTTGTAGCACAATCGATGAGTGAATTTTCTATTTGACCAGTTCTAAGGTCCAGAGCTGCTAATTTCTGTTGAATGTATAGTACGTGGGCTTCTAATCTCTCCAACATAGTGTTTATTTTCTGTAGTGTGGCACAGATTCCTTGTGATGTAATTGTGCAGGTTCTGTCGTTGGTGCCATCTGGACCCAGAATCAGGCACTGAGAGACTGTGGTTGCTGTGGCCTTTGTGGACTGAGTATATTCCAGCAAGGTTTTAAGTTGCTTCTGTGGTTGGTTGCCCAATTTGTCTTTAGATTTATGATTGGTCACCATATCTAGCTGATTCCTCTAGCTTGGAAAGCAGATGGGCTAAATAACCTGCTGATCTGGATGGATGTTATTTGCAGAGGGACAGAGCTCAGAATTCAGGCTGCCATCTATGTGGTGCTCACACTGGAAGTCTCCTTGGTCCCCCTCTTCATGGAAACATGCTGTGGTCCTCCCTCTACCCAAAGGGGGTGATCTCTCATCCTCTGGAACTATCACCCCATTTCTCTCCTCCCTACCCTTGACAAGCTTCAAGAACACATTGTCCTCTCCCAACTCACTTCTTTTCTAGCTGACACCTCCTTTTTTACCAATTTCCAGTCTGGTTTCAGGAAAAAACACTCGACTAGCATCTCTTTCCTATGGCTCACAGACTCCATCCTCACCGGGATGGACAATTGCAAAATTACCTCTGCAATTTTTGTTGACCTGGCCAAGGCCTTTGACACCATCTCTCACTCCCTTCTCCTCAACTCACTACTGGCAGCTGGCCTATCTCCCTCTGCCACAAACTGGTTCAAGGCCTACCTTATTGGCAGAAGCCAATCAGTTAAGATCTTGGACGCCACTTCCCCTCCCCCTCCCGATTAGCACTAGAGTCCCCCAGGGCTCAGTATTAGGGACTATCCTATTATCCATCTTCTTAAACAACCTTCTCTCTCTTTGCTCCCCATCCTCCACTATACATATGTATGCCGAACAATGATACAGTTCTGTATGCATCTGGCTCCTGTCCTGATGAGGTTACAACCAGCTTGCAGAAAGACTTCGACAAGGTTCAGCTCTGGTTTGCTAACCATCAACTTTTTCTCAATGCCAGGAAGATTGTCTCCATGATCTTTGGCACAAGACAGAGACTCTCTGGGCTTCCCTCCCTACCCACTTTTCACACCCATGATGAGACAACTCTCCCACTGTGCTAAATTCACCTCCAAGCACTGGCTGAGTGAGGTCCCTTCTTACCTCACCTCCTCCTTTATAACACCTCCCCACCTCCCATTCCCTTAGATCAACTGACTCCCATACCCTGATTGTCCCCCTCAGATCTACCCAAATTGGTTACTCTCACCAAAAATGTGGAATTTCCTCCCCTCTCAAATCCGACACTCATCCTCCACCTACTCTATCATCTCTGCCCTCAATAATTACCTTGCATCTAGCTGCTCCTGCCATGTCCCTTCCTAATTCCCTCCTCTAAGCCCTGGACAAACCCTACCCCTCTACTCTCACCTTCATTTTACCCTGTGCACAACCATCCCCCAAATCTCTAACCCTCCTCCCCTTCCACCAAATTGGTCTCCCTTTCTGGCCTCCCTTGATCTCTCACAGAATGTAAAGGACCCCAGATGCTCTCTATGGGTCTTTCTCCTACCCCCCCGAGCAGCTTGTATTTCTCATCTACTCCCTTCCCTCTCCATCATAAAGGGCTTTCTTTGGGACACTGCCTTATCCCCTTCTCTGTGGTCCCTTCAGTCCCCTTGCAGGGTTCTTCACATCCTGAGGGGGTCTTCAGGGTCATGACTGTTCCCCCTCCCTCCACCTCACTCCTCCCTCCCTACCCTTTCCCCATTTTGTTTTATATCAGCACTTGTTTACTTATTAATCTGGCACTTATTATTGTCCATTCTTTCAAAATGTCATGCGCAACACTGTTGTAACACTGTTTGTAACACCTGCATTACAACTGTATGTTAATGTTGATCTTGTAACTTGAATGTTTAACGTCTCATTCCAATTGTACCCCTTCCCCTAGGTCACACCAGGAGACAAGTGATTTGTTGCTCAGTCTGCCTTCCTGGTGAAACATTTCAATAAATAAATGTAGGTATAAATCATGGGGTTTCATAGGTGTGCTGTTTTTACTGATTTACCTGTAGAGAATCCATGGTTCTGTGTCAGGATGTTGTGTCTGTGTGCTGTGTTCTGAGCTACTGGTTATGTTTTGGGGGGATAGGTGTGTGTGTGTGTGTGCAGTACAGTTCTACTATGCCAAAATGACAACAGTGTTTTCAAAGTTTGGCATGGCGAGTTCCCAATGTTGACAACTGAAATTTCCACCTGTCATACACTGGTCTATTTCTCTTCAGGGGGGCTGCACCCCCCGCAACACCCCTTCTCAAAATAACTAACTCCTAGTCAAAGTTAGTTTGAAGGGGGAGCAAAGGATGGCAAAAGGGTGGATTTCTGCCCTCAGGTCCTTAACATTGATAAAGTCAAAACCTGTCGACATTATTGATGTTAAGGACTTTGCTGCCCTGGAGTCATTGTCTGGTTGGCATACCATGCAGTATAGGTACAGGAGGGTTGGTAATGGTTCTGTAAGGTGTGTAGTGCTGTGGTGTTTATTGTGTACCTATTGCTGCATGTCAACCAGTATGGACATGGATCTTTTTGTTTTATCCTACAGCATTGGTGTGTTTTGAGGTATAGCTGTTGGGTAGATCATGTGCTCAAGTACCTTATGCATATTTTCTGAATGTTACTGGGTGTAAGATGGATCCCTGTTGTGTGGTACTGCAATGTGATGACAAGTAGAAGAAATGGACATACGCTAGGATTGAGTTAATACATAAATATTGTATTGTTCCTAGGTAAGCTGTGGTATACTGAATATCATACTGGATTATTCTTCAGCACATGTTGCCTAACATTGAGCAGCATTAATATGTACTACTGCACATACATATCATGGAGTATCAGAACAATACAAATGATATTGTTTTCCATTATCTGAGAGCTCAGTAACTTAGGGTTCTCATATCTGACACCAATAATTTCATGTTCCCTAATAGGTAAACAGAACTGATATGGTCAACATTTACTAGCATGTAGAAATATGGATACAGATGAAGCCACTTAATCAGGATGGCTCAGTGGCAGTCACTTTGTCCAGATTAATTGGTTGTCTCAACTAACCAAAGCACTGGTTAAATATAACTGGAGAACTCAGTAACCACGTAGGCTAGAGTAATTAAGTTCAAAACCATAACTCTGGTGCATACATTCTTTAATGAAGGGCTCAAATTGGTAAATCAAGTGAAAAATGCAACTCAGTCAGTGTATTCATTAATTAAAAAATTGATGCAGTCACATATTCATTAAAATGCTCTGCTAATGTATAAGTAGATAAGTAATCTGGTAAACTCTGTAGAAAACATTAACATTAACATCAGCATACATACATTTTACAGTGGGAGAGAATGAAAGAAATCAGTCATTGTGCTCTGATGATGATCACGTGCCGCTGCTTCCAGTGTGACAGCCAGCCATCTGAAGCTGTGAAGTTCTCATGTTCCAGCTCCACTGCTAGCTCATTAGCCTTCTTCTTTAATAAAGGACCCAATATTCTTGCCCCTCTGCTCACCGTATTATTGAACCATACGAGCAAGGCTTCCTCCACCATTGAGTTCTTACCCTCGTGCTTTCTCTTTCTTTGAGGGTTCACATTTGCTATCCATTCAGCAAGAATAGCCTCATGATTAAGGCTGATCCTTCTAGCTTGGCTTTTGGATATTTCCAAAGGACTGAGCTACTTTGGACACAGATGTTTATGCTCCTTTCAGTGCCTTGATTACCTTCACTCGCTTGGCTGGTGACAGCTCCTTCCATTTAACATCCATTGTTACAGTTTGTATCACCACATGTTACTGAAACGCAACAGCAGAATGCACTCATTTATAGCAGAATTGTCCCAGTCAGGAGGAGCAGGCATCCCAAATAAACAACAGTGAACTGCATTGAAATGAATAGACAATGAAATGGTTGCCAGGGAAACATCCCAGTTAAGCGGACATCCCTATTAACCACATCCCACTTAAGTGGCTTCATCTGTATTACAGTATTTGGTTGCCATTGATGTAACAGTTTAATTTCTTAATGTGGAGGGTTGGGTTATATTATCTGAAATATAGCTAAAAGAAGAAAAAGAAGAAAGAAAAAAAGAATTTATGTAGACAACTGTAGTGATAAAAAAATTACCCTTGGTAAATTATCCATTGCTGATACTTAGAAAGGAGACGAACGGAGATGATGCTGATGGCGGAAGAATTTAATGATTATAACAATAATCACAGCAAGAGATTACAAGTGGTGCATCCTTCATTCTTCATTCTTCATTCTTCAAACTAACAGTGTATAGTGGCTTGCTTATATAGTGGAAGACAGTACTGTGGTTGTCTATGATTGGTACAGAACAAGTACAAACATTAACTTACAAGGCAATGCTCTTTTTAGTTCTTGCATGACCTAATCATTACTTAGCACAAATGTATTGGTAGTGTAAATTATACTACTATATAAGGATAGCAATAATGGTCATTACCAGTTATTAAGATCTAGAAGGAAGAAATAGGTTTGCACTTAGGAATGTGCACTCAAGCATTTATTCTGGCCTGTCCTCCTGATAATAATAGTCAAAAGGGTAACTTGAACTCTATCCCTGTATTTCTGTCTTACAGACACTTAAAACACCTGTTTTCTATTACCCACATGGTCAATACAAATATCAAAAGACACTTGAATATTACAAGTTGTGACTCAGTTAAACTTGTAACTTTTACAAGTTATATGATTCAGCTTCATATATCAATATTTGTTACACAAACACATTATGTTTTAGACCAAAATGAAGTTAGGCTGTAATATTGGGACACATTTCTTTATCCCCTATTACAAGCCCCCCTTTGGACCAATAATTTCGTAATTATTATTTATGCAACAATGCAACTCCTCGGAGCATGTACATCTCATTATGTACATTATATTATTTGCAATCACTTGATCAATAAGTGTTGATTAAATCCACTCTCTGGCCCTTTTGTCACATTTGGACATTCAGTTGGTGTTACAGTTAAGTATATGGCATTTGAGACTACAAAACATAATGAGTTGCTTAAACTAGCATAGTTACAAACACTATTATTACCCCAAAAACAGTAGGACAGAGCTAACACATAAACATTATTGTCCTTTGGTGTGGCTCTGTTTATAACAAGAAACACATTTGTCTATTTTTAGTCCATGTAGCTTTGCTGTAATCCAGTCTTGAGCTCTGATGCACAGCTGCTAGACCAGCTGTTAAGTATGTCCACACCAATTTAGAAAAGTCAGTGTTCATATTGCTGGCTGGCTGAATGATTAGCAGACACACTGCACTGGTCAAGGGTGCATTAGATTGTGCATTGAGTAGCCACACACACACTGACATGGCAGATTAACAGTCCATAGTAAAGCAATAGGTCTGCATAAAGTATCAGCCATGTTTGGAATAAACAACAATGAAGAAAATGGATGTCTTGCTTGAAGATCAATTGAAGAAGAAAATCTTCTTGCTGAAGTTAGAGGATTGCCCCTACCCCAGACTTTACTTCATAGTAAGTAGAAACAATAAACTTAATTGTAGAGTTTAAACTGACTAGACCTTTTCAGTTGATTTAAAGTTGTACAGTACTTATGTGGAACCAATTAGACACCAAAACTGTGACAGTTTTTTTTGTAGGAAAAAGATGAAAGTCTTGTCAACCTAGATAAAAGTATTACTGTTGTTGAACGTAGAGATCTTATGCGTGCCATCTCGTGGAAACCTGCAAACTTGCAAAGTTTTAGAAACTGAGTTACCAATGAACTGGTAGTTGAAACAAAAGAAGGTCAAATAAAATGCAAAAGGTCACATAGTGTGCATACAACTTAAGGTATTAATGCACTGCATAGAAAAAGCAGTATGTTTAGACTGTTTGGCTGATGTTACATTGCACAGGAAATTAAAACAACTTTTAAACATTTTTTATCTAAGGACACTTGAATACCATATTTAAAAATATGCCAACATCATTTTTAATAAAAATCTTTTGTCCTTTAGAAACTCTAGCGTTACTGATAACATTATTAATCATGTTAAACAACTCTGAGTGGTTTGTTTGGTCATGGTAGCAATTACAAAAGAACAAGTGGCTAAGCCTTTGCTCTAGTCCACCCCACAGCATACTAAGAGTATCTAGAATTAAACTCTTTAACATTAGAAAAGGCAAGGTCTTTAGGCATTAAGTTAGTATGACTTGCCAATACCTGTCTTTTCACTCCTACATTTTAACTGCTCCTATACAGGAGTTAGCACACTGTAAAGTGCTTGTCTTTAGATTTTAAGACATTTACATTTTACAAACGTGCTACAGAAACTGTGTCATAGTTTATATTGCAATCAATAAAAGAGAATTATCCCTATCTGATAAAACAAAGGTCTCCCTGTACCTTTACAAACTCTCTTGCAGGGATTTTGGCTCTTGACTTATTTTTCATTTCTAAACTATCTATTTTTTGACTGTAGCTGGATTATTACATCTTTTTGTTCATGCAGCTTTCCTTTTTTTAAAAATCTCATGTGTTATAGCATTGGCACTCTTAACTGGAAATGCCTCTACCCATTTTGAGAACATATCTATTACTACCTTTTTATTTTTACTAACTTGCTTTTTACTTCCTTTTATCCCTGTCCATCCCTCTCCATCTCCTGTGTTTCCTCTCTTTTCACCCATTCCTCTTTTTTAGATCCTGGTGAGGAGGTAGTGGGTCTTTTTTTATCACTTTCTCTGTGATGTGCCTCATCATCCTCTCTCGAAGTATCTCTTACTTTTGCATATTTTTTATCATAGCTATCTTCTTGCTTTTTATGTCTTTCTGCCTCTTCCTTGTTTCTAATTTTTTCAGCGTATTCCCTTTTTAATCCATATTTAGCACACTTATTTTGCAGCTCTAAAGCATATTGTTCTTGCTGATACCTTGTGGTAGCAGACATGGAATCCGCCCGGGGCTGTCATTCCCTTGTTTGCCTGGTGCCACCTTAGCATTTATCACCCCTTCTTCTATATTACTTAACTCTTGAATCTTCTCCATTGCATCCTGTAGTTCTGTATACAGTTGCCTGGTTTCACTAGCCTGCTCTTGTAACTGTTGGTCTAGCTTAATCTGTAGAAGGGCATGATCCCTATTTAACAGACACAAATCCCTTTGTGCTTTTATTAGCTGTGTCCTAAAATTAATACACTGCTGCTCTAACTCTTGGTGTTGATCTATTGGGATGCTATCTTTATACATCAATGTTAATTTTTCTAGTTGTTTAGCACTTTGATCCCTTTGATCCCTCATCTGGGCTACTTCTTTATTCTGGTGACACACAATAGTCTGATTATACTGCCACAGCCCTTGCAATGCATTTGCAAAGATTTCCTTTTCATTTTTTACTCCCTCATTATGAAGGGACACTTGCTGAGTAAAATACAATTGTGCCTGTTGATCATCAGGCACTGGTTCATATGCTTCCCTCTTTAGGTGTTTTCCTAGAAAATGACCTATTATTGTTTCCATACTTATTTTTGTTATCTTTTTCTTGCCTGCCTAGCCTTTACAGCTGGGTGCACCCGTGCACTGGTGCCCTGGTCTGTCTAGCTATGTCTTATGGCTCCTTTGTGAGGTCTGGCTTGCAAATCCCAGCACCTTCACTAACCTACTCTGCCCCTAGAGTTCCTACAGAGTTAAGCATTACTTTATATTTAAAACAATTTGAGAAGCATACAAAGCATACATCACCTGATTAGCAAGTGGCTAAACTGTCTGTGTGCACCACTTTCTCTCACTTAAAGCCAGCAGCACCATGTCTCCGAATGTCCTCACCTTCTTATTAGGGCTTGCTGACTAACCAATCAGCAGTTAGGCAGCCTCCTCAGCATGCAGCACCAGCTATCCCAGTCACGGCACCAAATGTAGTGGTAAAAAATTACCCTTGGTAAATTATCCATTGCTGATACTTAGAAAGGAGACGAACGGAGATGATGCTGATGGCGGAAGAATTTAATGATTATAACAATAATCACAGCAAGAGATTACAAGTGGTGCATCCTTCATTCTTCATTCTTCATTCTTCAAACTAACAGTGTATAGTGGCTTGCTTATATAGTGGAAGACAGTACTGTGGTTGTCTATGATTGGTACAGAACAAGTACAAACATTAACTTACAAGGCAATGCCCTTTTTAGTTCTTGCATGACCTAATCCTTACTTAGCACAGATGTATTGATAGTGTAAATTATACTACTATATAAGGATAGCAATAATGGTCATTACCAGTTATTAAGATCTAGAAGGAAGAAATAGGTTTGCACTTAGGAATGTGCACTCAAGCATTTATTCTGGCCTGTCCTCCTGATAATAATAGTCAAAAGGGTACCTTGAACTCTATCCCTGTATTTCTATCTTACAGACACTTAAAACACCTGTTTTCTATTACCCACATGGTCAATACAAATATCAAAAGACACTTGAATATTACAAGTTGTGACTCAGTTAAACTTGAAACTTTTACAAGTTATATGACTCAGCTTCATATATCAATATTTGTTACACAAACACATTATGTTTTAGACCAAAATGAAGTTAGACTGTAATATTGGGACACATTTCTTTATCCCCCCCTATTACAACAACCTTTACCTATGTGATACTGTAGTAGAATTGTGTCTTACTAATTCTCACTGTAAAGGCTTCATATGTAAACCTTTGGGTGCTGCTTGGTTGTGCAGTACACTGCTTGTATTTGTTATTGACCTAACAAGAATTACAGTACTGGTTATCATCATACCCCTTATATACAGTACATCAAAAATAATACCAGCAAAGCTCTGTGATAAATAATATCAGTTCAGTGTTCTCAAGCATGTGGCATAGTACAAATGCAACACATTATAGTACTGTACATGTTTCTTTACAAAATCAGTCATTGCTACTCATATTTCACAATTCTTGAAAGACAAGATGAACAGAATCCCAGCTAACAGTAATTTCTGGTTTGTGGGGGACTCTGCAGCCAGTTGACTATCATGTAGGTATGTGCAGCACACCATGGTTGGTGAGTGTCCTACTGTTGGCACCACATCCCCATGCTGGAAAGTATGGGACCTGAGGGGGAACTCTTGTCATGTAATATACCATGATGGGTGTCAGGGGAGCATAGGCATTGCACCAGAAAGGATTGCCTTTAGACCTAACAGGAGGATACTGTGGTTCTCTGTGAGAGTGCAGTCCATATTGAGGGCTGTAGGGACACAGAGGGGTGATAGGAGGAGTGTGGGTGTGTTTGAATGCAGAGTAACATGGTGGGGTGCTAGTGTTGCCATACTAGACATCATGATTGGTGCTGGTAGTATACCTTTTCTTTTACCTGCACAATGGGGAAGGTAGTTCTCCACTTTTGAAATGTCTGAATTGCTAGCAACTTAAGTCACAATAACATTGTACATGTCTGTGTTTCGTGTTATTCTCTGGTTGTTGATACATACGGAGAGGCTCTGCAATCAACATCTGATTGTCAGGAGCAAGATCCTCTTCCACCTGGTCACTGGGTACCGATATGAGATAGACCCTCTTTGTTTTTGTGGCAGGGAAGCCTGAATATTCTGTGGAGACAGAGAAGATATAAAGACAAATTATCAGGTAACTGTGTTGTAAGGAAATGTCTTTTTATCTATACAAAATGTTTAACACAGAACACATTGTATTATGGTGCACTGTACTTCAATAATTCATATATATAAATATATATATATATATATATATGTGTATATATATGTATATCTATATATATGTGTGTATATATATATATATATATATATATATATATACTGTATATATACATATGTATTTGAAAACACTCACATATGCCTTGTGCCTCACTATGTAGTCAAAATATTTAAACTTTGCTTTACTGTGTGTACTTTGTTGTGCATTCATGTTACTTTGTGACTATTTAGTACTTACTGCAATGGTACCTGACACCCTCCGATTGCAGTCCCCATCATTATTAAACTTATGCATGGCATCCAGTGGTACCCTCCACCCTCTGATAAATGTGAGCTTAAATATTAATCAGTGATGGCTAGTGGGGGCCCCCTGAGCTTTGATCACAAATCCCTGTAATTAGTAATGTTTTCCCTGGTTTGTAGTGGCACCCACCACTCTGGTATTGCTGTCTGTGAAATCATGTCTGAAATAAAGAAAATGGTCCATCGCTGCCAACCCCCTCACACCCTAACCTCCCATGGAGCACCCAGCACCTAGCATTTTCTTGCCCCCAGACACCCTCACTTACCTGAACAGGTCCCAGGGTTAAGATCCACTATCTGATGGAATGCATATCCAGCTGCTGGAACCACTGACTGCTATATGAGAAGGTAAGGTTACTGCAGTTCAATGTATTTCAATATGTTTCTTATCTTTGCTGCATATGTTTGACATTGTTTCATATTTTTGCACTAATTTTACAGCATGGCATTTTTTAGACTCCACCTCATCAGCAATTCCAGCTGTGACATTTCTGTACTTGAAAATGTTATTAATAATCAGTACATTGGCTGGAAGAATATTGGGTCCAGATTGAAAAGAGTTACTTTATGTTGGGCTGTTATTCCAGGACAATGACCCAGGTGAAAGTAATTTTTAAAAAAAATACTTTCATTTTTCTAGAATGGGCCCATTTCATGATTGCAATTAGGCACTCCAAGAGGTGCATTATAGTCAGCTACTGGCCCTTCTCAGGTGGTGAAACAGTCAGCTTTACCTTGTGCTTTAACCCACCTGTGGTGAGTCATTGCCAGCAATAAGGTCCCCTTCATCATGCTTTATTGATCAATTATACAGCATAAATTGTGCATGACTCTACACCAGATATAAATATATATTTTTATGTTTATTTTTTTTCTTATGCACTTTTTTTGTTTCACTTATCTATATACTTATTGTTTAATTACATGAAATACAGAATACCTATTCTAGAAGCATTTTTTTTGTCTTTGATTTTGCTCATATGATTGTACTGATGTACTTACTTCCATGGTGATGGTCTCCAAATTCAGGCTTCCATGCATCTTCCCACATCTGATGGGCCCGCTTGTACCAGTGCCTGTCCTGCATGTGGACAGTGCCAGCTTATTTTGCATTGTAAAACATTTGGGACACCTGTTTCCACTTGTACCTTCAGGCATCTGGGTATTCCGTGATGTCTTTGTCACCCAAGACATGACAAATTATCTTTCAAGCTTTCTTTTGTTGGAGGATAGTGGCCTGCATCATAATATCCACTTTGCTAGTTCTTTTATAGCCTTGACCAGGGCGAGTGCCTCCCTGTCTTTCCAGTTTTTGGGCTTCTTTCTGTCGTGAAACCAAAAAAAAGAAAAAAAATTCAAATTTGGTATGTGACTATCTAATTATTTATGAAGTACAATTATTCATTTCTCATGTTATCATGTTTTTGTTTTTTATACTGGCACTATATGTTTCCTGTCATTTCAATGAAGTGTAATGTGCTACATTAGTGCAACATTAACACAATGTAACATTGAAGGAACAACTATTATGACTTCTCAGTGCAGTACCTTTTTCCTCAGATTTGCTGTGAGTGACCTTTTGTTGGTTGTCTATGCCAACGGTATGTTATGTGGCAAAAGGCAATTAACAATGTAAACAGTGCTAGACTGTCATTCTTCCATTTTGTGTAGCTACCAGGCCACCTGTCCTGTCAAAGTGTATGTTAGCTTAAGTGGAACCACCAACCCCCCCCCAAAAAAATTAGAAAATATCTGGTATATTCTCTGTGAAACGTGAAATTAGTGTGCACAGTGTTCTACCACTAATCATGGGCTATAGTTTTGCATAGTCAGCAAGCATGGTTTCCCATCCTCTGTGCCACTGTACTGATAGCAACACTGTCCCCCCAGGTGTGATGTCACAGTGATGCCCAAAGCACATAGTGGTAGAGGTGTCACCCCCCAAGAAAGAATGCAAGAATCATGTTCTGAAATTCCCCATGCTTTGTACAGTGACGCAAGCTGTCTTTTCAAATACTAATTACAGTGCCTATCCTTTGTGAATGTGAAAATAAACACATCTCCCTCACCAGCACTGCCACTTTAAATGCAACAAGACTGTCATTTTTATGTTTTGTGTACCTTACAATCCCCCCCCCCATGCTGAAAGACGGCAATGGTAGTACAGGTTTAACCAAAACAACAAAAAAAATGAAACAAAATGTTAAGTACATTCTCCCTACAAGGTATAACCAGTGTGCACACTGTCTCGCTACCAGTAATCTGAAGGTACACCTCTGCACACCTAGGAACCACAGTCCCCCCCCACTGTACAATGAGGCACACAGTCCACCCCTCTTTAGCTATGAACTCACAGTGCTGGCAAAAGCCTGTAGTAGTAGAGACATCACGCAAACATGCAGACACATACACACACACACACACACAGTAGCATAGTTCATAACTGCCTTGCACTGTACAGTGGTGCTCTATACTCACCTTCCACATACTAATTAGACAAACTAGCATGTGTGCATGTACAAATAGGCCTACTTCCACACACGCAACTTGCACAGTAAATGCAGCAATGGTGTAATTTTTTCCTTTTTATGTACCTTACAAGTCTATGTGTGTTATGAAAGTTCACACTAGACATGTCATTAAACAAACAAAAAAAATGCAGATGTCCTGTATATTTTTCTTGAAAACTGTAATCAGTGTGCACATTGTCTGTGATTTCTGTATCTAGGGTCAGAGCTCTGCAAAGCAAGGAAGCATGGTCCTGCACTCCTGTTATATAACATCCAGTTATATGATTTGTCCTGCCCCACAGCTGTAAAGTTGCAGCAATACCCAAAGTGCGTACTAGCAGAGGCATCACTGATGAAAAAGAGCCAAAGTATCATTATACAAACCACCCATTGAACTGCTCAGTGGTAGTCCACAACCTAATTACATGTATTTATTATAGTGACCACCCTCTGTGCATGTACAAATAATACCCTACCTCCATAACTGGCACTGTAAACTCAGAAACACTGTTTTTCCCTTTTTGTGTAACTTCCACTCCCCCATTGTGCCAAAGTCAAGGCTACCTGTACTGGCAGAAAATAAAATTGACAATGTCAAGTATAATCTCCTGCAATAAGTAATTAGCATAGGCATTGTCTCTGCCACAACTAAACAGAGGCAATGCCTGCACACAATAATGAAGCGGGATCCACCACCCTCTTACTGTACATGCAGTGAGACAGTTCTCCCACTCCATGTGTTGTGAAGTGCCAGTTTTGCTTAAAGGGCATAGTGGAAGAAGGATTAGCTCCCCTCAAAAGAAACACCAAAAAAATTGCAAATGTCAGCTGTATTTTGTACAGGTGTATCACTTCTATTTTTTGACATATATGTATATATATATATATATATATATATATAGCACTGAAAAGAGCAATTGTGAGGTGGTGTGATGGTACTGATGATCAATGGGACAACACATAAACAAGACTGTTAAGATTCCATGTTGGTGGTCCCCCCAGAAAATCATACTACCAGTGTCTGAGAGGTGCACACCATCTTTTAGATAAAACCAGTGTTTGTAATATTTAATTTCTTGGTGATGTACAGTGTGCATACCTAGATCTTGAAGGAAGTCAGATATCTGAATGTTGACCTTTTTCCTTGATCTTTCATGTCCAGGTGTGTTCTGTTGGACTCTCCAGAACATCTGCTCTGTAATGTCTGAATACAGAACCTTATAGGCAGAAAACATTGCTATAAGTACAGCCTAATCAGATTTAGCTGCTTCAGCAATGTCTGTACCAATTTTTGTGGATGAAGTCATTACCTCTGATGTGGATCAAAAGTATGTCTGGCTGAGGATGAATGTCTAAAGGTGGTGAATAGCTGGCATGAGCTGCTCCCACGTCATGCCACCCTCATCAAGCCAGTAGACATCAGAGTTTTGCACTTCAAGTCATTGCCAAAATGACACTTCCTGCAAACTGTGCAGCCCTTCACACACTTGAACTTCTGAGGATCCAAACACTTGTTCTGGAGCTTTCTGCCATGCTCAGTCCTTTCACAGAAAGTGCAAATGACAGCAGTCTCCAAAATGTGTGTGTCTCTTGCAACATCCTGTGCCAAGTGACTGCCTGAGTTTCAGTATCTGACTGTAAAGAGGCAAATTGCTGAGTCAGACAGCAACACATTTTTTAAGCACTTCAATGGATGCTGACAAAGTCTATGTGCCAGTCACAAAAATAGTTATTAGTATGTCTACTGTGTACTTTCTTATTGGTCACTTGTTTATTTATTTATTTAAAATCTGGTGACTGGGAAAGGCACACTGAGCAGAAACTCATTTCCAGGTGTGATCCAGGGACTGAGAGTACAAATACAATAAAGGGATAACAAAATTCAGATAAAATATAATACAGAATAAACATAATATATATGGTATATACAGAATAAATTCTTCATTACAGTATAATACAAATAGCAGCTAAATGTTCATTATAGGATTACATTACAGAGTATTGTACAGGAGAATGAATAAGCAGAGTGAGACAACTAGAACAAAAACATGTGGTCACTAATTTATACAGAAAATGGAAGAGTGGGAGGTGGGCAGTAGTATGGTTGTGGATTAGGGCAGTTGACAGCTACAATATGTAGCAGGGGATGGACTATGGAAGTGCTTAAGTGCAGGAAAGGAGGGGTTGAGGCAGGTTTGAGGGGAGAGGTCATTCCAGAGGGAAGGGAGTCTATAAGAGAATGCTAGTTTCCCAGCCGAGGTGCGTGCTTGTGGGAGGGTGAAGGAGTGGAGGCAATTTACATGTGAAATGTAGGGAGAGGGAGTAGCAGGATTTAGGAAAGAGGAGAGTTAGGAAGGAGGAGTTCCAAACCAATATTTGGAGATGAAAGTGGAGCAGTGAGACATGCATCTCTACAATAGGGATTGGAAGGATAGAGAGAAGTAGAGGTCACAGTGAAGTGTTGGTGAGGGGGATGTGAGGCAAAATGGCAGAAGACATTGAAGAGAATATCAAGTTTGCCAAGGGAGTTGGCTGGAGTTGCAATGAATACAGCTTCAGAGTAGTCAAAGCTGAGAATATCCATTTAACCAGCCAGATACATCTGACTGGGATGGAAAGACTACCCCTATGATGGTAAAGTAGACCCAGTTTGGGACATAGTTTGGAGTGAAGGCCCTTAAAGTGGGAGGAGAAGTCTAGCAAGGGAATAATCCATATGCCTAGGTATTTTTAGGCCAGAACATCACTGAGAGGAGTGTTGGCTGGGGAAGAGAAAGGTAGGGAGGAGGTGGGGTCCTAGTAAGTTTCTGTTTGGAGCCAAATGTCATGGCTACAGTCTTTTTGGTATTCATTTTTTGGAAGTTATCATTGAACCAGATAGATAATGTAGTAAAGTCAAGTTGAAGTGGAGTTTGGATAGCTGGGGTAGAGGGGCCAGATAGGAATAGCATGGTGTTATCTACATACATGTGGATCTTGGTGTGGGTGCATCCAGAAGGGAGGTCATTAATAATCAGGGAAAAGAGAATACTATACATCTGAGGAGCAAGCCCTGGGGAATGCCTGCAAGAATGGGAGGGAGGGAGGGAGACAGGGCAATACTGATTTTAACTCACTGGGACTGGCCAGTTAAGTAGGTGCTAAACTAAGAGACAGAAGTTGGGGAAAGTCTGGTGGTGCTCAACTTGTTTAGATGGAGAGGGTGAGAGACAGAATCAAATGCCTTTGCAAGGTCAATGAAAAGAACAAAGATGATCTGCCCTTTATCCATTGCAGAGTGAATGGCATCTGTAGAACAAAGAAGGGACGAGATAGTTGAGTGGAATTTCCTAAAACCTGAATGGACCGGGGAGAGAGTGTTGGAAGCAGAGAGGAAGTCATTTAGACTGGAGAAGACAAGAGATTCTTGGACCTTGGCAAGTGAGGGGAGACATGATATGGGGTGGTAGTTGCCAGAGACAGTGGGATCACCACCTTTATGAAGGGGTATGACCATAGCTGACTTCCATACAGAAGGGATGGTAGAGGAGGAGATAGATAGATTGAGAAGGTAAGTTAAAGATGTCAAAATAGAGGGTGCATAGATTTTGAAGGGTCTCAGGTATAGGCCATCAGGACTGGATTTAGTGGAATTTAGGGAGCCTAGAGCTCTAACGGCATTCACTGTGGATACCAGAAGCAGTTGAAAGTGAGAAGGTCATGTGGGGGAAGAGAGAGGGGCAGGAGAGGAGACGGGGGAGGTCTTGTGGGAGGGTACAGGTCAGAAAGGACTTATTTAGGGCATCTACAACAGAGGTAGGGTCCAAAACTAGGCAGCCTGCCATGCAAAGAGTGGGTGGGGCTTCTGAGGAGGTGTACAGGAGTGAACGGAGATCAAGCCAGAAAGAGGATGAAGAGTAGAGATGCAGTGAATTTTAAATCCACTGGTGAAGTGATCGCAGAGTGGCCACTTCGTGTTGACACTTCGCTACGTGGAGTGCCCCATAGAAGAGGCACACTTCACCTTCTTATTATTACTCTGTGTTGTCATTCTGCCTTAAACGTGAAGTAAGGCAGAGTGACAACAATATTGGCAGCACCCACTCATACAGTCACCAGAATTAATGTGCATCACCAAAGTGCTACTGTCTTGAGTCCAGAAAACTCCCCAGTGCTGATGAAGTGAAATGAGAGCATAACAAGAAAAGCAAAGTCTCCCAGAATTAATGGTGCACTCAGTCTTGCATGCAGTGGTCACACACAGAGTCACCAGAATTATGGTGCATCCTCAAAATGCTATTGTCTTGTGTCCAGAAAATTCCAAGTGCTGATGAAATGCTACTGTCTTGTGTCCAGAAAATTCCCCAGTGCTGATGAAGTGAAATGAGAGCGTAACAAGAAATGCAGTGTCCCAGAATTAATGGTGTACTGCAAACTCACAGACAGATTAAGATTGCACTGCACACTCAAGGGATGCATACGAAAAAGCACAACACCTAACCAGTGCTCACAAGTCACAAATCCAAATCTGGAAAGGAATATGTTTTGCCATTTGGGGGATTAGTGCACAGCAGTAACAATCCACTACCAGTAAAGATACCACAAAGCAGTATAAAAATGCATGCAGGTGTGGTGGATAGCAGGTTCACACTGCTGCAATTACTCTGTGGCACAATAAAAGGTGCCTGATTTAATGGCACACATCGCACACACACTCACACACACTCTACAAGTAATGCATAGCAAATTGAAAACCTTTAGTAATATAACCAAATGTTTTAAACAGACAAATTATACACTGCCACACCACAACAATAAGCAAAAAAAAGGGAAGAATTACTGAAAATATTACTGTGTGTACATTAACACAGTTATACAAGAAAAATATAACCAAAACAGAAAGACTGCCTTTTTCTCCCAGTTAATGTACCTACACCACAAATATGCCCCTCCCCCAAAGCACACATCACAGTACTCAGACTGACTGTTCTAAATTAACATTCAAAATCCACACACAGCAATAAACAATGATATGAGCACAGAAGGGTTTCTTACAATCGATGTACTAAATTTTGAGCCAAAATAAAATAAGCTCAAAAAGGCATTTTAAACAGCTTTTAGAGATTTTGAATCAGAGAGCTCTGAAAGCAAACTGTCTCCAGCTACCACTACACACACACTTCACAGGCCAGAACTGAGGCTGTGCAGAACAATCTAGAGCCCATGTGACCTGCAATCCCATGAATCACTGCAGAATTTCATTTGGAGCTCAATTACAAGGCAAAGTGAGGCAAATTACATTGATTTCAATGTACTTCACCTTACAGTTGGTGGGAAGTGGTTTGGGGAAGGTGGAATAATGCAAAGTCATTGTTTTCCATGGACTTTGCGTTCCTCACTATGAAGCAAAGTACTCCATTTCACATTGTGGAGTACTCTGCAGATTGTGCATTACTCCATGAATCACTTCGCAGAGCAAATTGGGGCCACTTTGCCCACCACTACTTACAGTACTGTAACTCACGTGCTGCACAGGAAGGAACGTGAATGCCTATGGCAATACTTACCTGATGAGCTGAGCCTGTATCATAAAACTCCCCAATTTAAAAACTCTTATCAATGAGTACAATGGTGGGGTGGTGAATCCTGGAGAGATACTACAAAACAGGCTTACAATACATCCAAGTAACTAGCAAAAAAAATTAATGTTGTGATTTATGACGTGATCATGAATCATGATTTGTGACTGCATTTGTGACCCTGATGATGAAGAAAGTGGTTTGTATCATGAGTGACTCGTGATGATGGTCCTGTCTTAAAAACACATATTAATGAGTACAATGCTCATGCAGAATTATGTATCACACCAGTCCAGTACTCTGAATGGAAGTCAAAGAAACAACTGTGTCTTAAGTTACAGATGGAGATTGGGCCCAAAAGAGATGCAAATGCCCAGACAGATTAAGATTGCACTGTGCACTGAAGAGATGCAGATGCAAAGGTACAATGCCTAACCAGTGCTCACCATCAGAAATTCAAATCTGGAAAAGAGTACCTTTGCTGGTTGGGGCAGGCCGTGGGGGGGGTGTACTGCAGTAACAGTCACTAGTACTAATACCAGTAAAGATACCACAAAGAAGTACACAAATCACACAGCTGCAGTGGATAGCAGGTTCACATTGCTGAAATTACTATGTGGAACTATAAAAGGTGTCTGATTTGATGACACACATCTCACACATACTCACACACACTAAGTAATGCTTTGCAAATTGAAAATGTCAGTAATATAACCATGTATTTAAAACAAACTAAAATTATGTACTACTGCACCACAACAATCAGCAAAAAAATGGCAAGAATTATTGAAAATATTACAGTGTACTTTAACACAGTTATACAAGAAAAATATCACCAAAACAGAAAGAACTGTCTTTTTCTCCAAGTTAATCTACCTACACGACAGATATGCCCCTCCGAAAAGCACACTTCCACTGTCTCTCAGTACTCAGACTGAATGTCATACATTAACACTCAAAATCCATACACAAACAATAAACGCTCAATGATATAAGCACAGGAGGGTTTCCTACAATCAATGAACTGAAGCCTCAACAAAAAAAAAAAATACTCAGAAAGGCTTTTTTAATAGCTTTTAGAAGGTTGGAATCTCATAGAGCTCTCAGAACAGACTGTCTCCTACAGCTTCCTACACACACTACCCCAAACTGATGCTGTGCAGAACAATCTAGAGCCCATGTGACCTGAAATCCGATGAATCACTGCAAAATTCACCTTTGGAGCTTAAAAACAAGATGAAGTGAGGTGAAGTACATTGTTTTCAATGTACTTCACCTTAAGAGTTGGTGGAGGAGTAGTAGTTTGGGAAGGCGGAGTAAAGCATGTCATTGTTTTTAATGGACTTTGCGTTACCCATTATAACGCAAGTACTTTGTTTCGCATTGCAGCGCACTCTGTAAATTCACAGTCACTTCACAATTCACCTCACAGAGTGAATTGGGGCTACTTAGCCCATCTCTAATGGAGACTTGCTGGAGGCATGCAGTCGGGTTTTGAAATATTCAGATTTTGTCTGCCGAATTTGCTTGGTGCAGATATTTTGCAGAGTTCAGTGGTTCTGCAGGTCAGTCGTGTCACATGTGGTTTTGAAGCATCACCAATTGAGATTGTAGGGTTTGCATGTGGATAGGATTTCCAGGGAGATCCAGGGATTATGATGACATTTTTCCCTGACTGATTTCAGTGGAGCATGGACATCTCAGATTTTCAAGAAGGTTGTTGTGAAATCGGCGAGAGCAGCATCAACAGAGGGAGTGGAGAGTACTGGTGATCAGTTAGCCATGGCCAAGTCAAGGAGTAATTTATTTGAGTTGAGTGTTTATAAAACATACATTCAGTTTGGAGGAAATTAAAACTGTCTTGCCTCAGATTGTGGGTCAATTTGTAAAAATATATCAAATGGGAAAGGTACAGATACATGCAATTTCAAATATTTCATAATATGTACTATACACCTGTTAAACTGTATAAGAAAGGTAAACTTGAGGATGATATTAGTACAAGATGTGGAAAGGTACAAGACACCTTGTTGCACATTTTATGGGAATGTGACAAGGTGGTACCTCTATGGGACTCCATTCAACAGCCTTTGGACCTCCCTCTTTCGGCTGGATTCTAAGTTTTCTCCTGAGGTATGTTTATTGGGATCATTTGGGGATGCCGTAAAGGAGTATTTCGTCCAGAATTTGCAAAAAACATATGTTGTGCAGAATATTTTGATTTTTGTGTGAAGTCCTAATGTGTCCCTCCCTCTCTCTGCCATTAGGAATTTTTCCTAAATTAGCCTGCTAGCTTTTTGTTAGTTTTACAATCCCTGTATATCTCCATCTGAGCCAGATGTATTGATTTTCTTGTTCCTACAATGCATCCTGTCTCATGTGACAGAGATGTAGCAGAGACCATAGATTCAGTTGCAAACACTGCTTTAGAATTAGTTCACAACAGCAGAGCTATGTAACTTTTCTTATCCAGTGTGTAGAGGGCTTTGCCAGTTAGCAGCCCAGTTTCAGGATGGGGGAGTGGGGTGGTGGGTAATTACCTGTCGAGGTGGGGGTTTCACTAGATCACCACAGACAGAGTTCCATACAATGTACAAGGGATCAGGGAGGGGTTGGGGTCTGATAGACCACTAGGTAATTGTTTTACATGTCTATACAGGGGATTGGGATGGAGGGAGTTACACCTGACAGCTAAGGACATGCTGCATTTTTTTTTTTTTGCTGGGTAACCGGTGAGGGAGGACAACCACCAGGGATAATTCTGTCTTTATAAAGGGTGGTGCTCAGTGAGACAAGGAACCGCTACACCACCAGGGAACAAAATTATTTTGTATGGGGCCTGTGACTGGGGAGGGAGGGGAATACTAGACCACCAGGGATTATTCATTCTTTATATCCGGTGGTGTTCAGCATTCAGGGAAGGGAGAGACACCACTAGATTACCATAACATTATCTATATTGTCAGGGATGGCAATCAGTGAATGGAGGAGGGGGATGGACCACTCAACTACCAAGGAAATATTTTTTTAATATGGAGATAGTGATCAGACATTGGGGGAGGGGGGAGCTGGACTACCAGGGACATTATTTTTTAGTATGGAGATGGTGATAAGACATTGGGGGAGTGGGAGGGGACCACTGGACTACAAGGGAAATTATTTTTTACTGTTCAAACAGTGATTTTAGCATGGGGCAGGGGGGATGATCACTAGACTACCAGGGCATATTTTTCATATACAAGGATGGTGATTGGAGCATGGGGAAGGGACCCCCGGACTACCAGGAAAATTATTTTTTACTACAGGGATGACTGATCAGACATCAGGGGAGGGACCACTGAACTATCGGGGACATTATTTTTTACTATGGGGATGGTGATAAGACATCAGGGAAGGAAGGAGAGACCACTAGACTACCAGGGACATGATGTTGTGGGTCAGGGGTCTGCCTTGCACTACCTCCAATAACCATAGTAGTGAGGAGTAGGTTTTCCTCTGTGATATTTTTTCCATGAAAGGGAATCCTGCAAAAGGCCCTTGTGCAGAGAAAGTGCTAGTGAGTGGCACAGTGCTAATATGCAGGCACCCTCCCCCTCCTTTGCATTGTGGCCCCCTCACAACTTTTCCCTGGCACAAACCTAGTTTGTATGTGCAAACTGAGCTTTTGTGAATTCCACTTTGAGGCAAAACCCAGTTTGCGTGGTATAAACTTGGTTTGTGCCTGGGCAAAGTTTTGTGAATTGGGCCATAGATGTTTAGTTTTTCTTTTTTTTTTAACTTCTCATTTCTTATACAATGGTTATAATATTGGGAGTTATGAATTAACATATTTTACTTGATCCGAGCAGGATGAAACGTTACATGATTCAACATGTGATACTGAGTCCCAAAAGTACTTGGCTTATGTTTCTGCTCAGTGACTGCCCTATACATAAATATATTTTACAATAACTGGTGCTATGTCTATGATTTATATACTTGTAAGTATGTTGTAAAAATCTCAGACAAATAGTTGTTGAGGTATTTTCAGTTTGTGTTGACAATTTAATGCACTGCAACACTACAGTACAGATATCCTCTATATGAAAATAGCATAACAATAAATATATATACATAGATGAGAGCATATATAGTTGTGGTTGATAGATACCTCACGCACTAATGAATTTTGTGCTTGAAGGTCATGCCTTTTACCAGCGTATCATATTACTTTCTTGACTAATAAATATATACTTTTTACATGTAGTACTTTCTGGTTTGTCTTTTTCCCCACAGATTCTGTGGCCAGTTATAATGTAATACTGTAGTAATTTGTTTCAGATTTCACACAGTTCCAACTGTCAAATTCTGTTGACAGGAGAAAAATGCATAGCAAAGAATCAGCACAAAGGAGAAAAAGACAGCTGAGGTATTTTAGTAGTTGTGGCTTGGATTATAGTGGTAATGGTGTACAAGTAGGCAATATGGATGAGGCAATCCAGCACACCTGTTGTTTGAAAACAAAGGTGCAGAATAGAGTAAGTTGTGGTAAGAAAGATAGTTGGGACACACTTAAAAAAGTGCAGATAACAAAAAAAGGAAAGAAGTCAAAGATCAAATGGAAAACATTGACCAAGACTCACAAGTTAAAACATAACAAAAGCAGTAGAGATGTGAGTACGGCTACTGTGTGTCACAGAAGAGTGAAATATTTTAGAATGTTGTCTGCAAAAGCAAAAATTTATCATCTGACATTTGCCATTGTAAGATGTGCTGGTAAAAAAAATAAAGAAAAAAAATTAACCAGATGAAACCACATCTAAAGATAAGGCAGTTTGCGAACATGGCCATGAAGGTGCGGTCTCGACTGTGGACAAATATGATGGCTGTAACTGACCAATTTAGCAAAAAAGTTGAGAATGTTAAAGTCAAATTAGATGACTTCAAACATTTCAGCAGTGACATCTGTATAGTGATTGATGGACATTGGTTACACACTCAGTACACTAAGGCATACTTCTGGGAAGAGGCTTATCATCTACATAATAAGCAAGTGGCTATTTCTGTAGATGAAGGTGGAAAGAACAGAGTGTTTTGCCACTGCTGCAAGATGATGATGTACTTCAGATAGATGAAGAAATTGTCTCAGAAGCTGAAAAGAGAAAAGCATGCTGTTTCACATGGACATGTGGGTTCAGTATCAGAGCATCATCGTTTCATGAGGCGGAAACATTTTTTAAACTGTTTCTTGCCTCAAAGAGAAGAGAAAAATCTAAACTCATAGACAATATTGATAAGTGTGAGATAAGATCCCGTAATGGATTAATGGGCTATTCTCAGACAAGTTTGCAAACTGGAGCTTCTGACAGGGCATTTCATCACTTCTGCATGATTGCTGACCTTAACTCAGGAATGAGAACATTTGTGGCAGATTTGTATCATGTCAGAAGTGCTGTTAGGAACTTCACATGATTTGATTATTTACTATCTGAAGTTGACATGGAAGCTGCTCTTAATTTTATTAAGTTGCTCAAACAATTCAAAGCATTCTTCTGATGGAGTTTTGGAATGCAGTGTACATTGTACTTATCGATATGTGCTTGTAAAAGAATCACATTTGATTCAAAAATTTGGTAGTGAAATTGTCATATTTAAGCTTGTTAAAAGACTTAAGTTTGATTATGAATGCATGTCATGCAACCGCCTGTTCTACAATGAGCAAATGGTAAAAGTTGACCTTTCAAACATTCCAAGGTGGAATGAGATGTGGGCTCAATTGGTTGCTTATCTGCTACTTACAAGTGACTTTCAACGACAGGAAACAGTGGAAATGTGTTTGTACTGTTTCTGAAAGATGAAATCAAACATTTTGTCTCCTAGGTCTGTGCTAAACAACATGGAGTCAGATGTCATACCTCCTAAGATAGCCAGCTTGAATTTGTTTGAGTGGTTTCTAATCCAGACAATGAAACCATTTTTAAACAATTTTGAGACTTAATACAAAAATGAAAAACATACCACAAAAAGAGATCATTAAATCACTGAAGGGATCTGTTAGGTACTTGCCACTCCCACTTTAAGAAAATGTAGATGCAATAAATAGAGACAACAGTATTGTAATTTTGGTGAATGATGTTCCAACAATGTCAAAAGCAATTTGGCAAGAAGTTATCAATGTTGAGAAGGTAAGAAATGCTTTACAGTACTGATAACATAGAAATCCCTTATATGAAGATATAAATGTCGATCACCTTGCTGACACTGATACTCAGTTTGGAGTAGTGGACACCACAAATGCAATGACTGAGGTGGTCTTAGAGAAAGGTAAGGAGAATTTGTATGAACCATACAGAATTCATCTGCTGCATGGCAAGGATCTAGTACTTGACAGTATTGAGTTGTACCAGAAGAAAAAAGTTGAAAGAACTCCTGTTAGTATCTGCGAGAGAAAATTGGAAGCGTGTTGTTTCCAGAGTTGTTTCCACAAGCAGTGGTGGCTGCTTGGATGAACATGAGGTACATGTTCCTGGAGCTGAGTATCGAACATCCAGAGTGCTTCATTCAGATGGTAAGTTCTGACACAATATTCAGTGTTTATTTCATCAGCTGTGGGAGAGTGAACTAAGTATTCTCTCTGTATCCACTTTGCACACTCTGCAGTTCACCAAAGATTTGTATGGCATGACAGCTGCAGAGTTGCATCAAAAGTTGCAACAAAATGATGAGATCCTATAGGTTAATTTCAATTTCATCCTTTCCGGTAGAGTAGTAGCACTGAATTAGTCAAGGGAATTTTAAGGATTTTTAAAAATTCCTATTGAGAATTGTGAAACCTTTTGTTAGGGATTTTGTTTTATTTGCTAGGGTGTTCACTGCTACCCAAAGAAGGTGATCTCATATGATAGTGTAGCTGAAAACCTACCAGATGGCACTAAAGTACTGTAATAGGAACTGGCCTCTTTCTGTAGGTATAATAAAAAGGATTTTAGATTATTTTTTCCCTAAATTTTGTGAAGGATAAATAGGGAATCTCACAAAATTTCTTGACAAATCTGGCACTACTACTGTATGCATGGCACCAAAGACTATTGGTACAGAAGGCATTCTTAAGTGATGTGCATGTTACGAGAGTATAGTGCAGTCACTTGGTTTGCTGTACTCAGTTGTGCATAATACAGCTGGGAAGAGTTTGCAGACCTTCTCAAGTGGGAAAATGCAGATGTAGATGGCATATCATCTATGACTTAGGTGTGATGTGCTCTCTAGAGCCTTTGCCTGTGTCACAACACTTTCACCAATATTTTCTTTCATTGCTCAGATAAATTCTATCAGAGAGAAATGCACCTCCTTGTGTTGTTGAACACTACTTTTGGAGACTGGAATAGCAGACATGAAGGACTCTTCATATTCATATGGTACTCTGTGTAAAAGATGCTCTGCACATTAGTGACAGTGAGGACTCTGAGATCCTCAAGTTAATCATGCAGTACATCATATGTCAGATCCCTTAGAAGTACTACAGTCCAACACTGTGAAAACTTAGGGAGAAATTCCAGCATCATTTGTATTACAAATACTGTCATAAAAAGGTGACTGTGGCAACTGGTACACAAAGTGTCATTTTGGATTTCCCAGATGTGTGTGCATAATGGTCATCTCAATGATTTGTTCTCTGCCATATGTCATCATCTGAAAGTGAAGTCAACAAAGAGAGTGTATGAATTGCACTGCAAGGAAAATGAGGCATTCATAAATGATTACAGTCCATCTTTGTTGTTGATGTGGCAGACTAACATTGAAGTGCAGTTTCTTGCAGACAATTCCCTGACCTGGTACAGCATCTCACTTTGTACATTACCAAAAATGAGCAAATGTGCTTGCAGGAGCTTTGGGAAGATTAGTGCAACAGCAGCAGGTCAGTCTCTTCATGGCTGTGGTCACTGGGGTTAAATACTCTGTCACACTGTGAATGTGGAGCATATGAAGCCAGTGACCAATTGATCAGAACATGCCTGTATTGGAAATCGGAGTCAATACAATACGTGAACATCAGCTACAAGGAAAAGAGATGTTGAGTCCTCAAACTTCATGATGAGATTGAAGAGCTTGCTGCAAACAGGCCTTCTTTAACAAATATCCAGAAAAACAACTTAATTGACCACATACTACACACAGTGCCACAACACCATGGAGAACATGTGCCTCTTTGAAGTCGCACAATGGAATGACTACAAGTATGGAACTGAGTCGGATCCAGCTAGAGATATAAACAAAGTGACAGGCTTGCAAGGCAATCTCATCAAGAGGCAGAGGCCTTGGTTGATTGACTATTGCAAGCTCAGTCGGAAAACTACAGAGAAGAGAGAGCATTACTACTTTGTTCTCCTCTTCCTCTCTTCAAGTCATGAAAGGAAGAAAGATCACTGAAAGGTGAATGTGAGACATATGAGGAGCAGTTCCATCTGAGCTTTGAGACCTTCAAGACTGAAGCATCAGGTCCTTATATTAAGAGATTGGAGTTAGAAAAAGAGCAACTAGAAAAAGTTACGCAATAACTACAAACATACGAAATTTGCCAGCAGATAAAGGCCTAGAGGTCTATCAAGTCTGAGTGAATGTGCAGCTAGCACCCCTTATTCTGCAGCTTTCCCTCCCTTCCACCCTTCCCCTTCATTAACCCTCCCCCTTGTCCTATCCCATCCCCTTTTGAAGCAGTCCACTGTTCTACTGCATACCACTTCTGCAGGTAACGCATTCCACCCAGCCACCACCCTCTCTGTAAAAAAGTGTCTCCTAGTCTCCCTCCTGAACCTTCCTCCCTCCAGTCTCATATCATGGCCCCTGGTGGCCCTTCCCTCCCTTACTTTGAACAGCCCCTCTGTACCCATCTTGTTTATTCCTTTCATGTATTTAAAGGTTTAATCATGTCACCCCTGTCCCTCCTCTCCTCCAGTGAGTACATGTTCGACTCCTTCAACCTCCTCTCGTATGGTAAGTCCCCCAGCCCCTTGATCATCTTTGTTGCCCTGCACTGCACCCCCTCAAGTAACTTAATGTCCCTCTTCAGACACGGGAGCCAGTACTGCACGCAGAGCTCCAGGTGTGGTCTAACTAATGACCTATACAGTGGCAGAATCACCTCCTCCCTCCTCAAGGATATACCCCTTGGAATACAACCCAGCATTTTGTTGGCCTTTTGCAGCTGCCTTCCTACATTGTGCCGAGTTGTTCATTGACCCTGTAATGAGCACACCCATATCCTTCTCCTCCTCTGTCTGGGCTAGCTGCACTCCCCCCCAGCTGGTAATTCCTCCTTGGGTTCTTCATCCCAAAATGCAGCACCTTGCACTTTTTGGCATTAAACCCCAGTTGCCAGGTGTCTGACCAGGTTTCAAGATTTTCTAGATCATCCTGCAACCCCTGCCATCCCCCTAGGTCATCCACCACCGCGCCTACCTTGGTATCATCAGCAAACAGACTGATTTTGCTCTTGATGTCCCATGATATGTCTGCAATGAATATCCCAAACAACACTGGTCCCAACACCGATCCCTGTGGAACACCACTCATCACTGCCCTTGGATGTGAGAGCTCCCCACCCACCACCACCCTCTGTTGCCTTCCCTGAAGCCAGTTTCCTACCCATCTCACCAGCTTTGCACCCATCCCATGCCTACTAACTTCCTTCCCAGCCTCCCCTGTGGCACTGAGTTGAATGCCTTACTGAAGTCCAGATACAGGACATCCACTGTATGGCCCCTGTCCAGTTGCCTAGTTACCCAGTCATAGAACTCCACCAGGTTGGTTTGGCAGGATCTGCCACATATGAAGCCATGCTGTCTGCTGTCCTATAGTCCTTTGGCCTCTAGGAGGGCCACAAGCCTCTCCTCCAGGATAGTTTCCATTAGCTTACCCACGATGGATGTGAGGCTCACTGGTCTGTAGTTTCCCGGTTCATCCTTGGGACCACTCTTGTGGAGGGGCACCACATGAGCCATCCTCCAGTCCTGAGGTACACACCCCGAATGTAGTGAGGCATTAAATAGGTCTGCCAAAGGTCCTGCAAGGACCTCTGGCAGCGCCTTCAGTACCCTGGGGTGGATGCCATCTGGGCCTGGTGCCTTGTCCACCCTCAGTGCCTTCAAACCCTCTCGAACTTTGCCCTCCATAATTTCCCCATCTGTCACCACTTCCCCCCTCCCACTTCTGCCATTTCTCCCACCTTGGGTGTCACCCCCCTCTTCTCTTTAGTAAATACTGAGCAGAAGTACTCATTTAGTGCTTCTGCCTTATCGCACCCTGCTTCCACCCAACCCCTTCCTAATCCTTACTATGTGGTCCTTACAGCTCCTTTTCTCCCTGATGTACATAAAGAAGTCCTTCTCCCCCTTCTTAATGCCTTGTGCCAGCCTGAGTTCCATAGATGCTTTGGCTCCCCTTACTGCCCTTGTCACCTCCTTTGATTCTGTCAAGTACTCCTCCCTGTCCTCCCCTTCCTGTTTCTTTGTACTTCCTAAAGGCAGCTCTTTTCCTCCTTACCTTTTCCATGACCTTCTTGCTCAACCAGCTCAGTTTCTTAGCCCTAGCCTTCTTGCTCTGGGCTTTGCAGCAGGTTTTGCTGCTCCCACTATCCCCAGCTTTATGAGCTCCCACCTCTGGTTAGTGTCCATACTAGATTGAATTCTGGCCAGGTACCTTACTACTTCCCCATCCTCCCAAAGTCAGCCCTCCTGAAGTCCAGCACTCTTGTGCCAGATTCCACTCCTTCCTTGCCCATATCCAATGTGAGCCATATTGAGTGGTGGTCACTCCCTGACAGCGGTTCCTCCACTGTAAGTTCTCTCACAAAGTCCCCATTTTCCAGCACAAGGTCAAGGGTATTCCCTAACCTGGTTGGTTCACTGACCATTTGCAGCAGGAAGCTGTCATGGAAGGCATCCAGCAGTACCTGCTCCCTTCTGTTCCTGGTTGTTGGGGTGCTCCAGTCCACTCCTGGCATGTTGAAGTCCCCCACAATCACCACACTACTCTTCTTGCACGTCCTCCTGACCTGTCCCACTAGTTCCCTGTCTAACTCCTCTGTCTGAGATGGTGGCCTGTACACCACTCCCATTCTAAGAATCCTATTCTTGGAATCCTGGATTTGCATCCAAAGTGACTCCGTACTACCCTCATCCCCTTCCTCCCTTACACACTTCAGTCCTTCCTTCACATATAGTGCCACCCCCCTCCTTTCCCAATCACCCTGTCCCACTGAAATAACCTGTACCCTGGTACAGACAGGTCCCAGTCATTGTATTGGGTGACCCATGTTTCTGTGATGGCTGCAGTGTCCACCTCTCCCTCTGCCATGAGAACCTGTAACTCTGCAGTTTTTCCCCCCCAAAGCTCCTACTATTAAGGTACAACACCAGGCTTTAGCCATCCATTAAATTCTTGATTCTCAGCTTTGTTGTGCTTGCCTTTGGCACCGGAAGTATCTCTGCAGTTACTGATCTTCCTGCCCCTCACATAATTGTGCTAGTTCCTCAAACCTCCTCTGGACTATATCTACTGTCTTGTCAGCCAGGTCGTTTGTCCCAAGATGTATAATTAAATGAGGCTTGTCCCTACCCCTTCTAGCATATTTCAGAACAGACTGTCCCACCCTTTCCGCTGTCATTCCTGGCATGGCCTCCACCCAAATGCGACTATGCCTCTCCCCCTTGCTACCCCACCTAACTCCTCTTAGTATTGAGTCCCCCAACACTAAGATTCCACCCCTCTTACTCCCTGCTTGCTTCCATTCATCTCCCTCTCTCATTTCCAGCTCCTCTTCTTCCTCCTGCACATTATTTCCCCCTTTTACCCCTGTTGCAATTCTCTCAGCAGAACGTCCCCCCACTCCAGTTTGGTCCAGGCACTTATCAATTACTCCTCTAATTTCATCATTTCCCTCCTCCACCTTCTTCCTCTCTAGCAATGCAAAACTATTTTCTGAAGACCCTTCATAAATGCCTGCTCCCTCTCTCTTCATAGTAACCTGTTCTCTTCTTTCACTCCATGACTTTTGCCACTTCTTCGCCTCCCCTCACAAGTCCCTATCTCCTCCTTCCATTTGTCTTTTTTCTCCTGACCTGGTTTCCCTGGCAATCATTCTTCCTGGCCTGGGCCCCTTTGTCTTTGCTTCCCTTCTTCTGACCCTCTCCTCACCACTGTTGGCCCAAATTGCCCTCCCTCATCTCCCCTTCTTCCTCCTCTCCAGTATTGGGCTAAACCCACCCCAATCTGCTTTGACTGTCTGAGTTCCTCCTGCAGACCCTCAATCTCCTTTCTAAGTTTTTCTGTGTGGTTTGCACATAAACATCCTCAACAACACTCCTGGCAATTTTAGAAAAATTGATGCACGCAGTTGTTGCAACCTACCACCTACCCATTGCTGTCGTTGCCCACCAGTGACCCCCACCCTTCAGATGCAGGATACTAAAACACTCCCCAAGTCTCCCCTCTCCCCCCTCTATCAGTGCAAAACATTTCTTTATTTCCCTACCCCCCTTTGTTGCACACGTTTAGATATATTGAGCAACTGCTTTTTATATTCCTATCCTTCCTATACACACTCAAAAAGAGACTTTAGGTAGCCATTGCACAACCTTCTTCAAACTCCGACTCCTCCTTTCCCCAAAGCAATATCAATGTGAAGAAGTAACAATGAAGCTCCTAGATTTGCATTTACTTCCCTTCCACTGAGATAGCAGTCACCTCTTCACTTGCTGCTGTTCCTTCCCTGGATGTCTGCTTCTGCTATGACTGGATGAAGATACTCCAGTTAACTCACAAGAACTATGTGACCCAGAGGGAGCAGGAGCTCTGTGACCATCCCTTCCTGTCAATGATCCAGCAGTACTGATGTCAGAGGTTGACAGTGCTATGCAGCAGGCAGGACACTTCATGACCGACAGCTGAATGCTACAGCAACAATTGAATGGACATCAATAAATCATTTACACTGACATGATGTATGCTGTGAAGCATGGTACATAATGTCGCATCATAACAAGGAGTATTCTGTGACTGCTACAAACCATTTTTTATGTTTTTGAGTGGTGCTGCAGAGACAGGCAAGTGTAGTTTTGTTATTGAAGCTATTAGTGCTAAAATGTGGAAATATACTGGTCTAGCAACATTTGTTATTGTGAAAGCTCCAACTAAGCTTGCAGAATATAACATAGGAAAAGTAACACTACACCACCTTTTGACGCTGCCTGGGGAAGATGGCAAGGCAGGTGACTACTGAAAATTATTATTTTAAGTTGCAAGTGAGTTATGGACCTTGATTGGCACGATGGAGCACTTGATTATCGACAAGATCAGCATGTTTTCCAATGTTCTTCTTAACTTTCATTGTTGGCACAGATGATGATGTTCCCTTTTGGGGAAGAACATTGTTGTTTTTGGAGACCTTCTTCAACTAGCACATATGAATGATCAACGTGTTCTCTACACTTTCTGTTGAGGAAGCCAAAAGGATTATAGGGTGCATTGGTGGAATAAACCTGTGGGAATTTTTCACCTATGTTGAACTGTTTCAAATTATGAGACAGAGTGCTGATCTTCAATATGAAGCTCTGTTTCATGAGGCTTACATTGGAAACTCATCACCTTCCAATGCAGAACTCTTGAAGACACGGGTCATAGTCAGAAAGGAAACTTCCATGCTTGATGCATGTGATCTGTTTTCAAAGCTATACAGTGATGGCATACACATTGTTTGCTTGATGCCAAGACTTAAGCAGTGTGAGGAATTCAAACAAATTATGCTGGAGAAACAGTAGCAACCAATTCTGATGCTATCATCACCTTGAGTCTATCAATAGTGTCTGCATAAGTTCCAAGATGGTATCAATGATAGTTGAACCACTGAAGGAATTGACCTCAGACATGTCTCAAACTGCTATTTGGAAGCAGTTTAGAAAGACTAAGAATGCACATGCCATGCTACATTTTGTAGTCTCAATGTGGACCGTGGACTTGTCAATGGTGCAATGGGGCACACAGCTGACTTTCAATATAATGCACAGAGAGCATTTTCTGAGATGGTTGTGGTTAAGTTTGACAACCTTGAGTTCCCACAGAGCCTTAAGAGGTGTTCAGTAAAATTCCAGCTTTTGAAAGATGTTTAAGTAAACAGAAAACAATTACCACTCTGCATTGCATATGCTGTGTCAATCACAAGTCTCTAGGCTTGAGTTTGGATGCAGCAATGGTTGACAAATGAATGATATCTTCAAAGATGGTATGAGTTATGTTGCCTTATCTCATGTCAGAACTCTCACAGGTCTATACATCATAAACATTACACCAAACAAAACCCGTGCTGATATCAAGTGCATTGTTGTTTACAATTCCCTGTAAACTCTGTACCAACTGAACCAATTTCCAATTCCTATAGCTACTGATGTAGTTATGTGAAATCTCTCTGTAGTTGCGTCACATACATTAAAGAGGAAGAAATGTAGTATAGGTCACTCTTCTGCCTCCACTTGTCATGGCCAGTCTACTACAGTTGATCAGATAAGGTCACCACCAACAAAGAAATGTATTGGTCTGTCAGTGATGGAAGGATCTGACAATAGTACTTGAATAAATTGCTACACTAACTCTGAAGTGCAGGCATTCCTCCCTATGCCAGAGTTTTTTGATGTGATTAAAGTTTACAAATCAACAACTTTGTCTGATTCTTTGAAGCCCATTGTAAGTGTCAGTCAACAGCAACTTCCAACCTTGCAGACACGAACACGCTTTGTGTAGCCATGTCAACTTATTGTGCATATAGAATGTTTGCAGATAATGCTCAGGAAGATGTTACACAGTTCATGATGGATGCTATTAACAGTTTGGAGGAGGACGACATTCTGGTAAGGCAGTATTTCACACTTAACTACCATATGTGTGCAAGTATACATGCCTGTCCTGCGATAACATAGACAGAGAAGTGACAGATGTCATGCTTTGGATTTCTATATATTTCCCAAATGACTTATCTGTGAAATTCCAAAAGTTGTTTAGAGATGCAAAATGTGGGTGGCAGTGTTGAAGGTGTGGTGAGAACATCACAAGGTCTCTGATAGTCATTCAGTACAGTACATATCTCATGATTCTACTACAGCAATTTGACTCACATGGAGTCAAAGCTATCACACCAATAACAGATGTAACTGCTTGTAAAGTCATGTTTTATGGGGCACATTTTGACACTCTTGCAATTGTTTTCCACAATGGACCTTCTGTACAGTCTGGTCATTATGTCAAATGGTGTGCAGATACAAAGGTGGGTGGGTAGAGTGCAATGATGCCGCATGCATCTTCAAAGGGAGACTACCAATGAATCTCTAGGATGCATATGTGGTTGTGCTCAGAAACATGGAGCTTATACAACCTGCAAGACACTAATTTGTTACAGTATGCCTCAGACTTATGTATAATTTAAACTTGTGGACATCTGCTGTTCCATTAGTCACGTCTGTCACACCTGCATTGTATCCAACCATAAGGACAGTGAAAAGCATTACAGTACTTCTTTTGTTGTTTCCTCCTAAATATAACACCTGCATTGCTGCACTGATGAAAATGTAATTTTGTATGTCAAGTGGTCTATCATGAGACTGCTGCCATCTACAGTTTGTGCTATCAGTGATTGTAACATATCTAGGCCCATGTAATGATTTCTCATGGCTCATGGTGCACTTACATAAAAGAAACCCATATTGCTATAGGGACAGTGAAAAATACTATTTCTGTTGCTGTTTCTTTCTACATGTAAATCATTGATTGTTCCACTTATTAAAATGATTTTTTACAGTTTGTGTTGGCTCTTAATTTAGGGTGAAAGGGCTTTATGAACTATCAGTGAGCATAAAATATCTCAGCACATGTAGATGTCTGTCATGCTACTGTACTCTACAAATAAGGGCAGAGCACTTTCAATTTAGATATATGCCTACTAGTCTAACATGATGGTCACTGACAAACCATGCCATTACAATGCATCATACCTGACTGTCTTTCTAACACCTACAAAAGTACAACTCAGACTTGCAAATAAGTATATATGACTGAAAATATTATTTTCCTGTGAACATACTGCATTGTCATTGTTATATTGCTTGAAAGATAATGCAGTTTACATCTGTGTGCACATTTATATTTATGTTAAATGCTTTCTTTCTCAGAGCACACTATAGATTGTTATACTGTTAACTGTTTCAATAACTAAGTAATAATACATGAATTACATTTCTGAATTTGGTTCTAAAAATGTACATGTTTTGAAAATTAGAATCAGAAAACAAAGTATGCTGTTGGTTTTGATTGGTACACCTTGTATGCTACTTATAATGTGTTCCTGCTTTTTTGTATGATAGCCTTTATTAAGGAATCGAGTGTGGCATTTTCCAAGTACCTATTGAACATACTTTCTAAATACCATTATGAATATATTTTGTTGTAAGAGTCATCTATGATTTAGTACTCTTACATAGCTCACTGCTCAGTTGCATTGAAGATTACTTTTTGTTTTTCACAGTATGTAGTTTCTTGCCCACTACAGAAACACAAGTATAATTTGGCCCTAATTAAATTGGCATTTTTCAAATAAACATTTAAAACGTATGCTTTGTGTTGTGTGTCTTTCTTTAAAGACAGTGAAGAAATCTTCTGTGGTTCTATTATTATCAAGTGAAATACAGTTTAGTCAACCTATCTGAAGTGTGAATACAATAGGGTAAATGCTTCAATTACAAGAATTCAGTTACAAACAGTAACATAACAAATTTCTTTTTTAGGGTTTCTTTTTTAACAATACTGTCACATTTGACACAATACATTATATGGATAAGACTTCATGACATATGGTTGTTTGGTGATCTTATGTAACAACTATTGCGCATGTATTTTACTACTATAGTGGTATGAAAAGGTACACAACATGGAAAAAAGGGGAAGAAAGCAGCTGAGCATGTATTCTCAAAAAGTAAGGAAATTTATTGCAAAAAAACTCAGTTAATACAACAGTTAGGGCTGGTATCAAAGTGACAAAAATAGTGAAATGCGGTGTTAGGGTTTCCAACCCTAACTTTGCATCCCTGCCCCCCAAAAGTAATGGAAGGGGCAAGGCAACACAAGCAAGCAGAGACAGAGATCATGAGGTAAGACAAACAACATACAACTCTCTAAAGATAACACAATGAACATCCATCCATCATCATGGTTCATCAGATGCATGAGGTCTGCTCCTGTGTCAGTGTGTTGGGGGGACACCCGCATGGTGAGCACCATGGAGGGAGGGGCAGCTGCATGCTCTACACCAGAAAGTGCCCTCTAGAGACCTATGGCAAGGCTGCCAGTGTCTTGGTGGACAGTGCAATACATAGTGAGTGGTGGTGAGAGGTCACATGCATGTATCCCCCCAACACTGTACCATAGCAATATACTTCAGGGCACCTTCCCCAACACAGTAGCATGCAAGTAAAGCTAATACAGTCCCAATGGGGTGCTGCTGCCACCCCTCTCATTATTTCTGTCTCTCTCCATTCACTGACTTGTATCATGTGACCATGGCAGCTTCCTACAACCTCTTTGCCCCAGCACTGCCTGAACACTGCATCATTACAGCACAGCTCCAGATATCTCCCAAACATGGTGGAATCAGAGGAGATGACATTGAGGCCATTGTCCTGTAGGCACATGCCTTTTGTCACCCATCTCTCTGCCTTGTGCCCTGTATATGCAGTGCCACCCATCCAACCTGGCCTGCATGTGGCTGCCTCCACAACATACTGTTATGGCATCAGACACATAGGCACCCTCCCAGCACAGTGACATAGCACTGGAAGTAGTACAGCTTCACTGTAGTAATCCTTCTGCCCATCCCACCATGCATCTCTCCTGTACCTGTTGTGTCTATCCAATGTTCTTCCCTCTACTTGCCCAGTAACTTTAGGGTGCCCACTATGTGTGGGGCCTCCCCAACACAGTGGCATGGCAGTGGCAGTGATACAATTGTGTTATGGTGGTGCTATCACTCATCCTGTTAGTTATTAGTGTCACACCACACATCTTCACTCAGTTCCCTGTTCTGCTTGATCCCAGCAATCTGCCATTGGGTCTCTCTCCCAGGTGCTGGCCAAACACAGTTGCATGGCACCCGATAGCTGGGTGTCACAGAAACACATTTACATGGTGGCAGACATCATGCAAGACTCTTGTAGTGCTACTGTAACACCTTTGGTCAAAAATGACTCTCTGATCATTGGTAGCATGAGATATCAGCACTGGGGATTGGGCGCTTTCAATAACAGCAACCCAATCCCCAACACATGTCTCCATGGCTACCTTAGGGTAGGGCAGTCATATGGGGGGGCCGGCAAATATAGTGAAGGGATGTCGCTATACGTATGCACGGGAGGAGCGAGCATGCACAGTGAGGGGCAGGAGGGAATGTGAGGGGTGGTGCCATGGTAGGTTGCTGAGCTGACCCCATGGCATGGTGGGTGGGTTGGCAGCATTGGTCAGCAGGATACTGACTTCGGGTCTGGGCACTAGTGCATTTTTGTTGTGCCCAGCCTGAATCTTTTTTTTTAAATGTTTTCACCTCCCCCAACATGCACAGCCCAGAATTGAGAATCCATAAGTAGTGGGGTGCAGGGGGCACAGCCCTCCACATAAAACATTAAAAAACCAAGTCCCCAGTGTTGTTTTGCTGTGTGGTGGGGTGTCAGAGTACCAAAATAAATTTTAGGCACTCTTGACTTATCGATAATGGTGATCACCTTTAGGCTTTTGCCATTATCACATTTAACCCAATCAGTCATGCATATGCAATGCTGTGCCCTCTCTTCCCCATAATGGCCAGGATGCAGTTGCCTTCTCAACACACTGCCATGCCACCAGACATGTAGGTACATCCTTAACATCCTTGCATAGCAAGAAGCTGATACAGCTCTGTTGTGTTCCTGGCACCAACTTTCATGTCACTGACTTGTCTCCCACCAGCCCTCCCTATGCAGTGCTCTGTCCACAATGACCCTAGCAGCCTCCTGGTAGGGCTCTAGGAAGCACTTTAGGGTGCAGTGTATGCAGTGGCCCATCCCCATGGTGCCCAGCATGCGGGCATCCCCCTAACAAATGTACATGGCAGTGGAACTCATATACCTGATGGACCATGATGATGGTGGATGTCTCTTGTGTTATCTTCAGAGATTATGTGTTGTTTGTCTTACCTGATAAACACTGCCTCTGCTTGATTCGGTTGCCTTGCCCCTTTGGGGGGGTAATGTGGAGTTGGAAACCCTAATGCCACATTCCCCTACTTTGTTCACTTTGATACCAACCTTAACTTTGGCATTAAAAAGGGTTTTTTTTTTGCATTGAATTATAGGGGCATGGGCATGCCCCTAGAGTTAGTTTTGTATGGGTACTTCAGTGTTAAACCCCAAATTTTGCACTTTAATAACTTCACAGCCTTTCAAGGGATTTGAATGAAATTTTGCACGTACAGCATCATGTGGTAGATCTCTGGATGTACCAAGTGTTTTTGATCCAGTCAGATGTGCAGAGTACAAGATACAAATAGTGCAAAAAGTGATTTTTTCAGGATTTTTTTGGTTTGAATGTGTTTTCTGTCAATGTGGCTAGCACCCAGATGGTTTGAAATTTTGGTCTGAAATTCTCTGGGTAAAAAGGAGTTAGCCCACAGATGCACATTTTGCTTGTTTGGTGAAAAAATATTAACCAGTTCCAAAGCTATTTAATTTAGTTTTTACCACAAATGCAAATGTAAAAAGCTTCCAAAATGACATTCTGGAGTTCCAAAATGATGTTCTGGATCCTGATAGCTAGTTTCTGTACTTAAGTGTTGGATAATTGGCTTAAATTGTTTTTTTTTAACATTAAAAATCTTTTTCGTCACTCTCTTATCACAAAAAAAAAATTTGTTCTTATTTACCCGATGCCTCCTGACCCCCTTATTGTGTTACTTTTATGTCAACTAGGCTACCGCCCAGAGTGTTTGGATATTTGGTCTAATATTTTCAGGGTAAAAAGGGGCTGGTGCACAACTGTGTATTTTGCTGGTCTGGTGAAACAATATTAATCCCTGTCAAAGTTATTTATCTTTTTTACAAGTTTATAAATATTTTTTTATGACTTGTGGTACAAAAAAAGATTGTTTTTTGTATGACAAGTTAAAAAAAGATAATTTTCTGTGATGGAAAACTCCTTTTTCATGAGCCATCATCTTTTCCCTGGTGTCTTCTGGCACCCCCCAACACCATCTACCTAAATATTTATTACTTCCCCAGTGCCCCCCTCACTCTCCTATCCTTGCCCCAAACCTGGAGACCTGGATTTGAATCCCATCATCTCTTACTTGCATACTATGTGATCCTGAGCAAGTCACTTAACTTCCTTGTGTTCCCAGGTCACACCTGGAAACAAGCTCTGGCTTACTGTGCCTTTCCTATTTAAACAAGTTTCTCTTTTGCTACTGTGACCCTGAGCAAACATTTAACCTCCTTGTGCTCCCAGGTCGCATACTTGGAATCAAGGTCTGGTTCCTCTGTCATTTCCCATTAAACAATTTCACCTTTCACCCTTTTCCTGGTGTCTAGTGGCACCCCCACCTTCTGACTGAATTCCAACTTTGGACGTCTCTGCCTGGGGACCTGGAATCATCATACAGTGTGATTCAACATAAGGACAGTGGTAGAAGCAAACTATACTAGGACAAGTGTCTTGAATTTCAGGAAAGCAGATTTAAAAAATACTGGAGAATATCTCAGAGATGACCTAGCATGGGGGATGACCTGGGAGGGGTAGAAGAACAGTGAGTTAAGTTAAGGGAAGGCATAGTGCAGGCAACAAACATCTGCACAAAGGACATGAGCAAAAATGAGAGGAGAAATAATGAGACTGCTATGGTTTTTAAAAGAAGTGGCTGAAAAGGAAATGGCTAAAAGGTTATCAGCCAGCGGGTTTAAAGAGACTCAGAGGGAGGAGGACAGGGTGGTAGAGCTGGGCAAAAATTGTGAATTCAGCTTTTGCAGATTTTCGTATAATTTTGAAACTTTCATGGAATCTTCTATCCTTTCGCCTGTGGCAAAATTCAAAACTTCAGAAAATTTACTGTAAATTTTTGCCTCATACTGTGGTATATACTCACTAATGGTGGAACTATAGCCATGAACTGCAGAATTAAAGTTTCTTGCCATTTATTTTGCAAGATCATATATTTATTTGAAGTTTGTAATATAATTCTGTAGGTTTTTTTTTCCTGCCAGCAATGTATGTCTATATTGTTTTTCTTCAGGTGGTATTGCAAATTTTAATATCACATAGTAAATCTAACCACCCAACCTGTATAGCACCATAATTGTAGTGTCATCAAATCAGCCTTTTTTTGTTTTCATTTTTTTCGTTTTCTCTACTGTTTCTGGTTTTATTTTGCATTTCTTTTGAATTCCGCAGAACTCAAGGATTGCCTAATTTGCCTTCCATTTTTATTCTACTGTAGATGTTAAATTCTGTGGTTCAGCACAGTAATTCCATGGAAAGCTCAAATTACTCTGTGTGCAGCTCTAGTCACGTGGGTTGAAGAACTCTACAGCCTCATGGGGTGCAGAGGGAGGCTTCAGGTGACAGCGCACATTTCTTAATATGTAGCTACTCACTTCTGAATTGATTTCTGAAGAGGAAAGAGTTCAGCTTCTTCTACTCCACAGAACAGGCTTTGAAGTGCCAAGACAAATAAATTTCTGCAGTTTGTTGAATTTCCTGTAACTATTGCATAATAGTCTGGTAGTCTCTCTTCTGTACTACTAATGAGTTGGTTTTGATTGTTTTGTATTAAGTGAGGAAAACACATCACATTGCAAGGTGCTGGGCAAGGGAAAGTGTGGAGGATGTGAAAATAGTCCCGTTGTTAGTGGATCTGTAAAAATGGTGTCACAAGGAGGTGCAGAGGGTGCTGGGGAAGGTGCTAGTGGGCACAGCACAGTCAGTGGCACTTGGACATTTAGTAGCAGTGCAGTGCCAGTAGTGCCCATACTGTGCCAGTGTCAGCTGGAGTTGGCATCAAAGCATTTAGTTTCGTTGGGTTGCAGTGTAGTAGTCCCAGTCCCATAGCAGATATTGCTCAGTGTGCTAAACTAGCAAGAACAACTGCCCTGGATGTCACTGCACTTCTGTTTCAGTCACAGGAGTCTCAGAAGGAGGAACAGACACAGTCACAGGAGTCTCAGGAGTTGTATCAGGAGCTGCTAGGGACTAGGAGTGATGCAGGTGTGCGTCCAGTGACAGTCAGTATCAGAAAGAATGATGTTAAGGGGGTCCAGGACTATTAACTTTCCTGGCAGAAGAGAAGGAGCTGGAGCAGAGTGTACTTGAGATGGAGGCTGAGGAGGAAGAACATCCTGAGTCTGAACATCCTGTTACTGCTACTGTTGAGGTGGAAGAGAAGGGTACTAAGGAAGAGGATGTGAAGGATTGTCAGCCTTTATTGTTAGTGCCAGAAATGTCCGAGTCCAAAATCTGTGAGAATGATAGTGATGAAGGAGGTGAGGGTGACTCAGTACTAGACCATATTTGGTAGCCACCCCAAGTAGCACCCATTAAAAAAAAGTGTCACAGGTAAAGGCAAATCAGTCCCACTTATGCCGCTTCCTAAAGAACAATCTGATGTCAGGGGAAAGGGACAGCAAGTTAAAAAAAAAAGGGTACATGGAGATAAGCAGTAGCAGGAGCAACAACAGACAACCATTTTGCTTCCCCTACACCCCTGGACCCACCTCCCCATCCACAAAATCCAGTGTGTCGGCAGAATATCTCTTGAGTAGGATATTTTCAGTGGTCAGGTTGATGACAGTGTGGCTGTGTGCAATACATGCAGGACAAAATTAAGCAAGGGTAAGCTAGGAATACACTATGGACAACAGGTATGCATAACCATATGCAAACTAAGCATCCCATTTGCTGGGAACAGCATAAATGTTTGGCAGCAATGCCCACTTCTGACATACCTGAACAGTCTGAAAGATAGCATCTCCATCCTGGTGATGATGTAGCATTTAACCCTTTACAGTGTTCCACCCCTAGCTGTGCAGATACAAGTGGAAGTAGTCAATGTGCTGAATTTGAGACGTTCCCTTGCCATAAAGAGATTTTTTTTTCAAGTGTGTCCCAACTGTTGGACAAGCTAGCCAGATCATCAAGAGCAGAACTGCCAAACTCAGTACATCAACCTCCTCCACAGTCCATCCCACTCTGAGGCTTAAGCAACCTGATATTAAATCCACTTTAACAGAGTACACCAAATACCATCATAAACAGGAGAAAAGGAAAGGGAAAATTATTTAACCAGGAAAGGCACACTAAGCTGAAGCTTGTTTCTAGGTGTGACCTGGGAGTACAAGAAAGTTAGGTGACTTGCTCAGGGTCACAGAGTATGCAAGTGTGGGCTGATTGTATTTAAATCCAGGTCTCCAGGTTTGCAGCTCAGTGCGCTTAAATACTATGCTATACTGACACCCTGTGGCAAAAAAGCTAAACACTGCTGTTGCAAAGATGCTGGCAACAGACTTGCTGCCATTTTCTTTTGTTGAGAAGCCTGGGTTTCTACAACTCATGGAAAAAGCTGCAACTAAATAAAAAGTGCCCAATTGCCATTATTTCTTCACTAATGCTGTTCCGACACTTTTCAATGACCTTACTTGCATTGTATCACATGCAGTATCCCACTCTGTAGTACCCAGATCTTACCACAGATATCTGGGGTTGGGTATGCCATCGCTATGGCAAAAATTTTCCCACAACCGACAGTTATTACAACATCACTTGCTTGTGTTTTACCCACACACATCACCACCATTTCTATCTTTTCACTATTTCTTTTCTTTTATTTATTTATTTATTGAATTTTGGTAACTGGATAGGCCCACAGAGATAAGACAGTCCCTTTTCAGTGGTGACCTGGTAAGTGCAGTACATTGATAATGCAATAGTTGACACAGGAAACCATACAGGTATGAAAACTGCAATAACAAGACCAACTAATAAAGTTACAAGAATATGTCATAATACAACACAATCATGTCATACAGACATTCACAATTAATATAATAAGAAATGCACAGAGAACATAATTACTACAGTTAAGAACCTCTAGTATAGAGAACAGTACGACAGAGTATACTATGGCAGACAGTAATATAATAATCAATCTCTATTTACAGATACCATTGTAAATAATTCAGATTATACAGATAGCATTGTACCTAACTGAGAAATCCAGTGATGTTATGCATAGGGGCAGTGGAGAGGTAGAAAGCTGGGAAATCATTGCTAGCAGAAGTAAGGCAGGGCAGCTAGATGAGCCTGCAGTGAGTATTCAAATTGAGGGAGCGAAGAGCAAACCAGGACTGAGAGGGTAACGTGTTCCAGGAGGACACAGCAGAAAAGGTGAATGATCTCCAGGCCACAGAGAGATGCAGGTTTGGCACTATGAGAAAGGGTAGAGAGACAGATCTGACAGCAGTTAAGGGGAGTTGACATTGGATGATATCAGCTGGCAGGGAGATGTGAATTGATGTACTAATAGAAACATAGAAACATAGAAGTTGATGGCAGATAAGGACTGCAAGGCCTATTCAGTCTGCCCATTTCTTTTTCTACCTTATAAATGTGCCATCAGCCTTTGCTCTGTCAGTGGCCTACCTATTCATACTCATTTGTATTGCTCCCTTATGCCTATCCCATGCCTGTTTGAAGCTCTGCACTGTATTCGCAGCCTCCACTTCTTGAGGTAGGCCATTCCATGCATCCACCACCCTTTCTGTGGAAAAGAATTTCCTCACATTCCCCCTTAATTGGTTCCGCTCTAATCTCATGCTGTGTCCTCTTGTCCTGCTATTTTTCTTATATTTAAACATGTTAGACTCTTTCACCTTGTTAATGCCCTTAAGGTGTTTGAATGCCTCGATCATATCACCTCTCTCCCTCCTTTGCTCAAGGGTATACATATTGAGCTCAGTTAATCTGTTCTCACATGTCTTCTGATGCAGTCCCTGCACCATTTTGGTTGCCCTTCTCTGGACTGCCTCAATTTGGTTAATGTCCTTGTGAAGATGTAGCCTCCAATACTGCACGCAGTACTCCAGATGGGGCCTAACCAGTGTCTTGTAAAGAGGGATTATTACCTCCCTCTTACAACTTGTGATACCCCTACTAATACACCCTAACACCCCCCTAGCCTTACCTAGTGCTTTAGAGGTCTGCTTGGATGATTTCAGGTCATCAGTGATGATGATGCCCAAGTCTCTTTCTTCCTTTGTGACTGCTAGCAACTCCCCTCCCAGCCTATAGGTGGCTTCAGGGTTTCTCTTCCCTATGTGCATGATCTTGCACTTCTTTGCATTAAATCCCAGTTGCCAATCTTCTGACCATTTTGCTAGTTTATCCAGATCTCTTCTCATTCTGCCCACCCCATCTGGATCATTTACTCTGTTGCAGATCTTGGTATCATCTGCAAACAGACAAGCTTTACCTCTAGTCCATCTGCAAGGTCACTAATGAAGATGTTGAAGAGGACTGGCCCCAGGACTGATCCCTGAGGTACCCCACTCTGTGACTGGCATCTCTTCTGACTGTATACCATTTACCACCACTCTCTGTGTTCTGCCCACAACCAGTTTGCCACCCAGTTGACCAACTTCTGACCCACCCGAGCCTACCCAGCTTATTTATCAATCTTCTATGTGAACAGTGTCAAAAGCTTTGCTGAAGTCAAGGTAGGCGACATCAACTGCTCCCCTTGGTCCACCACTCTGGTTACCCAGTCAAAGAAATCTATGAGATTAGTTTGACAGGACCTTCCTTTGTAAACCCATGCTGTCTTGGATCCTGTGCCCTATGGATTCCAGGTGTTGCACTATCCTTTCCTTAAGGAGTGCCTCCATAATCTTGCCCACTACTGAGGTAAGACTGACTGGTCTATAGTTCCCTGCCTCCTCCCTGCTACCACTCTTGCGGAGCAGGATCACATGAGCCCTTCTCCAGTCTTCTGGGACCTCTCCTGTGCTCAGAGACTCGCTAAACATTTCTGCTAATGGCTCTGCTAGTTCCACCTTTAGCTCCTTAATTATCCTGGGATGTATGCCATCAGGTCCCATTGCCTTATCCACCCTGAGCTTAGCAAGCTCTTATAGGACCCTTTCTTTTGTGAAGGGAGAAGTGCTCACCTCCCTCCCCCCTGTGTCCATGGTGCTGAGCTGTGGGCCCTGCCCTACCTTCTCTTCAGTAAATACTGAGCAAAAGTATCTATTTAGGATAGATGCTTTTACATGGTCCTCCTCCTCACATGCTCCTTTTCTCCATTGCTTAGCAATACCCTCTGGACTTTCTCCTTTACTAATGTATCTATAGAAAGTCTTGTCACCTTCTTTTACTGTTCGTCTAGTGTTTCCTCAGTTTGGGACTTTGTCTGCCTTACTGCCTTCCCTGCTTCCCTTAGGGCAGTTTGGTATGCCTCCCTGTCTTCATCCTCTGTGTTCCCTTATATTTCTGAAGGCCAGCCTTTGGCTCTGACCTTTCTGCTACTGTATTTGAGAACCAAAGTGGTTTTTATTCTTTTGCACTTCCTTTTCTGTATAACACAATGGGTTGTTGCTTCAAGTATTGCATCAATACTTGCCCACTTTGCCTGTACCCCTCGCCTGTGTTTCTTTTGCCAGGGCTAGCTTACTCTGTTGGCCATCTTATCAAAGTCAGCTCCTCTGAAGTCCCATATTTTTGCCTTGGAATGGGATGATTTAGATGTAGTAGCCAAATTGAACCATACCATGTGATGGTCACTGGCCCCCAGGTGACCTTCTACCTGGAGATCTGTGATCCATTCCCTGTTAGTCAATACTAGATCTAGGATAGCCCTGTCTCTTGTGGGTTGCTGTACCAGTTGTTTGAGGCCCTCCCCCTGCAGGGAATCCACTATGTGTCTAGTTCTGGCAGATGTTCCTGCTGGTATTGACCAATCTGTATCCGGCATGTTGAAGTCTCCCATTATCAGAACCTCCCCTTTAGCTGTCATGTTTTGTATATCCTCTAACAGTAATGTGTCTATGTCCTCCCCCTGGTCTGGAGGCCTGTAGACAACCCCAGTTCTTATGGCTGTCCCATTTCCTGTTTCCAGGGTGACCCACAGTTCTTCTGGCTCCTTATGTGTATTCTGAATTTCTGTAGCTTTGATATTTTCATTGACATACAGGGCCACTCCTCCCCCATTTTTGCACCTCGGTCTCTTCTGAACAATACATAGCCAGGTACTGAAGTCTCCCAAGTGTGGTTACTGGTAAACCATGTCTCACTAACTGCTACTATGTCCAGTTTAGCCTCCTGCCATTATTACCTGCAGGTCTGGGATCTTATTTCCCAGGCTGTGAGCATTTGTGTACATGATTTTTCCATTGGGCAGATTTTGTGTGTTAGTTGTTGGGTGAGGTTTGGCATTACCCTGTGTGTCATATGGGGAGACAAACCTTTTTCTTACCTGGTGATGCAAATGAACTGCAAACATGCTGAATCCCTGTTTGACCACTAGCTGAGGGGAGGGGTGTTCCCATTCGACGATGGGGTGCTGCACCCTCCCCATTTGCTAGTTTAAATATTCTGCAAAGACATCAAACTTCTGCCCCAATGCACTGAATCCCTCCTTAGTCAGATGCAGTCCATCAAATTTAAAGAACTTTCGCTCCCAAAACTGTTGCTAGTTCCCTACAAATCTGTGTCCTTTTTCCTGGCACCAGCCCTTGAGCCATGTGTTTAGCTCCCCTATCTCCCCTTCTCTGACCTTCCGTCCATCTGACCCCCTGTCCCAGACTGGCAGGATCTCATAGAAGGAGATGCAGGATGAAATGGATGATAGTTTGTCACCCAGCCTGGTCAGGTGTTCCTTGGTCTCTGCAACTGACCGGCTGGTGAGATCATTAGTCCCTATGTGTACTAGGACATCAATGTTTTCTCCTGCTTTGTGAACAATTTTAACAATGTGGTCAGTGTCTCTCCATGCTGATGTACCTGGGAGACATCTGACCATTACCCGGCTGGAGATGGTATCAACTCCTGAATCATGGAGTCTCCTATGATCAGAAGTTTTTGATTTCCTTTTGCTTTTTGTTTTGGCTCCTGATTTGGGTGAGTTTTGTTGTGCTAGCTTCTGTGCGTAGTGTCCTGCTCTGCAGTGTCTTCTGCCTCTTTGTTTGATTTCAGAGATAGAGGCAGATACCTGTTTGTAGTGTTTATATGGTTTTTGGAGGTAATATGTTGGAAAGCAGAGAGTGATGGGGCACCCGGTTTGCCCCTCCTAACCACCTGCCAACCTCCTGGTCCAACTACCCTCTGCGGTCGAGGTTTTTCTGTTGGATGCTGGGGAAATGGTGGGTGGTTCTTATAATGTTTTTCCTCTTGAATATGAAATTTGAGGCGTGCAATCTCTGCCCATGCTGCCCAGAGCTGAGCCATAAGATCTCCGATGGCCAAGCATGTAGGACAGTGTCCTAAATCCTGTAAGACTGTCCTTCTGAAAATTGTTCCACAGTACCTGCAGTTAATGATATCCATTCCAGATAAGTTGCTAGGTTTATAACCTAGTCAGAGTAATTAGAAGGAAAAAATGCAAGTAATGGTTTGATTGTATTTTGTTTTTGTTTAACTTGTTATAACAAGTTAAATTACTAGTGCCCCTGTAAATGAGCTCACCTTGTGGATGCCCCACTGATCCGCCCCTTCCTGCTGTGCCACAAGAAATGTCACAACTGTGGTACCCTATAAAAGGAGTGTAGTGTGGGGTGGTTGGGGATGGGGATGGGGTGGGTGGCTGAGCCCTTACTCTGCTGAAAAAGAAGAACCATGGACGAAAGAACAGAGGTAAGAGCAGAAACAATCAGTCAACAACAAATGCAGTAACCCTGAAAGCTTATCCTAATGTTAGATAAAACTGTAAAACACCACCTGTAATAATTTCAGAGAAGATATACGCTGAAAGAAACACTTTGCTACAGAGAAAAATAAAGCAATGAAATGTTAGCAACAAACAGTAGCAATCCCTGTGAGTAAAAAATTAAAACAACACAACACAGTAAATCTGCTTAGCCAAAAGAAGTCTTAATCCTTTTCCCTTGCTCTGGTAAGGTTCTCTACTCTGCCTTTCAAGCAGTCTTGGAAGGAAAGAGCTCAGGTGAAGCTAGGTGCCTTGGCCAGCAAACCAAGTCTTCTACTAGCCTGTGAACAAAGCTCAGGGTGGCATTGTGCAGTTTGGCCTCATAGGGCAACCATCCCAAGGCAGATAAGACATCACAATGATGACAGTGAGCGTGGGTACCCAGAAAAAACCTACCAACTCCATGGTAGACCTGTGAGAGATGAGATGATATGGTTACAGAGGTTGAGAGAAGCAATGGGGCACCTTACAAGAGGAGAGGTAGGAGGGTGAATCTGCAATCTTGTGACAGACAGTTGAAGTAAGGAAGGGATGAATGCAGTAAATGACCCCAATTTTTTTGGTTAAGAATTTTGGTGAGAGCTATTAAGTGTGCATTCAGTGTAAGTGAGGGATCCAAGGTGACTCCCAGGTATTTAAATCACTCAGCAGATTCAAGGGCAGTACAGAAATAACAGCGACAGGTAGCTGTAGTGTCGGCACGTGACCTCTGCACTGCTTTTTTTTTATATATTTCATAAAATCAGATTTACAACCTTTGAGTCAGAGACTCATTTACAAAGGTACCTTATCGCAGGGAGGGTGGACAAACAAAATTGTGAGGTAAGACATTGGTAAACAATACAGGTGAGATACAATGTGTAAACAATAAAGCAAAAAACAAGATGCAGTAACTATACATGACTTATTCATACCCTGTGACAGAGACCAGTTCTAAGTAAGCTGGGATGTAGAGGGGTGCTCTGGGAGGTACTATTAGGGACAAGTACATCTCTGATTATCAATGAGGTATTTGCATAGGACTATTTTGAAGGGGCCAGTTCTGGGGATGTTTGTGATGTGCGCAGGGAGTGAGTTATACCAAGCAGGTGCTCTATGATGAAAGGACCTTTGGCAGAGTGAGGTCCTGGCTCTAGGTACCTGGAATGTAGCTTTGGTGGCATTACGGGTGAGTGCCGGGTGGGAGGCCTGTTGCAAGGGTGTAGTGACCCCTGGAGGCAAAGCCCAGATAGAGCCTTTTTTGCCAGTAAGCAGGTGTGATATTGCAGCTGTTCATCAAAGGTGAGTATGTTAGAGGCAGAGTAGAGTAAGCATGTATGAGTTCTGCTGTGGGCACCAGTCAGGAGCCTACAGGCTTTGTTGATAGAGGTCTGGAATTTGGTGAGGGCAGTAGGGTCGGCGGCTGCATAGGTAGGGAGTCCATAGTCTACCAAGGACAGAATGGATGAGGTGATGGCAAGTTTTAGGGCGAACTCAGGAAGGCAGTCTTTGCGGTGATAGAGGAGACCAATCTGGGCCTTCATGGCCGATGACAGAACGTTAAGATGGGTGTGGAAGGTAAATGCCAAGTCGAATGTGATGCCCAGATACTTGTAGGTTGATACCTGTTCAAGGGGGTGGAGGGTGCTGGGGGTGATGTGAAGGGGAGCATCACTGGAGTTATTTTGGCAGTGTGCAAAAAGCATTGATTTCATTTTTTTCAGGTTCAGGACTAGACAGTGGTTGAGGAACCATTTTTCTGCTTGGCTGAAGGTGAGTTGTAGGGAGCTTTGGAGTGAGAGTGGGTTGGTGTGTGAGGCGATGAGGACAGCATCATCAGCATATAGAAGCATTTTGCCTATGCAGGAGCTACGGAGGGTGTTTAGAAAGAGGCTGAATAGGGTAGGTCCAAGGATGGAGTCTTGGGGGACCCTGGAGTTTACTGGTAGGTTTGTTGACAGGGTCCCATTCAATTTGACCCATTGGGATCTATTCTGGAGATAGCTGGAGAACCAATTCAGGGGGTCTGATGAGAATCCTAGCTGGTAAAGGGAGTCTAGCTTTAGTGGGTGACACACAGAATCAAAGGTCTTAGATAGGTCGATGAACACTGCGCCGGCAAATTCCCAGCTTCAAGTGCAGTGTGTATTTGGTGGGAGAACTCCAAAAGGGCTGTGGAGGTGCTGTGACCAGGGTGGAAACCATGTTGCACTGGGCATAGTATGTTGTATTTAGATAGGTAGTCCATGAGTTGCATGGATACTATCTTCTCCAGGGCTTTGGGGGGGGGAGGATGGAGATGGGTCTGTAGTTGTTCAGTATGTTCGGTCTCCAGTCTTATGGATAGGGGTGATTTCAGCCTGTTTCCATACACTTGGGAATTGGCCAAGGCATAGGGATCAGTTAAGGGGATCTGTGAAGGGGGCTAACATGATGTCCAGTGTTAGGCGGAGTATCTTGGAGTCAAGGGGGTCACCGCTCGGGTTGTGGGAGGAGAGGGCCTTTTGGAGGAAAGGTTTGGTGTCGAGGGGTGAAATTGTCCTGAAGTGAAATGGGGGCTGAGAGGTAGTAGGGTGGTTGGATGGGAGGATGGGGTCAAAGAAATGGGCAGGAAGAACCGCACTTAGGTCACAGAATGTTGTGTTTAGGCAGTCTGCAATGCATGGTTGGTCCATACTAACAGTGCCATTAATAACCCTCTAGGGGGGAGCGGGTATTCCCATTAAGTTCTTTTATGTTATCCCAAAAAGCTCGGGCAGAGCCCCAGGATGAGGTCAGGGCTGTTTGGTAAAAGCTGGCTTTTGCTTGTTTAATGGCCCAGGTGCACTGGTTATAGGCTGTTTTATAGGCTTGCCTATCCTCTGACCTGTCGGACTCAACCGCAGTGTGCCATAAGTTGTCCCTATGTTTTAGTTGCTGGATCAATGCGGGGGAAATCCAGACAGCACTCTGCTTCTTTGGACGAGATTTGGTGATGGGGCAAAGATGTCACAGGCCTTGCTGAAGGCATTGGTGAGGTAGGCTAAGACAGTATCTATATCTATTTCAAGGGTTATTGGGGACCAGTCGAGCTGGGAAAGGTGCCGCTTAAGATTGTTAAGGCCCCTGGGGTGGAAACAGCGATGGGGCGGTGGTATTATACTCAGGACTGAGTGTGGGGGAGGACCAAAAACTTAGAACTGGTGAGTGATCACTGAGGGAGTCTGCTAGGGCGTTAACAAACTTTATTTTGTGTGGTCGGTTAGAGAGTACTACATCTAGGAGGGAGCTAGTCCCCCTAGCTTGGTTGAGTCTGGTGGGCCAAGTGACCAGTTGTGATAGGTACAATCCTCTACTTCACAGTTTAACCCCACAGCATCTGAAGGACCCCCACACTTAACAAACCCCTTCTATTTCAGGGAAGTGTCTATGCATCAGGTCCTAAAGCTGCTCAGGTCACTCTCTGAAAACACCAGTACTGGCTCAGATGGCCTAGAACCAAGACTACTAAAAATGGCTTCTTACTACATCTCTGGCCCCCTGGCACACATCTTCACCCTATCTCTCTCCAATGGCATTGTCCCTGAAGTCTGGAAGGCAGCCAGAGTCACTCCTGTATTTAAGAAAGGCAGTAAAATGACATATCAAATTACCGGCCTATTGCTATTTTGTCTGTTCTGAATAAAATCCTGGAAAAAGTAGTATCCATGCAAATCACTGAATACCTTGAGAAATTCAATTTACTAAGCTCAGCACAACATGGTTTTAGAAAGCATCACAGCACCATGACAGCATTTGCAAAATTCACTTCAGATATCGTTACCAATATGGATAGAGGAAAGTTAACAGGGGCAGTCTTCATTGACTTAACCAAAGCTTTCGATCTGGTTGACCATTCTCTGCTATTATCCGCCCTCAGTACCTTGGGCTTCTCTCCCCCAGTCACTACCTGGTTCAAAAGCTACCTCTCCAACAGAACACAAGCTGTTAAGTTTAATTCATCCATGTCAGACAGTGCTGTTATCAACATTGGGGTCCCTCAGGGGTCTATACTTGGCCCTCTTCTATTCTCATTATTCGTCAATAAACTTCCTGAGCTGGTCACCACAGGTCACTCACTTCTTTATTTATTTTATTTATTTATTTATTTAGCTTTTGTTGACTGGGTAAGTGCACTAGACAAATCCTGCCTATTTTCAGGCACGACCCGGGGGAGGGGGATACAGATGAATGCCAACTGACCTTGAACCAGATTAAGCTGTTGGTGGTATTTTGAGTGAATGAGGGAAATTTGGCTAGGACACCAGGAAATTCCCTACTCTTTTCGATAAGTGCCATGGGATCTTTAACATCCACCTGAACTACCACCAATCCAGGCAGATGGGACCTCGGTTTAACGTCTCATCCGAAAGACGGCACCTCAGAAATGCAGCACCCCTCTCATGCTGCATTACAGTGTCAGTACTGGGATATTAACCCAAGTGCTAGATGTGGGAACTGAACCCACAGCCCTCTGATCTCCCGGCCTCAGAGGCGAGTGTGCTACCTACTGAGCCACTGACACTGCAATCAGGCCTTTATGCGGATGACCTGGTAATTTATTATCACTCTGATAAGGTCCTGGATCTAAATGCTGCCCTCACTGCAGATTTTCGTGCTGTACAACACTGGTTGAACTCTCAACGCCTGGTTTTAAATACAAATAAAACAAAAGTTATGATGTTTGGCTCCAATCACAAGCTTAGATCCTGTCCTCTGACCATCTCTGTCTCTGATATCAATGGGGACCCTATAGAAACTGTCACTTCTTCGTTACCTTGCATCCACCTGGATCAAACCTTGGACCTGAAAGCACATATACAGGAAACCTGCAAGTCAATTAACTGCAAATTGGGGCTGCTTCAGAACCAAATACCTGCTCACCCCTGCTGCTAAATTGGCGATAGCCAGAGGCATTCTATTGCCAACCCTTACATATGGGTGTCCAATCCTGTCCTTGGTCACCAAATCTTCACTGCAACTATGGGATACTACTCAATAATGTGTGCAGGTATGCAACCAAAGCACCCTCGGCTGCAGCATCATTGTCTCTTATATCAGGACCTTGGTTGGCCTCTCCTTCCTCTACCAGGCAGTACTACTTGTACAATTTGTTGATTCCATCTATGACGTCCAAGCCTGCTATCCTGTCTGATCTCCTCAGGCCGGCCATTCCCACAAGGAATCTTAGATCGCTGATCAGATATTACTATCCATCCCCTTTGTGGAGTAAAAGGGCATGGGCTCCTTCCATCATGCTGCCCCCACCTATGGAACCTACTACCTCAGGATCTAAGAGATGTCTCCACTCATGTGACTTTTAAGAGCAAACTCAGGACTTTCCTCACTACTATGGACAAATGTGTTTGCTTGACCCTACCTGATCCGCTGCATTTGTACTGTTTCTCATTGCTAGCACTTTTGCCTGTCCAAATGGGTGTTCTATACTGTGCCTTGTAATTAATGTTTTATTTTATGCCTTGTAATTAATGTTGCCTTAACCTGTTTCTTTATAAGCCTAATGTTAGTTGTTGACAATTGTAAGTCGCTATTCTACTCCATGACATTCTTATCTTCACTTCACAGCCTCTCCTCACTTAACCCCACTGCTGCTCTCCCCCACTTCTTCTGTTATATCCTCTTCCCCTTTTGCCACTCCCCACCAAACTCACCTTACCTGTTCCACCCTCAACCATGCCCCTCCTTAGTCCCCACCCTCCTGGCTGTGCTTAGTCACCTCTCTCCACCTACTACCGCCTACTCCCACCGTCTACCGACCCACCTTTCCCTGCCCTGCTGTCTCTTGGTTCCACTGGCTCGGCTTGACTTTGACACTTTGCCGCTATTGCACGTGAACTCCTCCGCCTATCCCCTCTCACCGGCATCCTCACTCGCCTCTGCCGCTCATCGGGTTCCACCAGCCTGGCTGTATTTTCCTACCTCCCACCGCTGTTGCCGTCTCACTGCCGCTCCCCTACCACCCTCTCTTCGCCTGCCATCTTTCGGCTCCATAGGCCCGGCCGCAGGTTGGTACCTCACCCGCTGTTGCCGTATCTGGACGCACCTCCTTTCCACTTAATCTCTCCCTCCCATCCTTTTGCCAGTTTTCCTTCCTTGTGTCCTTTTCTACTGATGCCTATCCTCTCTTAATTTATGCTTCTACTATCTATATTTTTGAGTATGTTCCATGATCAAGTGCTAAAGTATATTTTTGTTTACTAATGTATGTTACATTGCCATATGTATTTCTCTCTGCATTTTTTGTACTCGTTGTCTTAATAATCTGGCTATACTCTTTGTGTGTTGTAATTGTACCTCCTGGGTCATGCCTGAAAACAGTCACTTGCTGACTAGCGCACTTACCCGGTTAACAAAAACTAAATAAATAAATAAATAGGTCAAGGGCTGTGAAGTTGCCCTTAATGTGTCCTGAAGTGGGACTGAGCCAGTTGGTGTTGAGGTCTCCTAGAATAAGCTGTTCAGCTTTGTGTGGCTTTGTGGGAGTCTTGTCCATGAATCAGCTCTGGCTTGGAGTTGATTATTTTAGTTATGGGGGTTGCGTGGGGCAGAGCTCCCTGCATGGGAGGTTTGGGGGGGTAAAGCCCCCTGAAAAAAACACAGTCTCAATTGACCAACTTTATGCTGACTGCAATTGCAATCAACATAAAGGTGTCACTGTAACGTCGGTTGACAAAACATTTGTTGACTGACTGTCATGGATCCCTAGATTAGTGTCCTATTGTCTGCTATCAGTTTTATGTGCATTACAGCACACTGGGCCTATTACCCTGGTGTTCATGCCTTGCAACCATGCCACCATCTATTTTCCCCCTGACAAGTGACATTACTAATGGTGGTCCTCATCAGCATGCCACATTGAGTATGTTGAACAAGCCTGGGTCACACACATCTGGCATATAACTCACTCAAATTAATGAGGCCGTTAAGTTCTGGATGAAGCCACATGGATTCCAGACTGGCTTCATCGCAAGTGACAATGCATGGAATGCCATTAAAGTAATCAGTGTTGGGTGTTTTTATCATGTCCTATGCTTTGCACATGTCCTTAACCTGATTGTGAGGACCTTTCTAGATCCTAAAGCAGTCAGTAGCATGTTGACTGTCAATCGCAAAATCTGCCGCCATTTCAGTTGCTCCTCACTGCCAAGATCAAACTCAGGGGTTTACAGAAGGCTAATGGAGTACCACAACACTGCCTAAAGCTTGATGTAGTGACACACTGGAATTCAATGCTCTACATGCTTGAAAGGCTATTTGGGCAGGGCAGCTAGATGAGCCTGCAATGAGTATTCAAACTGAAGAAGTGAAGAGCAAACCAGGACTGAGTTGGGTAATGAGATCCAGGAGGACACAGCAGAAATGCTGAATGATCTCCGGGCCACAGAGAGACGCAGGTTTGGCACTACAAGAAAGGGTAGAGAGACAGATCTGAGAGCATGCAGGGGGAGTTGACATTGGATGATATCAGCTAGGCAGGGAAGTGTGAATTGATGTACTTGCTTGTGAACAAAGCTCAGGGTGGCATAGTGCAGTTTGGCCTCATAGGGCAACCATCCCAGGGCAGACAGGACATCACAATAATGACAGCGAGTGTGGGTTCCCAGAACAAACCTACCCACTCTATGTTAGACCTGCGAGAGATGAGATGATATGGTTGCAGAGGTCGAGAGAAGCAATGGGGCACCTTACAAGAGGAGAAGTAGGAGGGTGACATCTGCAATCTTGTGACAGGCAGTTGAAGTAAGGAAGGGACAAATGCAGTAAATGACCCTGATTTTTTTTGGTTAAGGATTTTGGAGAGAGCTATTATGGGTGCATTCAGTGTAAGTGAGGGATCCAAGGTAGCCCCCTGGTATTTAAATGACTCAGTAGATTCAAGGGCAGTACAGAGATAACAGCGACAGGTCGCTGTAGTGTCGGCGTGTGACCTCTGCACTGCTTTGCGGGGGTCTTGTCCCTGAATCAGCTCTTGCTTGGAGTTGATTATTTCAGTTATGGAGGTTGCACGGGGCAGAGCCCCCTGTATGGGAGGTTTTGGGGGGCAAAGCCCCCGAAAATAAACACAGTCTCAAGTGACCAACTTTTTTGCTGACGATAATTGTGGTCAACATAAAGGTGTCACTGTAACGTCGGTTGACAAAACATTTGTTGACTGACTGTCATGGATCCCTAGATTAGTGTCCTATTGTCTGCTATCAGTTTCATGTGCATTACTGCACACTGGGCCTATTACCCTGGTGTTCATGCCTTGCACCCATGCCACCATCTATTTTCCCCCAGACAAGTGACATTACTAATGGTGGTCCTCATCAGCATGCCACATTGAGTATGTTGAACAAGCCTGGGTCACACACATCTGGCAGAATACTCATTCAAATTAATGAGGCCATTATGTTCTGGATGAAGCCACATGGATTCCAGACTGGCTTCATCGCAAGTGACAATGCATGGAATGCCATTAAAGTAATCAGTGTTGGGTGTTTTTATCATGTCCTATGCTTCGCACATGTCCTTAACCTGATTGTGAGGACCTTTCTAGATCTTGAAGCAGTCAGTAGCATGTTGACTGTCAGTCACAAAATCTGCAGCCATTTCAGTTGCTTCTCACTGCCAAGAACAAGCTCAGGGGTCTACAGAAGGCTAATGGAGTACCACAACACTGCCTAAAGCTTGATGTAGTGACACATTGGAATTCAACACTTTACATGCTTAAAAGGCTATTTGAGCAGTACAAAACAATCAATGACAATGCCATACAGATGAGTGATCATGAAGCACAGTCAGTCATGTCACTGAGTCCATCCCAGTGGATGTTGATGGATAGTGTTATCCAAATCCTTCATCTGTTTGAACATGTTACACAGGTTGTTACCTCTGAAAATGCATGCATGAGTCAGATAATACTACTACTGCATGTACTCCTCCAGGCACTGGTAAATACCACGGGGGGAAGCTTGCATTTGCAGCAGAATCTGTTGAAGTCCAGCTGGCTTACTAGATCATGCAGTTGTTTGATGATGATCCCAGGGTGATTCATTTTTTTTCTATTTTCCATATTGCTTTTTTCTGTTTTTCCATTTTCTCCCCGTTCACCCCCTCCACCTCACAGCTTAAATGTGCCGGTGTAGAGGCACGTGCACATCACGTCTCCATGCTCCTGTGTCTCCTGACCTCTGATGCTGCCATCTGGCCTCCACTAGGGGCAGCCAAGGAGTGGGACAACAATCCTCCCCTCCCCGTGAGAGGAGAGCAGTCCATCAGATGCTCAGTCCTCTCCCTCCCCCTGCTGACCCCTGGCAACCTAAGGTCACTCCCAACCCCAGGTTGCCAGCATGGCATGAGATGTGGCATCCCCAGGGTTATTCATATTAACACCTCTGAGGCATACAACCTGGCAACCCTGCTATATCCACAATACAAGCATTACATGACAGAACTTCTTGCAGGTGGAAGGCTGATCTGGATCACTATGTTGTGATCCTTCATAGTGAAACTGAAAAGTGGATTAAGGTAAAGCACACAAAGAAAAGGTCACAGTTGGTAACTGGAGATAAACCTGAAGGAGTAACATCCCCTCAGAAAGTATCCTCCTCATTCTTTTACTGTACTGTGTCTTCTCCTGCCCTCTCATCCTCATGTAGCAGTGGTACAAATTCTCTCTGGTCCATGCTGAAACAGGCTGGTGTGTCCACACGCCAGCCACCTGAGGTCAACACACAAGTGCAGTTGTCTACCACTCATATGGTACAGTCATACCTGGATGACCCACAGCAGCTGAGCATAAATGATGAGCTGTTGAAGTATTGACAAAGTAAATTGGAAATTTGGCCTGCGCTCACAGCACTGGGCATTGAATACCTAACATGCCCCTGTGCCAGTGTTAACTCAGAAAAGGGTATTTAGTGTTCCAGGTGCCATTATGACTGACCGGAGAAGCTGCTTGTCTGACAGGAATATTGAGTACCTCACATTCATAAAAATTAACTCACATTTCTTCCCACCACATTACAGGTTGTCATCAACTGAAAGATATCAAGATCCTAATGAAGAAGGTGATGTGGAGCAGGACTCATCAGTGGAACAGGAGAGTATGCCAGTGCCATCTGATGATGAAGACACAGCTGAGGGATTTAACTTCTCCTGAATAGGAGACAGAACTTGTGTTGCACTACTGTCACTCTCAGGTGTGCACCCAAATTGTTTGATGAGGTATCACAATACCTGTAATACCCATTTGTGTCTGCAGTTAGCAGAACAAAGACACATGTCACCAGGAGTCAGTGTGTGATAGAGACATCATGAACTGCTGTGTTACAAAAAAAAGTTAGTGAAAGATTTGAGTCCATCCAGATTTCAAATATTTTCACTGAGATTACCTACACTTGTGTTGTCAGAACACAGCAGTATTTGTATTTGTAAGTGTCCCAGTTGGCCACAGTTTAGGGCCCCCTCCCCAAAATAAAAGATGAGAAAAAACCAAAACCAATTATGCAGACATTGTTAGTTGTCCTTTACTATCTGTGCATCCATCTATGTGCAACTTTTTTTCCTGAAAAACACATCAGTATGTGTAAGTTTCCCAGCTGGCTGCTGTTTAGGTCCCCCTCCCTAACAGAAAAAAGGAAAAAACAAAACAAAAAAACAATTGTGTGGACAGTGTTATTTGTCCTATAATGTTTCTGCATCACTATTTCTGCAACTTGTTTCTTGAACAACACAACATTAATTGTAGTTGTCCCAGTTGGCTGCTGTTTAGGCCTTCCCCTCCCAAACAGAGAAAATACAAAAAAAAAGGAATTAGTGTGTACAGTTATGTGTCCAATATTGTTCATCTGTGCTGCAGCTACTGTTTTCTGTAAAAAAAAAAAAAAGCAGCATTTGCAATCCTGTTCATTCCCCACTTCCCCCACCCCATTTAGGCCCCCTCTACAAAATTAGAAAAAGAACACCCCCACATTAAATTGTGTTATCCATTGTTACTTGTCCCATACCCATCTGCTTTGCTACTGTTGCTTTTAAAAAAAGAACAGTATGTGGTATAAGTCCGCTCCTCAGTCATACAACATGTAGGCTGAGGCTCCGCGCCCCAAATGTAAGTAGTAGTAGTAGTGAATCATTTTTATTCAAAGAATACTGGAGACATTCTATTGAGCAAAGCTCATTTTCAATGAAGTTCCAGGCCCAATAAAGTGCAAAGTTCCACATTAAGTTAAACATAAACACACACACACACTAACATAATAAATAAGAACAAAGAAAAACATAACAAACCAAATAACATTTGTGATTAATAGATCAATCTTTAAAATACATTACACTGATTGCAAATATAAACAGTCTTTGTCCAAGCGGAACACCATTGAACAAATTTAGAAACATTAATTTTGACCCCTGGAGATCTTAAGTGTTAAGGTGAATCATTTCAGAGGGAAACTCCTCTGAATAGAACAGAAGATCTTCCAATATTTAAATTACAAATGGAGATACAAAACTGGACACCATGAGTCGACCTCAGGTCCTTTCCAAATTCCCGGAGCGTAAACAGCCTTACAACATAATCTGGGACCTTATGGTTCCAAACCCTAATCATAAAGTGCAATAAATGAATATTCCTTCTCACAAGTGGTCTATTCCAATGTAATTCATTAAATAAGAAACACCTGTGAGTTGTAAATGGGACCTCTAATATAAAATGAGACAGCTTATGAAAGAGTAGGCTCACTTTATTTAACAATACCCCAGAAGCCCCACCATAAAATATATCTCCATAATCAATTGCTGGGAGTAATAAAGTTGCAACTACATTCTGACAAACCTCCCTAGACATGAACCTTTTATATCTGTAAAGGACTCCTAGTTTCTTATTCATGCTTCCTATTAATGAATCTATATGTGGATCCCAACTTAAGTGGACATCAAGCCACATCCCCAAGTATTTATAATGATCAACATGTTTTATAACTAAACTACCAGATGTAACAATTTCAAATTTTAAATCACAGGTTCTATTATACTTATGCCTAAATAAAAGTACCTGTGTTTTATTTGCATTCAAAATCAAATGATACCTTCTAAAAAATTCAGGAGCCTCATTAAAAGCTTGTTGCAACTTTAACTCTATTATATCCTAAGAAACTCCTTCGACATACAATATGGTATCATCTGTGCATAGATGATACCAAATATCCAGAGATTGGGGCCTGAATTCATTCACATAAATATCGAAGAGCAGAGACCCCAAGATCGACCCTTGGGGAACGCCACTCCTCAATCCCAAAATCCCAGATTCAAAGAAGGCTACCTTCACATACTGGCTAAGTCCCATTAGATATGATGAAAACCATAGAATTGGAAGGTGGGATAAGCCAATCTCCCTGAGTCTGGACAGGAACACCTGATGGTTCAGGGTGCCAAAAGCCTTTGAAAGGTCAATAAAAAGGGCACCTATCATTAACCTCCTGTCCAGGCTCAGTTGGAGATTGCTTAACACCTTCATTAAAGCTGTTTGGGTGCTATGCAAAGACCAGAAACCTGACTGAAAAGGAAAACATTTATTATTATAATACAAAAAATCTTTAATTGACATGAAACAATTCTCTCAAATATTTTGGAGACCTGAGGTAACAACGAAATGGGCCTATGGGTCCCCAAGTCTGTCTTATTTCCTGATTCAAATGCAGGTGCAACCCAAGCAATCTTCTATTCCTCTGGGAATTCACTGGTCTTACAGGACAAGTTAAAAATATAAGCCGGTGGGGGAGCCAGACAAGGAGCAGCATACTTTAATAATATGGAAGGGACGCCATCATACTCTATAGCCTTAGAAGTATTTATTTTTAAGAGTTCCCTATTTACCTCTTCCAGAAAAATATGAGCAAACTCAAACACCTCCATTCCTTTAGAATCAAATTTACTATCGACTGAGTCCTGCTCTACACCAGTCTTATAATCCTGGCTATTCCTGTCAGCTAAATCCTGGGTACCCACCTTAATAAAAATACTCATTAAAGGCATTACCAGATTGGTCCCCAGAGGAAAAGATGATGCATCCACTGAGATCTTAGTTACAGAGGAACTTTTATGAGTCCCCATAAGATCAGAAATAACCTCCCAAAACTTCCTGGGATTCTGATTTTGATCATTATCAAGCTTAGACCGTATAAAATCTTGTTTTGCCAACCTCACCTTCCTAGTATATGAAATTTGGGCCTGCCTATAAAGGGCCTAATCATGGGCCTTCATAGATTTGTTTAGCCTTAACCCATTTCTTATCTCTATCTCTCTCTCCTCGCTTTGTGAAGTTCCTTTGAAAACCAGACATTCCCTTTATGTTTAATCCTCCTAGATTTCAATGGGACATGCTTATTGCATACTTGTAAAAATTCATGCAGAAAGTATTCCCAAGCACTAGAAGCAGTGGGGATCAATTCCAATTTAGACCAGTTAATATCTTCAACTTCTAACATGAATGAAACATAATCAAACTGTTTAAAACATCTCCAGGAAATCCAAGTTTCTGGTGTAGACTTACAAATCCTATCTCTAATAGTATAAACTACCTGATGGTCAGAAAAAGATTCTGAAAGAACTCCAGCCTTCTGATATAAAGGAGGAGAATTTGTAAATTTCAGGTCCAACATAATAGATTTTTGTGGGTCCCTATGATTAATTCTGGTGGGCTCGAAAATCAGTTGAGTCAGGCCCAAATCTATTTGCATTTCAATTAAATCATGATTTGGATCAATGGTTACCCAATTTACATTGAAATCCCCAGTAAGAAGTAACTCATGAGACAAGCTATAACTATGTAGGAATTCCCGAAGATCTTGAAATACCTTTACAGAAACTCTGGGGGGTCTATATACTCCCACTAGAAGAAAGGATTTCTTGTAAGGCACCTCTATTTCCATGGTCCATGGTCAAAATCTCCAGCACATTCTTAAAAGATGGACATTGCACCTCATGGATAATTAAATTACAATCAGCATATATAACAATTCCACCCCTAACTTATTCCTATCCCTCCTATATAACTGAAAGTTATCCAGATCAATTGAAGCATCCAACTCTCCCATCTAACCATGTAGAATCATAGAATCATAGAATTTGACGGCAGATAAGGACCGCTTGGCCCACCCAGTCTGCCCATTTCCCTACCTAATGGATAAGTTGCGGATCCTAGTTAACCAGCAGCCTACTTCTTCCTACCCCCACCCCCTAGAATGGCCTTATGACTGTCCCATGCATGCTTGAATTCCACCACTGTTTTGACTCCACAACCTCTCTGGAAGGCTGTTCCATGCATCTACAACCTCTCTGTGAAAAATACTTCCTTAAATTACCTCTGAGCCACCCCCTATCTTCAAATTGTGCCCTTGTTCTTGCACACCTCTTTTTGAAAGATGCTACCTCTTGGACTTTGTTGATTCCTTTGAGGTACGTGGAACGTTCTATCATGTCCCCTCTCCTCCTTTCTCAAGGCAATACATATTAAGCTCCTTTAGTCTCTCTTCATATGTCTTCCGGTGCAGACCCTGCACTATTTTAGCTGCCCTCCTCTGGACAGCTTCCATTCTGTCTATGTCTTTGCGGAGATTGGGTCTCCAGAACTGCACGCAGTACTCCAGATGGGGTCTGACCAGCTGTCTATACAGAGGGATAATAACTTCCTGTTTTCTACTGGTGATGCCTCTCCTATGCATCCTAGTATCCCCCAGCCCTCCTTGCTGCCCTCTCACATTGCTTGCCCACCTTTAGGTCATCTGATATGACTACCCCAGGTCCCTTTCCATTTTGTTGTTGTTAGTATCTCACCCCCCATTGTGTACTCTTCCCCTGGGTTTTTGTTTCCCAGGTGCATTACCTTGCACTTCTTAGCACTGAATCTAAGCTGCCATACATTTGACCATTCCTCTAACCTTGCCAAGTCCCTTCTCATCCTTTCCACCCCACCTTGTGCATCAACTCTGTTGCAGATCTTTGTGTCATCTGCAAAGAGATATACTTTTCCTTCCAGACCCTCTGCAATGTCACTTATAAAGACATTGATGAGGACCGGTCCTAATACTGAACCCTGCGGTACCCCACTAGTAGCCCCCCTTTCTTCTGAGTGGACTCCATTTACTATTACGCTCTGTGTCCTATTCTCCAGACAATTCTTTATCCAGGCTGTCATCTTGGGACCCACTCCCAGGCTGGCTAACTTGTATATTAATCTTTTGTGTGGGACTGTGTCAAATGCCTTGCTAAAGTCTAGGTAGGCCATGTCCACAGCCCCTTCCTGATCTACTACTTTGGTCACCCAGTCAAAGAAATCTATCAGATTCATCTGGCATGACCTTCCCGCTGTGAATCCATGCTGCCTAGGGTCCTGTGCCCCTCTGGCCTCTAGATACTTGACAATTCTTTCCTTCAGAAGTGATTCCATCATTTTCCCTATCACTGAGGTTAAACTAACAGGTCTGTAGTGTCCTGCTTCTGTCTTGCTCTGACTTTTGTGAAGGGGAATCACATCTGCCCTCCTCCAGTCCTCGGGTACCATCCCATCCTCCCATGATTTGTTAAAGAGGGTAGTCAGTGGTGTCACTAGTTCTACCCTTAGTTCTTTTAGAATTCTGGGATGAATCCCATCAGGCCCCATTGCTTTGTCCACCTTCAGTTTTAAGAATTCTTTCATAACCCTTTCTTCTGTAAATGGGCTGGTATCAACTTCTGTATCCAGAGTGTTTCTACTGTTTGTTTTAGGTACCTCCCCTCTTCATTTGTAAATACTGAGCAAAAATATTTGTTTAGTATCTCTGCCTTTTCACAGTCTCCCTCTGCCCACCCTCCTCCCTCCCTTTATTAAGCCTCACTATCCCCTCCTTGGTCTTCTTCGCTCCCTGATGTACCTATAAAAGGTTTTATCCCCTTCTTAACTGAGTTGGCTATCTTTTCCTCGGTTTGGGCCTTTGCTGTTCTGACTGCCTTCCCAGCTTCCTTTTGCTTTAACTGATACGGTTCTCTGTCCTGCTCTTTCTGTGATTCCTTGTACTTCCTGAATGTTTTCTTTTTCTCTTGACCCTTCACTGCCACTTCCTTTGAGAACCATAGTGGTTTCTTACATTGTTTTGTTTTGTTTACATCTCAGTTAACAGAAGAAGTTAAGGTTTAAATTTTTGTGCCCAGTCCCTTATATCATCAAACTTATTCCTAAGGATCCTCACATTTGAATGGGCAATAATCATGTATTCCAACCCTGATTTAAAATTGGATCTGGGAGGCACCCCAAGCTCAGGAAGTTCAGATGTTGGATTTAAGGGCCCTGGATTTGGATGCACATCACCACATACCAATAAGCAGAAGATAAAAATATCTCTTAAATACCTTCTCTATCCATGCTTCTACATTCTTAAATCTGTACATGATAAACATTTAGAGATCCTGATTCTTAACACAACAGAGATCTGGGAAATTACTCTAACAGGAAAAGCTTTTAAAAAAAGCATTAAAACATTCCTTAGATAACATTTCAGCACAAATTATGAACCGCAGACTAGACCAACATTTCTGTAGGTCAGATGTTAAACACAATTTAGAATCAAATGAGGCACCTTTATAAATACGTGCTGAACTGTATGAAACTACAGAACCATATAAAAACGTAATCAATAAGATAGTACCCACTGCCATTTTAGCCCCATCTTAGAATAAACTATATGGAGATTTATCTTCTTTGCATATAAGGCCAAAAAAGGCCTGGATATTTAAGTAATCCAATTTACAAGCATCAATTCGAACAGATGCAATACTCCGATCCCTTATTGCAACTGTCCAAATAAATCATATAAATCACAGTTAAAGTGGATAAAACTCTGCAATATCAGTTAAATACATATAAATCCAACAATTATCTTATTCATTCCCAATAAAAACAAATTTTTCAGAATTCTAGCCACAATTACCAAAAATCTTGCTCACTGTTATGAGCAGGACTCAGTCCCTCAGATGTATATAAAGGCAAATATATCAGTCTCAGCAACAGATGACCGTCAGGTAGGTCATCTCTTCACAATAAGGTACTGAATCCTCTCCCATGAGTTGCTCATATACTGTAGAGTAGCTCACAATTTAGCAGGTCTTAAATTCTGCAAACTAAAGTCAGCCCTTTCTTCTACTGAATGGCGCTTGCGCCACTCACGTTCATGCCACAGTGCTCACGCAGTGTGCCGTGCAAGTTTTTAGAGTGGAAACTGCCCCTCCTCTGCTGTGACATTCTGGTAACCTCTCTGTCCCTCTGTGGATGGAAGTTGGTCCGCAGTCACCCCCTGTAAACAGTTGATCTGATATTGTTTCACATACTTTATCTTTTCTCTTTCTTGCTGCCACCATGTTCTGTCAAAAACATTGCTTGCTGTGAACTCCATAGGACTTCCAGTGTCTTCCCCCTCCCCCCTCTAAAAGAAGCATCATTCACCTCCCAAAATGTCATAGTAGATAGAGATGATAAGCTGACCACAATGGCTTTGGTTTAGAGTAAAAGCAATGGCCTATGTAGTTATTGCCTGTTATAAGACTGATCAATCCACCATGGCAAACAATAACCACAGAGGCACCCACGAAATTGGGCACCTTCACCTCCCATCCTACATTTCACACCAACATTATTCTGCACTGAGTGTATGGACTGTGACTTGCATTGTCTGCATAAATCTGTAGTCATGATATTGTCTCACTCTGACTGACAAATGTACTGGCAAACAACAACCATAGAGGCATCAACATACAGAGTCTGTCAAGATCACTTCAAATATGTCAGAACAACAGTGTCAGTGACACTGGGGCAATGTGTGACACTCCAGGTGCAGCAGTTTTGACTGAAACAAACTCAATGCCATATTTATATGTACTCACAGTGTGGTTAACAGTATCAGTACCATAGATAAATGCTAGTTATACTTGTTACAAATTTGTAAACACTAGTTGGAAATTCAACTGAAATAAAACTTGTGTGGAATAACAATGTGGACACCGTGAAGCAAAAAAATTGCCCAGTGTGGCCTCACAAGATCTTATCTTAACAGGATACTGCATGACATGACTTGAGTAATGTGATGTGTATAATATAAAATGGGCAAGGAAATTATTGTGTCCTGATTGGCTGAGACTGGGTTCTAGCCATGACAGTAAGAGAGCACCACCAATGGTTAAAAACAAGTCCCTGCCAACCAGGGCAACTCACAGAATTCAGAAGCCACTTGCTTCCTAATTTCCATCACAAACATGGCTGTAACCTTTACTCATATATAAAAACTTCAACTAGGCCCTAAAAATTAAAGTTCATTAAATTAAATAAAGTAAATAATTTAATGTTATGTTCACTCAAGAGCTCCTCCTTACACACATACACAAATTTAAAAAAATCAAATACTATTCAGAGTTTCGATTGCTGGTGCTTCTTTGATGACCATATAAAAATTCCCCTCCTATCCCTACCAGTTTACTAGAAAACTACCTGCTCCTTACCTGGCAACAGAAAAAAAATAAGATTCTGGCTCCACTTGAGGCATGTGTGATTGTGTATGTGTGTGTGTCTTTGGGTATGCCAGTGGAACTCTGAAGAATTTTGAACTCATGTATTGCATGTTACCATTCCATGTGCGTGTGTGTGTGTGTGGGGGATTCTACTACAGGAATAATGCAGAGCTTTCAGCTCATTCTTCTATTCCATGGTAAATAATCACAGAATATATTGAATGTGAAGAAAGACAGATGACTGACTGATCAAAAACATCTGTGGAGGGACTATTTTACTTTATTTAGCAACATTTTATTAAATTTTTTGTGGCTTTGAAAACTTTTAGAGTGTTTATTTTTTAAAAGTTGCCTATGTGCCCTTTTATAACTGTGGGTGTAGCCCAGCAGACATTTTGCATTCACAAAAGTGCTGATGTAATTTTTGCTACCAAACAACATGATAGAGTATTAAAAATAGATTCACCCACTGAAGCTTCATTACTACGTTGCCTGCGTGTGTACAGGAATCTGTAGAGCACTATTTTTCCTCTGGCCTGAGGAGTTAATTGAGCCTACAGAAAGTTAACTCATCATCTTCTGGCAGTCATTCTGTGTCAAATTGCCAATGGATAGTACAGACATCATAGAAAGCTATTAGAAGTAGAATGGGTTAAACACTTCCTGGAGCTTTCTACATTACAAATAAGCTTTGCTGTGCCCTCAGCCACAATGAACACCTCATTAAGCCATTTGACACCACCATCCTAAGAGCAGTTATTCTGCTACTTTACAGGTCATTCCATAGTAAAGAGTCCCAGTGATACCTGTTTCCAAATAATACACCAACTTCATTTTCTCAGACAGGCAGCTCTGGGCTACTGTTTATATTCTACTGAATGTTCTTAACCTGCAGTTTGTGGCTATTGATGTTTACAACTGAATGATAGTAACCACATTTGTTTCATTCGCAAATAGGTAGGCATGTGTGCATCTAAGTTTTGTTTGACTTAGGTTACACGTAGAATCTGATCAGTTCATAACATGCTATATTGTGATTAAATTAACTGACAAATGGGGGCTTTGGTTTCTTTTACAAATTCATTTTTCCTGATCGTGGATATACAAAAACAAAACTTTCTCAACAAAATGTTTCAAAATAAGGAGTTTAGCAGTAATTTAGTTGAAGTGGTGTAAAGAGCTGCTCCTTGGAAAATTATCTGGTTTGGGGATGAGCTACCACAAGAAGAATGGGACTTCATGGATGGGGGAGCTCATGGCAGCAGAAGAGGCATGATGGCATTAAAAGCTTAATGGTGTGGATGTAGAGGCACCAATATTTGAGCATGACTTTGGTAGAGGACTAAGTGTGACTTAGGAATGGGGGATCATCAGGAATTGAGTGAGTCTTGGTATTTTTATCATAATGGTTTTCTGAAACTTCAGCCTTCAATGGGTTAGACTCTGCATCCAACTATACCATTTGTCACTAAGCCACATGCAGTGGGGTATGGGTAAAAATCAGATCAGCAGACCTGGACCACAACTGGACTTGAACAGCTTGTACAAATATTGCTGATCCACTCACTCTAGATGATCTGGTCTGGCTTTTACCTATCTGGTCTGGTCCTGATGGTTACATTTTCAGCCATGCTAAGGAACGGTTGAAAAACAGACTTCCAGGAGTGGACCAGATACATTAAAGTCAGACTGAACAGTGCAGCTGGAGTGACTGGACCAGCAGTATATTTACAAATTGCACCCAGTATGACCAGTTTGGATTTTTACAGAACTGCTGTGGTTCAGGTCTGTCAGTCCAGTTTTTAATCAATCAGTCAATCTTTATTTTATACTGAAAGGTATGTGAGCAAAAATGCCCATTTACACAAATGTCCAGTTAAGCATAAAAAGAGAACAGAACAGAACACTAGGTCAAATAAATTACATAGTAAAATATAGCATAAACAGGTCTAACATAAACAGGTCTAATATAGAGATCTTGAGGGATATACAGAAGAAAGCAGAAGCAAATAAATAACAGTGACAAATTTACAGCATGGGATATAGTTGGAGATACAATTCAGGAACATGAACAGTTGGGTAATGTGTTGAAAAGAAGATGTGCAAGTCCAGCGGCACCCAGATCCTGCATGCGGATGAACATTCCCACTACATGATCTGCCTAGGCCCCAAACACCGGGTCAAGGACTGTGCACCCTGCCAATGTTCAAGCAGGTCACATGGATTAGGCACCTGAAAAAGCTCAAAGCCCATTTGCTGAAGAAGTGCCTAACTTTGATGGAAAAGGAGCTGCAGAATCTGCGGGGAAAAATCTTCTCCAATACCAGAACCCAGAAAGAAGAAAAAGGACAAGGAGAGGCACTGAGACTGGGATAGGTCTCCATCCACGTGGTGGTGACTATCGGGTACCACTGGCACCATAGGCACCTCCACTTTGTTAAGCAACCCTTCTGCTGGGTCTTCTACTGCTCCAGTGGATTAGACCAAGGCCTCGCCTGCTTTAGTCATGGTGCAGTCGGGGCTCTTCTTGGACAACGTAACCCATTTTGTGCTCCTTAGACCCATATCTTCTTCAGGGTCTATTGCCAGCAGCCAATAACTCACTCCCCGGCCCCACTGTGGAGCACACAGTCACAGCCATAAAGCTGGACTCCATCTCCACTGTTGTCTGCATGGCCCACGCCAGTAAGTCAGATGTTAGCTCTTCTGGAGTCTGCATGGCCATGTTTGATAAGTCACTCCCCAGTTCCTCAGGGGACTGCATGGCTGAGGCTCTCCCATTGGGGTTGCAAGATTCTCCTGACATTGAGTTGAGCCATCTGCCAGATACGCAATAGTCTTTAGAGGGTTCCTCTCCCCCACTGACCCAGCCAGACCCTCTGGGCTTGCCTGAAGATCAAGAACTGGAGGTGGGCACTAATCTAGAGGTTCCCCCTCCTTTGTTGGGTCACTATCTTCCTGGTTCACCCACTGGGCCTATTGTTAATCCCTTCAGAGACCCTCCATCAGGACCTCCTCAACCCAAGCCCCCTTGGACATCCAGGTTCCATGATCTTGGACTCCAGCTCCTCAGATGACGGCGGGTCTTCTGTCAGGTTCTACTCACACCTTGACACCAAGTGACCCTTTTCCAGGTGACCCTTCACCAGGTCAGGGTATTTCTGGCACTCCAGACATATCTAAAATGCTGGATTACCTTCCGTCAGGCCTGACATTCCTGTGCCTGATCCAGTGCCAGCCCCTTTGAATGTCCCTACAGATCCAATGCTTGGTCCTTCTGGACCTCCTACCAGGCCTTTGGTCCCACTTTCTGCAGGTCCTTCAGCTCCACCTCCAGCTGGACCTATAGGGAATGTTCTAGGCTATCTGCTCCCACAATACCCAATGTACCCTTTGCTGGAGTATCCAACACCTAGTCATCAACCCCATTATGTACCATGGTACCAGACACTGGGCTATGTCTAATCAAGGGTATACTCCTTATGGCTTTCCCTACTCCTATCAGGCTCATGGATACCCTCAATATCAAACACTGGCTATCCATTATACCAGTCTCCTTCTCCACTACCTCCTCCTGCTCCTCAGCCTCAGCCTCTGTCTCCACAGCAGCCTCAGGCTGATATCCAGGCAGTGTTTCAGACCCTGATCCATGAGTCCAGGATTCAACTAGCCTCAGATCTTGACCATCAGAAACCAGTGGCAGCCTCTACTCCTGCCTCCTTTCTGACCCCTAGATCAGCCTGTCCTGTGGATTCCCACCTTTCCAGAGAATGATTCTCTAGACACCAGGTCAGGGATAAAACCCAGAAAACTCTTCTAAAAAGGGTTTAGACCCCCAGCAGGCACTCTTTGGACTCTGAATCTGACTCATCCTCCAGCTCTGGTATGCATACACCTATAGAGCATCAGCCTAAAGAGTCCCTGAAGTCCCCTCTGAATAACCCTTCCTTTGCAGAACTCCTCATGACTATACAAAATGCCTGTAGATGGGCTATCCAGGAACAGGATCCAAAGTGGGAAAGTCTTGTGGAGCATCTAGATATGACTGACACAGCTCCTATTCCCATACTGCCTTGGACAGGGCCCCATGAAGACCTGGTGTCCGCTATCTGGCAACAGCCTTTCTCCATTCTGGCTGTTTCTAAAAAGGCAGACAGGATGTACCACATCCCCCTAGATGGGATCACACATCTTACTGGCCATACTAATGCAGACTCAGTTGTTATCATGGCTGCCTATGAGCAGTCCTTTAAACCTAAACATTTGAGCATGTCTCGTGATAAGAAGTCTAAGCAGCGGGACAATTCTGGTCACAAGATCCATTCCTCCTCCACTTGTGCCCTCAGATCCCTTAATTATGTGACTCATATGATATCCTACCAAAAATCTTCCCTGGCCTCACTTGAGTCCAAGCTGGAAGTTATTCAGGACCAGGAGCTTAAGGCCGAGATTGCCAAGACAGTGAGAATGGCTAAAATCTCCTGTCATCATGCCCTCCGGGTTGCTTATGACACAGTAGACTCATTTACTCACACTACAGCAGCTGCTGTCTGCATTAGGCAACATTTGTGGCTCAGGATTGCTGGTCTGGCACAAGACATCCAGATCCTCATCCTGGATGCCCCTTTCAGGGGATCCATTTTATTTGGAGGTGACGCCAAGGATATTAACACTGAATTGCAGGACCATGGTAGATACATCCATGGTATCTGCTTCATGTAGTGAGGGGGTTAAAAAGGCAAACAGCCTTTTCATTGGCAACAGAGATGCCAGACCAAAGAGGCCCCTGCCAAACACCAGGCTGAATGATGATATCCAACATCAGGAACACCTACTCCCCCTGCCAAGTCCCAGAAGTCCCCAGGAGGAGCTGCCAGCTCCCTTCACTCAGCCTCCTGACTCATGGGAGACCCCCACCTCCTACAGATCCTCTAGGGGAACCAGTGGGGGGGTATTTTCCTTCCAGCTTCCGGGGCTGCAGGACATAACCACAGACTCTTGGGTCTTTCAGTTAACAGCAAGAGGTCACACCATAGAGTTCCTAGACAGGCCTCCGGACAATCCTCCAGGCCTCTCCCATTATCCTTCAAGGCACCTGCCTCTGATAGGGGATGAGATCTAGGCTCTTCTGCAAAAGTCAGCCATAAAACCTGTGGCTCTGGTACAGCTAGGAAGAGGGAACAACTTCCATTTCTTCCTAGTGCCCAAAAAGACGTGTGACCTAAGACCCATCTTGTACCTCTGCATGCTCAACTTGTATATTGAGTACAAGAGGTTCTGCATGCTCACCATCCAGGGACTTCTACCCCTGCTCCACAAGGGTCATTGGCTTTGTGCACTGGACATGCAGGATGCTTACTTGCACACCCCTGTCTTCCAGGCCCACCGTCGTTTTCTTCAGTTTGCCTTCCGGGGAAACAGTACCAGTTCAAGGCTCTCCCTTTTGACCTATCCTCAGCACCTCAGGTTTGTGTCAAGTGCCTAGCAGTGGTGGCTGTGGCCTTATGCCACAGAGGTATCCAATTATGCCTGTGTCTGGATGACTGACTTCTGTCAGCCCCATCACAGAGCAGTCTGAGAGAGAGTCACTCTCCTTCACCCTGGACCTCTTTTCCATACTTGGAATAACAGTCAACTATCCCAAGTCCCACCTCTCTCTCCTCCCAGCACCTACAATTCATTTGAGGTAGTGCTGGATATGGTCCTGGGCAGGGCCTTCCTCCCATCGGACGGAGCAAAGACCCTGCAGGAACAGGCCAGATCAGTGGCTAACTCATGCTGGACCACAGCCCGACTGATCCTCTGTCTTCTTGGTCTGATGGCAGCTGTGATCCATGCAGTTCCTTTAGCCAGACTGCATATGATGGTGACCCAGTGGACTCTTCATGTCTAATAGGATCAGTGGCTGGACAACCTGGACCACAGGGTCCTAGTGTTCGGGTACATGAAGAAGGATCTTCTTTGGTGGCAGGAGTTGTCCAATCTCTCCACGGGGGGTTTATTTTCAACCTCCTGCTCCTACCATGACCCTTACAATGGATGCTTTGTGTCAAAGCTGGGGAGCCCACCTAGGATGCCATCAGACCCAGGGAACATAGTCTCAGCTGGAAACATCTCTACACATCAGTGTGTTAGAAATGAGGGCAGTGCTATATGCCTTCCAGGGCTTTCTGCCTCTTCTATGTCCGGGGACACTCCTGGTTTAGACCGAAAATATGTCTATGGTCTAGTACCTGAACAAACAGGGAGGCACTCGCTCGTACCCTCTGTGCCAGGAGGCAATGCAAGTATGGTACTGGGCAGTCTAGCATAACCTCTACCTAACTGCCATCCATGTGCCTGGCATAAGCAACATCCTGGCAGACAGTCTTAGCCACACCACTGTCAGGGCTCACAAATGGGAGCTAAATCAAGAGGTTTTCAAAAGTTTATTTGACCTGTGGGGTCAGCTGGTGAGAGACCTCTTCATTTCCCCATCCACTGCAAAAGTACCCAATTTTTGCTTGCTCCTTCCCAGGCATGGTGTTTTCTGGTGAGACGCACTGCCTCTTTGCTGGACAGAGAGGTTCTTGTATGCCTTTCCTCCCTTCCCACTGCTTCAGAGGGGTCTTCAGAAGCTACAGGCGGAAATGGCTCACATGATTCTCAGAGCTCCTCTTTGGCCTCGTCAGACTTGGTCCCCTCTTCTTCAACAGCTATTGATGGAACCTCCTAGCATCTCTGCCTCTCTGTCATGATCTTCTGACTCAGAAGCAGGGCTGACTGGTACATACAGGCCTCAGATCCCTCTGCCTGCATGTGTGGCGCATGTGAACTTATGTGGAATAACTTGCATTATTATTATTTCTTTACAAAAATTGTCAACTGTTCAGATGCATTTGTAAAAAGTTAATTATAATAATGAGATTTTTTGAAATGTTATTTGACTTACCATGCTTGTCTACCCACTTACTCAGTCTCCTACTTGTTGCTGTCCTTGTACTAACTAATTCATGTGGCTTCATATCAAGGGGTGGTTGATTTTCATATTGTGTGTGCCTGGGGTGGAGCAGCAATAAAAGATAAACTATGCAATACCCTCAATAACACACCTACCCCAGTTTACTTTTACCTAACGCTCATTTTTAGGCCTTGTACAGTAAGATCTTCCTTCAAGAGAACAACTTGTAATGAAATGTGTAAGATTTACATTTACATTTGGTATATGCACTTTTATAGTATACTAATTATGTATGTGTGTACTGTATAGCAATCTCTAAAAAAATCAATTAAACTTCCTAAACATGTCTCAATGTTGTGTTTAGTTTTCTCAGCAGTGTTTGCAATTAAGGTACGGTGCCTTCATGTATATGATGGCCCTGTCCTGTTGACTTGATTGTTATAACAGTGCACAGAATAAAATGTGAAACATATAGGTAACTGTAATACAGATGGTGGCATTATTTTTATATCTGCCATTTCTCAATGTACCATACTTGGAATCAGTTAATGTATGCAACGACAATTCATGTTTATGTTTAGCCCATGAAACATACTTATCTAGTTAATGCATTTATAGCCATAGTGGTTCTGCCAGAACTTGTTATGTAAGCAATAGAGCACTCTGGGGATGTTGCTGGTACTAGGTTTACCCCACAGTCAAGGAGCTGAAGGTACTCAGCTTGGCCTCATGCCTCAGTATGCCCCGACCATGGGGTAAGCCTAGTGTCTCCAATGCCCCATTGTGCCTTATTGTTTAAGTACTCATTCATGCACGAGTGACAGATGACATGCTATTCATACTGCTCTACTATAGCCTATGGGTTTGAATAAACTGCAGCACCATACCACAGAGGTGATTTACTGCTACTGTACTCTGACTGTGATGATATCCTCTGATCACATCTCTTTCCACCGTCACACAGGTAAGTAGAAATAATTTGTGTTTGAGTCTACTGATGAATCATCTTGACATGTCTTAATAGTATGATGACACCATGCAATACTTATTAGGTTATTGGTAAGCTATCCATTCCCCAGATCACTAGTATCTCTCCTCTGATGGTGCTAAAGTGCTTGGTCAGCTACTTTCCTGCCTCCTCCATTCCCTTTCTGACATGCTCCTGTCCTCCCTCCGCATCTCCCCCTTCCCTTCCTCTCGACTCCCTGGCTGCCTTGGGAGGACAATAGCAAATGTGAATGTGACTTCCTGCTTCCTCCTGTCCCTTTCTCCCACTTGGACATGAGCTGCAGCTTAGTGTATCTTTCCCTGTTACAGATTTTTCCATAAGTACATAAATGTACATGTGGACATCATACATTACTCAGTTCATTATGATGACAGCCTGTCATTCATTATTCTGCTCAATGAGCCTGGCACCCCATTGGTGCTGCTATGTATGATCGGTCAGTACTGGTCAGTTTACTGTAGATCTGCGTTCAGGAAATCACTGTGTTCATTTGCTGGACAGCTGTCCTTTGCATGTTCACATGGCATTATGATTATCCCTATATGGTTCATCATCAAGTGGCCCTTTGGAGGGTGTATGGCTCAAGGTACATTTTAACACTGTTTACAGCCACCTTATCTGTGTTGCTGCACTTGCTTCTAGACATGAGGACTTGCCTGACAGGGTCATATAACTGATAAGTGTCAACTGTTTCTAAAACAATTGTTTGTAAATTGTTATGCTCCTTTTTCCAGGTCTGTGCCTTGGATTCTGTATTCTGTTGCTACCATGATTATATCACCCTCCTCTGTGCATGGACTATTGTATGGACATCTCAAGAAGGTATGTAAAAGATCTCTTCGCATTAACTGTTTTTTTTTGATAGGTGATTGTGGTGCACTGCCCAAGCTCATTATTACAGCTGCAACTGGCAGGGGTACTGGCTGGCTGAGCTATCATACTCTGGAAGTGAAGGTGGTGTTAACTTCATTAGCACCTTTTTGGGGCTATTGCAGTAACAGTTTAAGACATGGATGTGAGTTGTCAAGCAGTATTACTTCACTGAAGGTGTTGTTGGATGGAAGTAACACAGTCCTTCAGCATAGGTAATGTTGCCACCTGTCTAGTTTTAGACAGGATAACTCCAGTTGTTAGGGTCCTTATTGGGATATCCCTTCATCAGATTTAGAGTCACTTAAGTGTAGTCTGGTTTTTAGCTGATGTTCAGGGAGGGATCATGATGCTCACAAAGGACTGTAATAAATTAAGTCATGTTTTGGATGCATGCTCAGGTTGCCATTAAGGTCTTCTGATTTCATGTGTCCCTGTGTGTTTGTGGAACTCACTGTATGATTTTCTTGTTTTCAGGTCTGTCTGTCTGTCTGTGTAATGCTTTAAGGATGCTGTTGCTGCCTATTGCTGCTGCTGAGATCCCCATGTAGTCCACCAGTCCTGTGGCTTCATGATGTGTCCATCACAAGTGCCTAGGTAAGTACCAAAGTTTGTTATACTTTGCACTTTTTTGTTTTCAGACAGGTTATTATATGGGAATGGGATAGGTGTACATTCAGACTGACATCAAGACAGGAAGTGCGTGGGGGTGGGTGAGGGGTGGCTGCCACAGGTACAGACCAGTTGTGGTGGCAGATTAGGTAGCAAGAGGGTGTTCAGACTTGGTGGGCCAGCCTCTCAGGCAGTCTGCCTCTGCTAACCAATACCATGTTTCCCTTGTGTTTCTGCAACTCTCTGCATGATTTTCTTTTCAGGTCTGTCTGTGTAATGCTGTAAGGACGTTGTAGCTGCCTGTTGCTGCTGCTGAGATTCCCATGTAGTCTGCCAGCCCTGTGGCTCATGGTGTGTCCATCACAAGTGCCCAGGTAAGTTCTATTATTTGTTACATGGCACTTGTTTTTCTTGACAGGTCATTTGATGGGATTGGGATAGGTGTTTATTCAGGCCAACTGCAAGGCAGGTGAGGGGGGAGTGGCGGTGGTGACTGCCGCAAGTACAGAAAAGTTGTAGTGGCAGATTAGATACTGAGAAGATGTTCACACTTGGTGGGCCAGCCTCACAGGCCATCTGCCTCTGCTAATCAATGCCATGTTGCCTTTGTGTTTGTCCTGCATCAATGTTATTGAAATTGCCCTGGGCCATTTCCCTGCCACACTGCCTGTGGGTTTACCCAGGCAACTTCTCTGTCTCCCCAAGTTACCTACTATCCTTCCTCCCCCCAAGGGTATGGCTGGCCTTATACTTGTATACCCTGTGCTTCTGCTTGCATAATACTGTTACTCTACTATAGTGATTATTGTGATGCCTGTAGTTCATGTATGTTACCATTTACTCTGCCTGAGGTGCTTGCACCCTGAGGGTCTGGTTGGCCCTAGACTTATTTACCCTATTGCCTTTGCTTGTATAATGCAGTTACTTTACCACATTGTTTTTGTGATACTTGTGGTTCTTGTATGTTAACCTTTTACTCTGCTTATATGCTTGATTGTACCTTGTAACCTCCCGGGTCACACCTGAAAATAGGCACTTGGCTGTCTAGTTTGCTTACCTGGTAAACAAAAGCAAATAAATAAACTCTCTGTATGATTTTCTTTCCAGGTCTGTCTATGTCCAGCTCAACAGATGCTGCTGCTGCTACAGCTGTCCTGATGTAGTCTGCCAGGCCTGTGGCTTTAAGGTGTGTGTCCACCGCAAGTGCCAAGGTAAGTAATATGTGCAATCATAGTGTATTATTTACCTTCTTCAAGCACTGGTTTCATTAGCTCAGTTATAGCACAACATATGGTACAGTGACCTCTGCTCTGGGGTGAGCTAGTGTAGGTGGGTTCAGAGAGATTATACACAGTCTGAGGTAAAATAACAGTGCAGTTTCTTTAAGGTAGCTTTGTCTTCAACTGGGTGGGTTGCAGCTCCTTCAGCAGAGAAAAAAAAATCTGTCTCCTGTCCAGAGTTCCATCTAGTCAAAGTAAATACTCACTGCCTCTGGTTACCAGCTACTGTGGTTGCCAGCCTCCAGGTGGTATCATATTATGCACTTACAAACCCCACATTCCTTTCCAAAAGCCTCTGTCTGTAGCTTGCACTCATCATTTGCAGCACAGCTTCCAGTTCTCCCCAGGCCTCTTTTTCTGTAGGTGGATTTTATACACTGCCCCTAATTAACATTGACTGCAGATGTGTTTGCTTACCTCCCCACCTGGATGCTTCCAGAGCTTTCTGTATTTAATCCTTACAGGATTTCTACAAAGGGAGCAGGACTTTAACCATACTTCTACTGACATGAATTACATATAGCTTAAATGAGGGGTAAGGGTGGTATACTGGAATTTATAGTTTGTTGAGGATTTTATCTTACTGAACAAGGCAAAAATGATTACATTAATAATGTCAATATGAATCTCTGGACCTAGTCAGAACAAAAGTTCCATGACTTACAGTTTAATACCAAAATCAGGAGATACATCATCAAATATGAAGGGTGCTGTTTAACCTACAAATTTAAACAAATATAGACCTCAGGTCCCTGACATCCAAAATAAACACTCTGTAACCACATGTCAATGATTCTGGTCCCGCAATAGCCAAAACGTAACTCAGTGATGAACCATAACAAGAAAAATACAATATGAGCAATAATACTGAAATAAAAAAACATAACAACTAGACATAGAATATATGTAATAGAGTGCTGGGTAAAAGGAGCAAGCTGCATTCAGAATTGTACTCTAAAGAGAAAAAGATACCTGCCAGACAAATCCATGCAGAGGTGAGGTAGGGGACTGGGTAATACCCATTCTCATAATGCAATATGATCCTACGAAATCAGGATCATGCAAGGCAATGCCCTTCACTCTACTCATAAAACTGGTCAGGAATAAAAAAATAAATATGGATCCCAAACTGCCTCATATAATGACCACTGTTCTGCAGCCAAAATTGGAAGGTGTTCCAGGCATGCAAATTTATGCATACTATCCTCCCATTCATCTATGGTAGGAATTGCCTCTGATCTCCATTTTCTGTACACCAGCCATTTAGCCTCCATTTTATCTGCCATAAACCATAGATGAAGGGGCTTAGATTGAATTGGGAGCTTATTAGTATTGCCCAGGACCATGAGAAAAGTGTCCAGAGGAACCTGGCAGTGCATTACTTCCGACATTCTATTCTGCAGCTGAGGCCACCAATCCACAAATTTAGAACAGCCTCAAAGTATATGCATCAAAGTATCCCCGAATCAGTGGCAACACCACTAGTCCAGAGTATCTACCAGGTTCATATTTTTTAGTTGATCAGGCATCCTATACAAAAAATACATCATTTTTAGTTGTATAAGTCTTCCACCTACCGCCCAGCAGCACCCATAGACGTTAGACCAGCAACAGTCCAAATTTTCTTCCCTAGTTTGGTGCCCAAGTTGACTTTCTCACCTACTTTTCAGTTTATCTTTTGAGAGAGTATACTCCTGCAAGAGCCCTTTATAGATCTGCCCAATTTGGGGGGTTTTGGTAGAAAATCTCCCCCTACCTGCCACTCCAAGAATATCATCCCAGATACTCCTCACTGGTAATTGCAGCAGAGCTCCCATGTAGGAGGATATAAGGTGGCAGATCTACAAATATCCCCACATATGAGACTGTGGTAATGAAGCCTTACCTTTCAGAGTTGCAACATCTTTAAATAGCCTGGTAGCACTAATAACGGCTAAGTCATAATGGTGACTCAAGAAAGGCGAAGACAAAATGGTGAGCACAATTAGGATGACTGTGGAATAATGGCGAATGGGAATTAAGGGCAACTCCATAGGAATGGCGACTGTGATCATAAAGGTGTGACTCGGAGTAGATTATTTATAAATGGGGGGTGAGGGGGCAGAGACCTCCACTTTTAACTAGATGAAATGTGTGACAGGGGCTATTAAGGTGTGGTGCAACATGCTAGTGTGCAAGATGAGGAGAATGCCTAAAGGTCTAAAGTGCCCTTGATCTGCCTGTTGTGGTACGGTAATGTGTAATGTAGTTGCTGTTAAATATATTCACTATTTATTATGGTTGCCATTATTGTATATGCTGTTATGTATTCACTGGTTTAATGTTCACTGTTATAGAGTCGCCATTATGACATGGAACCAATAGGCCAGAGTCTAAGTGGAATAGGTCTGCCATGTGGGAAATACCACCAGAAGCTCAATCACGCCAGTAGATAGGTTTGCCCACTACAGATAGCATAGGATTATGTCATAGCAGCCAACAATGCAATGCTATCTGCCCGGGGGAATGAACAATTTTGTTTATCTCCCTCCAGATACCAAGGATGTACCTATGAATGGTATGGCTGCTTTTAACTTTAGAAGTAGCCCAAAACACTGTTTCTGGTGCCACACCTTAAACTAGATACTCCTCTATGCCAATCCATCTGGCTGTCCCCAGCATTTATCAGTATGAAGCCAAATCCATATCTGTCACAGTCACATTGCCAGATACTAGTACTTAAACCATGTAGTAGAAAACACTCCTTTGAACCTGGGGGCTATCATTCTCAACAAGGATAATCTGGGTTTATCTCCATCCCAAAAGAACCCCCTGACCAATTTGTCCAGTGACTTCCAAGTAAAATCAGGTATGTGAAATGGCAGAGAATGAAATAAATAAAGGACTTTGAAGAGTACCATCACCTGTAAAGACTGGGATTTCCCCAATAGCGAGAGGCGAAGATGTTTTCATCTGTCAAAATCCTTTTGCAGAGATGACAGTAGTGCAGAAAACTTCAAGGTGACCCAGTCCTTCCACTAAGGGGAAATGAGAATACTCAGATATTGTACAGAGGGAGATGCCCTAGACAACCCCGTACCTCGAAGAGAAAGTGAATGGCATTTCAGGTTGACAGCAACCACCTCAGACTTATTCCAGTTATTATGTAAACCAAATATCTCCACAAACTAATCTAAGAGGCCAATTAAAGCAGGTAACAATTGTTCAGGATTCTTTAAAGTAATTAAAATATCATCCCCAAAAAGCATAGGTTTGTATACCTTGAATACCAGCATGATCCCTTGAATAAGCTGCAATTTCCAGAGCTTTTGAGCCAATGGCTTTATAACAAGCATAAATAGAGCAGGAGGCAGGAGAAAACCCTGTTGTGTGCCTCTACCTAACGGGAAGCTAAGCAAGAGATGCCCATTCGTAAGGAAAGAAGCCTGTGGGGTGGAGTATATGGTCAGTATCCACTTAATAAAAGTATCCCCAAGGGCAAAAGCCTGCAAGGTGGCAAACAAATTGGACCATTTGATGGAGTTGAATGTTTTTTCAGTATCAGGTGCTACAACTGACATAGGGTTTGGTAAGGGTTCTGTAGCCCACATCAGGTTGACCAGTCTCTTGATATTGTCCGTCCCATCTTTTCTTGCCACAAACCCAACCTGGTCTGGGTGGAATAATAGTGGCAACACTGTGTTCACTTTAAGAGCTAAAACTTTAGTCAAGATCTTATAGTCCATGTTTAAGGGAGAAATGGGTCGATGACTGGAACACTGATAGGGATCGTTCCCCTTTTTAGGTAAGACTGAAATAATTGCCTCCACCATATTATCTGGTAAGGATGTAGCTAACCATGCCTCCTGGTATGTGGACACAAGCAGCGGACTAAGAAGATCATTAAGAAGTTTGTATATCTCAATCAGTGGGCAATCGGGACCCGGCACTTTGCCAGTGGGGATCAGACCTACAGTTTTGTATTTCTTGTGAAATGATTGGCCTCTCCAAGCCGGGCAGATGTTCCTCTGAAGGCCGGGGAAGATTAAGAGACTGTAAGAAATTGGTGATGAGAGCATCAGGCTGAGCAGCCCATGGCAACCTAGAGGTATACAGCCCCTTGTAGTACTCACTAAAGGCTGTATTAACATCCATCAGAACCCTCAGGGTAACTTGCCCCTTCCTGATTCCTGGGATTTTTGTTTCCACTGCCATTTTCTTTTAGCGATAGGCCAACAGATGGCCTGTCACCCCCCTATGAAAAAGCATGTTTAATCTTGTAAAGGGAAAACTTAGCCTGTTGAGAATTCAATCTATTAATTTTATACTGAAGGCTCCACATATCCTGAAGTAGGGGAGGTGAAAAGTCCACTTCTTTATGTCTCTTTTGTAACTCTGTCAGGTGTTTATCCAGGGACTGCAATTCTTGAAGTTTGCCCTTTTTGTTTGCCAAAGCATGAGCTATAATGTGGCCCTGGAGAAAGGCCTTCGAGCCCTCCCAAACCCATTTATCCACCACCTCCCCTTTTAAATTATGTTCCAAGTATGTCTTTACCTCCTGATGGAGCCATAATCTGAATCTTTCTTCATTACAAAAGCTTACATTACAGTGCCATCACTTAGATTCAGCTGAGGGAGTATTGGGATGAAAGGAGAAAGAGACTGGGGAATGGTTTGATATCAAAATAGATTCAATGACCAAATTAACTGCCCCTTGGGCCACAAACCCAGAAGCCAATATCATATTTATCCTGTTATAGCTATCATGTACAGCAGAACAGTAAGTATAATCCTGACCAGCTGGGTATTCCAATTTCCAGACATCCTGAAGGCTGTGGTTGATAAACAGGGAGCTGAAAGCTCCATTGCCTGCAGAGGCTAATTTAACAGGGGATCCACTATTATCACAAAGTGCATCATATACCTGATTCATATCACCCCCAAGCAATGCCGCAGGGGTTCCCATATCCACTAGCACTTGGGAGGGGGCATGTTAAAAATGGGGATCATCCATATTAAGAGCATGTACTGCCGCTGTACAAAGGGTATGCCATCTAATCTACCCTTAACTATAATCCACTACCCTTCCTTGTCCTTTTTAATCTGCTAAGAAACCTAGTTAACACCACGGTGACATAAAATAACCACCCTTCACTTTTTGGAGGAATAATAGGATTCAAATATTTATTTTATTTGTATTTATTTAAAACTTTGTTAACTGGGTAATAAAAGCACTGGGCCACAGGGCCCTTTTACAGGCTTGATCCTTGTCCCCCCAAAGTTTGCCCTATTTCTCTGCTTCCTTTTGAAGGTAGGTCGCCTGCAAACAAACAAACAAAAAATTATTTGCCCCCACCCCCAAGATATCTAAGGTGCATAAGAACCTGATCATGCTTGATCGGGCTACCCTTACAAAAATAATTATATGAAATGTTTTCATGCTGCACACATAAAACTACCCATGTCATATGTGTGCTGAAAGCATCATTTTAATGTTAAATTGGAACTGATTGCAAGCATGTGGAATGAGTCCAGCAAGCAAGTGTGGAAAGCATGCTTTTTATGTTAAATTGTAACAGACTGCATGCATGTAGCATGCATGCAAAAAGCAAGTGGTCACTGATAACTGCACACATGAAAGTTAAGTGACTTGCTCTGGATCACACCATACACAAGTGGGGGTTGATGAGATTCAAACCCAGGTCTTCAGGTCATCTCCAAGTCTCCTGGTTTCATTCCAGTGTCTTTAACCACTAAGCTATACTGCCTGCACATGTATGGCTCACTTATACTTCAACACAAGTCTGCATACATCTGCATGCATGCAGCATGTGCATAGCCACTGTTATACTTTTTAGTTTTCTTGTCCACCCTCATCTCAACTGCACAGCTTAACTGTCACACACATACCAATGGAAACACACATGGTTCTTCCCACCCCCAATGCATACACTCCCCCCAAAAAATACTTAATTACTTAGGTCAGGCCTGTACTCCTATTATTTTCTCTACATAGTTTTGAATTCTTTTACACAAACAGACCTTAAGAGGCAAAAAAAAGTAGCAACAACTCGACACCCACCCACATGACCAGTCTGCTCCATGCACACGCACTGTAGCAGGTGCAGCCATGCTACTACAGACAGCCCACCAAGTATATATATAAGTCAAGAGTCTCTTACCTGAGTACTAGGCAGCCAGAGGCAGGAGTCTTTAAGAGATGATGTCCATGGGTCAGAGTGCTGAGGCGTACTCCCCTGAAATGGTATTACTATTTTATACATTATGATTGTGAGTTGGAGAATAATGATGGCCACTTTTCTACTAACAAGGCCCTTGTTAGTCATGCAGTGTCCTTGATTAATCTCCAGCTCTCCATAAATAATGTATAAAATAGTAATAAAAAAAAACATTCATTTCAATGGTGCATGTCCCTACAGTTTCCCTTGCCCTATGTCATAATATGCCTGAGTGTGGGGAAGTGCAGGTCATCTTCATGAGGGGGAGGGCATAAGCCTGACTATAGTGGGGGGTTCCAATAGTCTGTGCATAACATACCACTCAACTGTCCCTGAATGCAAGGGACAACCCTCATTTTACCCCAACACATAGAAACATAGAAATTGTTGACAGATATAGACTACTAGGCCCATCTAGTCTACCTTTACTGCTCTGCTCATCATCCATCCCTCATGGAAAACATGCTGCTCACACAGAGGATGTCATATAAATTTAGATTTTATGGAAGGGACGTCATTTCAGATTTCAGCATGGGGGAGTCAACAACCAGTGGAGGCTAGGTGCTAGTTAGCCCCTAAGTGGCAAGCTCTAGAATGTCTGGAATGTCTAGAAAAGGTCAAACTTATTTGTTGTGACTGCAAAGTAATACGCAACTCAGGAAAAATTCAAATGCATAAGACTCATCTTTCTATATCCTGGAGCAGTGCATCAGGTTTGGGCTTAAACCCAACCAGTTATTAACCAATTTTTTTCCTGGCTGAAGTTCTCACCCCCCCCCAAAAAAAATGTCCTGATTTCTCTCCCTGACTCAATTCTATTTAATACCCATCCCATACTGGTCATGAAGCCACCCAAAGGTGCAGAAATGTGAAAAACACATCAATATCTCAGTACTTTCTCCTTCCCCAATCCCCCTGCAAAAAAAAAAAATACTTTTATTTACCTGGCCATCTGCAGCCTGGCCCAGTGTGCCACCAGCCCAGTCTTCAGTCCACTCCTTCTCTGACTTGCCAGAAGCTGGATGCTTGAACTGACCATCCCAGGTCCCCAACATGGTCCGCAACCAAGTCACCTCACCAACTGAACCCACCCAATCTGTTTTACTTGCTTCTTGCTTGGCTGCTGCCATGGCTGCTGCTGCACTGCATTGATCAAGGCATATGAAGGCAGCCCACACTGCTGTCACTGCTGCTGCAAGGCCTAGCTTGCTGCCACACGGGGCCTGCACTTTTTTTTGCGAGGCAAGCCTAGTAGAGTAAGTAGGTAGTCTAATCAACAGCCAGCTTCTAGCTCACCCACTGCCTCTTCAACCACCAGGGGAGACAGAGACTCACTAAGAGTAGACCAGCAAAATAATGCCTCCATGACACTGCTATTGGAGTTCAGTGCTCACCAAATCCTCCAAGCTGTAGTGTGCAGCCTGTCTACTCTGTCGTGGGAAAGACAGTGTCGCACTCGCATGACTCATGTACTCTTGCTCGGCTGGAGCTCCTCCATGTCATGTCTTATGGCACTGCTGCTAATAGGTGATGAGAGTGGACAACACGAAACAGGCACAGTTGAGTTAGGAGTGCACCTGCAGCATGAGCGCACACATGCCATGGGGCACTTATTGTGCAAAAGATTAAATCCAAATTTAATGACGTTATTGCCACACCATAAGAACAACCTAGGCACAAATGTGTGTGTGTGTGTGTGGGGGAGGCAATTGCTCCCCTCTGCCCTACCTAAATGGCACCCCTGGTTTATGGTAGAAATTCATTCTCAGGTGTTAATATCGGTACAAGTAAATACCATGATTTCCATTGTGTTCTGAGGCACTGTATCTCCATGTTTCAGGATGTGCCCTGATCATCATGAGGGTTATTGTCCCTCATTTTGAGTGTCCATGTCCCTCATTTCAATGACAAATTGTGAGGTATGGTGCATGCTTCCAAGACCCTTCTTAGCACAAAGAGTGCCAAGCAAGGCCATAGTGTATGTGCTCCATAAAGAATGACAAAGGGAAAGTAAGTGTGCTGAAACAGTCATGGAGAAACATTTGTAGCACTGAATATGCAAAAGGGGACTTGCATGACCCAAAACTAAAAGTTCAGGCTTCACAGCACAGAGGCCTATCTTTGCACATCTGGAATGAGGGATGTTGGCAACTATATCCTATACATTTAATGCGGGAAGCAAACAATTCTTTACAAATGAATGGCTATTTAATGACAAAAATCAAAAGCCATTAAATAACTTGCAAAAGGATCAGAATTAATAAGTTTACCTAATTTTAATAGGAAATCAATGAAAAATGTAGTTTAATGGCTCTAATTACTAACAGTAGTATGAGAGATAGAAACTATTGTGTTTTTTCAGATGAAATTTGCACCAGCTTAGTTGCTGCACACATGGCAATTGTGCAACATGTGAACCTGATTTGATTTTTAAATGAAGTCCACACCAGCTTAACTGCTGCACTCATGTAAAGCACGTAACATGTGAACCTGATGTGATTTTTAGAAGATGTTGGCAATACCTTACCTGATGCAAACATGTCAAGCTTGCAGCATGCAAACCCTGATTTGCTCTTTAGACCTGGTTCACTTAGGTTTACTTTGTGTATGTGAATCGCATGCAAACATTGTACAAATTAGCATGTGGCATGCATTCTGCATGTACACAGCACACTTACAGTTCTATAAGGGTATTCAACCCATGTACATTCCAAGTAATGACTTTTAACACCATAACTGTAGACTTATGAAACCTGACTCCCCTGCCCCCTCTCTCCAGCAGGGATAAACAAAATAAGAAAACCAGTACTCTGCATAATAATAATAATAATAATAATAACAACCACTTGAACTACAATATTCAAGCACAGGTAAACAACTAGAAGAAGAAATAACCTACTGAAGAAACTATTTTCAGTAGAGAGAAAGCTAGCTACTTCTTACACCGTATGGCAGAAGGCTTGGTGGTCACAGTACTACTTCCTGAAGAAAGCCTGTAGAGTCTGCCCCCTCAGATCTCTCTCTACTACACACACTCCAGCAAAAACTATGAGAATGCCAGCTGCTACTCTGGTTACAGCAGGCAGAGAATATAGCAAAAGACACATTGGAGTTACATGCCAGAAAAAACTTGCACAAAGCCACATGCAGCCAACAGGAAGAAAAAGAAATGGTAGATCTGCCAAACAAATTCCATTACACACGGAGCATAAAGCAGCGGGTGCAATAACTAGCACACTATAGAGATGTGGCAAAGAACTGTGCTGCCAACCCAGTGCAAATGACTTGTGTGCTCCAATGTAAGACCTGCAATTAGGACTCAGTGCATGAAAGTAAGATAGCCATATGGAGTAAGTATCCGTGGGACAGACTGCCTGCTAACACCGTATGTAAAACAAAAAACACACAGGTATAAAAGAGGTCAAGAAAGAATTAAAACACAATGTCATAACAAAAGGCACTGCATGCCCTCCTGTGACCACAGTCAGCTACCGCTAAGCCGCTAACCCGAAAAGCAAAATCGGGACGGATGGAACCAAATGTCCAAAAGTAGCAAAAATAAAAACAAAACCCCAGCATAGCAGCTGACTGACTAGGGGGATCATTTAGCAGGCTGACATATCAGTGTTAACCAGAAATGAAATACAGCATGGTCAGTTCCCATAATTCTACCATTTTACACAAACCGAAAGAATATAAAAAAGTACCCCCACACACACCAGCTGCCAAAGTAACAATCAAACCAGTAACTTTCACACATGCTGTGATAAAACAGGTATACAACACAACCAAGACAAACAAAGTATGAGGGAGATCAATACAGAGGCCATGAGGAAAGGCAATCAAAGTATGTCAGGCATGCAAGGTTCCATTTCTCAACAACTAAACAGTCTCCCGGAGGAACAAGCATCCCCTGTAAGATTGGGTTATGAACAAAAAAGCCATCAATGAAAATTTAAGCTCAATGAAGGTCCAACACAAGCACTTCAGCTCATTTGTCCATAGGCCAGTTCCATAGGCTCAGATTTTTCTGTGGCTGGTGGGGTGACAACGGCTTCTGCAGGTCTTGCTCCTACTTGTGATCATGGATTGAAGTAGTCGCACTGATGATTAGGATCTGCAGCTGGCTTGCCCCCTCTAGATCTGGACAATTGCGCTGTGGTCCCCAATTGCAAGATAAAGTGCTGAGCATCATTAGGGCATGTAAAAGTTTCCACTGCTCACCCCATGGTACCACGAAGCACTGCCTGGGGACCCAAGTTACACTTCAAGCCCCACGCCCATGCTAAGTCCCGGACCCAGTCAAAAGACTTTGGCCTGTCAATCACCCATTTGGGATAATCAGGCTGAAAAGGCAGTTTAACCCCTTGCCACGATAGCTCTTTCTTTTGCTTGGCACTGGGTAAAATAATTTCTGTGTCCTGAAAATGCAGCAGCAGAAAGACTACCAGATGGGGTGAGTGTTCTGGTCGATGGATGGCAGGCCAAAAGGGACCCGATGAGTGCTAGCAATTTCCACAGGGCAATCCCAAAAATGATCAATGACGCAGGGCAACATCTTCTGCAGGAAGTCAATCACACACACACCCTTGTATCTCTCTGGGAGACCAAAGAGGCTCAAATTATTGCATCTACTTCTGATTTCACTTTCTTATCAATTTTGTTTCACAGCAGCTTGATCTCCTGCTAAAGAGTAGTAATCCAGCACTCTGCTGGGTGAGCCCAATCTTCCAATTTGCTCACTCATTCCTCCATTTCAGTGATGTGAGATCCTAAGTTGTTGACTGCTCCTTTGGCAGCATCCAAAGCCAAATTCATGCAGAATAATTGACTGATAATGCTACACATAAAGTTTTTAATTTCCAAAAGTTCCTGGCCTATAGTGCAAGGCTCAGTGTCTGTTGACAGGGTCACCATCTTAGATTGAGAAGGAGCTGGCAGGTAGATAAATCCTCTTTTTTGGTTTCTTCTGCATGTTGAGGTTGGTCATAATGGGCACATCTTATTTTTGAACCTCAGGGGCAACAGGCAGATAACTCATATCTCCAGAAAAGAGATATTTGGGGTGCAGATGTAAAATGTAATGCTGTCAAGCAGATCCCCTCAACCCAAGCTGCATTCAGCTTAACTTCATCACATGACCATGTAAGTGTGGTATACAAGGAAATAAACCCATCAAGGGAGATAAACAGATCATAAAGACATGAGCCTGAAGGGCGAGTGGTTATATAATCTGGTTAGCTCCCAGATGGGTTTATGTCCTTGTATACCACACTTACCCATCAATTATTTATTTTATATAATAACATTTGCATGGTTGCTGTTAGTTTTGATCATAATTGTGTAAATAGGGAAAAGGTATACAGGGAAATAATTGCTAACCACTTGTGTGGGGGAAGTTCTATCCATGTATTATAGCTATCTATCACTCTGTCACAACTAGTATGTATATCTGTCCCTGGCACATCTCCAAAACCATCTCCTCAACATCGACTGGTTTCCACTAGATCACCTGTCATCGGTGGATGCCATCCTGTCCTTCTTCATCAGCTCCTTCCAAACCACTTGTAATATCTTTTCCCCCTTTGTTAAGCAGACTGAAAAAACTAAACCCTCCCCCTGGGTAAATCGGTTCTTGCTTGACCAAATGAAGACCCGTGATAACCTATCGCACTGTGCCCTTGAGTCTGGTCACCCCTCTGATCGCCAGCTCTATCATGCTGCCCGTAACTCATGCACCTGGGCTATCTACCAGGCTAAGGCAGCTTTCTATCAGTCCAACCTTACTGCCACCTGGGGAAATGGGAAGAGGTTCTGGGAAAATATGAAGGAGCTTAGTAGCAAATTTCCCTCCCCTCCTCCCTCCATGCTTGTCATCGACGGTGTTTCCACCCAAGACCCTAGTAAGATAGCTAATGCTTTCAATGTATCTTTCTCTTACCTCAGCTCTATCCTCCTTCCTGACTCCTTTTCTGCATCTACTAGACAGTTCCCGTCCACCCCCAGCGCTCCTCCTTTTTATTTCAAAATGATCTTCCCTAGTGTCGCTCGCACATATCTTGCCAAGTTCCTTGGAAAGACAAGGCAGAGTAGTGACTCTCTCGATGCAAAACTGATCTCCTTAACCCTGGATGCAGTCCTAGCAACCCTAACAAAAATATTCAACAAAAATATTAAAATGTGCCCAGTGCAGTTCCCTGCACTATGGAAAAGGGTGGTTATCACTCCAGTTCATAAAAATGGTGACTGTTCCCCTAGTAGTAATTATAGGCCCATTTCCATACTTCCTCCCCTCTCTAAAGCACTGGAAAAAATAGCTGCAGATCAACTTACAGACTATTTAGACTCACACCATCAACTGTGCCAGTAGCAGCATGGCTTTAGGAAAGGGCACGACACAACTACTGCCCTGTTTGAGTTTACCTCCTTTACCCATGATGCCCTTTACCAGGGAGCCCTGGCTGTGTCTGTCTATATTGATCTGCCCAAGGCTTTTGATACTGTCAATCACAGTATGCTGATTAACTCCTTCCTCTCTGTTGGTGTATCCCAAGATACAGCTGACTGGTTCTCTAACTATCTCCATGGCCGTACCCAGCAAGTAAAAATAAATAGCGCCCTTTCTACTAGCCTCCCAGTCCGGTTGGGTGTCCCACAAGGGTCCATCCTTGGCCCGCTCCTTTTCTCCCTATACCTAAACTCCCTCCCTCCCTCTGGCCTCCTCTGGGCACCTGCTCCTTTATGCCGATGATGCTGTGATCTTTAGCAGGCACCTAGACCCTACCCAGCTCCAAGAATCCTTGCAGGGCTCCTTCACAGAAATGGAATCATGGTTCTCCTCCCACAGACTTATCCTCAACTACAAAAAAATGAAGGTCATGCTATTTACCCACCCTTAACATAAACACAACACAACCACACTATCCATACTGAATTCCCAGGGTACCATGCTAGAATGATTTGCCAGTTTTAAATATCTAGGGGTCACCCTAGACTCGGCCCTTAGCTTCTGTGAGCATATAGCATTGACTTGCTCTGCAATAAACATTAAAATCAGTCTCCTGTATAAATATAGGCCCTGTCTCCCTCCTGATGCCCTCCATTTAGCCATCTCTAGCTCCATCCTTTCCCTGGTAGACTATGGCATAGTCATATATGGCGCTGCCTCTGACACTGCTCTGACCAGCATTAAGCTCACCCTTAACAGAGCCTGCTTACTGGCCATAGGCTGTGATCAACTCACACATACCTGTGACCTCTACCAACAGTCATCATGGCTAAACTTTCAGTGGCACCTACTCTATCAGACCTGCTTATTGGCCAAAAAAATTCAACTAGGGCAAGCTCCCCCTGGCATTCTCTCACTCCTCCAGACATGCTTGACAACGAGGGCCACAAGACACTCTGTCACCATGCCTTTTGCATCCCTTTTGCAAGGACCACTGCCAGCCAAAGGTCCTTTTACTACAGGGCACCACTCTGAATTAAGTCCCTCCCTAATACTGCCCTATCTATTTCCAGGCTGGGGCCTTTTAAATCTGAGTAACGTACCCACATTATGTCCAGCTCTAACTGTGATTGCAGATAAACTCCTCTAGCAATGGTTAAGTTCCATTGCTAAATTTACTTTGATTCTAATTTATGATTCACAGTTACACACCTTTGGTGTTTGCTCTGTATATGTATTATCCATTTTGTCTCTGTACTTAGTCACTGTACTTATACTCTGTATTTGTCCACATTCAATGTATGACGTGGAGCCTTTGTAAATGAGTCCCTGACTCAAAGGGTTGTAATTTTGAGACTTTATATAAATAAATAAAAAAAATACCATCATGACATTAGTGACTACAAAAGTGTGTGTGTGCGCGCGAGCACTCATTGTGCTATCATGTTTCTAAAACAATTCTTGTTATTTCCTATCTGTGCAGGGCTGGTCAGCTGTTTTCAAAGCAGATGCTGATTTCACTTAAGGCCATCCAGTCTAGTGTCCTGTTCCTGTTAGTCCAGATCCATGTGGTGTCAGTGCCACATAACAAAAGCCAAAAACCATAACTACATTAGATGTGCTGTGACTCTGGCACTGATGTTCCTTGCCCTACCCCTATTCCTCCTCTTCAAAGTGGTGCTGTTGCACCCACAAATGAAAGCCGGACAGTTAATCTGAAGGGTACATCTTGTGTCCACATCCACAGTAAATTGTATGAATAGAGACTATGTAACTGTTCTGTGTACTATTGCCGATCAACTTCACATATCTGTTATGGCCCCCAATTCGTCACTGTTGAACACCATCTCTTGACAGTGCATTGTTAAATCAGTGTATAGTTGCACAAGCTGGAGAAAAGGAATGGCAAGTTTAGCCTATCAGAATTTCAAATGTGGGCATGTCATGCATCACAGACAGCAGAACTGGACATTGTGCTTGTATAGCAACTGAGATGACACCAAGTAAAAATGTGTTTGTGACCATAGAAAATTAGTAGTGCACCCATTGTAAATAATTCCCATAACCAAGCTACATTAAACAGAGCTGCATCCATTGCTGCTGATCCCCTAGTCTACCTATGTCTGTATCATGATACCTGTTGTACATCCATCCGTTCACTGCACTGGCTTCTGTTTCCTTAGCACATCCATCCTGTCACTCACAGCCACTCTGGTCAATCATGTCCACCTCTACTGACCCTGTAGGCTTCCATCCATAGCCCCCCCTCCCAGCAGGTCCTTGAGAGTGCAGACTCTCTGACCACATTGTTGTACTCATCCCTAATGACTTGGTCCAACTATGTGTTGTCCCTGTACTTGGGAGCAAGAGCAGGTTCATTACCTCAGTGATCCTCCATCACAACAAACTTTGAAAGAGTTTGGGCATTTATCAACCTTTATACACACAGTAAGAAACCCTTAACACCCAAGTGTATATTAACATTTTCTGGTTTTATATGGAAAAGGGGTAGGGTAACAACTAGGAAGAAAAATCGCAACAAACAAATCTGTACGAAGAATAGAAAACAAACAAACAAACATGAAAACTACTTTCGGTGCTGGAGCACGACTTGCTCCAGCACCACAATAGAGTCTAACACTCACTTCTGTAGGATGGCTGGGGCCACATGGTGCTTCCTTCCCATACAGCAGCACTCCTGTTGTGTCCCCTCATTCAGTGTCAGGTGTGCCGCAGGCCTGTCAAGGCAGATAATAGATGGTGCTGGCCTGCCAGCAGTGCCAGCACCTTTTTCATGTCATTTTTTATGCCCTCCAAGTGCTCCAGAATTTTAGCAACCTTGGCTTCTAGTGCCAGTGGTGCCTAATGTCCTTCCACTGGTGCAGGACTACCTTCCTGTGCATCGGAGGCACCATCAGGATCAATAGTACCACCCTGTGCTGCCTGGTCTTCCTGCTGTGCAATTCTACACATTTCCATTTGTAGCCATACCAGGTGGTTGCTGGCTCCTTGGTCCTCCTATTCTTGGTGGGGGTTGCCAGTGGTGTCTCACTCAGGTCTGCAAGGAATGAATAAAACTAATGTAAATCAAAATGCATGTAAAAATGTCAGTGACAGCTGTACTTTTTGTATTCTCTCCAGCGTGTCAGTACTGTACCGTAAGCCATTCTGCTGAAACATGGTTCTGCCACACACCTAGCCTTTGTGCTCCCAGTCCCTGCTGTATGTGTACCAGCACTGATGTCCCCCTGGAGAACTGTGGAGCCCATCCTTTGAGTCTGTGACAGCTGTGCTTTAAAGGGAAACTGTCATAATCTGAATCTCCCCACTCCCCAAACCCTTAACCCCCCCATTTAGGCTTTTCAGAAGCCAAAACCTTTTTTTAAATGTTTTAATTTACTTTAATTTCTTATTGTAAACTTCAGGATTAGGCAGCATATGAGACATTGCACAGTGCCATTTAATCAGAAAGTGTGGTGCTGCAGCGCTCGCTTCAATACAATACAAGTGAGAAGTGCGGTTTCAGATGAAATGACACTGCACAGTGTCCTCCACACTGCCTAATCCTGGAGTTTACAATAAGAAATGTAAATTAAAACACTTACAAAAATGTTTTGGCTAGTAAAAAACCTAATCGAGTGTAAGGCTTTGAGTGGGAGTGGAGATTCCGAATATGAGTTTTCCTTTGAGCAGCCAGTATGGTTTTTCATCACATTTTCTGGTAGACTGTTCCCTACCCACCTATACCACTGAATCAGTATAGTGACAATGTGTAGCATCCATTGTAATGATCCCCTCTGCCACACGTTACATTCATGTGCCCTTGTTTTGCAACACCCCCTCCAGCTACATGTTTGCTCTCACTTTGGCATGTTTTTTCCTGTCTGTACCGTGGATTGGTCTGTCACATGCACATTACCCCACAGAGTCTGAACCTTGCATTGCAGCCAAAGGTGCCTATTGCTACCTACTGTGTAAGTACTCATGTAATGAACTGAACCATTCATCATGATTGGGAAATCATGCGCTGTCGAGTCGAGTCAAAATAGTTAACTCATCTGTACTGTATAGTGCAAATTGTTCAGCCTGTTTATATGTGTTCTCAGATAAGGACTGCATACCTGGACACAGTGTTGTAGTGATGTGGTGTGGTGTCTCCTCACCGGTGGTATATAGATAGATTAGTAGTATAGTACCTCATTATGGTATCGCTGCTGTACGAATGCCTGCTGACAAGTACGCTCATTATTAAACATTTCTTATAGTACTTCCACATTGTTTCCTGAGGAATCATGACTCAGCCAACAAAATAGAAAAAGAGTAACATCAATACAGTCAGAGTGAGGACTGCCATCTGTTTTCTATCATGTCATATACCCAGTCTCTTCTGCTTTACCTCCCCCAAAAAGCAGATGATCACACTACAGCAAATGTTGAGTGAAGCTGCTAAAGAACTTGGTTGTCAATTACACAAGGGGATTTGGAAAAGTATGCTATATTACCACAGTGAGTATCATTCAGCCTGGTACAGAGTGACTTTTGACAGTGAGTACTACGGTGAGACTGACAAGACATTAAGAGTCATGTAATATGTGCAGTATTCAGCATGGAAAACAGCAATAGTTACAGTTCCCCTGGTGTGGTCCCTTGACAATAAGGGCTGGGTTAATTACGAAATCAATGGTGGAATGGAACACTGTACCCTGCATGCTGTCCTTTGGTTGGGGTGGTGGGGACAAGACATATTATTATTTATACTAAGGATAGAAAACAAACAAGGGTACTGGGAACACACTGAAACAGGGTGGGACTGGGAATTAAACCCTTGCATCTTTCCTTGGCGAGGGCAGTTTTATGTCCCTTCTGCCCTATAGGTTCTGACTCAATGAAGCACAACATGACTGGCAGTGGCACAGCCTTTTGTAAAACAAATGAAGCACTCACAATGCAACACGCAATCAGTCAACCACAATGGTTGCAGCCACATGGTAATACAGTACATGTACAGTACAACATGATGTTAAAAAATTGTTGGTGTGCAATTATCCCTTACAGAAATAATTAAATGAAATGTTTTCATACTGCACACATAAAACTACCTGAGTGATATACGTGCTGTAAGTATGATTTAAATGTCAAATTGGAACCGATTGCATGCATATGACATGTGTTCAGCAAGCAAGTGTGGAAACCATGATTTTTATGTTAAATTGAGAAAGACTGCATGCATGTGGCATGCATGCAAAAAAGCAAGTGGTCACTGATAACTGCACATGCAAACGTTAAGTGGTTTGCTCAGGATCACACCATACACAACTGAGAGTTGATGAGATTCAAACCCAGGTCTTCATGCCTCTAAGTCTCTTGGCTTGTAGTTCAGTGCCTTTAACCACTAAGCCACACTGTCTGCACACATATAGCTCGCTTGTACTTCAATACATACTGTATCTGAATACATCTGCATGCATAGGCCTGCTTGTAACCACTGTTATGCTGCTCAGTTTTCTTCTCTCCCTTATCTCATTTTCATAGTTGAATGGTAGCACACATACCAATGGAAACACATGTGGTTTTTCCCACCCCAATAACAAACTTACCCACAAAACCACTTAATTACTTCAGTCTGGCCTGTGCTCCTGCTATTTTCTTTCCATAGTTTTGAATTCTTCCTTGCAAACAGACTTTAAGATGCAGACACAAAAGTAGCAATAACTCCACACACCCACACACACACACACCCACATGGCCATTCCCAACTCCCCCCCATGCGCACACACTGTAGCAGGTATGATCATGCTGCTACAGACAATCCACCAAGTACAGATATAAGTAAAACGTCTCTTTCTTGAGTACTAGGGAGTTAGAGGCAGGAGTCTTTAAGAGATAATGTCCATGGATCAAAGTTCTGGGGCATACCTCCTTGAAATGAATGGAGTTATTTTTTATTACTATTTTATATGTTATGATGCTGAGTTGGAGAATAATAAAGGCCACTGTTCTATGAACAAGGCCCTTGTTAGTTGAGCAGTGGCCTTCATTAATCTCCAACTCTCCATCAATAATATATGAAATAGTAATAAAAAAATACCCCCATTCATTTCAATGGTGCCCACCCCTGCAGTCTCCTTTGCCCTTTGTCACAATGTGCCTGAGTGTGGGGATGTAGAGGTCAGCTTCACTGGGGGGCATAAGTCTGACTATAGTGGGGCTCCAATAGTATGTGCATACCATACCGCTCAATTGTTCATGAATGGAAGGCACAGCTCTAAAATGTCTGTAACATCTCTAAAAGGTACCACTTATTTGGTTTGACTGAAAAGTGATATGCAAATCATAGAAATTCAAATGTATAATATTCATCTGTATATACCCCGGAGCAGTGCATCAGATTTGGGCTTAAACTCACCCATTTGCTAACCAATTTTTTTCCTGCCTGAAGTTCTGCTGCCCCCCCAAGAAGAAAGAACTTTGTTCTGACTCCATTTCATGCAATACCCATCCCCTATGGGTCATGAAGCCGCCCAAAGGAGAAGAAACTTGAAAAACACATCAATATTTCAGTCCTTCCTCCTTCCCAATTCCCTGTAAAAATAATTGTTTACTTTTACTTACCTGGCCATATGCCCAGAACCTGCAGCCTGGCATAGTGTGCCACCAGCCCAATTTTCAGCCGACTCCTCCTCTCCTTCCACCAGAAGCTGGATGCTAGAACTGACCATCACAGGTCCCCAACTTGATCAGTGACCAAGTCACCACAACAACCAAACCCACATAACCTGGCTTGTTTGCTTCTTGCTTGGTTGTTGCTGTGGCTGCTGCTGCACTGCACTGATCAAGGCCTGTGAAGGCCACCCACACTGCTGTCACCACTGCTACTAAGTCTAGCTTGCTGCTATGGGGGTCTGTGCTATTTTTTTTGCAAGGTGAGCCTAGTAGAGTAAGTAGTTAGCCTAGTCTTGAGTTAGTTATAGCTCACCCTATGCCCCTTCAGCCACCAGGGGAGATGGAGACTCACTAAGAGTAGAACAACAAAACTATGCTGCCACAACACTGCTGTTGAAAGTTCAGTGCTTACTGACTCCTCCAAGCTGTAGTGTACAGTCTGTCTACTCTGTGGTGGGAAAGACAGAGTCGCACTTGTAAGGTTCATGTGCTATTTCTTGGCAGGAGCTCATCCACATCACATGTGATCTATGTTTCCCCTAAGGTGTGCGCATGTGGGCCCACACAGCAATTAGAAATAACCCGCACACAGCTTCAGTAGTAGCGCACAAAGCAGCTGACAGGGATCCTCATATGAATGAAGTAGTGACAACAATCACTCAGATTTAAGACTCAGATAGCAGGACATGAAAGTGAATGGGAAAGAAACATTGTATGCCCACCCCCGAGGCCACAACCCATTAACTTTAACAAGCCAGCAGTTAACAAGCCAGACATCTCGCTCTTGCTCCAGTTATTGAACAAAGGAACCAATCGGCAAAATTTCAACCAATCGGCTTTCTAGTAACAGCAATGTTTTCTGCTTGACACTTCTTTTCAGTAAGACAGTACTTGATAATGAACAGTATTTCCCTGCTGTTCACAGAAATGGCAGGTTTTATTTGTTGGGTAGATGCCCGCCAACAAATCAATGTGAGAGATTCTCTGACATAGGGTATATATTATATTATTTCAGTTTTAAAGCTGCACAACTTCAGTGTAATCTGCTTCCTCCCCAAGCAGTGTCTCATGTACAAAATGTGTTTATAATGGATTTAAAGCCTCACCGTTGAAAGCATGTTCATTTTTTTTCAGTACAAAAAAATGGGAAAACTATAGTTTTTGTTTACAATAAAAGCATCAAAGCAACCTACTGTCTGTTTCTGTGTCATTTTTTTATGTATTTGTTGGGGGCCAGGATGGATATAACCTTCTCAATTAACAAGCTGAGACATTGATTGTACATATATCTAGAGAGATGAGATTGTGCTTCTCTTTAAAATGGGGTCTCACATTATATACACATTTCAGTTTCAATGAACCAGTGCTTGTAAAAGGTTGCCCATGCTGGCTACATGGGTATAGTAAGTAATTCTAAAGTGAACAGCAAGAAATGGCAGCACAAAAAATTTCCTTTTCATTTAATTTCATAAATTCAGATTGTGCTTAGTATGGATCAGGAGCAGAAGAGAAATAGTCACCTAAAAGTACCTCCTCTCTCATATCACATTCACTCACTCACTACATTGCAAAAATACATTTTAAAACCCCCACTGAGCTTGACAATACCCAGCATAGTTATTGTAAACTGCACCTAGGGTAAATGACATAACATACAATTATGCAGGCATCCATCAAAGATCCCATTGCTAAGTACCACTTTAAGAAGCTGTCTAACCCTGAATACCACATTGCCATAACAGTATTAAATGATGTACTTTTGGAGTTGGCAGAGTTGTCTAAGATGTTTCAGAAAAGTGGTCTAACAACAGTTGAAGCTGTACAGATTGCTAGGGCAAAAATTAAAAAGATCAGAAACCAGTACCTGGGTGAAACTGTCTATTGGAGCCAACCAGTATAACTGCTTTTGGCTAATTGCACAGTTGAAGTAAGCACAACTGCAATTTTGCAATTCATTAGCCTGTGATGTGACCACCTGGACAGCCGATTTCCTGCAGGTGAACTTTCTAACTGATCTGCCTTTGATTTTGCAGCAATGCCACATTGCAGCTTTGAGTTTGGCTTATCAAATATTGAGAGACTGTACAGCAAATATCGGGACTATTTATTTTCAACAGTGGACCAGGCAGAAATTGTTAGCCAGTACAATGACTTCAGATTTATAGTTGCTGAAAAAATAAAGGGAGGATCATTAAAATCCTTTACTGACATGATCCACTTTGCTTTGACTAACGTGCAGTACAGCATGGTGGCTAAACTTACTGATGTATGTGCTACATTCCAAGCTGAACATGAAGCTATCATGTATAGAGGTTTCTACACAGTCTTATCCTTCCCCAGAAGAGATTCTAAATAGGGAGGTACAGACTGAGAAGGATACGATAGCACAGAGAAAAATCTTGGGAGTGATAGAGGATCATGTACTGAAGCAGAGAGAAGTGTGGCTGAGTAGGACCATAACTATCTTTGGGTGGAAAGTTTCACTCAAGGATTCTCATAGGAAAGTTAGGGAAGATTTGTTGCTGATTTTGGAAGGAGCATTAGGATTTTATATCTCCAGAAACATGGTGGTGTCCATAAAGTTATATGATGATCCTGAGCCCAAAACAGATTGATATTACATTTAAAAATCCTCATACAGCTAGCAGCTTGCTTTCTCTGGCCAGCAAGCTGGATTGTTTGGGAATACATTTAGTTAACACTTCAGACTTGGGTGAATTCTTTTCTGGGTTGACACAGACTAAGGATAGTCGAAAATCAATCTTAGAGGCAGATAACCCCCGATTGACTTTGGAAACCTAATTGACCCTAATACCTACTCGCCACTGACAGTTATTGTTTCAGCCTGACAAATGCAGCTTGTAGATAATATCAAATGAATGAACTCCAAGTGGCAGCTAGATTTGGATAAGGGAGCCGAGGATCGAGATGTGGATGCCCTTTTTATACTTTCATGGAATATTGAGGCCATCCATCTTAAAATAATTGACCTTGAAGTAGTGAGATTTCTGGATAATTTTGATATTACTGGACTGCAGGAAACATGGTGTACATAAAATGTAACTCCAAAATTGGCTGGATAGTCCGTCTTTACTCTGTGAGCAACGAAAGATAAAAATTTTGGAAGGTTTAAAGGGGGTATTTCCTTTTTTATCAAAACTTTGCTAAATTTTCAGATCACTAATATTTCTACTAAGTCGGAGAGTATTTTGACTGTAATGATTAGCAAGGGACAAGAGAAGATCATTATCTGCAATGTATACTTTCCCCCTCGCAAAAGAGCTACTGACCCCGCTGACCTTTTCATACAGGATCTGAAAATGACACTTGACGAATTGTCAGATAAGAGTATATTTTGTCCTATAATTATTTTGGGAGACTTTAATGCCAGAATTCCTTCTTGATTCTTGGAGGATGTATATTCAGATATGATCAATACAATATCTATAATTAATCCAAATATCTCATACTAAGACTGCTCAGGATCTAAAATCTAACCTCAGAGGTAGGGAATTGCTAGTGGGCCTGGCCAGTAGAAATATCTGTATTTTTAATGGGAGAACTCAGGGAGATCTAGTTGGATCCTTAACATATAGAGGGCCTACTAGCTCTTCAACCCCTGATCAGGTTTGGGCCAATTTGAAAGCAGTAAAGCTAATCCAAAAGTTAGAGGTCATGGATAGACTGGAATCAGCACACTGACAAAAGCCTGAGACAGTCCTACCACACACATATATACTCACTCCCACACATACCCTGCCCAGGGTGCCAGCCTATGATACATGCTCCCCCCATCAACAATCTCCACTTGGTTCGCTTCTCCTGACACACTCAAGTTTATGAACAATACCCTGTCTCCCAGCTGATCACAGAAACACATATATATTCCTGTTTTTTTCCTCCCAGCTCTGTTGACCCATATCCTTCCAAAATCTACAGACCTTCTGCCCGTACTCAACAGCTCCACGATGCGGGTGCCCGCAACCATCGCTCCTCACCGATGTCCCAAATGATTCACTTGCCAACTCATAGCACCTCAGAACAACAAACACAGACAAAGCAAAGAATTTCAAATCACCGCCAGGAGTATCTAGCAGGCTTACTTTTTCTTTGTTTCCTGACAGCTCGTCCGCCCATCAGAAGTGCTGTTTTGTAATTCTGCAGCTCGATCAATCACTCGGACTTCAGCTCCCAGCTCATTACTGCTCTATTCTTTAAAAAAATGGCAAAAATAGAAACCATGGGCAGCGGCACCATAGAGGCGCATAGAGGGATGGTAGGTCTGGAGTTAAAGAGTAGCGGAGGGGTCAGGTGAGCTGCAGATTGAAAAAAAAAAACAGCTCTGCAGAAACAGTTAGATCATTTCATTATTTGATAGTTTCTGCCTGCAATTTTTAACATGAGGAACTCAGCTGGCTAAACAACTGTTTCTTTGCAGCATGGAAACAGCCTAATGGGGGAACAGTGCTAGCCAGGATGGTCAGTCTATTTAGAGCTATGCAGCTGCTCCAAGGGACAAGTCCCTAGCTCAGACAAGAGACAAAAAAAAAAGCATTCCAATATAGGTGGAGGAACTATTTTATTACAAAAAACTATTTTAAATTATTTTTTTAATTCACATCTTAACTAACCTTTTTTTAATGACTGTGACCCTTTTCTAAGCACAATAATACCCTCCAGGGTGGGTGGTATTGAGCTATACTGGACCTTCAAGGCCTATAGGCCCTCCACCTGCGGCGTCGAGCCTCATTACACCCCTGGGTGGTCCAATATAGCCCAATACTGCCCACCCTGTCGGGTATTATTGCTTACGCAGCCTATCTTGGACCAAACATTTGGAGGCTATTCGATTTAAAATGGGATTTTAGGTAATTGCCCTAAACATATTTAACAGCAAGATGGGGAAGTCTTCGATCAGAGGGGTATTAAGAGTTGTTAATGCCAAAATAAGAACGAGCATGTTATATGCCTCTGAAATCTAGGGTTATACTAAGGTTAGAGAATTAGAAATAATTCTGAATAAACTCTATAGATGCATCTTAATGTTGCCAAATGGAACTCCAAGCTGTATTCTTGCCTTGGAGTTAGGACAACGTTCCTTGACTTCTCTCATCTGTGAACGACAGATTCTCTTTCTGTCGAAACTTTTTCTTTTGCCCAAAAAAAGTTATCCAAGAATGTGTGTAGAGGAAACCATCAACTTGGCCAGCATGGGATATGTACATCCCTTTATGTCAACTTAATTAAGGAAACAATAATGCCGGCCGGATTGGGCCACCTCTTAAATAAAATTGACATGAGACCATTTGAGGAGATTAAGCAGGATGTCAAATCGAGGCTTATTGACTTAGACATAAATTCTTGCTATCTTCAACTCTCCAAGCTTAAGTTATATGGGTTTTATAAAAAAAGTAAAGATTTCATGGGGATATGAGCTCTATCTCTCTTTTTTAACCTGTCCTAAACAAACGAGAATCTATACAAGATTCAGAATGGAAAACTATAATGCTCAATGCATTCATTTCAGACAAAAAAGAGAGGGGGTACTTTCTCCATATTGTAAATGTGAAGTGGGGACTACAGATGATCTTAAACATGTGGTACTCTCGTGTCCTAGGTATGAATCAACTAGGAAACAACTGCTAGGTGGATTGTTAGGGGATCTCAGCCTCCCCCTGGAGGATCTTTTGGAATATTTGTTTACCATGAAAGATAAGAACATGGTAGAGATCTTTGCAATGTTTTTAATTTCAACTCATTTGTAAAGTTTATTAGGGGAACTTGAAGTCCTGTGGAGGTTTTTTATGTGAAAAGGTACTCAAGGAACACTGTTAAATTGAATTGCACTGTAAAGATATTTAAGTTGCTTGTTGATTTATTTATTGTCTATTTGTATTTACTATGTATTTTGTTCTGATTTTAGTATATTGTAACTGCTTTATGCTGAACAATAAATTGTACTACTACTACTATTACTACATTCCAAGCTTCTAGTGCTGACTGTGAAAGAGGCTTCAGCCTCATGAACTGTATTAAGAGCAAACAAAGAAACCACTTGGAAGAAAGCCATTTAGATATGCTGATGTGAACAAAATTGTTTTTAGCTTCTGGTAGAAAAATGGATCTTAATAAAATATATGTCCACTGGCAGAATGGGAAAGACAGGAGAGAAAAACAGTAAATGTTTATTTCTTAGCAATGTATCATCAGCAGCACCCCTTTTAGATGTATGTAAGACTCTTAAAAATGTACATAGTTTACATATGTTTCCAGTTCAAACTGTTATGGTGCACAATGCACATCCAATCTTCGGACTGTGTCAGAATGTATATTTCTACTTTGCATGGAGTATTTGAGTTTTTGGTTATGTTTTCTACTGTTTATTGGCAATAAAATATATCACTTGTTTGGGCCATCCAATTTGCGCACATGAATCAATTTTTTTGCACAAAGTGCTGCACACACATATCAGTCGCCCACCCTCAGAGACTGAAAATTAGAGGGAACATTGCGATGTGATTGTGCCACCGATAATAGGTGGAGAGAGTGGACAACACAATATAGAAACAGTCGAGTCTGAAGAGTACCTGCAGCGAGAGCACTCACAGGCCAGTTGGGCACTTATTGTGCAAAAGATTAAATCCAAATTGAAAGCCATTATTGCCACACCATAAGAACAACCTAGGCACAAATACGGGGGGGGGGGGCAACTTCCCCCTCTGCCATACCTCAATGGCACCCCTGCTTAATGGTAGAAATTCATTCTTAGTTGCTAATGCAATGGTTTCCACTGTGTCCTGAGGTACAGTATCTCCATGTTTCATGCTATGTCCTGATCATCATATGGGTTAGTGCCCCTCATTGTTCCTCATTTTGAGTGTCCATATCCCTCATTTCAGTGACAAAATGTGAAGTATGGTGCATGCTTCCAAGACCCTACTCAGCACAAAGAGTCCTGAGCATGGCCATTGTGTATATGCTCAATACAGAATGACAAAGGGAAAGTAAGTGAGATGAAACAGTCATGGAGAAACACATTTGTAGTGCTAAATATGCATAAGGTATCTGCATGGTCCAAAACAAAAATGATAGGCTTCACCACACAAAGGCCCCTCTTCATACATCTGGAATGGGGGATGTTGACTGGCTATATCCTAGGCATTTAATGCAGTAAGCAAATAATGCTTTACAAATTAATGTTGATTTAATGACAAAAATCAAAAGCCATTAAACAACTTGCAAAAGGATTAGCATTAATCAGTTTACCTAATTTTTATGGGAATTCAAATACAAATGTATTTTAATGACTCTGTTTGGTAGCAGTAGTATAATAAATAGAAACTGATGTGTTTTTCAGATGAGATTTGCACCAGCTTAGATGCTGCACATATGGCAAACGTGCAGCATGTGAACCTGATGTGATGTTTAAATGGTGTTCACACCAGCTTAACTGCTTCACTCATGTCAAGCGTGCAACATGCGAACCTGATGTAATTTTTAGAAGATGTTCACACCAGCTTACCTGCTGTGTCATGTCAAGCTTGCTGCATGCAAACCTGATTTGCTTTCCAGACCTGGTTCGCTTAGGATCACTTAGTGTATGCAAACCGCACGCAGACATTGCACAAAAAAGCATGTGGCATGCATGCTGCATGTACACAGCACAACTATATTTCTGTAAGGGATGTGTACTTATAAACACAGCTATAAGCTTCATTTGCACACTCACACCTAATTTTTGGTATGCATTGTATTATTTTATGTGAAGGTATCACTGTGTTCTAAAACATGACCTTGTCTTCCCATAACAAATGACATGTTTCATTGCTAGCAGCTGCAGCCACTGAGATAAAGTCTTACAGCACATTTTAACACCTAACCTGCTACCATTGTGAAACACTATTTAACCTAACCAAGTCCAATGTCTGCATTTGTTATTGCTGGGGTTGTACAGAAGACGCTTTGTCACAACAGTCCTTCAAATCACTGTAGTACATTACCAGCAAGTTGCTTAGGCTATAAAACCAAAACATGATGTCCACCTCAGAACACACCCTGAAATGGCACTTGATCAACTGTTGTGCTCATTCCTGTGACTGTTTCAAAATGAGCGAGCAACACATTGGTGGAGGAATGTTATGCACAGTGTTAGGGACAAGGATGTAAGGGAAAGGGGAAATAGTTTAGCCAGGAAAGGAACATTAAGCTGGATCTTGCTTCCAGGTGTGACCTGGGAGCAGAAGGAAGTTAAGTCAAAGTGCTCAGAGTCACACAGTATGCAAGTGGGGACTAATGGGATTCAAACCCAGGATATAACATGGAACTCAACCTCCTCAGTGGGTTCAGCCCTGGCTCCAGCCTCATTTTTATGTCATACACGTTGGTAATATAAATCACCCCCACCACCACATGATAGCAGCTTCTACTACCTACTTCCTTCATACGCACCTGAAGGTCTGTGATGGGTCTTCGTTTACATTGTTAGATTTTGACCACTGTGCCATAACTCACCAGACCTTGAACCCAGCCCATGCAAATCAACCTACTCATACTCAGGTATTTAGTTTTAGAAATTATTCAGACACCACTGGAATCAGAAAGGCAGGTCATTACAAATGTGCACAGAAAAATACAATGCTGCATGTTGCTGTATGTTACAGCTGCAGTCTAGCCCACATCGACAACATTTGAAAACAATTATAAGGCCACTGTATGACACTAATGAGAGTGCTTTGACCAGGGAGTAACTGCCCCCCCCCCCCAGCATCAACAGACTCACAAGTGCATAACTTGCATTGTACTGGGAAGGCACTAAGTTTTTCAATTTTAATTTTTAATTTTATCATGATCAGTACCGAATGGAACATAAAACTTGACTAGCTGGTGGCCCCCAATACCTTCCCCTTCCTGTTACAGATGAAGTGATGTGCTCCTCCAGCCATATGCCTCCATCAGTACGCTGTTATATTTTATGAAATCACAATTTGTAGAGCGTGTGTGTGGGTTGTATGGATCGCAATGGGGTTTTATTTTACCATACCTTGTTTTATCTTTTACAGGGTCCATCGGGGCATATCAGTAGCACTTCTACAGGACCAGGAGGGGGGAAGGGAGGGTGGTCCAGCTGTTAGTAAGCATCATTTTCACGTCACAAAATAACAGATGCAGAAACTATAAGTTGATTCTATTTCAGTGCTGTGCACGTAAGGTAACAATTGTTTGCTTTGCTGAAATACCACAACTGTGAGTGTTTCCTTTCTACTTAGTTTTTCATCAGTATGTTCATTTGCAGCAATAATAACTTACCAAAACCAGACACACCAGTGATGTCTTCTGCAGTGCTACAGGGCCCGGTGGTGGTACGTGTGTTCCCAGGGGACTCTTCAGGCTGTTTAGAAGCTGTTGAAAATAAACAAGACAATTTCAGGGTTGGCAGAAAAAACACAACATTCAAAGAACAGTAATCATCATCCCATACTATAGGTAAAGCAAGGTTTCATTGTGGACAGCATCACTGAGGATTAACACTTATAATCACATGAGGGAGAGTAGTATACACACTCAGGGGTGAAGGTCAGAAAACTTCCCATTCACTAGTGATATAAACAGTGCTGGAAAAAGCCTTGGAGTGACATGAATGTGGAGTGTTATGTATCAGGATAAACAACATTGGTTAAAACATCTTCTGCAGTGAATAACAACATTGCTCACTGCTATATGGAAGGCATGACAGTGGATGTATGGAGTATATGACAAGCCTGCACACACTGACCAACAACACCGGACAGTTTTGATAGTGCACATTAGGCATGACACAAGCAAGCAAGTCACAATGTCTCCCTAAGGAGCAATGTTAACACACCATACATGATATCAGGTACTAATATTTAAGTCTTCAGGCTGAACATGGACAACAAACAAACACTGAAACAAAAACAGCTCAGATTAGATACCATAACCTGTGAGGGCATGCACCTGTCTCTTGCACGGTGTTCATGTATATGGTATATGGTCATGTGTTCTACTGTTCAGTCACACAGTTGGATGGCCATGTTCCAGAAACATTACAAGTACACCCATCTCTGACACTTCATGGCCTTCAACAAAGGTGTTGTAGTCAGGTGCCATTTGTCATGCAGGCCATCTCATGCATGTACAGTACATAGGTATTCAGTAAAAAAAAAAAAAAAAACTTCTTATGTATTGTTATTAAGATTTTGTTCACAGTATGTGTGCACACAATTACTGAAACAGTGCTGAGAACATTACATGCACTGTTTCATACAATAGTAGAACATTGTTAACGTTTTAAATGTATAACCATCCTCCTCATGAATTACGCCAAGTATTCTTACAGGTGCTGCTGTCCTTTACCACGCTCTTCCTCTTCCAGACAGATTCTTCGAGACGTGTCACCACACCACCCAGCACCTCAGGGACTTCTGGATCCTGACATTGGATATCATCCCACTTTTGTTTCAGTTGCTTTACTAACCGTTGGATGATTCTCCCTCCCTCAGCATCCATGGTGGCCTTAATGCTGACTCACAACTCGTCCCTCTGCTTTAAGGTCAGTTTTGTAATCCCACAGAGAGCCTTTGCATGCCTGATCACCTCCTTGACCAGCACTGCAATTTCTGTTGTGGAGGAAGGTGGAACAAGCTTTTGCTTGGTGCCAGAGGTGGTGGCCTCTTGCTCTGAAGGATTCTGCTACACCAGCGCCCCTGCTGGCCTTGCTGCTGGGCACAGGGTCATAATGTTGCAAGATATTATGCCACAGCAATATACCGCTCTGCCAATACAGTGTAATATATTCCCAGCAACATAAGGCTTTGTTTTGTGGGTGGCTCCACCCCTGCACGCCCCCATTACAGGGGGCTATGCCCCCTGATCATCCCCAACTAAAATAACTAACTCTGAGGGGGAGTTAACAGTTAAAATTGCACAAAGTGTGAAAAAGAAAAAATCCATGCATCGGGCACTGGGAATCGAAATCTGATCCCAAACGCACTGCCAGTGGCTCATCCCGTCAAGCCACGGCAGCTGCTTGCCGGCCCCCTGTCCCAGCAGAGGTCTTATCCTCTGCCTAGGAGAGTGAGAGGGTGCACTACCATGCATGCATCCTTTTGCGGTTTTGCACCCTCTCACTCTTCCCTACTGTGCTGTTCCTAATATGAGGTTATGTCATGCACTTAATAGCGCATGACATATTGAAATGGTAGGCTGCTGATGTGGTCCCTCCACCTGTTGCTGTTGTTCCCCAACATGCTGCTATCCCACTTGGCAGAAGACACCAGGAGAAAGGACTGCTGTGTGACTGAACTTCTCTGCGGGGACTAAAGTAGAAGAACTTTTGTATTTGGACCTTTAATTTAGGGTAAAAAAACTAACATACAAAAAAAAAAGTGTGTGTTTGGGTTAACTGAATTGAATGGGTATCTAAAGAGTTAACTAGGTGTAAATCTCAGGTGACTGAAAGGACTTAACTGCTGTGAGGTTTAAATTACTTGTAGAAAGATCTGGTAAGTGGGGGAGTGGCTTAGCTAGAAGGAATCTACATTTAAGACTGCCTTAGAAAGTTTCAGCTAATAGCTTGGCAGAAGACACCAGGAGAAAGGACTGCCATGTGACTGAACTTCTCTGCTGGGACTATATTGCCCTCCTTCCCTCCCCTCCACCCAAAGCTAGTTCTATTTTTATAGGCACAGGATTTGACTGACAACAGGAACTTCCTGTTTAGGGGCAGGAAGTGAGTGATCACAGAACCACCAAGGACCTACCATCCTAGAAGGGCAAGAGTAGCTCTCCAGCCCCCTCTAGCTGCTGGAGGTCTGCCTCTGAGCAAGTAAGTGGTCTACTGAGAAATATAGGATATTCTTGTCTCAAAACAGGACAATCAGGAGCTTAAAGGGCACACAGGCAGAAAGTAAGGAGAGAGAGAAAAAACAGAGGAAAGAGTAAGGATTGCAAACAGTTAAGGGGCCAGAAATAAGACATGATTGGAGTGGTGCAGTGCAGTGGCTGTGGAGCAGCAGTCTTCCGGGAGATGTTCTGGAGGATGCGGTGTTGTCCCATCTGCAGGCACCTCTCTGGGCTGAGGGAGGAGGTTGCTCATCTCCAGGCTGGGTTGGCCAGGATTTGTGGGACCTCCTCTTCAACCAGGGACCACCAGTGCCACAGCCGTTGCCTCAGAGGTTGCCAAGAAAGAGAGCGGTTGGACTACAGTGGGCTCAGGAGGGTGAGGTGGTGGAACAGAGGTGCATCCCTCCAGCTGTACCTCACAATTCCTATGCCATTCTGGCAAAGTGTGGTTCCTCTATGGAGGCACCCACAGTGGAGACCAAGGAGGATGCTGGGAACCTCCACAAAGGAGACCCACAGGAGAGTGGCAGGGGACCCTGCAGGAAGGAAACAACTCCTGGTGGGGACTCCATTTTAGGAAGGTAGAACTGGGAGAGGAAGGGAGGGAGGTAAGGTGCCTGCCAGGCGCCATGGCTTGGAGGGACATGGAGCGAATCCTCAGGATTGCCGGAGCAGCTGCACAGGGGAGGGAGCTGGATGTCATTGTCCACCTAGGGACAAATGACCTGGCTAAGAAAGGGATTAGAGAAGTGCAGGAAGAGTTTGTGAAATTGGGGAGTGGCCTTAGTCAAGTAGCGCGCACGGTAACCTTCTCGGAGGTGCTACCCATCTATGGCATAGGAGAGGCTAGGGTGTCTCGCACCATGGGATTCAATCAGTGGTTGAAAAACTGGTGTGGAGCTCAGGGATTGCTTCATTGGGGACTGGGGTCCACCTGGAGTGATGCAAGCCTATACTGGCATGATGGGCTGCATCTGTCCGGGAGGGAACCAGGATCCTAGGTGATAGGTTTAAATGCTTCATTGGCAAGCTTTTAAACTAGCCAAGGGGAGGCACTGGAAAGGAGCAGGAAAATCCTAGCCCCCCCAAATAATCACGGTAGTAAGTACAGCAAACACCAACATAGAGGTGTCGATAGGGAGAAGGGCAGGGGTAAATGGAGAAAGTGACAAAGTCAAGAAGGGCAGGGATGGGGCAAAAGGGAGTAGGGCCATCAGGAAATGGAGGGTAATGAGTACCAATGCACATAGTCTGGGCAACAAGCTCCCTGAGCTGATGGCCTTAATGGAAGAGGGATGCCTGGATATCGTAGCAGTCACAGAAACATGGTACACAGAGAACCATGACTGGGATGTTAACATACCAGGGTACATAACCTACAGGAGAGACAGGCAGAGGAGAAGAGGGGGAGGAGTAGCTTTCTATGTAAAGGAAGGGATAAAAGCAACTGAACAAAAGAGTAAACAGGGAGGAGGAGAGGAGGCACTGTGGGTCACCTTGGAGACTGGAAAGGGCACCACAATCTGCACAGGGTTGTGTACAGACCCCCATGTCAGGGGAAGAAATGGACAAGGATATGATAGAAGGCATTCTTAGAATGGCAGAGAAAGGGGAGATTCTGTTGATGGGAGACTTGAATATGCCAGATGTTAACTGGAGCATATTTGCTGCAGCCACATCCAAGAGCAGGGCCATTCTTGATGCCCTACAGGTGGCAGGCATTAGACAGCTAGTTTTGGAACCCACTCATGAGGGAGCAATCTTAGACCTCATACTCTCAAACGGGGGCAGTGAGAGGATCTCAGATCTAGAAGTGGGTTGCCATCTGGGGACAAATGACCATCAAACAGTGTGGTTCACGTTAAACTCAGCTACAGAGTCAAGCCATACAAAAGTGAGGGTACTGGACTTTAGGAGGGCTGACTTTGGCAAGATGGGAGAGTGCCTCAGAAAAGCACTAGCAAACAGGCTAGAAGGAGATGTGGAGCAACAATGGGGAATTATCAAAACTGCCATCACAGAGGCAACAAGCCTTTGTGTGAAGCAAATAAACAAATCAAAATGAAAGAAAAGCCACTATGGTTCTCAAAGAGGTGGCTGTGAAAGTCAGGAAGAAAAAGATAGCATTCCGAAGTATAAGGAAACACAGAAGGAGCAGGACAGAGAGCTGTACCAGTTAAGGCAGAAGAAAGCAGGAGGGAAGTCAGAATAGCAAAGGCCCAAACTGAGGAAAAGATAGCCAACCTCAGTTAAGAAGGGGATAAAACCTTTATAGGTGCATCAGCGAGCGTAGAAAGACAAAGGGAGGGATAGTGATGCTGAATAGAATGAACTTTGGGTGGGCAGAGGGGGACAGTGAAAAAACAGGAATACTGAATGAATATTTCTGCTCAGTATTCACAAAAGAGGAGGGGGAAGTGCCTAATCCAATTTACAGAAGCACTCTTGATAGGGGGGTCGATCCCAGTCCTTTCACAGAAGAAAGGGTTCTGCAAGAACTTCTAAAACTGAAGGTGGACAAAGCAATGGGTCCTGATGGAATTCCACCCAGAATTCTAAAAGAATTAAGGGAGGAACTAGTGAAACCACTGCTACTTTTTTAATAGATCATGGGAGGATGGGGTGGTACCTGAGGACTGGAGGAAGGTGGATGTGATTCCCTTCACAAAAGTGGGACAAAGACAGAGGCAGGAAACTACAGACCTGTCAGTCTGACCTCTGTGGTAGGGAAAGTGATGGAGTCACTTCTGAAGGAAAGAATAGTTGAGTACCTAGAGGCCAGTGGGGCACAGGACCCAAGGCAGCATGGGTTCACAGCGGGAAGGTCATGTCAGACAAATCTAATAGATTTCTTTGACTGGGTGACCAAAGTAGTAGACCAGGGAGGGGCTGTGGACATGGCCTACCTAGACTTTAGCAAGGCATTTGACACAGTCCCACACAAAAGATTAATAGTAAAATTAACCAGCCTGGGAGTGGGTCCCAGGGTGGTAGCCTGAGTAAAACATTGGCTGGACAACAGGACACAGAAGGTAATTGTAAATGGAGTCCACTCTGAAGAAAGGGGTTACTAGTGTGGTACCGCAGGGTTCAGTATTGGGTCCAGTCCTTTTTAATGTCTTCATCAGTGACATTGCAGAGGGACTGGAAGGAAAAGTATGCCTTTTTGCAGATGACACAAAGATCTGCAACAGGGTTGATACACAAGGAGGCGTGGAAAGGATGAAAAGGGACTTGGCAAGGTTGGAGGAATGGTCAGAAGTATGGCAGCTAGGATTCAATGCAAAGAAGTGCAAAATAATGCATCTGGGAAACAAGAACCCAGGGGAAGAATACACAATGGGTGGGGAGGTAGTAACAACAACAAAAGGAAAGGGACCTGGGGTAATCATATCAGATGACCTTAAGGTTAGCAAGCAATGTGAGAGAAGGCAGTAGGGAGGGCTGGGGTATACTGGGATGTATGAGGAGAGGCATCAGCAGCAGAAAACAGGAAGTTGTTATCCCTCTGTACAGACAGTTGGTGAGACCCATCTGGAGTACTGTGTCCAGTTCTGGAGACCCCATCTCCACAAGGACATAGACAGGATAGAGGCAGTCCAGAGGAGGGCAACTAAAATGGTGCAGGGTCTGCAAGAGAAGCCGTATGAGGAGAGACTAAAGGAGCTTAATATGTATACCCTTGAGGAAAGAAGGGAGAGGGGGACATGATAGAAACTTTTAAGTACCTCAGTGGAATCAATAAAGTCCAAGAGGGTAGCATCTTTCAGAAAAAGAGACATGCAAGAACAAGGGGACACAATTTAAAGATAGAAGGAGGGCGGTTCAGGGGCAATGTGAGGAAGTATTATTTCACAGAGAGGGTAGTGGATGCATGGAACAGCCTTCCTGAGGAGGTTGTGGGGTCTAAAACTGTGGGAGAATTCAAGAATGCATGGGACAGACATAAGGCAATTCTTGTGGGGGGTAGGAAGAAATAGTCTGTTGGTTAACTAGGATCTGCGGCCTATCCTGTAGGTAGGGAAATGGGCAGACTAGATGGGCCTAGCGGTCCTTATCTGCCATCAAAGTCTATGTTTCTATGTTTCTATGTTTCCCTCATCCTGCATACTTTCATGCTGTGGTGCTGCCAGCATGACTGCAAATCACTGCTGCAAAACAAAAAGTAAGAAAGAAAAAATTCTCTCATTAACTGTCTGTAAGGCAGTCTGGCTGCTGGCTGGTCTCCCTCTCTCTCAGACTCTATCTGCCTCACTCTCTGTCTCTGTCTCTTTCTCTCTATCTCTCTCTCCTTCTCAGTGCTCTCTCTGTCTGAGTCTTGATCACCATAATATCTGTCTTGCTAACCGCAGTTGGTTTCTGGTTTCTGCCTTATGAACTGTGGCTTTTTAAAGTCACACTTCAGGGATATTCTACATTTCAAAGCACAGTAGTCTAAAATGGCAGCATTATTTTTCCACGGAAATGATTAACTTGCTGGTACACATAATACGTAAACTGCAGAAAAGATCATCATGGTGGTAGCCATGACTTCCTCAGTTTACCTTGAAGTGTGGAAAAATCTGTGAACTGCACAGTCTTTATTCTGCCATACTATAACAGCACAAGGAGAATACACATAGCAACATAGAAACATAGATCATGATAGCCAAAAAAGACCAAAGGTCCATCCAATCTATCCATATTCTCTATAATGCCTGGAACCTTTCCTGTAACCTGTTGTTCTTCCAGGGTACTAATCTTCCCTGTCCTATCCCTATTCTCCTCCCTGGTCTTGTCAGCCCAGGACATCACTATTCCCTTCATTTCATCCCATGCCTGCTTGAATCACCTGACTATGTTCGCACCCACCGCCTCAGACATATGGTGGAATAGAGATTGTGCATTTTATAGATAATTCCACATTTCAAGTTAAACTGTCAATGAAATTCTTTGAAAAAATTGCAACCTATTTTTCAGCACTTTAAAAATGGTAATCACCACCAGTCTCCAATGGAAAAAAATTCTGCAGTTTTTCACAGAGTATTCCATTTGAACAGCAGAATACTCATGGAAGTTTGAAAATCAATGCACAAAATCACACTTGGAGAAGTAGTTTACTGTTCCACATGTATTGCAGTGTATTATCTCCAAAAAATTCCTGATCCCGCATCACAGCAGGAGGGCACTGGCAAAGCTGCTGGTAAGTTGACAGGAGAGGCAAAAGAACAAGTGCTGCATGGTGGGACCAGCAGCAGCACCCACTGGTGGAACACCAACAGACCCAGCAGGTGGTGACAATGCTAATGCAGGCATCGGTGGTGTCCATCGAGTCTGAGTCCGTGACATACACGGCACCAAGGGAGAGCAGTTCACTGGTGCCACAGCAGCACAAGGTCCAGCATGACTGGAGGTAGTAAGGCTACTGCAATAGGAACTACAGCCCATGCAGAGGGACATTTGGGACATTCAGCATAACATCACAGAATGGTGCTGACAATCCAGTTATGCAGAATATAATTATGCAGTTTATAACATTAATCAGCAGTAAATGCAATTATTCCTTGAGTCTAAGTGAGTTATCATTTATGCAGAAATGTAATCCACAGTTCAGTACATAATTCTGCACTACTTACAATAATCCACCATATTAAGGTGGAATTTAGCGAAAGTTGGCAAAAGCATTTCCAAACTTTCATGGAAGTAAAATTCCACCTTTTGCAGAAATTCCCCTGGTGGAATTTTTTGTTTCACACAGCTCTATAGGGTGGTGTTTCTGGAAAAGCAGGAGAAATGTGGAAAGCAGTGAGGAGTACAAAGAAGCAAACTGAGGAAAGAATAGCTAAAGGGGTAACTAAAGGGAACAAGTACTTTTTTGCGGGCATAAGTGAAAAGTGGAAGACTAGGAGAGGGATTGTGTGGTTAAAAAGCACAGGGTGGGACTGTGCAGAGCAGCATCAGGAAAAAGCAGATATTCTGAACAGATTTTTTTTTTCAGTATGCACAAAGGAAGGGGAAAGGAATTGGCTACATAAAAGCAGCAGAAACATGGGAGAGAGAGGTAGACACAAGTCCTTTTACAGAGGAGAGAGTCCCGTAGGGACGTGCAGATCTGAAACTGAATAAAGATGTTGGACCAGATGGGGTACACCCAAGGTTATTGAGGGAGCTCTGGGAGGTCGTGTCTGAAAATGGTCACTTGGATCAGTGCACTTATCTGGTCAATAAAGTCATAGGTATTGGTTGCACCTTTGAGAGCCATAGTCAACAAATCACTGGAAACAAGAGTGGTTCTGGAGGACTGAAGGAAGGCTAACGTAGTCCCACTTCATATAAACGATAGCAGGAAGGAGACTTACAACAGTAGGCTGATTAGTCTGACATTGTTGGTGGGGAAATTAATGGAGTCACTGCTAAAGGCAAGGGTTGTGGAGTATCTTGAATCCAGCCTGTTACAAAACCTGAGACAGCATGGATTCATGGGGTGAGGTAATGTTATACTAATCTGATAGATTTCTTTGACTGGGTGACCAGGGAAATAGATCAGGGTGGTACGGTGGATGTGATCCACTTAGATTTTAGTAAGGCTTTTGACACAGTTCTATATAGGAGACTCATAAGAACATTGGGCAGCTTAAGGAGGATCCCTAAGGTGGAAAACTGGGTAAGAAAACTGATGAAGGCATAGCTGACAGAGTATGGTGGTAAATGGAATTCACTCTGGGTAAACGAGGGTGACCAGCGCTGGGACCAGTCCTCTTTTTTTCCCTCATGTTCTTGTGCCTCCCCTCCAGTCTGCCACTCCTTTGGGCAGCTCAATGGCCCTGCTGCCTGCCTGTTTCACCCTGCTGCTAGCTCTGCCTACTTTGTTTCTGGAAGTTTCTAGCTTATCTCTGCCAGGGGGCCCCCCTCCCCAAGAGGGAGTAAGGAAAGGGACTAACATGCTTTGAGACTGCTGAGGCAAAAGGTGTGGGAGACAGGAGTGGTGCATCTTGAGGACTGTGGTGTGGTGTGGTGGGATGCAGCTGTCATCATTTGGCTGGCTGACATGGGCAATATTCTGTTTTTGGGGCCCCACCCACCTCCTACATGCATTTGGCTGCAGCAATGTCATGGAGCAGAGATGTTCAGCAGTTTGTGGTCATCCATGCTGCCAAGAATGACTACACTAAACCACCAACAGAAGCGCCCAAAGGAGTGGTGCACAAAGAACCTCCCCCTGGGTGGAAAGCATCCAGGTAACACCTGTGACTCCTTCCCTGATGACCTCCACTCCTGACATCTGGGCTCGGGGTGTGAATCTGAATTGCCAGTGTGCCAGTTCGATGCCCCATCGTGCAGTGCCATGGAGCCAGCTGGGACCAGTCTTCATTAATGTCTTTATAAGTGACATTGCAGATGAGCTGAAAGGGAATGTATGCCACTTTGTGGATGACCCCTAAAATCTGCAATAGGGTGGACAATCCAGAGGTGGTGGAAAGAATGTGCAGAGGCCTGAGAAAACTTGAGGAGCAGTCAAGAGCATAGCAGCTGGGTTTCAATGCAAAAACATGCAAAATCATTCACTTAGGGCACAGAAATAAAGAGGCAGAGTACAAAATGGGAAAAGAGCAATTGAAGGCACCAAACAGGAAAGCGACCTGGAAGTAATCAAATCATGTGACTTCAAGCTGAAGAGACAGTACAACAAGGCAGTTGGTAGGGTCAGTGGGTTGCTGGGGTGCATAGCATGAGTATCACCAGCAGAAGGAGGGAAGTGGTGGCTGCACTGTATAGGTAACTGAGAACCCACCTGGAGTACTGTGTCCTGTTCTGAAGACCACATCTCATGAAGGACATACACAGAGTGGAGGTTGTCCAGAGGAGAACATCTAAAATGGACCATGGGCTGCATCAGAAGCCTCAGAGACTGAAGTACCACAATATGTACACTCTGGAAAAGTGGAAGGAGAGGGGGACATGATGGAGACCTATAAGTACCTCACAGGGGTAAATAAGGTACAGGAGGGGAGTATTTATCAGAGGAAAGGGTGACGAGAACAAGGGGATGTGCAATGAAGCTGGAAGGGTGTAATTTTTAAAAGAGTTTTGAGGAAGTACTTTTTCACTGAAAGAGTGGTGGATACTTGGAATAGTCTTCCAGTGGAGGCAGGGAGAAGGAACAGTATTGGGACTAAAGAATGCATCAGATAGGCACATTGGAATCTGGGTTGAAAGCAAGTGGGAGGGGGGAGGGAGCCAATGATCAAGTAGGGTCTGCAGTGACTGTACAGGCAGGGAAAAAATGGGCAGTTTTTCGGTGGGCTTGACAGTGTCAAACCAATCAACAGCTAAGGTGATCATGACACTTTTAAGTGCTGCTGGGTGGAAACTTCAAGCACTTCAAGGAAGAGAGCCTCCCACATCACAGGGTGGCTCTTTTCTTTGATCTGCGTGCTGCCACCCAGCAAGCAGCTGATTGGCATGATGATCAGCCTGCACCTCATCCCTCCCACAATGCAACTGACAATCCCACAATCCAACCCTCTGCCAAGTATCCCCTCCCATCTCCTTGCTGCTTCCCATTCCTCATGGAAAAGTATCTCTCCCACCTCCCCATTCTCTTCCTATGCAAGATCCTGCCCTCTCCCGAGTACCCCTCCCAACTCCCCATCACAAGCATGCCCCATAAGTAAATATGAACTTGACACTGGGGTGCCCAAACCCTAGTGCTGGTACCTGAAATAAAGAAAACCATCCCTCAATGACTTTTTAATTTTTTTTACATCCGATATAAAAGATAATAGTCCATCAATGTCTGTTGCCTCTGCCCCTCCCCCATCTCAGTTACCCTCCCCTACTTAGCACCCACCACCCCACACACACTCTATCCCTTACATACATACCATGGGTCCAACACTGTAATTCTCTCTGGACCAGAGCACGTGTTCACTCTTCAATGCCAAATTGGGAACTGAAGAAATGAGGTAAGCTGCTATCAAAGTATTTCAATACGTTTTGCTCATAAACAAATTATGTGAAACTTTTCAAATCCAGCTCAAAAGGTGATTTAGCAGCCACCCTGTGAAATCACCTTTAAGGCAGGATTTTAACATTTTCTCCTTCTGGGTTCATAACGTGTGGTCATAAGAACACTATGTTGAAAACTTAGGGTCAAGATATTAAAAAGCAACAAAGCTATGAAGGTGCATTGACATTTTTCAGTGTTTGCTCATAACTTCGATAATTTTTGGAGGGCTTTGCCTGTGATTCAATGTAGAGGAATAACTCTACTCACTAGCACTATTTATGCACGCCTCCCACACACTCAAACACCTAGTTTCTTTAGACTGAGCTGCTGCATGGTTTGTGGCTATGATTTTGCTACCTGCTTGCCTTCTGCCTCACTATTCATTTGTCTCCTGTTTTTTGCCTCAGCTTCTGTGTATCCACTCCCTTGTCTCTCTTTCTTTTCCCCTCTCCCTCCCACAATTTGTGGCTGTGATCTGCCCAGCCGCTCCCCCCTACCTTTCCTTCTGTTATCCCCATATGATCCTTGCCTCCCTGCCTGCTCTTTGTCTCCTTTTCCCATTCTCTGTCTCACCATTTAGTGGCCCTCCATGTCTCCTTTCTTGCCCCATTCCCCTTCCCTGACCATCCCTCATACCTTGTTTGTTGCTTTTGTTGTTCCTTTGTGAGTACTTTTCTCTTGTTATCTCTCTCTCTCTCCATTTGCTGCTCATGCCTCATCTTTCCTTTTGGTCCATGCTTGGTGATGTCACTGTCCGGCTTTCCTCTGTCTCTACCCCTACTGCTGTTTCTCCCTCACTGCCCCAACTCTCTTGCTTTTCTCCAGCCGTATAAAGTACAGTGCTCTTGTCCTCGCTGGTACAGAGGACTCCTCACTTCAGCACTACCATTTCTCCTGGCTTATTCCAGTGTCCAATGCTTAGAACTGTGGACTGGAGCACAACAGTTAAAGAGATAATCCCAATTTTCGGACCTCATGTACTACTGATATTACCTACTCAGTGTCTTGGATCCTAATTTCACATATCAGTGCATGGACTACATTTAAAAAGACAGTAGCTATCTACTAGGACTGCAAGATCCAGTGTTGGTTCTTGTTTGGTCACCTGTGGATAAATCCTCGAAAAGCTATATATCTGCAGGCAGGTCTCCATTGCAACCAGGACTGCCTCTTTACACCTACATTGAGGTTAGTATTATCATTCAACTTCCATTACTAAGTGATCTAAGAGTCAATCCAGATCGCTTATACTTTCTCACTTTTCACCCATATAGAAATCTCACGTTTCAGTATCCATCTCAAAGCCCGCCACCTACTGCCCCACGTGGAGATCCCGTATCATTGCTACCTCCCCAATCAGTGGCTAACAGCAGGTCTCTAGCATCCTGATATATTTCTATACCTTAGACCTATGTGGAGGACTCATTTGATACCATCTCAGGCCCTCCACAAATGACCATTTTCACTAACGTATGTGGAGGTCACTTCCCACACTTCACCATTCTTCCTACGTATAGGTCTCGTAATACGTTACCTTGTACATTCCCTTCTTCAGTTTTTTGCACTGCTGCTATATAGACAGTTTAAATTCAAAGGTGTTCCTGTTCTATATGATCCTACAGCACCATGGCTGACTTTCCTTCAGGTAACCCTTTGCCTGACTCAAAGGAGGGTACATCGGAAAATTCTCCACCTTTAGCTGAACTTCCAGTTCATCAAAAACAACCCACTAAATCTCATTTCTCTTTAAAGGACTGGACCGTTTCCTGCCTTATAACTGAACTTTAGAAACTGGGCATTTTTCATTTGCCTTCAGCTAAAAAACAGGAACTGTTTAAATTATTCTTATCAGCTAAATCCTGATCAGGGGATGTTCTTGCTGCCGATGAGCCATTTCCTCAGCCAGTACCTGATGCCAATGCCGAGCTCCATAATCTTCTATCCCCACTAGCTACTTACTTCCTTACTGGATGTCCAGACTTGCCTCATCTCTCTAGAAGCTTGCCTGCCTGCAAAACTGCCACTTGATTCAGAGCTAACAGATGTGCAAACTTGCCTCTCATCTTTCAAGGCCCATATTGGTACGCAGTCCTTACCAATGACTCATCCTGACTTACCTTCCTTCCAGTCTTCCAGTTCATCCTGTACTGATGTGGTATAGCCTCTCATTCCTTTTTCCTCTACTGCTTCATCGTCTTCAGCTTCTCCTTCTTCACAAAATTCTGGTTCTTCACAAGCGGTAGCTCCTCCATCAACAATCTCTCCCATGCACCTCATTCTGAGTCACCTTCGCAAAGATGTTATTGAAAGAAAGTATATTAACTTAATTTCCCTCCTTATTTCCTCTCATGACTCCCTTGAGAACAGAGTCGTTTCTTGTGGTGACGTTTCAGTGATGTTAAAATCCAAGTACCCAGGCTCACAAAGAAATTAACCATCCCAGAATTTGTCATCACCTTCAGCCTATATAGAGACATTGTTTCCTCTGCATAGCCTTCCCGGTGTCAGGAACCGGATTCTTACTTATACCTTATCATAGATTTGAGGATCAGACACAGAGGCACTCATTTTTATAACTACCATTGTTCCTTTTCTTCCAAAGCAGCAGCTGCCCTAACCCATTATAATACAAGACTTAACTGGTCCATACTAGATAATGAACCATTTTGCCACCATTTTGCAGGTCAACACGCCCTCTCCTGCCAGCTATGTAGCTCATTCTCCCATTTTGCCTCCCTTTGTCCATTGTCAGTCTCTCAAACTTCTGATCCTCCTCAAAAGATCTCATCCAGGGACTCAGCTTCTACATCCTAGACTCTTACTTGCATCATTACGAATCTTGGCACCTTCCCCGCATTAGCCATGACAGACGTGGTTGTCCAGTAACCAATGTGGGAAACCAAGCTGTCTGCAACAACTTCAATATGACTGGCTATGCAGTCCTTGGTTGTCGTTATCTTCACATCTGCAGATTTTTTAATGAGTCCCACTCCAGAGCCAAATACCCTCAATTCAATCAATAATGACAACTTCATCTCCACCAAAGTGAATCATTTCATCCTTTTATCCACTGTAGTCACTTATCTGAATCCAGCACAGGTTCATATTATACATTTCCAAAGTTACTTCTGTCTTTCTCAATTCATGTCACCTCATGCTTGCCTATGTGGTGGCCTCAATTCTTTGCATGCACATTCCCAAACTCCAAGCATTGAATCCATCCCTTCGGTCCTATGAAGCAGGCTCAAAAACCAGCCAGGCCTATGTGGACTCCTTGACTCATTGCACGAATGTTCCCAAAATCCAAGCCTTGAATCCATCCCTTATATTGGGTAGAAGTCCTGACATACATTTCCACACTGTACCATAACTGCACATCCCTGTTTCAAGGAAATCTCAAGAAATTACATCATCATTTCCTCGGAGTTCCAAGATCGAGGATATCAGTGATGCTTATCCCATCCAGCCCTGTTCATTTTCCTTCAGACTCCAAGTTTACACTAACTCCAGGATTGTCTCCTCTTAAGATGCCCAGAGGAAGGGCAGTCCAGTAGCCATGATTCCTCAGAGGTTTCCCCTGTAGGGTCTTTTTCCTCTCCTGTATGAAGCCATTCACATTCTCCATGAGTTGGAGGAAGTTTTCACACTACATTTTTTGGGCTTTTATTCCCACTCCACTCCCGGCTTCTTGACAAAAGGGTGGGAATGAGTAAGGCCAAAGCAAATCAAAAATCATATGTTCACACAAGCACAAGTTGTTCCCACACACTGAATTGGAGGGCTTTGCCCGTGGTTCAATGTAGGGGAATAACTCTACCCACTAGCTCTATTTAAGCATGTCTCCCACATATTCAAGAGTTCAGTTCATTTAGACTCTCTCTATCCTCACCACCTCCTCCTTCTCCAGCACTTTTCTCACCCTTTGCACTGGGCTTTCACTCCCGCTCCACTCCCGGCCTCTCGACAAAAGGGTGAGAATGTGTAAAACGAAAGCAAATCATAAGTTCACACAAGCACACGCACAAGTTGTTCCCACACACTGAATCAATATTTTGGATCCAAAAATTTCAACATAGTCATTTTTTTCACATCACCTCATGAACAAGATGGGTGCCACTTTTCAAGTCATGGCCAAAGTGTGGTTTTGCAATTGTGGCATGAAAACACATTTTGACCAGTGTTTCATGAACAGCTCCTGTCGTGTTCAGAAGGAGGGGTTATAAAAAGACTTTGTTTAACATCTGGGGTCAAAATGTTGAAAAACAATGAAATTATGAAGAAACAACTTTTTTCGTCATTTACTTAGTGCAATGTGTACAGATTTTGGCCCCCACTTTTCAACAAAGCCTTCTTCTTGTCCCACCCATGAGCATGACAGGTGTCATTTTTCAAATCTTCTCTGAAACATGTTTTCAAATTTGCTCTGTGAAGTCACCTTTCAGGCAGGATTCTAAAAATCCCACCTGCCATGATCATAAGGTGGGATCATAAAAGATAGTGTTGAAAATTTGGGGTCAAAATGTAAAAAAAAAACTTTCATGGAAATGTTGCATTTTGTTGATGTTTATTCATAACGTGGTGATTTTTGCAGGGTTTTTTGCCCTAAACATGCACATAGCCCTTTTGTTACCCCACTTGAAGATCATGACAGGTGTCATTTTTCAAATCCTCTTTGAAACATGTTTTTACAGTCTCTCTGTTTAACCGCCTCTTGAACAGGGTTAAAAAATCTACCTGCCTTGATTATATCATGGGGTCATAAAAAAGTTATGTTGAGAATTTGTCAGTCAAACTAAGCATTGAGCTGTTCCAATATTTACTCATAACATTATATTTGCAGATTTTGGCCCCTAATGTTCATCCCTTGTGTTACCCCACCTCATGAACATGACAAGTGTCATTTATCAGATCAGCTCTGAAATGTTTTTGCAGTCACATTGCAAAATCACATTCAGGTGGGATTTAATAAATTCCACCTGTCTTGATCATAATGTCAGTCACAAAAACACTATATTGTAAGTTTGGGAGCAAAATGTGGGAGTCCACTGAAACTTAGATATATCACATTGCATCTAAGCTAGCCTGTTCTGGGTAAATACAATCTAAAAATGTGTAAAAGCAGGATACCACCAAAAGTAAGATATTGCATCTCATATGGTCTACTGTATCCTGGGTAAATATATAGTAAAATGTGTAACTGCAGGACCCCAGTACAGCAGAGCCACTGAACTGTGCATGTAAACTGCTCCATCCTGGGAAAAATACTTTGTAAAAGTGGAACCTTACTGAATATTTAACTTGCCTTTCAGCTGGGCTATCCTGGGTAAATACAGTTGAAAAGCTGGGAAAAACAAAATTGTACTGACAATGGAGTTTGCCCTTTAAGGGGCAGACCATGTTGTCCAGGTGCACCCCTTCCCTCCTGTTGGGATAGTTGTGCTCAGAAGGGGAAGGGATAGGGAAGGGGAGGAGCCAGGAGCCAGAACAATGGCCAGGTAACAGGAAGGGGAGGAGGAAAGGGGGTACATAATGTACTGCACAAGGGAGCCTCAGCCACTTTTGCTGGAGTTTTGATTTACAAGAAACTGCAGCACTTCAGATTGGCATATTAGCTGGGAAGGTTTGTTCAGTGACATACAGGAGGTAAGAAGTTCAAGCTACAACGTGTGAGGTTACAAGTTTAAAAAAAGGGGGAATGTAGTAATAGAGATTTATCTAAAGCAACGACATTGTTTCACTGAAAGAGTGAGGGTAATCATTTGCTGGTAGCAGTGTGTGGAGTTGTCTAAGGGACTTGTTGGTTGAACATGCTTTGCTGTGTTAAAGGACAGAGAAAACTTTAAAGCTCACTGATTGCAGGCACGGTTTAAATTGGCGGTGGATTAGATTCAAGTGAGTGTTTTGTTTGTTGCAAGTTTTGGTGCCCAAGGAAGGACATGCAAGGAGAAAACTGAGTACATTGTGGTGTGGAGCAGTGATTTTCAGCATTTGGTTTGATTAGGCCTCCAGGGGCTGCTGGTAGTGCTGGTTTGGGAAGGATGTGAGTTGGGAGAGGAGAACAAAGACCTGACCGCATGGTACAGGTGGGGGAAGCTGGGGCCACATCTGGCACAATGAAAAAGGATTTTTGTTTTCCAGTTGCCTGCGTTTGTGTTTTTCGGGGAGATTAGGAGGCACGGGGTGCTGGTAGGCCTTAATAGGACCTGTTTGGATCAAGGGAGCGGAAGGGTGTCACGGGACCACGCTGCGTGACGTCACACACCTCGTGGGAGACGAAGGAAGAGCCTGTGTTTTTAGGGTCTGGCTCTTAGTTTTGCCAAGGGGTTGAAACATTTATGTGACCACCAGAATGCAAGAGTTTTTAAGTTTTGCTTATTCCAAAGGGTGGTGTGCCCATATATGGCACCTAGACAAAGAGAAAGGGGAAACAAATACTTTTGCTACAAATACCAGACAGCATGGAGAGCAGGCAGGCCTGAAAGGCTTTGTTAAGTAGGGGATGCAGGAGGGTGCCTCAGGACCATGCGGTGTGACATCACACGCTGTGTGGGAGATGGGGATGAGCTTTACTATTGTGGTCTGATTTTGCAACCCAGTGCGCGGCAATCTGGCCAAGTTGGCTGTGCCCAAAGAGAGACCTGGGGGGGTAAGGCGGAAGTTAAAAAAAAAAAAAAAAAGAAAGGGGGCGGGTTGGCGATAGGTCCCATGTGGTAGGCGTCACGCCACGTGGAATAAGGGGGAGAAGAGCCAAGGGATGTGGGCACATTTCTCATGTCTGGCACGGGAGTTGGGGTTTTTTTGCCATAAAGGAGGAGGCCTGGGAGAAGGGGAGGCCTCGGAGGCAGGAAGGAAGGTTGGATTCAGTGCCACGCAGTCAGACAGCACACACCGTGTGGGGGAGCTGGAGAGAGCTAGCCACTAATGTTTTATGGGCACTTTGGATGGAATGGACCATGTGCCATAAGGGATAAGGTATCTGAGTTCAGATGAGAAGGTGTGGAGGCCCGAGGGTGGCCGTGCAGTCTGGCGGGCTCGATAAATGGCTGGGGCACTGCACAAAAAAAAAAAAAATAATATATATAATATAATATAATTTTGGTAGCATTATTACTGCCCTGCAGTTGGGGTTGTCTTGGGTCTTAGTGGTGCAGCTGTTTAGCAGGGGTAGAAGGCTATTAGGGACAACCAGAGTGCTGGCCCCAGCTGAAGCATTGCTTGACAGCAAATCTCTGGGAGAGAGGGCTAGGGTACGAACGCCACGGTAGTGAGTGACAGAGGGCAGCAGCACGCCACAGCGGGGGGAAAAACATAAAATTGGTCATTACAGCAAGTGGGATAGCAGACACGCCACATGCAAGGAGGGTAATAAACTGGGGGTTTGCCTGGGGCGCCATCGCACATGGGGTGGCCGGGCCTGAAGGGATGTTTCGGCCTGAATAGGGCGAGGGGGGGTGGTGGGGGATAAAGGGAACAGGGCGGGTGAAATGAAGGACAACACTCCCAGGCGGGCAGATAGGACAATTCTGGGGACCGGACGTGTCTCACAGGGAAGGAAGGAACTGGGGTTGGCCGTATATAAAAAAAAAAAATAAAAAAATAAGCAAAGGGTTTATGATAATTAAATAAGATAGTAACCGGTTTTGTATTCTGTAGTTGTCTTCACAGGGCATCAGCGAGGAACGGACATGGCACCCCGGAAGAGCAGGCCGTCGAAGGAAGAGGCTTACAAGGCTATAATCAAGCTGGCTGAAAAGGCAAACAAAATGTGGGAACTGGTGGAAGGGGAGGACCCGGGGAAGCCCGGGGGGAAAAGGAAAGCAGAGGGGGAAAAAGGTAGCAAGGGAAGAGGGCACCTGGGGAGGATGCAGTCCCTCTGGGGTAGCGCCGAGGGCAGCAGGGCCTGCCAGGGCTACCGAGCTCACTCCTATGCAGCCGGGTGACACAACGGCACCCACCCTTGATCAAAGGGGACCCCCCCGGGAGAACCGAGGCCGGAGGCTCGGAGCAGGGGGTCTGACCCACACCTCCCAGCAGACCATCTCCCGCTTCCACCTCACCCACAGGAAGAAACAAGTGAACCCGTGGAGGCCTGCAGACACATCAGACAAGAAAAGGGCACAGGTAATGCACCCAATGTGGTAGGGGATAGCATAAAGGAGTATATAGGGCAAATAGTGGCGGCACTGGGAACGAAAGGGGTGAGGCAGATGGAGTTGGCCCTGGTGGAGTTTAAGGTGGGAAAAGGGGTGTCAGGAGACACGGGTAAAGGGGAAGAAAGAGAGGGTTTGGGGACAAGGGAGGTGGGGGCACCGGGGATGAGGATAGGTGAGCATGTGCCCGTTGCCACAAAGGAGAAAATATGGAAAGGAGAATATGTGGATATATTTGCCTGGTGAGCCGGGGGGCAGCGGCAAAATATGAAGAGGCGGAGAGTATAGGAAAAAGCGAGATGGCAGCAGCCATAGTGTTGCTAGGGAAAAAAGAGGAAGACAAATTCACAAAAGGGAAGACTTGGGACAGGTGGTTCTTAGGTTTTGTAATCTTTTCAGCCATAACTCTGGAAAGAAGACCGGAGTTAGGTATCCTGCTCATCACTTATTCATTGATAATACGGAGAGCGAAGGCAAAAGGCGGAATGGGGTGGTTGTATTATGATGAACATTTTCGGCAGCGCATGGCAACTTTTGGGGATGTAAGGTGGGACACCAAGCAAATAAACTTATGGACAGATTATGTAATGGATCAGTCCACACCCGAGGGAGGGTGGGGTAAGAAAGAGGCTATACCTACGAGATGCTGTTGGGCATATAATAGGGCGTTCTGCTCGTGGCTTCAGTGTTGTTTTCGTCATGCCTGCGCAAAATGTGGGGGTGGGCACTCGGCCAGCAAATGCAGAACTACAGGTATACAAGGTACCCAAGGGTGCGGGGGGCAAGGGTCGAGCCACAGTTTTTTTGGGATAACCAGGGTTTTAGAGGACAGACATGGAGCAATGGAGGGAGGGGCAGAGGTAACGGGGGTAGACGTGGTCAAAAGCACTGAAACAGCGGGAACGGGGCAGGCAGGATGGGGGGGTACAGGGTGGTGCGACAGGGCCTGATTTGGGATGGCCAGAACACCCGTCAACATAGCGGCATTGACAACTCGCCTGGCGAGATATCCGGATACGAGGGTGCGGGATATGATTTTGCCGGGGTTTGACACAGGGTTTTCATTACAGTCTACAGGTCCCAGGCAGGCGAGGGAGGCGAGCAACCTAGGGTCGATAAAAGGAAAGAAGGACATGTTAAGGAATAAGATTGAGAAGGAGAAGGCAGCTGGTAGGGTGGAGGGTCTGTTTGCTGACCCCCCATTAGAGAACATGCGGATATCGCCTTTGGGTTTGGTGCCTAAAAAACAGGAAGATGAATATCGAGTAATACACCATTTGTCTTACCTAGAAGGTGACTCGGTGAATGACTATATTGGGGAAGAGCATAGTAGGGTGACCTACACAATGCTCGAGGATGCAATCTGGATAATCCGGGCCACAGAGGATGCATGGATGGCAAAAACAGATATAGACTCCCCCTTCAGACTGCTTCCAGTCAGGAGGGAAGACTGGGACCTTTTGGGCTTTAAAAATGAGGGAAGATATTACTTTGACAAAGCAATGCCTATGGGGTGCTCCACAGCATGTGCAACATTTGAAGCATTCAGCACATGCCTGCAGTGGATATTCCAAGATGAAACGGGTTACACATCAGTCATCCACTACCTGGATGATTTTCTCCTCATAGGCAAGGGTGAGGAAGAGACACGGAGAATGCTGGTTAGGTTTCAGCAAGTGTGCCAGGAGTTGGGGGTCCCACTGGCACTGGGAAAAACAGAAGGGCCCATCAGGGCGATAGAATTCCTAGGGATAGAGATTGATGCAGCAAACGAGGTTTTTAGGTTGCCGGATAAGAAAGTAATGAGGTTGAAAGAACTAATCGGTATACATGCCAGCAAGAAGATGGTCCAATTGAAATTAGTTCAGCAAGTATTGGGACATCTGAATTTTGCATGCAGGGCAGTTGGGCCAGGGAGGGCGTTTACAAGAAGATTGGCCAGGGCGACAGCCGGGGACACGAAACCACATCACTGGATTAATTTGACGTGCAGTATCAGGGAAGATTTTAGCGTATGGGAAGAATTTTTGAAGGATTATAATGGGGCTTCATTCTGGCAGGATGAGTGATTGTATAACACAGACCTGGAATTGTACACAGACACAGCGGGATGTTTGGGCATGGGAGGTTATCTGAGGGGCAGGTGGTTCGCGGAACCATGGCCAGCAGACTGGGTGAGAGAGGGAAAAGTGAAGGATATAACACTCCTGGAGATCATGCCCATATGGGCGTGTACTTTGGTGTGGGGGGAGGAATTACGGGATCAGAAGGTGACATTCTGGTGTGACAACAGAGCTGTGGTGGACGTACTTAACCATAGAGGAGCCAGATCCGACACAGTCATGCAGGTAGTACGACAGCTAGTTTTAAGGGCTCTGCAGCTGAACATGTCTTTTAGAGCAAAACATATCGAAGGGGTATGCAATACCCTGTCTGACAGCCTTTCCTGTCTGCAGCTGGACTGTTTCCGGAAACTGGCACCAGCAGCAGAGGAACAAAAAACGCCCATACCAGCGGACATCTGGGACATTGGCAGGACGGAGCAGAGCTGTTGTTTCGTAGCTCATGGGCGCCCCAGACTCTGAGGGTGTACGTTGGGGCCTGGCGTGTTTTTCAAGCATTCAGGGCAGAGCACCAGATGGAGGTAAGTGGGCCATTATCTGAGGAACAGGTGGGAATGTTCCTAGTGGATCAATGGCAAAAAGGGACGGCTCACACCACGATGTGGGTTTATCTGGCAGAGATCAGTGTGATCTGCAGCCTGAAAGGATGGCGGAACTCAACAAAGACAATGTTCATCAGAAGGATGATGCAGGGCTGGGGTAGGTTAAGAGGAGGGTCCAGGGACATCCAGAGGCCGATAGGGGAGCAGTGGCTAATGAAGCTAGGAGAGGCGCTCCCGGCAATATGTACGTCGAAAGGCGAGGCCCAGCTATTTCACGCAATTTATGTGACAGTGTTTGCAGGGGCTCTGAGGGTGAGCAAGGTAGTAAGCCATGGGATAAATGACAAGGAAGGTGGTATGGAATGGGAAGATGTGAGTTGGGGGACAAAGGAAATACAGATCAGATTAAGACGATCTAAGACTGACCTAAAAGGGCGGGGTTCCATAATAACCCTAAGGGGGCGAACAGAGGTCGCGATATGCCCAGTACAAGCCCTGTGGGTTTTCGCCGCAGGGCAGGTAATCAGGACTGGGAAGCTTTTTACACACAGGGATGGAAGAAGGGTCACTAGTTACCAGATCACGGCCGTGTTAAAAAAGGCAATGGCATTTCTGGGGGAGAACCCAACTAATTACTCATCCCATTCCCTGCGGATTGGGGCAGCTTCACAGTGGGCGGCCAGTGGGGAGTCTGTGGAGGACATTTTGGTGAAAGATCACTGGCGGTCGGCCAGTTACAAAAGATACAACAGAGCTCTGGCATTAAAAAAAAAAAAAAAAGAAGAAGAAGTGGGGAGGAGGGTAATAATGTACATAGGTTTATAAAACGAGGGAAGTAAGACAGAGAGGTCATTGGAGAATGCATGTTAATTAAATAACTTTGTGTTATTGCATCCCATAGGTAGAAGGAGGAGCACAGAAGTCTGGAGCTGCGGCCATTCCTATATTTACTAGGCTGGTAAGAGAGCGGAGACGAAAGCTGGAGGAAAACAGCTATACCAAGATGCCAGGCAGTGTAGGCTGGTATGGCACGGCGTGCGGGGGATGAACTGGGCACAGCTGCTCCCTGCTTTGAAAGAGCTCAAGAGACATCGGCCCAGTCCAGACCTAATCATTATACACCTAGGGGGCAACGATCTGGCAGGCAGACCATGAGTGCACACATATTGGCAGATCAAGAGGGACTTAGAGGTATTAAGACACTGGTGGCCTCAGGTGTGCCTTGCATGGTCGGACATAATACCTCAGAGGGTGTGGAGACAGGAACACAGCCACAGGGCAGTGGAGAGGGCCAGGAGGAAAATGAATAGGAGAGTGGGGACACTGATAAGGCAGATGGGAGGACGGGTGATACTGCGTGGGGTCGAAGAATGGGTGGATGAATTTTACAGACCAGACGGGGTACACCTGTCAGATATAGCAGTAGATATGTTTAATACAGAAATGATGGATTTTATAGAAGAATGGAGGAGACAGGAAAGCAGATAAAAAAAAGGAGAAGTTTATGTAACAGAGGCGAGAGGTACCTAGGTTGGGGGAGCCAGTCATCCACATAGTTGGAGACTGGCTAATTAGTGGAAAAAAGGTGGGGGGATGAAAAGGGGAAGATAAAAGGAGTAACACGAGAGGAAGAAGAAGATGAAGGAGAAAGCGGTCTCGGTTCTCACCGTTACCTAGCAGAAAAGGAGAAGAAGAAGGCACCCAGGTTTTCGCCTGGGGGATGGAGAATCAGAAAGTGATATATGTATGGAATAATGGAAATCATTGGATATATGAAAAATAAGAAATGGAAAAGAATTATGGTTGAAATAAATTAATTGCCTATCTGAGCACAACAACAAGCAATGGTCTCTGTGTTTTTGTGAGGGAAGAGGGGGGAATCCGGGACAATGGAGTTTGCCCTTTAAGGGGCAGACCATGTTGTTCAGGTGCACCCCTTCCCTCCTGTTGGGATAGTTGTGCTCAGAAGGGGAGGAGATAGGGAAGGGGAGGAGCCAGGAGCCAGAACAATGGCCAGGTAACAGGAAGGGGAGGGGAAAGGGTACATAAAGGACAGCACAAGGGAGCCTCAGCCACTTTTGCTGGAGTTTTGATCCCTCCCACCCACCCTAGAGGAAATAGGAAGACAGGGAGTACAGCCAATGGGGGGCTGTAGGAGGGTCTGTCATGGTGGAGGACAGACGTGCCTACCAGGGCAGTGGACTGCCAATGGTGAATGGCAGAGGAAGATAATATGGTATGGACTGCCAAAGGTGGATGGCAGAACATAAGGAGGCCATGGACTGCCAAAGGTGGATGGCAGGGGATAAGAGGATTATGGACTGCCAAAGGTGGATGGCAGAACATAAGGAGGTAATGAACTACCAAAGGTGGATGGTAGGGGACAAGTGGGTTATGGACTGCCAAGGAGAGACAGCAGGCGAAAGCCTTGAAGTCTGCTAAGAAGTTGGGTGCAGATGATATGAAGAAGGCTATGGACTGCCAAGGTGGTTGACAGGGGAAAAAGGGGGGGGGGATGAAAAGGGGGGAAGATAAAAGGAGTAACACGAGAGGAAGAAGAAGATGAAGGAGAAAGCGGTCTTGGTTCTCACCGTTACATAGCAGAAAAGGAGAAGAAGAAGGCACCCAGGTTTTCACCTGGGGGGATGGCGAATCAGAAAGTGATATATGTATGGAATAATGGAAATCATTGGATATATGAAAAATAAGAAATGGGAAAGAATTATGATTGATGGATTTAAATAAATTAATTGCCAATCCGAGCACAACAAGAAGCAATGGTCTCTGTGTTTTTGTGAGGGAAGAGGGGGGAATCAGGGACAACAAGATAATATCTGAACTGTGCTCTCTGGGGAAAATACAGTACAAAAATGTGTCAATGCAGGATTCCACTGAAAATGACATATTGCATCTCAGCTTGGTTATCCTGGGTAAATACATTACAAAACTATGTAAAAACAGGCCCCTACTGAAGAATGCCACTGAAAAAGAGATGTTACATCTCAGATGATCTGTCCTAGAAAATTATGTTATTTCAGGGCCACACTAAAAACGAGATATCATATCTCAGCTTCACCATCCTGGGTAAATGCAGTATAAATTGTATAAAATCAGGACCACACTGCAAATGACATATTACATCTCATCTGGTCTATTTTGGGTAAATATATTGTAAAACATGTGCACAAGCAGGATTTAGTACAACAGAATGGAAGTAAACATTCAGCATGACAAATACTTGTTTATTATTGAGGTCATGTGCATGAAAATAGGAGTTGATGCAAGTTCATCATCTATTGCTTAATCCCCACATGATGTCATAATACCCTGCTTGTGACATCACAGTTATTCTGATGACAATAGACTGTGACTTCACAGCAGAGGATTATGAGATTAAGTTAGGAATAAGCTATGGGCTGTATGCACCAATGGGGAGGAGTGGCTACACGTGCATATCTGGGGCATATAACGACTCTGCACCCTATGTTCCCCCCCCCCCACGTGGGATGCATTAAGAGGAGGCTGCAGCAAATACATGCCTGATCCCCAGGCCATGTGAAGAGCAATGCACCGGGGGAAGGTGAGAGGGCATGCCAGCTGTAAGTGCCATTCATCATGGTGAGTAGGGCTGTGCTCCGGGGCGTTTAGGGGGTAGGCAGGTATGCCATGGACAGCCCTTCCATAAGTGATCCTACAGCCCCCATGCATACCAGACTGGAGAAGAAGCCCATGAGCAGGAATGAAGTCCTTCCAATAGCTGTAGTCACCCCAACCCCGAACCTCCTGGCAGATACCACCAAGCTCTACAGGGCGATTCCCACAGCTGCCCCCCACTACACTTCCATGCTCATGCAGCCCAGTGCCCGGTAGTGCCAGCATAGCCATCGGTGGGTCATGGCCACCCCCCACCCCCTGGCACCGACATCACCCTACCCATACCTGCAGATGGGGTACCGGGTACCTGATGGCTGGTGGTACAGCCCTCTGCACACCTCCACAGCTGTCAGCCATTTGACTTACACAAGGGCATGCAACTGATGCACGCCTGTAGAGTCAGATGACTGGCTAATAGGCGATGCAGAAGAAACAATGCTGTGCCAGTACCGGCACCCAACCTATTAAGTACAGGTAGTGTTGTGTGAGAGCATCATGACACATGTGTTGGGTCGTGGTAGAGGGTTCGGGGGGTTGCCTGTATGGGATAGCGGGTGCACCAGTGTGCAGTGTGTGCGTTGGGGTGCCTTGATCCATGGGGGCTGGGGTGATCTGGGTTGAGACTGTTGCTCAGCTGGCCCCCTATGTACCAGGGACATTGACATTGGCACAGTGCCCGATGGAGCAGTGCTGTGTGGGTCTGGGTGTCTGCAGGTGCAATTCATGCACCTGGACCCATGCCCAGCTGCGCAGGTGATCCACCCCAGACCCAGGGCAGGCATCCGATTGAATGACCTGCTGGGTCCACATTGCCTCCCCTGGCCACCCTGCATGGATCTGCACACCGGGGGGGGGGGGTCATGGACAGGTGGTGGCTGGTAGTGAATTCTGGTCAGTACACACCTGTCTGCAGGTACAGAGCTATGCGGGTGGGTTATACGCTTCCGGCACATATAACCCACCTATTCATGCATAGGAGCCATTCTGTGCATATCAACTCTAAGGAGTAAAGTTCCTGATTCCGTGCACAATTTCTCAGTAATAAATAATGGAGAGAAAAAATCTATAGGCATCATGTGAAGTACATACTGAAGCATAAATGCTGCATTTTACAAAGTTTCCCCAGAGGTGTCAGTAGGTTTTTTAGAACTCTTTCAAATAAGTTGTGCTTGCTATTTGCTAGATATCCAGTCCCAAAGGTGGCATAGTTCTAATCAGAGTTGCGCAAAAAAAATTCCACTGGTAAAATTTGTAGGAAAATTGAACTTTCACTTCTGTGAAAGTTCGGAAGTCATTTTGGCAGCTTTTGCAGCAATCTGCCTTAGAACAGCAGAATAACTGGGATTAATGTATTAAAGTGCGGAGAATAACTTCCTCAGATCTGATCACTGAATTTCCCCTGGTGTCTAGTGGCACTCCCTACCCTCTGATCACCATCCCCATAAGAATTAAAAATTTCCTTGGTGTTTGATGGCACTCCCCACCCTCTGATCTCCAGCCCATAAAACCATTAAGTTTCCCTTGTGTCTAGTGGCACCTCTCACCCTCTGATCATGGCTCCATAAGAATTAACAGTTTCCCTGGTGTCTAGTGGCACCTCTCACCCTCTGATCACGGCTCCATAAGAATTAACAGTTTCCCTGGTGTCTAGCGGCATCCCCCCCATCCTCTGATCACTGGCCCAGCTGTGACTCCCCCTCATTAACCAATTCAAGTCTAAGTGCCTGTTACAACTGAAGCAAATCACAACTGTGCTCTTAACTCCTTCTTAGTGTTTACATTGCATGGTAGTCATGGAGAACTCCATGACTTCCATGATGTAAACACTAAGAAAGGGAGTGAGCCCTGCAGTTGTGATTTACTTATGTTGTGACCAGCACTTGGGTAAGTTTAACTAACTGTTAAACATTTTGAAGAGCCCAATTGATGTCCATAACACTAACAAGGGGACATTTCCAGTGCCAACAGTGCCCAGCATGCAAGTCAGACTGTTCCTAGGATCAGGGGTGCAGCCAGGGATTTCAGATCTGCACACCAAGTGGACTCATTGCTACCCCACCCCCCTTGTTAGGGTGAGCTACCCCTGCCCCCCCCCCGAGGTGTAGCTAGACAATATACAAATGTACACCAGGGCCATAGTTGTTGCCTCATTTGGCACAATAAATACAACTTTTGTATCTCATAACAGTGGTTGTTGCCATGCATGGGTAAATACAAATGCCATGCATTGTTCCCTAAGACACCCACATACCAGCCCAGAGCCTGTAAAGTTGTATTGTCCTTGGGATGCAAAGAAAGTATTAGTGACCAGTCCTTCTAGTTTCAACTCCTATGAATAAAATTACAGAAAGGTTCAGTATTTTCTTTGTTAGTTTTCATGGAAAAAGGAAGCAGTTCAGAGCCTATTTGCTACCCTCCTTAAATAAAATTGCACACCATGGAGTGCTTGGAGTATGCCTGCCTACACCCATGCCTAGGATCCAGTGAATGACCCATGCATGGTACCATGCATTTCTGCTTAAAGTTGAACCTGCATAATATACTGTGGTGATTTGCATATACAGCCCATGGTGCCCAGCATTATGGGGATATGTGTGATTATGTATTTCTTTGAAACTTGGCTTCCCGGCCAGTGCCCTTTGGGGGTAACCAGTGCCTCAGTGCTTGCGTGCTGAGGTTTTTTGGCCCATATACTGCACACTACATGGACAGTTTCTTGGGGCTGAATCATACCCTGTGGATAAGACAGTTCTCTGGGGACAAATGATGTCCTGCACACATAGCAAACAGCTTCTTGGGGACAAATAAAAGCCCAGCGCACAAGGTGGACAGTTCCTTGGTGAGGGATGATGTCCTGCACACTAGTCAGACAGTTCCTTTCAGAACTTACCATGTTTATCACCAGGTGGACAATTTCTTGGGGATGGATGATACTGAATACACAATAGGGGATAGTTCCTTGGTGAGGGATGATGTCCTGCACATTAGTCAGACAGTTCCTTTTGGGACTTACCATGTTCATCACTAGGTGGACAATTTCTTGGGGACGGATAATGCTGTACACACTAGGGTACAGTTTCTTGGAGACAGAGGATGCCCTGCACACTGGGGGACAGTTCCTTGTAGATGGAGGATGCCCTACACACTAGGGGACAGTTCCTTGTAGATGGAGGATGCCCTGCACACTAGGGGACAGTTCCTTGCAAACAGAGGATGCCCTGCACACTAGGGGACAGTTCCTTGAAGATGAAGGATGCCCTGCACACTAGGGGACAGTTCCTTGTAAATGGAGGATGCCCTGCACACTAGGGGACTGTTCCTTGGAGATGAAGGATGCCCTGTACTAGGGGACAGTTCCTTGTAAATGTAGGATGCCCTGCACACTAGGGGACAGTTCCTTGTAAATGGAGGATGCCCTGCACACTAGGGGACTGTTCCTTGCAGAGAGAGGATGCCCTGCACACTAGGGGACAGTTCCTTGTAAATGGAGGATGCCCTGCACACTAGGGGACTGTTCCTTGGAGATGGAGGATGCCCTGCACACTAGGGGACTGTTCCTTGCAGAGAGAGGATTCCCTGCACACTAGGGGACAGTTCCTTGTAGATGGAGGATGCCCTGCACACTAGGGGACAGTTCCTTGGAGATGGAGGATGCCCTGCACACTAGGGGACAGTTCCTTGGAGACGGAGGATGCCCTGCACACTAGGGGACAGTTCCTTGGAGATGGAGGATGCCCTGCACACTAGGGAACAGTTCCTTGGAGATGGAGGATGCCCTGCACACTAGGGGACAGTTCCTTGGAGATGGAGGATGCCCTGCACACTAGGCAAACAGTTCATTGGGGATGGACTATACCCTGCACACTAGGGGACAGTTCCTTGGAGATGGAGGATGCCCTGCACATTAGGTGGACAGTTTCTTGAGGAGGAATGATGCCCAGCATACTAGACAGCAGTTCTTTAGAGCCAAACAATTTCTTGCACAGGAGGAGGCAGTTCCTTGGGGATCAACCATGCCTTGTGCACTAGCTGGACATTTCCTTAGGGCCAAACAATACATTGTATGATACTTGACAGTTCTTTGGTGCTGAACAATGTCCTGTACAGTAAGATACATTTCACTGCAACCAAATGATACCCTTGCACTAAAGTATGGTTGTTTGGCTGTGAGCAATGCTCTGCACATTAGTCAGATGGTTCCATGGAGCTGAATGTTGCCCTGCACACACGGCAGACTGTTCTGAGGTGCTGAACAATGCCCCGGTCACTACAGTAAGCAGACAATTCCTTTGAACAAGCACCATGCCATGTACACTAGACAAACAGTTCTTTGGGACTGGACAATGCCCTCAAGACAAGGTGGACAGTTCCAAGTCACCGAATGATGCACCATACACATGGGGAATAGTTTATTAGGTCTGCACGATGCACTGCACACACAGCGGACACTTCCTAAGGGTGGAATAATGCCTCTCACAAATGGCATGCAGCTCTTGGAGCTTAACTATGTGCTGCACACTAGTGGCCAGTATCCTTTGGCCCAAAAACATCTCACAGACTAGACAGACAGTTCTTTGGGGCTGAAGAATGCCTTGCACACTACAGTACAGTTCCTTGTGCCAAAGATATCCTTAACACAATCTGACAGTTTAGAGGCATTGAAAGGATTGGTATTGCCAAATATCCTACCCCACATTTCATTTTTACTACATTACTCCTGATGACCTTTTGTAATGTTTTATGAAAATTGGAGTCTCTTTTAAGCTTAAGGTGATATTTTAAAGCTGCCCCCCCCCAAAAAAAAAAAAAAAAAAAAAAACTAAGAAAATCTGTGACAGAATGATAGAGTTTTAACCTTATCTTCATTCAATGTAATATCATCAACAATAATCAAGGACTTCTGGAGTTTGTAGGACTAAGGTACTTCATTTCCACACACATTTATTTCTTTGTATCTGTCTGCCTCCTTGTGACCATCTCTTTTTTTCTCTTCTGTGTTATAATCCTTATTTCCTGTCTCCAACTCCCTTTCTCTTCTTTCTTACTGTCTCTTGTCCATTCCTTCACTCTGTCCCCATCTCTGCAGCTTTTTCCATCTTTCATTTCTTGGTTGTGCTGTCCATGTTCCTTACCTCCTTATTCCTTGGGTCTCCATCTCCATCTTTTTTGATCAGACAGCCACACTAAATCTAAAGAACTGCATACATGAACCCTTTTTCCCTATATATGAGCATCAGTGAATCCTAACCAGAACCATATAAAGAAGTGACACCAGTATCTGCAGCTTATATTTTATTGCCACTTCTTGCAGATGCTTGGACCACTCAGCTCTGGCTTTGGCTGATAATACCCACAGTATTTTAATCCAAATTAGCACAAAACATTGGTGCTAATTTGGACTAACATACCACCATACCTTTTCAGTTCACTGCCTGATAAATGAGCAATCACTTTTTACCTTAAGGGTATGCAAACTGAATGCAGCTGCCAGCAACAAATCATATTTACTGATTAATAAACCAATGTGTCTGTAATTATTTAATTGTTCATCACACTTTAGTACACACCTTGGCTGAAAGTCATCTGGACAGGAACACACAGACACACATACACAGACCTCTTTGCACAGTATATCACTTTGTAATACCAGATATGACTGAGCATAAGAGCAGAAACTTCTAAGTTAAAAACAACAATCCTGAAAGAGTCATTTTTCTCTGGACGAACAATTAATCCCCATATCCAAAGGGCTACTGCACCAGTATGCCATTTTCAATGCACAAGTTGTACTTTCCAAACTTAAGTTGTGACAGCCACTTGAGTTAGTTAAACTAACTCAAGTACCTGTCACAATTTAAGTAAATCACAACTGTGGCACTTGTTCCTTTTCATAGTGTTTACATTGAGTGGAGTCATGGAGGTCTCCATGACTACCGTGAGATGCAAACACTAAAAAAGAGTGAGTGTGCAGTTGTGATTTACTTAAGTTGTGACAAGCACTTTGACTCGAGTTAGTTAATGAGGAGGAGGCACATCTGGGCCAGTGATCAGAAGTTGGGGGGTACCACTAGACACCAGGGAAACTTAATTCTGATGAGGGTCAGCAGTATGAGGGTGGGGGATGTCACTAGACACCAGAAAAACTGTAAACTTTAATGGGACTGGCAATCAGAGGGTGGGGGTGTGTGCCACAAGACATAAAGTAAACTTTAAACTTTTAGCAGCTGGCAAACAGAGGGTGGGGGTGCCACTAGACACCAGGGAAACTGTTCATTCTTATGGGGCCAGTGACTGGAGAGTGGGTGTGCCACTAGAGAGACACCAGGTAAAGTTTTTTTTTGCTATCTGAACTGTGGAATAATTACATAACTTGTGGATTAGTTCTGAGGATCATGTGTATTATTCTACAGTTCAGCAAGAACATTCTGCAGAACAGGACAAAAATTCACCACATTCAGAAGATTTTAAGACCACAAAGGCAGAAGTTTGGAAAATTCCACAAAAGTTGGCAAACTTTCATGGAAGTTCTGCTCAAGCAGAATTCACAACTTTCAGCCATCACTAGTTATAAGCAGTGAAATATTTTCATAACATTTCATAAATAAATGAATAAAATGCCAGGTTTTGAGCACCTGCAAACTGAAAAAAAACTACTTTGGTGACTGTTATGATATTGGAAGACCTTTAGAGCCATAAGTATGTCAGTTTGAAAGTCTCTATGTTAAAGAACAGCAGAGGTACAGACAAATAAAGAAATTTGTATGATATTATTAAAATCACTCACTGGCATAGCCCAGCTACCAGACATCACTGCAGGGCACACAGCAAGACCATTACTATCAGAAATGCAGGTTCCACAGGGATGGGCATGTGGTATGTGACAGTCAAATAAAGGGGCCAGTACAAACTCTACCACCAGTGTTCCACTGCTGTCCTACCCCACAAAACATGAATAACACTGAGAACACATCAAGTACCTGTGGCATTGGCAAACCCATCAGATAGAGCACACTACACATTCCTGCAAATGTAGCCTCATCAATCAAGCAATCAATCGATTAATCCTTTATTTGTAAAAAGGCACCTTTCTTAAACCACGGCACCTGTACAATAAAATCAAGACACATTAATAAATAATAAGATAAAATTAAACTAATAAATACACTAGCAGCTTAAAAAATCAGAAAATGGCAGGCTAAAAAGATATGTTTTTAGGGCAACTTTAAAACTTTGGACAATCAGGCAATCTCTCACCTGCAAGGTAAAGAATTCCACAGGGTCATGGCCATAAAACTAAATGACCTTGCTCCTGATGTTTGTAAATGGACCCTGGGAATCTGTAGCAATCCCTCTTCGGTGGATCGGAGAGGGCGGGGGGGTAGTAGGGATGAAGGAGATCTTGCAGATAACTAGGTCCCTAATCATGTAGGGCCTTGTAGGTCAACAAACCAACCATGTGTCTCTCCCAGTTATCAAATTCTAAATAACATAAACAAAGGCACTACAAGGTTAACAGGGGAAAAGTAGATGTTTTCAAATGCTTTCTGAACAGCCTTTTTAAATTAACTGCCATGATGTGCTATAAATCTTAGAAAGGAACACTGAAAATGGAAATACATATTCTCTAATAAATCTTAACAGCTGAAATGTCTTTTCTATGAAAGCACATGCTGAAATGCACAGATGATCTTTAAGGGTTAATGAGAATGGCAAGGGAAGAATGATGAGCATCAGTAACAGGAACAGTAGGTCAGAGGGGATGGCAACCAAACAGGAAAGGGCCACTCTTCCTCAACCTACTGTATGGATCCACCATGAGTGTAAGTATCCACATCTTATGCCCACTGTTGTCCACCTGTAAAACACAAATGATACAATAAAGCTGTTGAGACATGGCACATATGTCAGTGCACACTATTGCCCAACTAGGATCAGAATCATTCGAATCAGCTCATAGCATTGCAACTAGAACATGGACTGTGCTTGCAAAGGTCCCTATATTGGCCCTTTATACCTCCCCATTGGAGATGACAGTAAGGTAAGGATGTCCATGAGTATTGTATCACCAGTCAGAGTTTCTAAGCAATATTTTGGCCACCTGGAGCACCTCACACAACCCCTTCATGAGGTCCCTATTCTTTCCTATTCAAGTGCAAAAATCATAATGTATCATGACCTTAACACGATACCGTGATTTTGAAACATAAGGCATAAGGCATCGACATAGTGCATTCAATATGTGAAATCTGTTTACTGTATAGAACCATACACTCATTAGTTATTTGGCCCATAATAGGCAAGAATAAAGTGATGTGGAGTGTTGGGGTAAGCAGCAGTTCATTTTGCAACACAGAGCATAACTGGTTTACCACATCCCTGCCACAGATGTAGTCCACCATGGCTGTGCGATCACAGTATGAATACTGTATCCTAACAATGAATATTAAAGCTCACTGTATGCTTAGGGCCAGCAAAGGCCATAAAATGTTATCCTGGTCAGTGCCCTGTGATAGACTGATGACAGGTGCAACACACAGTGAGGTTCACACCTTCATACACCCATTATTCAGAATGCTGGACCTAGTGGAACAGGGCTGCATGAAGAAACTACTACAATAGTGCATGGCAACATGTACTACAGTAACCCAAATGGACACTACACTGCACTGCTGGAACAACAAACATATAACCATTGGCAGGGGCAACTCACATCCGACTGTTGGTATAATACAGCTATAGACACATGCTAGACTGCACCATTCTACATTTATGCAATAATGAACAACAGGGTGTGTACCATGCTAGGATAACATCATGCCTTGGGTGGCTGAAGCATGAGGCCACAAGCTGAGAGCATTCAACACCTGAGAAGTGACATTATCCCAGCACAACACACACCCTGGAGTGCATTATTGCTGTTATACAATGGCTCATTTTATAATAAAAGAAGAAAACAGAAAAAAATGCAGATTTTGTGCCTTTGTTTTCATTTTTTATGTGTGGAGGTATACGTTTAAAAAAAATCCATTGTTTCTGGTTGGGCCATTAGATGGTGCTGCCACTCTATACTGGCTTGTGTTTTGCTCCATACAGCATTCCTTGTCTGACTACACACAGGTATGCATCTGTACCTGTTGAACAGTAATACAAGCTGTCCCTGTTTTTCATTTTGTTGCCTTTTTATTTATATATTTAAAATACAGCCATTTATTATCTACTGTGGCAGTGTTGTTGTGAGAGCAAAGGGTGTGGCCACTGAGCTGATCAGAGTATGGAGCAGCCACGGTGATGTGGTAGGCAACAAAGCTGATTACAGATACGGCTTTGATTTATTTTTTTATATGTATTGCCTTTCATTTTGAATGTCTATTTTTTTTAAGTTGGAGAACACTGAACACAGGGATGCATGGGTGAGCAAGAGTGGCACTCTTGTTCGTATGCACTACAGTGGCCATTGTTCCAAACCTTCAGAGCAGTGAGAAGCAGTGGTTTCTGTAACTTTTCTGTGAAGAGGTAATCATTTTCTACACTTTTTTTAAAATGTCTAAGAGTGAGGAGAGGAGAAGACAGTTATGGGGTCTTATGTGAACAAGTACAATAAAGAGAAAGGGAATTACAATATGTACAGTTAATGAAGCTGGCCACGTCAGGGAAAACAAACTGTCATGGCTTTAGCATCTGGTACTACAGAGAAGTGTGTGGTGTGTGGAGATGGGGCACAGTGATATTTTTTCTCTTCTGAGGTCTTCTTGGTGCCCGCCCTTCATACAGTGATGTTATACTGAGATAACATCACAGGTGAAGGTGGGTATTGACCAATCAGTGCCCAGCATTCTTTCCTTGCTATTGTATAATACATGTTATACATGTTATCATGTTGTGGATGTATGTGTGGAAGAGTTACAGCAGGAGCTTCCCTCACATAACCTCTGCCTCTTCTCTGACTTCAAAGCAAGGCTCACAAGGCTTTGGTGATGCCATTGAGTTTGCCCCTGCCCTCTGATCATTACTTAACCCACATGGTCACATAAGACAAATGGTATGTGAAGTCAATCAGAGTGCTTTGCACTGTGGGTGTCTGATAAACTTTGACAATGTTGTTGGTTGCTTTGCATACTGGATGTGAAAGGGAGCTCCACAGCAGTTGGCATCAGTCCTCATCTTCATAATGCTCAAAGAATTTTGCCCTTACGTCATAGCCATCAACTACACTACTGCTGTCTTCAGAGCTCTTGGGGATGAAGTCTGCAGACCCAACATAATTTATGTGTGAATGGCCCCACAGGTTGTGGCATCCACAATATGTGCTGCCAATACTGCCAGATGGACCAGCAGCTGTCTATTACCCACTTGCTCTACAGCAGTATTTAACGGCATTAAAACTGAATATGACAGTATATTGATCTGAGACCCCAGTTAATGCTATCACTATTAGAAAGCCCTTCTCCATAAGTGTGGATCAGAGAAGCCCTGATGTAGTTTTGCCAGTATTTTCTCTTTCCCCACTTAAGTCAATTATGATGTAGACAATCATTTTCAATGCACAGCTACTCCATGTTAGTCATAGGGAAGAAAATCATCTTGATAGAGTTGCATGGCCTATCTGCAAAATTTCAAAGTAATTACATAGCAAGCAAATGAAGTAATAGCAAAGCTTAGTTTTGTGTCCAATCCTCTATCAACATAGCCTGTATGTTAGCCGGAGTAACCATGGACCACATATGAAGGGCTAGAAGAGTAGTCAGCTGAAAATGTTGTAAGTGGGAAGAACACAGAGGGAGAGATGTACTGTCCCCTGTGGCATTTTGAAGTGGCAGCTCTTAATCATTGCACCACTTTGAGGACATCTCCAATTAAGTGAGTAATCATTGTCTCAGGGGTGCCGGGTTCCTAAGACATAACACACTGACATGATGACTCAGACCTCCACACAAATGTTTTCCATTTTCCTCTAGCAATGTGCGCAAAACTAAAGTGAATTTCTATTTTTAGTTGCCTTTGATAAGTAATGGAATCACCCTCTCCTGCAAGTAAAATGAGTAGAACTGTACATGAATGAGAGAGAGAAAGAGACAGAATTATTAAGAGAAAATGTTATTTTTTTTATTTTACATTTCATTTACAAAGAGTGACCCAGTTGAAATACCACATATCATTTTCAGTGGGGGTCCTGCTTCAATTCATTCCTGTAGGTAGGTAGACTAAAGCACTGGCAGCTTAAGTGACTTGCCCAGGTTTACACAGTGAGCATTTGGTTTTAGTGGGATTTTAACCTGTAATTTGCTGGTTTCCTAAGCTGGTCTTTCACAGCTGAAAATTAAAAATAAAAAATGTAAAGTGTTGGGAAAAGGAACCCAAGAGTGCAATTTGGCATGGGAGGGGTGCTGATGGATAGTGCATAGGAAGAAAAGGAATTAGGGGTGATGATGTCGGAGACCCTAAAAACATTTTCATACTGCAAGTGGGCAGTGAGCAAAGCAAACAGAAATCTGGGCTGCATAGTGAGGGAGAGAAACAGGAAAAGGTGGGAGATTGCCTTCCCTCTGTACTGATCAAGGGCGCAGGCACACCTGGAATACTGTGTGAGATAATGGAGCCGACAACTGAGAAAAGACTGCAACAAGGTGGAGGCAGTACAGTGTAGGGCAACTAAGATGGTGCATGGCCCAGGAGATCTGACATATGAGGAACGGATGCAGAACTTAATCGTGTATCCCCTGAGGAAAAGGTGGGAAAGGGGTGAAATGATTTAGACATACAGGTACCTGCATGGGATAAATATAGTGGACACCAAGGAACTCTTTTCAGTGAATCCAAACACAGGGATGAGAGGGAATTCACTGAAGCTGATGGGGAGATTCAAAATGGACATCCAGAAGTGCTTCTTCATAACAATGTTGGTGGGTAAGTGGAATAAGCTACCAGATGAAGTGATGCCAGCCAGATAAATTGGTAGCTTCAGGCAGGTGGGTTTAGTTAGAAGAGGAGGTAGGGGGGCAGTATACAAGGGGAGGATTGTCACTAAGGCAAGGTAGAGTAGTTAGGTAGTGTGGGTAGATATGATGGGCCAAGAGCCTTTTTCTGCTGTCAATGTCTATGCATCCATGTCTATGTATCTATGGCACTCTAACCTCTTAGCCCACACAGTCTCCTAGAATGCTTTTTGAAAGACCTGCATTATTGTAATGACAGTAAATGAATTTTTAATGAACATTCAGAATTGTTAAGTTTGTAGAATGGAGGCACCACCCAAATATTTGAAGTGCCAATAGGCTGTTGGCTAACTAGGATCTGCGGCCTATCCTGTAGGTTGGGAAATGGGCAGACTAGATGGGCCAAGCGGCCCTTATCTGCCGTCAGAGTCTGTGTTTCTATAACTAAAAAAACATTGCCCAATGAAATATGGAAAACAGGAAGATAATGTAACAGATTTTCCCTAGGCTTGTTGGGATAGTCCAGTATGTGCTCTGCTACACATCTGATTATTGTGCAAATTATCTGTGTCTCTTTGCAATTCCTGATACCTGCATTAAGCTGAGGTGGAGGGGGCTAGAGTAGTTTAATTCCCAAGACCACATACTGTACAATACAGTACCATTATGTAATGTAACCCCACATGTACACACACTTGTGTCCATCTACTAGAAAACATTTTCAAGAAATATCTGATTGTTCTACCATCTCAACACCACACTAGCCTGTCTCAGCCTTGTTTTAATACTGAGAATGGGGTGGCAAGGCAGGGATGGTCCATGGCATTATTACTCTAGCTGCTTCCCTGAATGTATCCCTCTGAATAGATAGGTCATGCTATACAATCCCAGATCTGACATATGGTACACTATACAGTACATACTGTTGTTTTAACTGTTTTAACTTGTCTGCATCACCGAGGCATTGCATATTTTAACTTGCCTGCATTGCCAAAGCATTGTCACTTTCTTCAACAGGCACTGTGCACTTTATGGACCGGATTTTCAAAGATCCCTTGGAATGATGCTTGGAGTGTCAAAAATCCATTTTGTGTCAAATCCAGATGCACCAAAGACTGTGCACCATTTTTTGTGAGAAACGCATCCTCTGTGGCAAAGTCCCCCAAATGACACAAGGATCTGCTGCATCAAACATATGACACATAGGGTGAGAATAATGCAGGCTGAGAATGAGTCAAAGCTGAGGCAAAAATATAATGCACAGAGTGAGATGAAGCAAAAATGATGCCGACTGAGTCAAAAATATGAAGCAGAGTGAAAATGAGGCAAGTTGAGCACTAACAATAAAGCAAACTGAGTCAAAAAATATGAAGCAATCTGAGCAAAAAAAAACTAAACTAAGTTGAGTCTAAAACCACATACATGGAGAAAGGTGAAATGCCGAGTCTAAAAATAATGCAAGCTGAGTCAAAAAAATGAAGCAAGTTAAGTGAAAAAATGAAGCAAGTTAAGTAAAAAAATGAAGCAAATTGAGTCAAATAATGGTGCAAGGAGCAAAAATGACACAAGTTGAATCAAAAATTAGCTTAGATGACATGTCCAAGAGAATGGCATGTTATGCCCCCAAAATACAGGCAAGTAGTCCCACAGAGGAATATTGGTACTATAACCAACTCACTACATAATCCACCCTCACCTTTATGTGCTCCAGTGTAAGTTAGACCATATCTGGCTGGTCTAACAATAGCATACATCTTTGGCGCAGTTTCAACAGCCTCCAGCTTTGAAAAATCAAAAAAAAAAGGGATGGTGCATAATTTTTTTGATGCTAACCCTGTTGTGACATGGCTAGACATGTGCAAAATCTGTGAATTTTGTTACGTGAAATATTTTACCAAACCGCGCATTTTGCAAAATATTTTGCAGGTGTGAAATGAAAAATTTGCCAGCGAAATTGTGAATTTTCCCCACAAAGTGTGGAATTTCGACCACAGACAGTGGAATTTCACTACTCTCAGATGAAATTTGCGATTTTACTGGTGTAATTTTGCATTTCGCACTCAAGAAATTCGTCAGCAAAATCCGTGAATTTCGTGAAATGTTTTGCGTGGTGAAATTTGCGATTTTGCTGGAATTTCATCACTGAAATTTCATGTTGCTACATCTCTAGACATGGCACACTCATTTTTATGTTTGCTTGCACGCATGTGCAAGAAACATAGTGCCATCATCGGAGATTTTGGAGGTGTGTCACCTCCTCCTCCAATTCAGTCAGTATGCTGGCAGGCACGGCCCCTGTAAGCTAATGCATTTTGGAGCTGTCTATGACACGCTCCAAAATGCAGTGGCATGATTGAAAGGGGGAGCTATGCTTGAGTGAGTAGCGATAAGATAAGGCTGTCTCACGCGGCAGCCCCCACAGACGCATGCGGCGCTACCAAGACGACGCACTGTATAGCCGACGGGGTGTCAATCCCCGCCGGCTGTGCTGGGCGCTCTTCCTGCCCCCCAAACACTTACAAAATACCACGCTAGGTGCCCACCCCAGCTTGGCAACTAATCATATAGCCGACGGGGGTGCCCAATCCCCCAGTCGGCTGCACTGTCTCCCCCCCCAGTAGTGGGTGCCATGCTGGGAGCCCACCCCAGTGTGGCAAGCAATTCGTAGGACAACAGGGGTGCCCAATCCCCCGTCGGCTGAACGGTCACCCCCCAATGTCCTTGTGCCATGCTGGGAGCCCACCCCAGCATGGCAAATGTCCTACGTCGTCCGTTTTTTTTTTCACCTGTGAAGAAAAAACGGTCCCACGGTGAGTCTCCCCCGCCTCTCACAACCCGCACCCACCCACTGCGCACCCAGCCTCCCACTCCCCACTCCCTCACCCCATACTTACCTCCGACCTCGGCACGACGATCTTCGTGGACGGGAACACGCTCTGAACTCTTCAAAGGTGACCGTGAACTGAGGAAATGCCAGTAAGCTGTATAATGGGCTAGATAGGGGGGTTTCAACTTTATTGCATATCTCAGGCATTTTTTTGAATTTTTGCACCAAATGTTCAACATGGGTTTTGGGACCCCTTCTCGTGATTGATGTCACTGTCATGGCGTTATTCGGGCCCGAAGGGTGATTTCGCACAGTGACTGCGCAGTGTCTGCTAAATCACACTTTGGACCTGAATAACACCATGACAGTGGTATCAATAGGTGAGTGAAGATGTAGCAATGAATGTGCAAAAAATCAATCAATGGAAAGACTTCTCACTAGGTGTCAACTAACTGGCTATTTTGCATTTAGGAATGTCAATTGTTTTGTAGTTCTTTTGAAGATGGGAATCTTAAATCACCCTTTGAGGAGCTAGTGCATCGCTTATGGAATACATTTCGGGTAATCTCTTTTGTTATCAAGACTTCAGTCTTGTGAGGCCAGCAGTGTATCTTCAGATCTTACTTCGAGAGGGTTCCTGCAGTAAGTCTTCACATATAGGACTGTGCCCTCTGGTGTCAGGACTGCACGGCAAACTTGCAGCTAGCAATTATCAGTGGGGATCACCCCCATTGTCAGGTGATGTGACGTCAGCATGATTATAAAAGCCTGCCCTCCAGTTCTTTCCCGCCATCACTCAGTTTGTTTGACAAAAGTGGTAGCACAGCATTCAGTCGCCCTGCATTTTATGTGTATATTTAACAGTTTCTTTCAAAGTTCTCAGATATGTCTATCCAGCACCCATTGCAGTGTATATCATCTAGTAAGCCCAAATAGAAGTGCTCCAAGTGTGGCACGCAGATCCCACACAAGGATGGCCACTACCGGTTCGTCCTCTTCCTGGGGCCTACGCACAACTTGGCTGAATGTACCACCTGCCAGGGCTTCGACCAGACCACAGGCACCCATCACAAGAGGACCCTCGAAGTCCATCTGCTGACTCAGAGGCTGGCTTCCATGGAAAAGGAGCTTCAGAAGCTGAGAGAAAGATTGTCATCGTTGGCCTCGAAGAAGAAAAAGAGGAAAACGGACAAGGAGAGACCCTGGGAGCAGAACCATTCTCCTCAAGGGTAGACCAGCCATAAAACTGATGCTGACCAGTGTGGGCCCTCCACCTCTGTGAGTATCCCACCTGTAGGGCCTCCATCAGCTCCAGCAGACCAGACACCTTCACCCCCCCACCAAGGTGTGCAGTTGGAAGTCACCTCTTTAGAGATTTCTATTAGGTCTTCTGCTTTGAGCACTGCTGATAAGTCACCCTCTGGCTCCACTGCCAGGCGTCCAGCCCAGGCTGATCAGCCTGTATTGAGTATTTCTACTCTGTTCATCCTGGCTGCATCCAGTAAGCCAGTCAATGGCTTCTCCACTGACTGCATGGACACCTCTACTCTCCCATAGGACTCCCTTGTGACCCCCGACGCTGGGACAAGTGTGTTCACAGGCACACCTTCATCCCCGCGGGTTCCTACCCCCAGGGATTCACCATTAGTACCCAATATTTCTCTCCAGTCAGATACCTTACCTGATCTGTTGTTGGGGGACTTGCCTTACCTCCTCCTCTTGCCAGGCTTAATTCCACCACTGGATCCCCTCCTTCTTGCTGATCCCTCGCTGGATCTTCATGGACCCTCCTCCCACTGGACCTTTGGGCCCTCTGCCTACCCTGTCACTGGACCCACTTCCCAGTGGGCCTTCAGCACCTCCTCTGGCAGGCCCCTCTGCTCCTACTTTGGGTCCTGTGGGTGATTTTCCAGGGAATCCCCATGTCCCCCAATTTCTACCAACAGGAGGTCCATCGCCGGGTTACATTCTGCTGATGCCAGGATACAACTCACCAAAGCTGGGTTATCCTACGCCAAGCTATCTGACACCGGGATACCCTACTCCTGGCTACCAGGGTCAGACTTACCAATACCCCTATTGGTACCAAACTCCCAGCTACCCCCCTTAACAGGGTACCTGGGTTATCAACCTCTACCACTGTCTCCTCCTCCACTGCAGCCTGATCACAAATCCATCCCAGCATAGTGGAAGGATGCAAAATCTCAGCTTCTTTTAGAGCTGGATCAGCCTCAGGTCATGGTCAGGGCAACCCCTTGTGTCAGGGTGCCCCTTCCTAGTCCTGTACCCTCTAGCCAGGTTTCTAACAAGGACTTGGGTTCTCTGTCCCCAAAGGATTTCAGACCCCAGGACCAGGGTTTTGAACCTTCCTTGCCCAGCAGGCCAAAATCTTCGGAGTCAGTTGAGGAGTCTGATACAGGACAATCTAAGCCACACTCCCCAGTTGAACCTCAACCTAAGGAGTCACCTAAGTCTCCCCCTGAGAACCCTTGCTTTGGGGAGTTACTTTGAACAATCCAAAAATCTTGTGGATGGGCCTCCAAGGAACTGGACCCCCAGTGGAAGAGACTTGCAGAGCACCTTGACCTGGTCAGTGCGGATTCCCTTTCCCATTCCTCCTGGGTGGGTCCACATGAGGACCTGGCATCCACTATTCGGCAACAGCCTTCTTCCATTCCAGCTTTATCATGTAAAGTGGATCGAACTTACTTTCCCCTGGAAGGGGTCTCTCATTTGACCGCTCAACCCAAGGCAAACTCCATGGTCATTATGGCTGACTATGACAGATCAGCCCAACTTAAACACCTTAGTGCCTCTCCACCTGATAAAGACTCCAAACAGTTGGACCAGTATGGTAGAAAAATCTACTCCTCGTCCACCTGTGCCATCAGGTCCCTGAACCATGTTGCATGCATGGTGACCTTTCAGAAGTCCTCTTTAGCAGAGCTGGAGAAAGACCTTCATGAGATTCCTGACGAACAGCTCAGGAATAAACTGGAAAAAGTCAGGATGAACAAATCATCCTACTGCCATGCCCTCCACACCACATATGACTCTGTCAATTCTGTGGCTCAGGGAGTGGCCAATGGGATTTGTCTCAGACGCATAGCTTGGTTTCATCTGATGGGGTTGGCACAAAATGTTCAATCATTTTTCTTGGATGCTCCTTTCAGGGGTCCAGTTCTGTTTGTCGGTGACACCAAAGACATTATAACTGAGCTGCAGGACTGCGGCAAGTCCCTTCGGGACATCCACTCCATGTACCATTCCGGTCAGAAACAACGGCAGCAGCCCTTTTGCCGCTAAAGGAAAAGGAACAGACAGAACCAGAGCCAATGACAAAACAAACATCGTGTCCCAGGTTCCTGTCCCCAAACTCCTCAGGCCAAGTTCTCTAAACCCGCCTCTGGAGGAAAGGCACCACTTCCCTTCACATCCTGACTCCCTTCCCCTCCTTCTGCTCCCTCCGACTCCCTTGCAGGAATCAATAGGGAGAAGGTTCGGCCTCCACCTGGATGGGTTGAAGGCCATCACTGCAGATGTGTGGGTTCTCCAACTCATTGAAAGAGATCACACAATAGAGTTTCTAGAGAGACCTCCTCCCAACCCTCTGGGAAGGTCCTTTTACCCATCAGGCCAACTCCAACTGGTCAGGCAGGAAATTCAGGCTCTGCTACAAAAGGCAGCTATAGAGCCAGTTCCTCTGGGACAGACAGGAAGGGGATTCTACCCCCACTTCTTCCTGGTTCCAAAGAAGATGGAGGATCTAAGACCTATCTTAGATCTCAGCATGCTCAGTCTCTTCATGGAATGCAAGAATCTTCGCATGCTGAATCTCCAAGAACTGTTACCCCTGCTCCTACCGAACACTTGGCTGTGCTCCCTGGATATTTATTTATTTATTTTATTTATTTAACAGACTTTAGGATTACAACTTTTGAGTCAGGGATTCATTTACAAAGGCTCCATGTCAGAAAAAACAAACACTTAATACATATAGACATAGAATGGCTGCTAAAGGTTACAGTTTTTTCATTTATACAATATTGCTGAATCATGATCGGCTATACATTGCATTGAACATGTTACGGACAGCTGTATTTTACAGTTTTCAAGAGAGCAATAAGTTTGCTGATAGAAGGAGGGAGTAACAGGTTTGATATTTACAATGAAGTAGAGAATTAGACAGATATCTTGTGAGTGCAGACAAAGGAGGCATTGTTAATAGGTAATGTTTGGTAACCCTATCAGTAGGAGCTCAGTGGTGGGGTGGTCCCGTAAGATGATAGATAGATGACTCAGCACTAGTTGGTACATTGGCAGCACCATAAAGTGAGAATGTGCTCTTTGAGGGCTGACTTGAAAGATCCTAATTTGAAGATGGAGGAGACATCAGAGGGGAATCTGTTGTGCCAGACTGGACCTTGTGTGGGAATGACCTTTGTGCTAAGGAGGTTCTAACCCTTGGGATGGACCACACCAGTCGGTTGTCAGTGTGGGTGTTCACCGACATGTGGGAGGATAGGAGAGAGGCAGAAATCCCCAAGAGGGTAAGCACCAGGAGTATTTTCTTCGTGAGGAGACATGTTTGATAAAATAGCCTTTCATCCAGTGTGAGGAGATTTGTCAGGGCATATAGGGTACAAGTAGGGGTATGCTTGTCTTCTCTGGAGAGGAGTCTGCACACTTTGTTTATGGCCAGGTGGATTTTGTTAAGGGCTAGAGAGAGGACTGAGGAGGTGACATCCAGATTAAGGGCTTCCAGAGGTAGGCAATCCTTGTGCTGATACAATAGGCCTATATGGACATTTACAGCAGATGTCAGAGTGTCAATGTGTGAATGGAAGGAGAGGCTGGAATCAAATGTAAGGCCCCGGTATATATATATATGTATGGACCTGTTCTAGAGGAAGGAGAGAGTGGGAGAGGATTGTTAGCATTCTTGGCCTTATTCTGTCAGTGGGCAGAGAGCATGGTCTTTGTCTTTTTTACATTGACCACAAGTCTTTGGTCTATGAACCAGTTTTCAGTCTGGTTAAATGCGTGCTGGAGGGAGGACTGCAATACTGTGGGATCTATGTGCGAAGCCAAAAGATCCGAGCCATCTGCATAGAGTAGTAGGTTGCTGGAGCAGGAATTGGGCAAGGTGTTTATGTAGATGCTGAATAATAGAGGGCCGAGGATGGAGACCTGGAGAACTCCAGAGTGGACAGGCAGAGTGTTTGAGAGGGTGTTGTTTATTTTGACACATTGTGATCTAGCTGTGAGGTAACTGATAAACCAAGAGACCAATGTGATGGAGTGTGCTGTAGATTAAGGTGTGGGAGACTGTGCCAAAGGCCTTTGACAGGTCGATGAAGACAGCTCCAGCTAGGTGTTTTCTATCTAGGTCAGAGTGAACAAACTTAGAGAACCTAGTGAGAGCCATAGTGGTACTGTGCCCAGATCTGAAGCCATGCTGCTCCCTGTAAAGTAGGTTATGAGCAAGCAGGTACTCAGTGAGTTGGGTGGCTATAATTTTTTTGAGGGCTTTTGAGAGTGGTGGGAGAATGGATATGGGATGGTAGTTATTAGGGGAGGTGCTGTCACCACTCTTCAGTATTGGGGTGACTGTGGTAGTCTTCCAGGCTGCCGGGAACTGCCCCAGACTTAGGGAGTGGTTAATGAGGTCAGTCAGTGGGGAGAGGACTGTATCTATTACTGGCTGTAGGATTCTCATATCAAAAGAATCTTTGCAATAGCAAGAGCCACTGAGTGCTTTAATGAGATAAGGCCTTACGTAACTCATAGAGATCACCCCGAGATGAAAGGGGGGATACTGGGTGTTAGGGGGTGGGGTTGCAGGAGTGGGGTCAAAGAAGTTATTTGGGATTACTGCACTAAGGTCAGAGAATGATGAGTTGAGGCAGTTGGCGATGGCCAGCGGGTCGGTGGTAGGGACACTGTTGACAATTAGTGGGGGGCAGAATTTGAAGTTGAGTTCCTTGATATTGTTTGATAACAACCAAGCATTCCCCCAGGAGGAGGCAAGGGTCATTTTGTAGTATCCTGATTTGGCCCAAGTACATCTGTTATGAGCTGCTTTTTAGGTTTGCCTCTCCGCCTGCGTGCCGGATGTGATTGCTTTATGCCAGAGATCACCTCTGTGCTTTAGCTGTTGGAGCAGTACAGGCATGACCAAGGGGGAATTATGTTTCTTGGATTGCACTTTTGCTAGTGGGGCATAGATGTCACATGCTTTACTAAAAGAACAGGTGGAATAATCAAGGGCTTTATCTATAGTAGGTGCCTGGGAGATGGGGGACCAATCCCATTGAATTAAGTATTTTCTTAGTTTTGTGAGGCCTCTGGGTCAGAGACAATGCTGGGCAATATAGTTTGGTTTGAGTTTCTGCTGAAGACATGACCAGGAAAAGAGGATGGGTGAGTGATCGCTTAGTGAGTCCGGAAGGACCACCAGGTCAGAGATTCTGTGGAGATGGTTGGTGAGGAGAAGGTCGATCAGGGTGCTAGAGCCATTAATGGGGCTCACCCTGGTAGGTTGGCTGACCAGCTGGGTCAGGTCCAACGCAATGAAAGTGTCCTTGGCGTGGGAAGCCAAACTGGCAAGCTAGTTCACATTAAAGTTTCCAACTATGATGTGTTCCATTTTGGGGGGGGAGCTGGAGATGCAGTTAGCAAGGAATTGTATAGCAGGAGCTTGGTTTCTTTGGGGGCCACATGTGACAGTAAGAATTACAGGGACTCTGGAGGGATCTGGAGTAAGTTTTAACAATAAGGCTTGGGCACCATGGTCTAGTGGAGGTGTTGGAAGGGCATGGCATATCATGGTGTCATGGATGTACACAGCACACCCCCCACTACATTTACCCACTCTGTCGGCTCTGTGATGGGTGAAGCCAGGGAGGGTGACCAAGGAGTCGGGTTGCTTACTTCCATATCCTCATCCTCCATGTCCCCATTCTACTGGCCCACCACCGCTTCCTCAGATTCTCTTTTCTGGAGAATCATTTCCAGTTCACAGCCCTCCCATTTGACCTCTCCTCAGCACCTCGGGTTTTCACTAAGTTCTTAACAGTGGTTGTGGTGTTTTTATGCTGCAGGGGCATTTATGTGTTCCCATACCAGGACAACTGGCTCTTTTCAGCCCCCTCACCAGGCAGCCCGAAGGAATCCCTTTCCTTCACTCTGGACCTCTTTTTTAGCCTGGGAATGTCTATCAATCTCCTCAAATCCCAGCTAGTACCCTCCAGCACTTCCAATTCTTTGGAGCAGTGCTGGACACGGTCCAGAGCAAGGCCTTCCTTCCAGTCGATTGCGTGGAGACTTTAATCTCACAAGCCACACTCATGGCTTCCTCTCAGTGAACCACAGCTCAGTTGTTCCTATGACTCTTGGGTCTGATGTAGTGATGCAGAGAATTTAAATTTCGCCGGCAAAGTGAATGTGAAGTGGGCACTTCACGTTGTCATTCCGCTACGTGGAGTGGCCATTGAGTAAGACTCACTTCATGTTGTAGTTATGACTTTGTGTTGTCATTCCACCTTAATGCGAAGTAAGGCAGAGTGGCAACAATTAGGCAGCCCCCCCCCACACATCACATGGCTTACAGTACTGTAAGTCACATGCTTTAGCCAGGCAAGAAGGAAGTGACTAATGCAAGCAGATACTTTCACTTTCTCCTTTGCAGAGATAGAGAGAGGAGGCAGTTTGTTTGTGTAGGAGTTGGGAGTAGAGTAGATCATATAAAACCCACCCAACAGCTTTTTTCAGTTATATTGTTGTTTAGTGCTTTTTGTACTCTTTTGTAGTTCATTTTTTTCTTTCTGTGATTGTGATTTCTTTGTTTTTTACTTTTATAAGTTCTTGTTTGTCTGTGTATGTATCTAACTGTGTGTGTGCTTGTGTTTTGTGACTGAGTGTTTCACGTCATTGTCAACTCGTTGCGTCATTGCTCAGACAGAGGGAAGGAGGGAGGGCAGTCCAATAAGAGTTCAAGTACTTAAGCTGGTGAAATGGAGCAGGAACAGTGTGAAAGTCCATGAATGTCTGGGATGGTGCCGGTGGCAGTGGAACCATGTGGCAGGATGGCTGGCAGGGTAGAAGTGCACACCCATGGGAGGGTGGCCAGGTGCTGTTGAACTGGTCTAAAATCTTGGGTCCTTCCCCCTGAAAGCAGTAGCAGCAGCAGGACCACAACCACCACCACCTCCCCCCCGGAAGCAGCAACAACACCACCACTACCACCACTACCAAGTCCACCACCACCACCAGCAGCATCATCAACAACTCCAGCAGCACAGCTTCCACAGCAGGATGTGCCAGAGGTTGAGCACTGCCATGACCAGGCTGCTGCCAGCGCATCTGGCCCTCCCATGCCTGGTCCCCCCCACAGCTCCCCAGTTTGGGAGTTCTTTGACTGTGTTGGGGGACAGCAGTCTGGTACGGTGCCACATTTGTGGTGTTGAGGTGAACCATGGCCCCCGGGGGACATGCCTGGGGACTGGGAGCCAGTGCACCCACATGATTAATCACCAAAAGGTGGAGTAGCAGGCTGCCACAGAACGGGCCAGCCCTCCACCTGCTGGCCCTTCTGTGGCAGTGGCAGAGGGTGCTGCTGTGCATCACCACAGCAAGAGGAGGGCTGCAGCAGCAGCTGCTCCACCACCAGCACCACCCCAACCACCACCATGACCAGCTGTACCGCCACCAGTGAAGGAGCCTACACTGCCTGTAACTCAGGCTGACCTTGCTGTGTTGTGGTGCACGGTAGAAGAGAAGAATGAGAGGGTGAGTGCTGTCCAGCAGCAGTTGGAGCACATAGAGTGACACCAATTGCAGATTGTGTCAATGTTCCATCTGCTGCTGGAGCAGCAGGGGATACCACATTAGCTTTTTTTTAACATATCCCCGCGCTGTGTTATAATCCAAGTTAAGAATGTGTACCCTGATGTATTTCCGGTGCCTCAATAATGTTTACTTTCTGTTGTGGAGTGGTTGTGGAAAAACAGAACTGAGCAGTGCAAGTATAATATGCTAAATTGCATGTGTGCACTCAGTGACAGTATTCCTTCCTGTGTGTGTGGACTGTATACATTGTCCAGCTTCTTGCAAACATATATATGCTGACTTGTTGCAGTGTTTATGGTATAAAGAATAAAGATAAGAACATATAACATATATTTTATTGGTATCGTTATCATCGGTGGACTAAGTGATATGATATTTTTTCAGAGGTCTCTGGCAAGAGTGCACCTTAGTCACACAGTGTACACATGACTTTTAGGAGATAGATCATATAATAAGCAAAAATTCTGCTTTTCAACAAACCGTATCCAGCAGACATGAAGTATTGGTGATGGTGAGGCAACCAAAATATTTGACGGATGGTGTACAGACACTATAAAGTCAGGAAATATATAAGGTCCAGTTCACTACTGCCAAATACCAACACAGTGTGCTATCACAGTTCTTTTCATTTTTTGTTCTCGAATAAGTGATGGCTTTCTAGTTTAGACTGGCATTGTTAGTTTTTTAGCAAGTTGATGAACACCATAACACAACACGGTGCTAGAGGTTGCACAGTGTGGTGGCAGTGGACTGCAGAAGCTGTTTTATATATTTCAACTTTAAAATGTCTGTACACCATAACATATTTTGGGTACCTCAGCATATTTAATGTCTGTTGGGTATGGTTTGTTGAAAAGTATGATTTTTTTTGTGCTATTATCTGTGCAAAGTCATGTGTGCACTGAGAATGATTGAGATGCACAGTGGTCCGAGACCTCTGAAAAAACATATCACTTACTCCACTGATGATGATAGTACTAATAAAATATATGTTATATATTCTTATCTTTATTCTTTACATACTGCAACAAGTCACACCATATATATGTTTACACGAAGCTGGACAGTGTCTGCTCACACAGGAAAGAACACTGACTGCACACATGCAGTTTAACACAGAATACTTGCACTGCTCAGTCCTGCTTTTGGGCAAATACTTCATGACAGAAAGTAAACATTACTGATGATTGCAAAATATTTATTTTTTGAAATAGACGTTAATTTATAATTTATGACATTATGTGCTCACAACACACAGTCCTCAGAATTTTTTGTGCATCTCCAAAATGCAATTGTCTTGTGTCCAGAAAATTCCCGAGTGCTGACAAAGTGAAATGAGAGTGTAACATGAAATGCAGTGTCCCAGAATTAATGGTGCACTCAGTCATGCATGCAGTGCTCACACACAATCACCAGAATTTTTGTGCATCCCCAAAATGCAACTGTCTTGTGTCCAGAAGTGTCCCCAGTGCTGACAAAGTGAAATGAGAGCATAACATGAAATGCAAAGTGTCCAAGACTTAATGACACACTTAGTCATGGACGCAGTGCTCACACACAGTCCCTAGAATTTTTGTGGATCCACAAAATGCAGCTGTCTTGTGTCCAGAAAAGTCCCCAATTCTGACAAAGTGAAATGAGAGTGTTACAAGAAATACTGCTGCTGTTGCAATTACATGTGATGCTGCTGTGCATTGAGTTGACCTTACTGTGGTGATGACGTGATGATGCACAGTGTCTTGCCAAACTGTAAGAAGGAGGGATAACATGCATGACCATTCAGTGTACTGTCACAATTGCTGACACTGACAGAACTGTTGGTTGCCCAGTGTGCTGTGATGACCTCAACAGGAAGGGTGCCCTTTGTGTGTACACCAACAGTAGCCTTGTTGAGTTGATATATACATATATGTATTTTCTTGGGGGGGGGGTTGACATAAATATGCATGTGCTCATTGTATTGTTTTCTGTCACAGGTCACATACTGTTGGTGTGCACATTCACGTGCTTGAGAAATTGGGTGTTGGAATTGGAAATGGAATACTCTCAAGCCAATGAAGGTGCATATTTTTTTTTGGGGGGGTATCATATTTGCAAGTAGGTCTCATTAATGATTTATTGTTTGGTTACTTCTTTACAAATTTTATCTGCATCCTTCTCCAGTCCAGTAACGATGGTCATGGTCATCATCAATTCATACGACTTCTACTTGTTGCATGTCTGCCAGCCAGCCTGAGGGGGTATGATGTTGAAGTTCTTTGGATAAGGCAACTATGATACAACAAAGCATCTGAAAGTTTCCTAAAAAAAGAAATGAAGGACTTATTTCAACTTAATTGACACAGTAACACATTATGTTTAAGCCATGGCTGTTCCACCGCGGGTATATGGATTAATACAGATAGCAAGCTGTGAAGCCACAAGAACACCAAATCATCAGATCACAATTAAATTTAGTACCAGGCTGTAAGAAATACGCTGTGTCAGTGTCCCTGCATCTTAACTCAAGTTAAATTTGAAAACCACATCTTGTCAAGTCACACAACCTGGGTCAAATTTTTTTCAACACTGGCATGGCTGCAGCTGCACATTTGGAATACAGTGCATGATGTATTGGGCAAATATTTTGTGACATACATGTCACCTACTTTACGAATCATCAGTCAGATGTTTTGCACTCTTATGAATAAAAAGGAACAGATTAAATAAAATTGATATACTTACCAGTATGGAAATGGATATCCCATAGGTTGCTGTACACAGTAATGCTGTACCATTGATACAGACCTTCAGCAAAGGAGAGTCGTTTGTTAACCTGTTAAAAAATAAAATAAGTTAACCGTATTTGTTTGACCATTGTAGCTCGGAAAGCAACAGGAAACAAAACACACAGCTAAAGGAAGTTGAATAGCATGAAAAACATGAGTACACATACTTACTTTATCGTATTCATAGTAAGAAGTCTTGTGCCTGTGGTTGATGGATGTGGTCTCCTATTCAACTCCCTCTGCCTTGGCATGCTCAAGACATGTAATGGAAAACATTGTCAGAATGGTGGTGGTGGGTGGTGTGGTGGTCATAACTTAGGCACATGATGACATTCCCTCTCACATCATCTTCCTGCATCCGATGGTGTTTGCAGTGGCTAACAGCAGTCTTATGGTGGTGATCCAGGGGGGCGCATGCTGACATTCCCTATGGTGGCAGTGGCTAACAGCACTCTTATGGTGGTGGCACAGTGGCCAGGATATATTGTGCTTTGTGTTACAAATGTGATGTGACATATGGAATTTGAGTCACTCTGAGTGGTACACTGATTTAACTTTATGAAAAAGAAAACATGTATCATACAACAAATGTGACAGCCTTTTAACCACTGAAGTAAAAACCTGCCAACATTAACCTCATCATCATCCTCCTCATAAAGAAAGCTGCCCTCACAGTCATCTGTGTCTGAATTCTGATCACTGGGAAATTCCTTCTCCATTGTGTCATCATCTACGTCAGTGGTAGACTGTTTCATGCTGCCACTGCCAGTGCCACCAGGATGGTCCATTTGTACATCAGCAAAACCATGACTAGGCCGGGGTACAAATACTGAGGTTGCAGTCTGAGCTGGTATGTGCCTCTCATTCATTCTTATTAATTTATTTATTTAGCTTTTGTTAGCCAGGTAAGTACACTAGACAAAACATATGCCTATTTTCAGGTACGACCCTGGAGAGTACAGGAGAATAAAGAACATACAGAGTAGAAATTGAAGCAAGTGAGGCAGATACACTGAAGTCAGGAGAAACATAACATACATAATAGCTCAGATTACAGCAGTGGACACCGTCAAATGTGAACATGTAACAGCACAGAGTTTCTATAGCAATATGCCTAGCAAAAATATACAGAATATACACAATTTTACACAGGGCCACACCCAGGCGGGCAGGCAGCAACAGTAGAGCCAGGGCCAAGTACAGGAGATAATGTGCTCGAGTACAGTGCAGGGACCAGAGTATTCAGGGAGGTCTGAGACAATCGCATACTGAGAAGAGCTTCAAGTGCTTCCACAAGGAGGTTTGTAGACATGCCTGGAAAGGGATAGATCTGACCTGGACAGGAAAGGAGTTCCATAATCTCAGGGCACAGGATGCAAAATCCCTGTCCCCCATTTGGGTATGCGTCACAGGAGCCTTGAGGATAGTGGGGCCCAAGGACCTTAGGGAGTAGGGATTGGAGACAGCAGGCACAAGAAACTCCACCAATCCAGGGGGAGTGCCAGAGCGCAGAACCTTGCCCATGAAGCAGCCCGAGACAAAACTCATGTAGTTGGATGAGGAGAGCCAGATAAGCCTGCTATACAGCTCACAATGGTGAGTAAGATGTGGGGCTGTAAGAGCAAAATGGCAGATGCTATTGTAGACTATGGTCCACCTAGTGAGGTGGACCTTGGTAGTACGGGCAAACAAAAGGATCCCATAGCATAGAGATGGGAGGAGCACTCCTCTGGCCAGTGCAAGGCGAGCAGCCTAGGTAAGATTATTTTTCACCTTGTAAGCCAGACCCAATTTCCAGTTAACAGCTTGACACATATTGTGGATATGGTGATATGGTGGATATGGATATGGTGGTCAGCAAACTGACATTTGCAGGAGAGAGGTTTGTACGACGATTCTGAACTATTTGCAGCTGCTGAGCTGAATACCCTCTCGACACTTACACTGGAGGGTGAGCATGTCAGGTACTTCAGTGCCACTGCGGTCAGCTCTGGCCATTCACTCGCCTTTCCACTCCAGTATAAAAGAGGATCATCAGTTATTGAAAGATGTCTGTTTTCAGACAAATATGAGTCAACCATTCGCTGTGCTGCACTAAGTCCAGTGGTTGATGCATCATCCTGTTCTCCAGAATCATTTATGTCACAAATCCCAACTTAGGACAAAGCCTCCCAAAGTGGGTTAATGCCAACTACTTTTGATGACAGACCACCTGGAACTGCAGTCCCTTTCCCTTACAGGATATGCTTGATGCTACTCCAGATTCACCTTCAGCCTGATTATGTTGCTGAGGTTTGCTGACCTTGGCACGTGACTTCTGTGCCTCATGAACCAAGCACACCAGTTGCAAACTGACATTTTTTACCTGTTCAGGCCCATCATCCAGTACTGAGGCAATTCCATGTCTGTATCGTGGGGCCAGCATTGTTGCTATTGCAAAGTTGTCACTACACTGAATACTCAAGACGTCACAATTCTGGTTGAATACTGTCAGCATGTGTTTCAGCAACACACTGCTATCACTGTCTCCGGCAACATCAAAGCTATGCTGTACATTCACCAATGTCTGCCTCAGCACCCACAGCAGTGGAATTGATTGGCTATTGGAGGCAGATTCACCACTCACTGCCTGTGTGGCATGCTCCAAAGGCCTCAAAATTGTTATTACAGAGTCCATGAGGTGCCACTGTTCAGGCGTCATAAACATGGAGTCCCCAGAACTGTCACGGCTAGTGTATATGACAAGATATTCTGAGATTGCTTTGTATTGTTCATACAACCTCTCTGCCATGTATAAAATGGAGTTCCACTGGGTGACAACTTCCAGATTCAAGCGGTGCTGCAGGAGGCAGTTTCGGATCTGCAACTGCTGAAGTTGGTCATGGGCCTTTGCAGAGTGTGAAAAGTGAGAACAGATATGGTGTGCAACTGTCAGCATTTTCTTTACATCAGGGTGCTGCAGAAACTCCTGCACCACAAGATTTAAGCAGTGGGCCATGCATGGAACCCGAACAAAGCCACTATTCGTGATGCATTTAATCACATTTGATCCATTGTCACTTGCTATGAATCCAGTTCTCAGGGACAGGGATTTCAGCCACTTGCCAATTTCAGTCAGTACTAAGTCCAGCATGTTTTCACCAGTGTGTGAATAGGTCACTTTGAGCATAGTAATCGTTGCATGCTGTCGAATTCCTGGAAGATTGCTTTTACGACACTCCACCTTACTACACTGATTATTCACACTACCAACAGCACAAACAACACCCGACACCTGTACCAGTGTGCAGTTATACACAAATATGAACTCCCCGCTGTTTTGTCACTTATCCATGTATCCATACTCACATGGATGAATGGAGAGGAGGAATGTTGAAGGGCATGTATTACACAGTCGGACACAGTACGGTACAACTCAGGAACAGCACGGGTGGAAAAGTATGTCCTGGATGGGACTTTCCATTTTGGACAGGCACATGCAGCAAACCATTGGAACCCAGAATTCTCCATGAAGGAGAAAGGCAAAAGATGAATTGCCAGCATTTCAGCTACAGCACCATTAAGTTCATGTGACACTGTATGATTAGGTGGGTACTTCAGCTTATGTACAAAAACACTCTGTAATGTGGGCTGACTTAAATGTTTTACACAGGGCATGATGACAAATGGTTCTGCTCTGTGACTGGCTGGGGTGGAGTGTGGATGTGTGATGAAGAAGGTTGCACAGGTGATGAAAAATCCATAAAGAAGTTATTTTCCCAGATTTAAGAACAGGGGTTGATGTACCACTCGCACTACTAGACATACTGCATCAACCACCACCACCACCAAAACTGCTACTTTCACCACCGTTGACAAGATTTCAACATCATTATGCTCCTCCACCTCATCCTGCCTGTAGTAATTCTCTGCTGTTATTTCATGGGTACTGCACACATTCCTACTTAATCTTGCAGTCATGGAAGGGGATAACATGCTCATTATGGTTGATGATGAGGGTGAACACCCCACTCTGGTATTAGCTTCCATCTTGTGTTGGGTCCACAGTGCCATATGCTTGTTCTTAAGATGTGTATGCTGTCCCTCAGTGCCCAGATGGCACTCCTTTTTACCTCGACTCACACGTACCTGGCAAAGCTGGCAGATTGCAACTGACTCATCATTTGTATCTTGCACAAAAAATCCCAAACAAGGGATTGTGATCCCCTACTTTTAACATGTCCCTGATGCAGCTTATTGGACTCTGTTTTTTAAGCCCTGAAGTGGCGGGTGTGCTACATGATTTTTCAGGTGAGACACACTTGGACTGCAACTGACCACCACGGCTACCTATCATTATTACTGGTCATCATCATCATTATCAACTTAAACTGGCAAATCACAACTTTTTATGGGGGGGGTTAATGCAAACAGACCTAGACACGGCCACCTTGAATTTCTTTTTCTCCGGTTCCCAACAGGGGTAACTGACTTCATCATCATATTCATCAACATCATCCACATCCACATCTTCTGCTTGGATGCTGGCATGTGGACTGCATGTTGCAACCACAGCAACATCAGCATCATCAGATTCATCAACTCCATCATCACCCGATATTTTTTCACCACACTGTGAATCATTGCATGGCAAATGCATGACCTGAGCCGCGATGGGAAGAAATGTGACATTGTGTTGTTATTGCCATGATGATCAGAATCCTCATGTTCAGTTACCAATGGGATGTTACTGGGGAGTATGACATCATCTACACTGTCACTCACTGCTTTACACTCAACTATATTTTTGGACACGGTCAACTGGTCAGAAGTGGAACTTGAGGCAGCAATACTCATACCACCAGCAACTGCACTAATACCACCAGCTGGGACAACATCATCTCCTCCAACTATGAGTGAAGCTACCGATTGTGCTGTAAAAACATTGAAGGAGAAATACCATTCATCATATCAGCAATGCACTTCTACAACTGCGTACTACCACACCCACAGACAATCTTACCACTGGCAGTAGTGCCATGGCCAGAAATAGCTTTGCTCACACGTCTCTTTGCAGGCATTTTGAGGGAGCAACAAGAATATTCTAAACAAATTTAGATTTTGGAATGTTCACTCTGGGCCACTGGATGTGAAGCCAAAAAAACAACTGTGGCTTCAACAAGAGATGCAGATGTAAAGTCACAACAAGTTCAACAATACCTTAACTAACCAGTGGTGCTCAAGTCACAATACAATCTGGAAAAGAATATCTTTTGCCGGTGGGGGGTGGGAGAATGTGACTGCAGATTATAGTAACAGTGCAAAACCAAGATACCACAATAGCAGTACAAAATCACACAGATGCAGTGGATAGCAGTTTCACAATGCTGCAATTACACTGTGGTACAACTAAAGGTGTATTATTTGATGTCATGCACAGCACACATACACACTTTGTCTAAGCAAATTGAAAACTTCAGTAATATACCACGTATTTTAAACAACCTGAAATTATGCACTGTTGCACCAGGTCCACAACACAATCAGCAAAAACATGTCAACGATTACAGAAAATATTACTGTGTGTACATTAACACAGTTATACAAGAAAAGTATAACCGAAAAACAAAGAACTCCCTATTTCTCCAACTTAAATTTACCTACACCTCGGATACATCCCTCCCCCAAAGCACACGTCCACTGTCTGTCAGTACACAAACTGAATGTTGTATATTAACATTCAAAATCCACACACAAACAATAAACACTTAATGATATGAGCACATTAGGGTTTCCTACAATAGACACACTAAAGTTTGAGCAAAACAAACTACTCAAAAAGGCTTTTTAACAGATTTTAGAGAGTTTGAATTACAGAGAGCTGTCAGAGCAAACTGTCTCCTACAGCTAACTACACACACTACCCTGAACTGAGGCTGTGCAGAACAATCTAGAGCCCATGTGACCTGCAATCCCATGAATCACTGCAAAATTCACCTTCAGTGAAGTGATGTGAAGTACATTGATTTCAATGTACTTCTCGTTAAATATAGTGGAGTAGTGGTTTGGGGAAGGTGGAATAACACAAAGCCATTGCTTTCAATGGACTTCACATTCCTCATTATGACGCAAAGTACTTTACTTCACGTTTTGGAGTACTTTGCAAATTCCGCATTACTCCGTGAAGCACTTCATGGAGCAAATTGGGGCCACTTCACCCACCATTAGTCCGATGGCAGCTGCCATACGCACAGTCCCTTTGGCCAGGCTACATATGAGGGTCACCCAATGGTCTCTTCGAATCCAATGGGACCAGTGCTTGGATGACATGGGCCAGACAGTCCTTATTTCCAGCAGCCTTCAACAGGATCTCCTGTGGTGGCAGGACCCCCGCCAATCTTTTGGTGGGGGCCTCTTTTCACCCTCTGTCTCCCTCTCAGATCCTCACTGGATGCTTCGAACTTGGGATGGGGAATGCATATGGGAGACCATGGAAACCAAGGCTCCTGGTCTCCCACAGAGGAGAACCTGCACATCAATATTCTAGAAATGAGAGTGGTGCTTTACACTTTCCAGGCATTCCAGTCACTCCTAACTCCTGGAACACTCCTCATCCAGACAGACAACATGACCACTGTCTGGTATCTCAACAAACAGGGAGGAACCCAATTGTATCCTCTCTGCAAGGAGGTGATGCGGGTGTGATACTGGACAATTCAGCACGGCCTATCTTTGACAGCAGTTCACTTGATGGGTGTTCACAACATTCTGGTGAACAGTATCAGCCGATCAGGAGCCAGGGCTCAGGATTGGGAGCTAAAGCAGGAGGCAGTAGAAGACCTGTTTCTTTAATGGGGTTGACCAGACCTAGATCTCTTCGCCTCCCCATCCAGAGCAAAACTACCTAGCTTTTGATCTCTCGTTCCTGGGCACGGTGCTTTTTGATGAGATGCACTATCTCTTGGACAGGGAGGTTTCTATATGCTTTCCCTCAATTTCCTCTCTTGCAGAATGTTCTGCTGAAGCTCCAAGCAGAGGGGGCTCGCATGGTCCTCATCACCCCTCTGTGCCCTCAGCAGATATGGTTCCCATTGTTACAGCAACTTGCACTGGAACCCCCAGTACCTCTTCCTCTCTCTCACGACCTTCTGTCCCAGAAGCAGGGCACCCTGGTACATGTGAGCCTCAAGTATCACCATCTTCATGCATGGCACCTGTGGACATAGCGATTTCTCACTATGGAGTCTCCACAGGGGTAGCTCAGATCTTAGAGAAAGATTGGAAGCCCTCTACTAGAGCCACCTATGCCATGAAATGGAAGAGATTTCCTATCTGGGCCTCCACAAAAGGCCTAGACCCCTTTTTCTGCTCAGCCTCCCAAGTGTTAGAGTACCTCCTGCATTTATCAGAGTTGGACCTCAGTTATTCCTCACTGAAGGTCCATCTTTCTGTGGTATCCGCCTACCACCTTCCAGTGGAGGACAAAACTCTAGTTCAGCTAGAGGTTTCCAAGACTTTCCTGAAGGGGATCCTTCATATTAAGCATCCAGTCCAGAATCCTGTTCCTCCATGGGATCTCAATTTTATGTTGGAAAAGCTTACTTTTTGAACCAGCAGCAAGCTGTGATATGCATTTTTTAGTGTGAAAACACACTTTTTAGTTGCTATTACTACATCTCAAAGAGTTTCAGAGCTTTAGGCTCTAGTTGGTAGAAAGTCTTACTTAATTTTTCACAGAGACCGGGTGGTCCTCCTGACTAATCCTTCATTCCTTCAGAAAGTGATTTTGGAAATGACTCTTAACCAGAGTGTTGTATTGCCGTTTTTTTTCCAGAGCACTTCAACAGGAGGGAATATCTCCTGCACACTCTTGATGTGCACAGGATTTTGAAGTGCTATACCTCTTAGACTAAAGAGGTTCGAAAATCAAACCAGCTGTTTGTTGCCTTTGCCTCCCAGTGTCAGGGCAAGGCAATTACGAAACAGACCCTGTCTAGGTGGTTGGCTAACTTTATTCATTACACTTATCAGAAGTATGAAAAACCCCATCTGAGGCAGTCAAAGGCCACTCCACTAGTAGTGTGGCCACTTCTACTGCCTTTTTCAGAATGTGTCCACTGTGGACATCTGTGCAGCTGCCACTTGATCTTCTTTCTACACCTTCACTAAGCATTACAATCTGGACATTGCCTCTAGGCTTCAAACTGGCTTCAGTCTTGCAGTGTTGCAAGATCTTCTGTCTTAAACAGACCCTTAGTTGTCAGACATATTCCTCCACCTCCCAGAACCTCATCTCTGACTCCTTTCTTTATGTTAAATTGCTTGGTATTCAGTACTATATGTGAAGACCTACCGCAGGAACCCTCTTGAAGTAACATACAGCAGTTACGTAAGAACTTACTGTAACAGTAGATCTTCGAGAGAGGTTCCTGCAGTAGGTCTAGTTTCCCGCCCACCTTTTCCCCAGCTCCTGATTTTTTTACCTTTTTTCATGCCCAGGACTCTGACTCTTCCCGGGCTCAGGGTAACAGGATTCTATTACTCCTTTTTTCTGCTCTCTTTCTATAGGTCTCTTGTGGAAAAGAACTGGAGGGCAGCCATGGGACCACCCTTTTTACAGTCATGCTGACATCACGTCACCTGATGACGGGGGTGGGCCATGCTGATGATTGCTAGCTACAAGTCTGTCGTGCTGACCTACTGCAGGAGCCTCTCTCGAAGATCTATTATTATAGTAAGTTCTTCTGTAACCGCTATTTATCTCTCTTCTCTCTCTCTAAGCTGTATGTGGCCTTAGGAAAAGATGGTGGCCACTCTGGGCCAGCTATCATGAGTAGTGGAGTAGTGGAGTCATTAGCAGTCACTAGCAGCATTACACTTTATTTATTTTATTTTTTGTGGGTTGTTTTGTTTTAGTTGTTCTTTTTTAGTTGTAGTGTAGTAATGGTAGTTAGTTAGGATCAATTAAGTGAGCTAGTGAGTTATAAAATGCGGTGCAGGAATAGTGATTAGGAGTGAGGATACCTGTTTGCAGTCTCCGATAAAAAGTTAAAAGTAAAATTGGAACTGACACAGTGAACTTGCTATATCTGCCCTACCTCCTGGCTGTTTTTCCGCTGATGTCCTGAGTGAACGGAGGTTAGGAATCCTTGATGTTGGGAACAGCTAATATTCTTCAACAGAAACTACCTCTTGCTGGAAGCTGCAATACTGAACATAGGATTTGCAAAAAAGTGAGTTGTGCTCACAACAGAGGGAGGTGAACCTTACAATTGTCTTTGGTTAGTAGCAGATATTCTGCAGGTGGAGGCTACTTCTAACTGAAAGGTGAAATAAGGAACTTAGAATTATCAGGAAAAGACAGTCTTTCAAGCAACAGAGGGAGGTGGATTCTAGCTTTACGTTTGTTACAATTCTTAAGATTTTCAATGCAGGAGGAGTTTAAAGCACAGCTGAATTATTTTGGGGCTGACTTCTTTCAGAGCACAAACCACCAGGCTGTTTTGGGGCTGGGGAGGTTTACCTGTGTCTGACTTGGATGTCTGGATTTTTCTCTGTTTGATTAGCAGGGTATTTTCTCTGTCAAATTGTTGTGTAGGGCATCTTGCTGACAGGAAGGCACTCATCGCAGTGGTTGGTCAGAGCTCTTAGCTGATTGTTTTGTGAGGGCACAGTTTAGGCCCAACCCCTTCCCAGCCCTCACCCCACCCACCCCTGGAAATAATTCCTTTATACCTGGGGATCTGACATCATTTCCTCAAGAGTGCAAGGTGCATATCACTGTCATATCCTCTCTAGCACACTGCACTGACAATATAAGCATACACTTTGTATAATATACATATTTCTATATAACAAACCAATCACACACACAAACACACACACACAAAAAAAGGTAGATAAACATGGGGAGTAGTGCAATGTAATGGCAGTGGGGCAGCAGTCTTCCGGGAGTCTTTCTGGAGGCTGAGATGCTGCCCTATTTGCAGACAACTCTCTGCCCTGAGGGAGGAAGTTGCCTGTCTTCAGGCCACACTGGACAGTAGTAAGGGAACCTTACCCAGGCCACACTGGATGGTAGGAAGGGAACCTCTCCCATCCAGGGAGCACCAAAGCCACCACCACTACCTCAGAGGTTGTGAAGAAAGCACAGCAGTTGGACCACAGTGGGCTCAGGGAGGGTGAGGATGGTGGAACAGAGGCACACCCAGTCAGTTGTTCCACTCCACAATCCATACACCATTCTGGGGGATCATAGCTCCCCATGGATGCACCTGCAGAGGAGACTAAGAAGGCTGAGGACAACTGTCACAAGGGAGGCCCACAGGAAGGAGGCAGAGGACACCACAAGGAAAGGAAGCAGCTCCTGGTGGGGGACTCAATTATTAGGGAGATAGAACTGGGGGGAGCAGGGGAAAACTGAAGTAAGGTGCCTGCCTGGTGCCATGGCCTGGAGGGACAGGAAGCGCATCCTCAGGATCATGAGAACAGCTGCACGGGAGTCTGAGCTGGACATCATTGTCCACCTAGGGACAAATGACTTGGCTCAACATGAGATTAGAGTAGTGCAGAAGGACTTTGTAGAATTGGGGAGGGGCCTAAGACAAGTAGCACACACAGTATCCTTCTCAGAGGTGCTGCCTGTCAATGGCATGAGTGAGGCAAGGGCACTTTGCACCATGCAGTTTAATGAATGGTTGAAAAAATGGTGTGGAGCACAGTGGTTTGGCTTCATTGGGGACTGGGCTCCACCTGGAGGGGCACCAGCCTATACTGGCAGAATGGTCTGCATCTGTCCAGGAAGGGAACACGACTTTTGAGCAATCGTTTAAATGCTTCATTGACAAGCTTTTAAACTAGTCAAGGGGGGAGGCACTGATATGCAGCAGGAAAATCCCAACCTCTCCCTACAAAACAGGGTACTAAATGAGAAAAAGACTGAGGTAGAAAGGTCAGTGGGGGATGCTGCAACAGAAGGTAAAGCCATCAAAAAATGGAGAGCAATGAGTACCAATGCCCGTAGTCTGAGTAACAAGCTTCCTGAATTAGTGGCCTTGATGGAGGTGGAACATCTGGATATCATGGCAGTCACAGAAACATGGTACACACAAAACCATGACTGGGACGTAAACATACCAGGATACACTATCTACAGGAGGGACAGGGAGGATAAAAGAGGAGGAGGAGGAGTAGCTCTTTACATAAGGGAAGGAATCAAAACAACAGAACAAAAGAAAACAGGAGGAGAAGAAGCACTGTGGTAAATTTGGAGACCAACAATGGCACCACAATCCGCACAGGGGTTGTATACAGACTCTTCTCAGGGGGAGGAAATGGACAAGGAAATGATAGAAAGTATACTTAGAATGGCAGAAAAAGGGGAGATATTGCTGATGGGTGATCTGAATATGCCAGATGTTAACTGGAGTGCAGTTGCAACAGCTACTTTGAAGAGTGGGGTTATTCTAGATGCCCTACAGGGGGCATGCCTTAGACAACTAGTATTGGAGCCCACATGAGAGGGAGCAATCTTAGACCTGGTTCTCTCAAATGGAGATGAAGAGAGGATCACAGATGTAGAAGTGGGTAGCCATCTGGGAACTAGCGACCATCAAACAGTATGGTTACTAATAAGCACAGCAATAGAGTCAAGCCATACAAAGGCAAAAGTACTGGACTTAGGAGGGCTGACTTTGCCAAAATGGGTGAGTGCCTAAGGAATGCACAGCAAATGGGCAGGAAGGAGGGTGGAAGAACAATGGGAATAATAAAAACTGCCATCACAGAGGTAACAAGCCTTTGTGTAAGCAAATAAACAAAACAAAAAGATGTAAGAAATCCTATGGTTCTCAAAGGAGTGGCAGTGAAGGTTCAAGAGAAAGCATTCAGGAAGTACAAGGAATCTCAGAAGGAGCAGGACAGAGAACTGTATCAGTTAGCATAAAGGAAGCTGGGAAGGCAGTCAGAACAGCAAGGCCCCAACCAAGGAAAAGATAGCCAACTCAGTTAAGAAGGGGTTAAAACCTTTTATAGGTACATCAGGAGCGAAGGAAGACCAAGGGAGGGATAGTGAAGCTTAATAAAGGGAGGGAGGGTGGGCAGAGGGTGACTGAAAGGCAGAGATACTAAACAAATATTTTGCTCAGTATTTACAAAGGAAGAGGAGAGTATCTAAAACAAAAGTAGAAACACTCTGGATACAGAAGTTGATACCAGCCCATTTACAGAAGAAATGGTTCTGAAAGAACTCTTAAAACTGAAGGTGGACAAAGCAATGGGGCATGATGGGATTCATCCCAGAATTCTAAAAAAACTAAGGGTAGAACTAGTGACACCACTGACTACCCTCTTTAACAAATCATGGGAGGATGGGGTGATACTCGAGGACTGGAGGAGGGCAGAGGTGATTCCCCTTCACAAAAGTGGGAGCAAGGCAGAAGCAGGAAACTACAGACCTGTCAGTTTAACCTCAGTGGTAGGAAAATGATGGAATCACTTCTGAAGGAAAGAATTGTCGAGTATCTAGAGGCCAGAGGGGCACAGGACCAAAGGCAGCATGGATTCACAGCAGGAAGGTCATGCCAGACAAATCTGATAGATTTCTTTGACTGGGTGACCAAAGTAGTAGATCAGGCAGGGGCTGTGGACATGGCCTACCTAGACTTTAGCAAGGCATTTGACACAGTCCCACACAAAAGATTAATATACAAGTTAGCCAGCCTGGGAGTGGGTCCCAAGATGACAGCCTGGGTAAAGAATTGGCTGGAGAATAGGACACAGAGAGTAATAGTAAATGGAGTCCACTCTGAAGAAAGGGGGTTACTAGTGGGGTACCACAGGGTTCAGTATGGACTGGTCCTCTTCAATGTCTTTATAAGCGACATTGCAGAGGGACTGGAAGGAAAAGTATGTCTCTTTGCAGATGACACAAAGATCTGCAACAGAGTTGATGCACAAGGTGGGTGGAAAGGATGAGAAGGGACTTGGCAAGGATAGAAGAATGGTCAAATGTTTGGCAGCTTAGATTCAATGCTAAGAAGTGCAAGGTAATGCACCTGGGAAACAAAAACCCAGGGGAAGAGTACACAATGGGGGGTGAGATACTAACAGCAACAAAAATGGAAAGGGACCTGGGGGTAGTCATATCAGATGACCTAAAGGTGGGCAAGCAATGTGAGAGGGCAGCAAGGAGGACTGTGGGGATACTGGGATGCATAGGGAGAGGCATCACCAGTAGAAAACAGGAAGTTATTATCCCTCTGTACAGACAACTGGTGAAACCCCATCTGGAGTACTGTGTGCAGTTCTGGAGACCCAATCTCCGCAAAGACATAGACAGGATGGAAGCTGTCCAGAGGAGGGCAACTAAAATGGTGCAGGGTCTGCACCAGAAGACATATGAGAGAGACTTAGAGCTTAATATGTATAGCCTCCGAGGAAAGGAGGAGAGGGGGACATGATAGAAACTTTCAAGTACCTAAAGGAGTCAACAAAGTCCAAGAGGGTAGCATCTTTCAAAAAGAGGTGTGCAAAACAAGGGCACAATTTGAAGATAGAGGAGGGCAGCTCAGAGGTAATTTAAGGAGTATTTTTTCACAGAAAGGGTTGTGGATGCATGGAATGGCCTTCCAGAGGAGGTTGTGGAGTCAAAAACAGTGGTGGAATTCAAGCATGCATGGGACAGTCATAAGGCAATTCTAGGGGTTGGGGGTAGGAAGAAGTAGGCTGCTGGTTAACTAGGATCTACAGCTTATCCATTAGGTAAGGAATTGGGCAGACTGGGTGGGCCAAGCAGTCCTTATCTGCCGTCAAATTCTATGTTTCTATGTGAGGAGAGATTTCTGAAGACACCGTAAGAAGGAACTTCTCGAGCGGGGTTGTTCGTTCCTGGGACAGCCTCGGTGACGTCTGGCGGTTGGACCTTGTGGAGGATTATCGAACTTCCTTGTGGATGGACCTATGAATTGCTTCCTCTCTGTCTCTTTTCTGGCCTTCAGAGGTTGTAGGTGGGGTGGGGAGGGTCTGTCTGTATTGCCTAGGGAGATGACCGCTACTGCTGGGTCCAGGTAGGAGGCACTGGGGTTGGGTCTGCCGAAGGGCGGACAGCACTTCATTGGCGGCTCTAGGTGTTCTGGGGGGTCTCCTGGAGAGTTGACCCTAGGCTGGGAGCCATAACCAAGGGCTCGGTAGGGGGTGGTCTCGTCCTGTATGAGCATCAGGGGATCCCCTCTCTGCTCTCTATTAAACCTCTATCTGCTATAGATTTCTGGTTTTGTAATCCGTCCATTTACCAGAGACTTGAAGGAATTTGGAGTTTGGAGTTATTCAGAGGCCTAGAACAAGATTACCAGGAGAAAAGAAGGACTGAATCCAGACAAACTGTTGGTTAGATTTTTCCAACTTGACGCGTTTTGTATGGGCAGTGAGGGTACTTCTTGCTAGACTTCTTCTGTTGTTTATTGCTGTAGCCAATGTGATAGATTGACTCAGCTAAAAACAATTATCTGGCTCACTTTCCACTGGAGGTGAGAGCTCCAATGGACTTAGATATATGGTTTAACTCAGCTTAAAATAATTATTTAGCTTACTTTCCACTGGAGGTGAGAGCTCCAATGGACTTACATATATGATCAGAATAACTTAATGTATTGGACTGCAAAAGTGGACTCTGCTGATGAGATTTTTAGTGTGTTTTGATTATTTATTGTATTTTGTTGTCTAAGTGTTACTATAGTTGGGATTGTGTTTTGAGGGTGGGGGCATTATTTAGTAAGGGGTTTTAAGTTAGGGGGTGGGAGGGTATTGATTGTATGGGGGTGAATGGTTTTGAGTTATCAGAGTGCTGGAAATATGTGTTAGGGTATAAGAGAGATGGTCAGGCAGTACTCCCCCTCAAGACTTAGGGATCTCCATCCTTTTGCATTACCTCCGCTTACTGCTGAGGTTTATTTTAGATGTCGAAGTTTCGGCATTTTGAGATCAAAGAGTAGTAGGAGATGGGTATCCCAGAACTCTTGGGGAGGAAGAGAGAGGAGTGGGCAGATAGGGACAGTGAGGGCCAGGAGACACCCTAGGGTGAAATGGGTACAGGAGCAAGGTCCTCCTTGCTTAGTCCCCATATCCAAGGGCTCTGACTTTGATTTTGTCAGGCAGGAAGTGGGGCCACCCTTGGATTCCCATCCCTTTCGGGCGGTGTTAAGCAATGCCAGGTCAATTAGGAACAAGACCGCAGTGATTGCGGATCTTTTTTCCTCTGTCGACATGGCTTGCACCACCGAGACCTGGCTGGATGGAAATGCGGGTCCTGTTTTGGAATCTGTAGTTCCGGTTGGGTTCTCGGTGAGTCACCACCTGAGAGTGGACTGGACGGGCGGGGGGGGGTTGCAGTCTGTTTTAGACAAGATCTGGATCTCAGGGAGGTGCCAGTTGGAGATACCAACTCCTTTGGGTGTATAGTGGGTGCAGGCGCAGGCTACAGGACCCTTCTCATCTACCATCCACCAGGTGATGGGAGGGAGTTCCTGAAGGAAGTTGCGGACTTCATCACAGAAATGCTATTGGAATCTCCCAGATGGTTAATTCTGGGGGACTTCAATGCCTGGTCGATGATGAACTCTCACCATTTGGTCAAAACCTCCTCCAATTAATGGATTTATTGGGCCTGTCATGGGTTATTACCTCTGCAACCCATAAGGGGGGCACACATTGGATTTTGTGTTCCATCTGGGGATGGAGATCTCCGATGTGGAGGTGGAGCCAATCAGTTGGTCTGACCATCACGCCCTGAGGTTTAGATTTTCAGCCCCCCCAAAATAGGCCTGCCCCTAGGGAGTTAGTACAGTACCGTCCTTTAAGAGGGGTAACCTCAGAAGGCCTAATGATGGAGCTGGACTTCTCGGGCCTTCCAAGGGATAGCATAGACCCAGGGCCCCTGGTCCTGACCTATAATAGGGCTGTGGTAGAGGCCCTGAATGTCTTTGCTCCAATTCATGTTCATCCCCACACTCTTCACCTGGGGGCTCCCTGGTTTGATGGGGAGGTCCGTGAGTTGAAGAGGTGGGGACGAAGATTGGAAAGATGCTGGTGGAAAACTCACATGGAGGTGGATAGGCTTGGATTGTTAGAACATTATAAGGTCTATCAATCAGCAATTTCCTATAAGAAGGCAGAGTTCCTGTCCAGGGGAAATTGCTGCAGTGAGGAATAGACCAGCCCAGCTCTTTCAGTCTGTGGACAGACTGTGCAATCCAGCCTGTCTACAGACCGGTAGAGTGTTATCACAGGTACAATGTGAGGAGTTTGCGAAATTCTTTGCTGACAAGGTATCCACTATCTGGAATGAGATCTGCCAGCTCCTATCCATTGGACCTTGGACTGATCAATTGAGTGGTACTAATACCCAGTTGTCTTGGTCCACCTTTAGCCAACCAGCAGTCATGGATATAGTGAGGATCATCCAGACTCTGTGACTTACCTACTGTAAGTTGAATCCAGGCTCTACTCACCTGTTGGTGGGGTGTGTAGATGTTATCGGCTCAGTCCTGGCTGGGATAGTGGTGGTTTCATTGAAGAGAGTGGTCTTTCCGGATCCCTTAAAGGAGGCAGTGGTGGGTACCCTTTTGAAAAAACCCTCTCTTAACCCCAACTGCCCAGCAAATTACAGACCGGTCTCTAACTTACCCTTTGTAGGGAAAGTTATTGAGAAGGTGGTCGCTTTGCAGCTGGAATATCATTTATCCAGCTACAATATCTATGACCATCTCCAATCTGGCTTCAGGAAAAGGCATAGCACTGAGACAGCTCTTGTTCGGAAGTTAAATGATCTCCTGATGGCGAGAGATCGGAGGACCCGTTCCATCTTGGTTCTCCTGGAACTCTCAGCAGCATTTGACACCGTGTTCATGGGGTGCTGCTCGACCACCTGAGGTTTTTCTGTGGTCTGAGGGGGGCAGTCCACAGTTGGTTTCGATCTTTCCTGGAAGGCAGATCACAGAGAGTGGTGTCCGGGATTTATACCTCGGCTCCTCACTGGCTGCCCTGTGGGGTTCCACAGGGGTTGGTGCTGTCCCCCATGTTATTTGTGGTGTATATGCTTCCATTGGGGGACATTATAAGATGGTATGGGCTGAGTTTTCATTGTTATGCTGATGATTCTCAGCCCTACCTGTCTTTTGTGCCTGAACAGGAGTCTGATTCCATCACAGTGTTTAATAACTGCCTGCTGGAGATTCAGGAGTGGATGAGTTATCGTTGACTTCAGTTGAACTCTGGAGAAACTGAGGTATTGGTGGTGGACCCCGGAGTGAGGACAATAGGGGCTTGGACTGGGAAACCCTCAGGTTTATATGTTGGGGGGGCCCCACTTTTGGCCTCTGGCCAAGTGCGTAACCTGGGCATGATATTTGATGAGGGCCTGACCCTGAAGGCGCAGGTGTCGGCCGTAGTCAAATCTGCCTTTTTCCATCTAAGGAATATAGCCTAAGTGAAACACTTGGTCCTGCCTGAAAATCTTCCTTTCCTGGTCCACGCCTTTGTCACCAGCCATTTTGATTACTGCAACACCCTCTATCTAGGGCTGCTAGGGGTGGATATCCGCCACTTGCAGCTTGTGCAGAACGTGACGGCCAGGTTGTTGATGGGAGTTCCTAGATCTAGTCATATGACACCTGTGCTGCATGATCTGCATTGGCTGCCAATACAGTGGCAGATCACCTCCAAGGTCGCATTGCTGACCTTTAATGCCCTACATGATTTGGGACCTCATTACCTGAAAGAGCTCCTGGTACCCTACTGCCCTGCCTGCTCACTACGATCCTCTGACGAGGGATTGCTAGAGATACCCAGGGTATATCTAAAGATATCTGGAGGTAGATCTTTTGCCTTTATGGCACCTACCCTGTGGAATTCTCTACCTCGTCAGATACGAGATTGCCTGACTGTGGAAAGTTTAAAAAAACAGTTAAAAACTTTTCTCTTTAACCAAGCATTTGCTGGGACTTAATAATTGGGGGTTATTTGTGGTTGTTGTATCTATTGTTTTCATATGGCTTGTTTTTAAAGAGTCTGAATTATTGTAAAAACGCCCTGAGTTGGGAAGGGCACTTTAAAGAAATACATTTTTACTTATTTACTTACTTACTTTCATTTTGACACAACTCATGTATCTGTAGACCTTAGCTACCACCATGGCTGTCCTTCCAGCTTCACTTTAGCAGGAGCAACCAACATAAGGGAGTGGTGGGGGGACTCAGACATCTTTAATCTTGGGCTTACCAGGCATTTCCTACTTTTATCCACACCCATCTTTCTGGAATGTGGCTACCCATTTAATGCTATTTTGTGTGTGTGTGTGTGTGTGTGTGTGTGTGTATGTGTGTGTGTTGGGGGTGCACAGTTAAACCAAGGGAATCCAATAAAATTGTGGATCACTCCCAGTCTCCAGGTCAATGAAGTGCTTGTGTGGTGGGTCATGAAATCCCCAACCCTTGAAATCTAGGATGGCTGCCTTTGCAGCAGTCTAGAGATTCTTCTGACCCAGGGCTGGGAGTCTGGATTGTAATATGATTCAAGGAGCTTGATTTTCAAAGAACCTTTGGATCTTTGCAATTTGTGGTGATCTAGGGCTGCTGCTCTCTCAGGGTACATAGGGGACCCTGTGCCGTATTTAAAACAAGCATTTGTCAATGCCGAATGTTGTCTTGCTGGCATTGGCATTGGTAGTGTCATAGTTAGAGATGCATAATAGGAATGGCAGTGAAGTATTAAAGTGATGCCAACCCCAACCCCACCCTGTAGAGACCGACAGGCGTTGGGGTGTGCCTTTGGGTTGTCAGTTATAACGCCCATGCCATTTTACCTCACCTCACCCTGTAGACACTGACAAGTGTCATGGTGTGCTTTGGGGTCTTTGGGCATTATACGTACCCCATTCCATAAAGAAATATGCTGAGGTGGATGCAGTATAGGAGAATGGGGTGAACCTTGTGGCTGAACACTGCAAGGCATACCATGATGCCTGTCACTGGCTGCAGAGTGGGGCTGGGGGAGGAATGGTGTGAGCATTGCAGCCAATGATCCCAAGTCACACCCCTGACACCTGTCAGTCTCCACAGGGTGGGGTGCTACAGTTGGAAACCCGAACACCATAGGCGTGTGTTGGTATTATCACTCCAAATTTTCAACATGGGCTTTTTGTGAGCCCACCTCATGAAGAGCAGCACTATTAGTGTGTTAGCTGAAAGGAGGTTTTGCACAGCAGCTATGCCATTTGATGACACAAGGATGAAAACACATTTTGGGCAGTATGTGGAAAATGACAACTGTATTGTTCATGAGGAGATGTAAAACAAGCATTTGTCAATGCCGAATGTTGATTGCGTTGGTCCATTGAGCTCGCTCATTACCCCTGTGTCACTTGCTCATTCTGTTTCTCCCAGTGCTGCAGGTTGCTGTTTTGTACTGGGCTTCTGCCTGTGTTGGCACATTTTTCTGCCCACAAAGAAATCTGCAGCTGTCCCGACAGAGTTCTGTTGAGGTGGGTAACTCACCTTCTCTCACTCACTCATTCTGTTTCTGCTGGCGCTGCAGGCTACCCTTTTGTACTGGGCTCCCACCTCTGTTGGTGGCTTTTTCTGCCCACAAAGAAATCTGCAGCAGTCCTGACACAGGTCCGTTGAGCTAGCTCGCTCAACCTCTCTCGCTCGTTACGTTTCTGCTGGTGCTGCAGGCTGGTCTTTTGTACTGGGCTTCTGCCTGCGTTGCCACCTTTTTCAGCCCACAAAGCAATCCACAGCAGTCATGATAGAGGTCTGTTGAGCTCGCTCACTCCCCCTCTCTCACTCGCTCGTTGTGTTTCTCCCAGCGCTGCTGGCTGCCCTTTTGTACTAGGCTTCTGCCTGCGTTGGCACCTTTTTCTGCCCACAAAGAAATCTGCAGATGTCCCGACAGAGCTCTGTTGAGGTCGCTCTCTCCGCCTGTCTCACTCGCTCATTCTGTTTCTCCTGGTGCTGCAGGTTGCTGTTTTGTACTGGGCTTCTGCCTACATTGGCACACTTTGCTGCCCACAAAGAAATCTGCAGCTGTCCAAACAGAGCTCCGTTGAGGTGGGGCACTCCCCCTCTCTCACTCGCTCATTTTGTTTCTGCTGGCGCTGCAGGCTGCCCTTTTGTACTGGACTCCTGCCTCTGTTGGCAGCTTTTTCTGCCCACAAAGAAATCTGCAGCAGCCCTGACACAGGTCCATTGAGCTAGTTTGCTCCCTCTCTCTCGCTCATTATGTTTCTGCCAGCACTGCAGGCTGGCCTTTTGTACTGGGATGCTGCCTGTGTTGCCGCATTTTTCTGCCCACAAAGAAATCCACAGCAGTCACAATAGAGCTCTGTTGAGCTCGGTCACTCCCCCTCTCTGACTCACTCATTCTGTTTCTCCTGGCACTGCAGGCTGCCCTTTGTATTGGGCTCCTGCCTGCATTGTTGCCTTTTCCTGCCCACAAAGAAATCTGCAGCAGTCCCGACAGAGCTCGGTTGAGCTCAGTCACTCCCCCCCCCCCCAGTCGCTCAATCCTAATCTGTCCCAAACATTGATTTCTGACAGCGACTGCAGTATTCTGCGCCAGAAGCGGGGAAACACATTTCAGCCAGGATGTGAAAAATGACAGCTGTACCGTTCATAAGGAGGCATTAACAAATGCCAGTGTTAAAAATCTGGTGAGAAAATATTACTAATTTGCAAACTTACAAGGGTGTGTGGAACCTGCACAAAATGTTCAACATAGGCATTTTAGGACCTCTGCTCATGAACAGTGTCAATGTGATTTTCTCAATATGTCCCGAACACTGATTTCCCACAGTGACCGCGCTATTGTGCACCGGAAGAGCAAAAACACATTTCGGCCAGGATGTGAAAAATGACAGCTGCACTGTTCATAAGGAAGTGTGGCAAAATGGCAGTGCTGAAAATCTGAAGTGAAAATATTGCAAAGTTGCGAAGGTATGAGCATGCATGGAAACTGCGCAATGCACATTCATAACACACTCATTTTATGGACTTTTATCACCAAATTTTCAACATAGGCATTTTAAGACCTCAGCTAATGAACAGTGCCACTGTCATTTTTATAATGTGACACGAACATGGATGTCTCACAGCGACCATGCTATTCTGCGCCAGAACTGCAAAAAAACATTTTGGCCAGGATGCAGAAAATGACAACTGTACTGTTCATAAGGAGGTCTGAAAAAATGCCAATGTTGAAAATCTGGCATGAAAATATTGCAAATTCACAAAGTTACGAGCGTGCATAGCAATTGCGCAATGAATGCTCATAAAACAGTCATTTTTTGGATTTTTCCCACTACATTTTCAGTATAGGCTTTTTGAGAACCCACCTCATGAACACTGGCACTGTCATTTCATTAATCAGTCCAGAAAGGGGATTCCTCACAGTGACAGCGAAATCACCTTTTGGGGCCGAATAACGCTATCAGAGTGCCAGAATTCATGAGGAGGGGTCCCAAAAACTCCATGTTGAAAATTTTGAGCCAAAATAAAAAAAATGCCTGAGATATGCATGAAAGTTGAAAAAAACCTATTTTTTCCATTATACAGCTTACTGGCATTTCCTCAGTTTGTGGTCGGCTTTGAAGAGTGCAGACGTGTTCCTGGTCCACTGAACATCGTCGCACCAAACTCCAGAAGTAAGTATGGGGTGAGGGGGGGTGTGGGGATACATGGTACGCAGTAGGTGGGTGTGGGTTGTGGGAGGGGGGCAGGGAGACTGCTGAGGGACCATTTCCTTTTTAACAATTTAAAAAAAAAAGACATCACGGGACCATTTTTGGTTTTACAGGGGCATGTGGCATGCTGGGGTGAGCTCCCAGCATGCCAACAGAGACTTTTTTGGGGGGGCATCTATAGCCAATTGGGGATTGGGCACCCCCATTGGCACACAACAAAAAGGGGGGTTTACATTATGCACACGGGGATTGGGCACCCCGTTGGCAGACAACAAAGGTGAGGGGTTACACAATGCCGACGGGGAGTGGGCTCCCCCATTGGCAACATAAACCTTGGGCCACTGAAGCCGATGGGGATTGGGACCCCCGTCGGCAAACAAACATGGTGGAGGGCACATGCTGCCGAGGGGAATTGGGCACCCCCTCGGCAGGGGGGAGTTAATATTGTTTGTGAACACGGTGGCAAGCCACCGCCATGTTCATAAACAATATCAGTGTTTCAAGGTTCCGCCCTGCAATGACAGGTCACTCACTCATTGCAGCAAATGGCTGACACTGCAATGACGAGGCAGCCTCTGATTGTAGCGGCTAAATTTTTACATGTTGGTGGCAGACTGGATGAACTAGTGTCAGCAGCAGCATGCCACGGCATTGGGGGAAGAGGGCCAAGCCTTTAAAGGCTGTGGGGGCATTGGCCACAACAGTGCTGTGCCTCCACAACCTGCTTCTGGAAAAAGCTGCAGCAATATGTTTCTTGCGCATGCGCGCAAGCGACATAAAAATGGCAACGTTGAAAATCTGGAGTGAACATATGAAACATTGGTGAAGTCATGAGCATGCATAGAAACTGTGCAACACACGTCCATAACCCAATTATTTTGGGGATTTTTTAAACACATTTTTAACATTGTCATTTTGGGACCTATCCTCATGAACAGTGGCACTGTGTTTTTGTTAATTTGTCCCAAACATTGATTTCCCGCAGTGACAACGCCATTGTGCGCTACAGGTGCAAAACCACATTTACGGCAGGATGTGAAAAATGACAGCTGTACTGTTCATAAGGAGGTGTGAAAAAATGCCAGTGTTGAAAATCTGGCATGAAAATATTGCAAATTTGTGAAGTTACATGGGTCCATGGAAACCGTGCAACGCATACTTGTAACACGGTCATTTTATGGAATTTCGTCACCAAATTTTCAACATAGGCATTTTAGGACCTCTGCTCATGAACAGTGTCACCGCCATTTCCTCAAACTGTCCCAAAAACCTGATTTCACACAGCAATCACTCTATTCTGTGATGGATGTGTGAAAACACATTTTGGCCAGGAAATGGAAAATGACAGCTGTACAGCTCATAAGGAGGTGCGGAAAAATGCCAATTTTTGAAATCTGGAGTTAAAATATTACAAATTCATGAATTTACAAGCGTGCTTGGAAACTGAGCAATGTATGCTCCACCAGATTTGCAACATAGGCTTTTTGAGAACCCCCCTCATGAACAGTGGCACTGTCATTTCATTAATCGGTCCCAAATCCCAAAAGGTGATTCCACGCAGTGATCGTGAAATCACCTTTTGGGACTGAATAATGCCATGACAGTGCCTGAATTCATGAAGGGGGTCCCAATAACCCCATGTTGAAAATTTGGTGCCAACATTCCCAAAAATGGGCGAGATATGCACCAAAGTCGAACAAACCCTATTATGCCATTATACAGCTTACCAGAATTTCTTCAGTTCGTGGTCGGCTTTGAAGAGTGCAGATGTGTTTCTGGTCCACCAAAGATCGTCATGCCAGACTCCAGAGGTAAGTATGGGGTGAGGGGTGTGGGCGGCAGGGTGAGCAGAGGTGGGAGCGGGTTGGGGGAGGGCAGGGAGACTGAGAGGGACCATTTTCTTTTTACAGGTTTAAAAGAAAAACATCGAGGATGGTTTTCTTTTCAGGGATTGGCACACTGGGGTGGGCTTCCAGCATGCCATCTAAGTGTTTTTGAGAATGTTGTAGCCAACAGGGGATTGGGCACCCTGGCACATACAGAAGAGGGACAAAGCCAAGGGATTGGGCATCCCCTCAGCACAAACCAAAATGGGGGGGACATTATGCCATTGGGGAGTGGGCTCCCCAGTCAGCAAAATAAACGGGGAAGGGGATTAAAGCTGATGGGAACTGGGCCCCCTGTCAGCAAAGAAAGACTGTTGAAGGGGCTGCATGATGCCGAGGAGTGTAGGGGCACCATCTCAGGATTCATTTTAAATAGGAGGGTGGTCATTATGCTGATGAGGAGTGGGCTCCCCCGTCGGCATTGTGACGGGCAGTGGTGGCAGTCACTGCTGCCATGTTGCGTGCACATCAGGAGGCATGTTGTGGTCCTGCTGCATGAGAGCTTTGCTCTCATTGCAGCAGACCTTTTCTTAGATCTGGTGGCCACATTAGGGATACATGATGTCAGCGCCTGCTGCTGGCTGATTGGGGAATGAGGGATGCATCTATTGATGCATGCCCTGCATTAGCCCACAGTGACCGCACCGCAAAATCTGCTACTACCACAAAATTTTGACTCATGCGAAAGCGCAAGCCAACATAAAAATGAGGGTCTCAGTGCCCAAGACCTGATATTTGCCACATCTGCAGGGCTGCTCTAGACAGGTGGCACACTTGTAGAGTTTGGCGAAAGGCTCCATTAACCCCCCCACCTGGTGGAAGATTCCAGATGCCACGAATGTGGGGTGTTGGAGTAAATATGCCTGCCTGAAGGGGACCAGGGGCATAAGCGTATCTTTGGGAGTGACAGGGGCATGGTAGCAATGTGCAGGGGGTTGACATGGCACCCTTTTTTTTGGTCATAATTAAGTATACTTTATTAGGATTTTCCAGAATAAGTAAATAATTGACAAAATAGTCAAAACAGAAACATAAAAGAATGTACAATAATAAGAAAACAATACAACTAACAACAGCCAAGCCTCCAAATCTACCCCCGCCCTTCCATCCTACCACCCTACCGATTCCTAGAGCACATCTCCTAGGGGTGGGATGAGACTGTACTCAGGTTAGCAAATCTGATTCAAGACAGAAGTAAAATGGGGGTTATCCATACATCTGTGCTGGGGGTACCACTGTCCTGTGCTCTAGTGTCTAAGGGTCATTAGTTTCATGGAAATAGAAGTAAGGGCCATCTGAGCTTTACGATGTTTTGTTGAAAGAGAGGAGAAGTCCCCTAGTAAGAAAATTTCGGGTGTGAAGGTGTGCTCTAATCCCAACAGTGGATCTATAGTTGACCGGATCTTGTCCAATAGAGACTGACTCTTGGGACAAGCCCATGACACGTGATGCAGGTCTCCATTGAAGAGGCTGCATTGAAGACAAGCTGAAGTTGGAACTTACCCATTTGAAAAAGCTTGAGTGGGGTAAAACACAAATCATGAAGTATTCTAAACCGCGTCCATCTGTGCCTGTCATGTCTTAAGAAGCAGTAGAGATTAAGCCAGACAGAATGCAATTGAGAAGGTAAGTGGTCTAGATCCAGTTTATGCTGCCGGTAATAACCAACCCCAGTCAGTGAACTATGATCTATGGATTGGATATAGGAGTATAGTCCAGCAGTTGCATGAGGCAGCAAGGCTCTGAGTATAAGGTTGGACAGAGGCCCTGCCTCCATGAATTGCTAGGGGTCAGGCCCATAGAATTCTTTCAGGGCCTTCATCAGCTGCAGGTACTTGAAACTGTGCAGTAGTGGGATAGGAAAGGGCTCTAAACAGTTCACTCATTCAGGCCGAGATACGTCTGTATGTGGCACCTGAAAACATTGCACCACAGGTCAATAGCGACTCCAGATGTACTGCATTTTCTGCCAGCCAGGCCGGGGATGTCTGAGGATGTCAGCATTTCCATCATAAATATTTTAGCGGACAATCCATGGAGGGCTTATTAATGTACTTGTACATGTACTAGACATGTTAGCCCTCTGTTGATTGGCTGGCAAACTATTTGATCTCATCTGAAAAACCCAAGAAAACCGGGCAGCAAGCCTCCATTTGCAATCAGCCTCAAACCTGATGTTTATCTGTGGTCCGGCTCCTGAAAGAAACCCATCTGGTGGCTGTTTATTAGGTAATTTGTGTAATTCTTCTACTCACATTGCAGAGGACACATTTATTTACCTCTGCAATGTGTCTTTCTCTACAAATATCTTTTTTATTCATTTTTTCATCTGCGAGTGTCCACGGGTGAGAATTGCTTCACTGAGGAGTCTGTGATTGCGGAAGTAAGGCTCCTCAGTGAATGCAGCTCCCCCATTAGCTTTAGTGGGTATGTTTCATATTTTAGAAACATAGAAACATAGAAACATAGAAGTTGACGGCAGATAAGGACCGCAAGGCCCATCCAGTCTGCCCATTTCTTTTTCTACCTTATAAATGTGCCATCGGCCTTTGCTCTGTCAGTGACCTATCTATTCATAGTCATTTGTATTGCTCCCTTATGCCTATCCCATGCCTGTTTGAAGCCCTGCACTGTATTCATAGCCACCACTTCTTGTGGTAAGCCATTCCATGCATCCACCACCCTTTCTGTGAAAAAGAATTTCCTCACATTCCCTTAATCGGCCTCCCTCTAATCTCATGCTGTGTCTTCTTGTCCTGCTATTTTCCTATATTTAAACATGTTAGACTCTTTCACCTTGTTTATGCCCTTAAGGTGTTTGAATGCCTCGACCATATCACCTCTCTCCCTCCTTTGCTCAAGGGTATACATATTGAGCTCAGTTAATCTGTCCTCATAAGTCTTCTGATGCAGTCCCTGCACCATATTGGTTGCCCTTCTCTGGACTGCCTCAATTTGGTTTATGTCCTTGTGAAGGTGTGGCCTCCAATACTGCATGCAGTACTCCAGATGGGGCCTAAACAGTGTCTTGTACAGAGGGATTATTACCTCCCTCTTACGACTTGTGATACCCCTACTAATACACCCTAACACCCCCCTAGCCTTACCTACTGCTTTAGAGGTCTGCTTGGATGATTTTTGGTCATCAGTGATGATGATGCCCAAGTCTCTTTCTTCCTTTGTGACTGCTAGCAACTCCCCTCCCAGCCTATAGGTGGCTTCAGGGTTTCTCTTCCCTATGTGCATGATTTTGCACTTCTTTGCATTAAATCCCAGTTGCCACTCTTCTGACCATTCTGCTAGTTTATCCAGATCTCTTCTCATTCTGCCCACCCCATCTGGATCATCTACTCTGTTGCAGATCTTGGTGTCATCTGCAAACAGACAAGCCTTACCCTCTAGTCCATCGGCAAGGTCACTAATGAAGATGTTGAAGAGGACTGGCCCCAGGACTGATCCCTGAGGTACCCCACTTGTGACTTGCATCTCTTCTGACTGTATACCATTTACCACCACTCTCTGTTTTCTGTCCGTCAACCAGTTTTCCACCCAGTTGACCAACTTCTGACCCACCACGAGCCTACCCAGCTTATTTATCAATCTTCTATGTGGAACAGTGTCAAAAGCTTTGCTGAAGTCAAGGTAGGCGACATCAACTGCTCCCCCCTTGGTCCACCACTCTGGTTACCCAGTCAAAGAAATCTATGAGATTAGTTTGACAGGACCTTCCTTTTGTAAACCCATGCTGTCTTGGATCCTGTGCCCTATGGATTCCAGGTGTTGCACTATCCTTTCCTTAAGGGTGCCTCATAATCTTGCCCACTACTGAGGTAAGACTGACCGGTCTGTAGTTCCCGCCTCCTCCCTGCTACCACTCTTGTGGAGCGGGATCACATGAGCCCTTCTCCAGTCTTCTGGGACCTCTCCTGTGCTCAGAGACTCACTAAACAATTCTGCTAATGGCTCTGCTAGTTCCTCCTTTAGCTCCTTAAGTACCCTGGGATGTATGCCCATCAGGTCCCATTGCCTTATCCACCCTGAGCTTAGCAAGCTCTTGTAGGACCCTTTCTTTTATGAAGGGAGTAGTGCTCACCTCCTCCCCTGTGTCCATGATGCTGAGCTGTGGGCCCTGCCCTACCTTCTCTTCAGTAAATACTGCGCAAAGTATCTATTTAGAATAGATGCCTTTACGGGTCCTCCTCCTCACGTGCTCCCTTTCTCCATTAAGCTTAGCAATACCTCCTCTGGACTTTCTCCTTTCACTAATGTATCTATAGAAGTCTTGTCACCTTCTTTACTATTCGTATAGTGTTTCCTCAGTTTGGGACTTTGCCTGCCTTACTGCCTTACCTGCTTCCCTTAGGGCAGTTTGGTATGCCTCCTATCTTCATCCTCGCTGTGTTCCTTATATTTCCTGAAGGCCAGCCTTTTGGCTCTGACCTTTTCTGCTACTGTATTTGAGAACCAAAGTGGTTTCTTCTTCTTTGCACTTCCTTTTCTGTCTGACACAATGGGATGTTGCTTCAAGTATTGCATCCTTAATGCTTGCCCACTTTACCTGTGTTTCTTTTTGCCAGGGCTAGCTTAACTCTGTTGGCCATCTTATCAAAGTCAGCTCCTCTGAAGTCCCATATTTTTGCCTTGGAATGGGATGATTTAGATGTAGTAGCCAAATTGAACCATACCATGTGATGGTCACTGGCCCCCAGGTGACCTTCTACCTGGAAATCTGTGATCCCTTCTTTGTTAGTCAGTACTAGATCTAGGATAGCCCTGTCTCTTGTGGGTTGCTGTACCAGTTGTTTGAGGCCCTCCCCCTGCAGGGAATCCACTATGAGTCTAGTTCTGGCAGATGTTCCTGCTGGTATTGACCAATCTGTATCCGGCATGTTGAAGTCTCCCATTATCAGAACCTCCCCTTTAGCTGTCATGTTTTGTATATCCTCTAACGGTAATGTGTCTATGTCCTCCTCTGGTCTGGGGGCCTGTAGACAACCCCAGTTCTTACGGCTGTCCCATTTCCTGTTTCCAGGGTGACCCACAGTTCTTCTGGCTCCTTATGTGTATTCTGAATTTCTGTAGCTTTGATATTTTCATTAACATACAGGGCCACTCCTCCCCCCCTTTGTGCACCTCGGTCTCTTCTGAACAATACATAGCCAGGTACTGAAGTCTCCCAAGTGTGGTTACTGGTAAACCACGTCTCACTAATTGCTACTATGTCCAGTTTAGCCTCTGACATTATTGCCTGCAGGTCTGGGATCTTATTTCCAGGCTGTGAGCATTGTGTACATGATTTTCCATTGCCAGATTTTGGTGTGTTAGTTGTTGGGTGAAGTTTGGCATTACCCCTGTGCGTCATATGGGGAGACAAACCTTTTTTCTTACCTGGTGATGCAAATGAACCGCAAACATGCTGAATTCCTGTTTGACCACTAGCTGAGGGGGGAAGGGTGTTCTTCCCATTCGACGTATGGGTGCTGCACCCCTCTCCCATTTGCTAGTTTAAATGTTCTTCAAAGACATCAAACTTCTGCCCCAATGCACTGACTCCTCTTTAGTCAGATGCAGTCCATCAAATTAAAGAACTTTCGCTCCCAGAATTGTTGCCAGTTCCTACAAATCTGTGTCCTTTTCCTGGCACCAGCCCTTGAGCCACGTGTTTAGCTCCCTATCTCCCTTCTCTGACCTTCCGTCCATCTGCTCTCTCCCAGACTGGCAGGATCTCAGAGAAGGAGATGCCGGACGAAATAGATGATAGTTTGTCACCCAGCCTAGTCAGGTGTTCCTTGGTCTCCACAACTGACCGGCTGGAAGATCATTAGTCCCTATGTGTACTAGGACATCAATGTTTTCTCCTGCTTTGTGAACAATTTAGCAATGCAGTCAGTGTTCTCCATGCTGATGTACCTGGAGACATCTGACCATCACCCCTGGCTGGAGATGGGTATCAACTCCCCGAATCATGGAGTCTCCTATGATCGAAGTTTTTGGATTTCCTTTGTGCTTGTTTTGTTTTGGTTCCTGATTTGGGTGAGTTTTGTTGTGCTAGCTCCTGTGCGCAGATGTCCTGCTCTGCAGTGTCTTCTCTCCTCTTTATTTGATTTCAGAGATAGAGGCAGATACCTGTTTGTAGTGTTTATATGGTTTTTGGAGGTAATGTGTTGGAGAGCAGAGAGTGATGGGGCACCTGATTTGCTCCTCCTAACCACCTGCCAACCTCCTGGACCAACTACCCTCTGCGGTCGAGGTTTTTCTGTTGGATGCTGGGGAAATGACGGGTGGTTCTTATAATGTATTTCCTCTTCAATATGAAATTTGAGGCGTGCAATCTCTGCCCATGCTGCCCGGAGCTGAGCCCTAAGATCTCCAAAGGCCCAGCATGTAGGACAGTGTCCTAAATCCTGTAAGACTGTCCTTCTGAAAATTGTTCCACAGTACCTGCAGTTAATGAAATCCATTCCAAATAAGTTGCTGGGTTTGTAACCTAGTCAGAGTAATTAGAAGGAGAAAAAAAGGAAAAAAAATGCAAGTAATGGTTTAATTGTGCTTTGTTTAACTTGTTATAACAAGTTAAATTACTAGTGCCCCTGTAAATGAGATCATTTTGTGGAGGCCCCACTGATCCGCTTCTTCCTGTTCTGCCACAGGAAATGTCACAACTGTGGTACCCTATAAAAGGAGAGCGTGGGGTGGTTGGGGATGGGGTGGTGGCTGGGCCCTTCCCTGCCTAAAAAGAAGAACCACGGATGAAAGAACAAGGAGGTAAGAGCAGAAACAATCAGTCAACAACAAATGCAGTAACCCTGAAAGCTTATCCTAATGTTAGATAAAACTGTAAAACCTGTAAAGCACCACCTGTAATAATTTCAGAGAAGATATACGCTAGAGAAACACTTTGCTCCAGACAAAATAAAGCAGTAACAGAAGATATACCTTGCAAAAGACAATTTGAATCAGAAGATTACAGTAATCTGTTAGCACACAACCGTAGGCACCTTGTAATAATGCAGAAGAAGGTATACCAGCAACAACAATTTGAATCAGAGAAAAATAAAGAATGAAATGTTAGCAACAAACAGTAGCAATCCCTGTGAGTAAAAAATTAAAACACCACCACACAGTAAATCTGCTTAGCCAAACTAAGTCTTAATCCTTTTCCCTTGCTCTGGTAAGTTTCTCTACTCTGCCTTTCAAGCAGTCTTAGAAGGAAAGAGCTCAGGTGAAGCTAGGTGCCTTGGCCAGCAAACCAAGTCTTCTACCTGTTTTCTCACAGTTTTCTTCATTTTTAGTTATCTTTGCTTGTAATTTTCCTTTCCATAGCTTGATGTGTGGTGGGCGGCCCATCTGGCAGTGAGCGGCATGTGGAGTGGCCTGTGGAGCATCCCCAAGCCAGAATGTCAACAACAGTTGGGCTTTTTATGCTCACTGCTCACAACTGCAGTCTGACTGTGTGTGTGGGCAGCAAGCTTAGGGTCACTGTCAGTTTTATTGTGGTTGTGCATCTTGTTGGGCCTGGCGCAACCCTCCACCCCCCCCACTTGCTCCCACTGCTGGCATGTCCCTTCTCTGTCATGGTGTTTTTCATCCTCGGGTGTGCCTTGGTTTGCAGTGGTAGTTACAGTATGGCCATGTCATTCAAGGAGGGTTGGGAACCGCAATCTGCTGTTGCAGTAATGGTCTGGCCTTGGGAGGGTCTTGTGGACACATTCAGCGTCTGGGGCAGCAACATCAGTGGCTTTACCTTATCCCAGTTTTCAGCTGCTCCCCTCTTGCTGTTGGCATTTGTACTAACCCCTTCCCGCGACTGCAGTCGGAGTCACTGCACCTCTGCCACTGTGTACCCCAGTCTTCTGCTGCTCCCCCTCTTTCTTTTACCTGCCTGCCCTGATGTGTGTTTTTCTTTTTATCTAGTCCTGATACTGCCTTTGTCTATACCTATTCTGCATCTCCAGTCCTTCTTCTGGCAGCTGCACAGAAGGTCCCCTCATCAGGATAAAGTAAGAGAGAAACATCCATATTGGGGACAGACAACTGGGAGCTATTGGGCTGATGTGGGAGAAGAGCAGATGTACTGTAAGCCAGTAAGGGGCCTTCTTACCTGAACAGTCAGGGCACCCGTTGGGAGGGCATGGTGTGACTACTACACATCAGGGAGTGCTGTAGCCGTTGATGGTATGGGGGGAGCAATGTACTCTTTATTATAGTGCTGGGTATTGTAGAGTCGGCGATGTTCTCCCCACCCTTCAATACACAGTGTTATAGTACAAAACGCATTCCTGGCTTCCGTTCAACCCCCATCCTCTGATACATGGCACAATAACAGTGAAAACATTCCCTGGTGTGCAGTGGTTCCTCCCCACCCTCCAATACCCAGCACCATGATACAAAAGACGTACCCTGGAATGCTGTGTGTCCATGGTGCCAGGTATTGGAGGGTGGTGGTGAACCCCCAGACCATTCCCTCCAAATGTCAGGGAATGTCTTTTGTATCATGATGCTGTGTATTGGAGGGTGGGGAGGAACCACTGCACACCAGGGAATGTTTTCTGTATTTTTCTGCCTGGTATAAGAGGGTGGGAGTGAACCCCCAGACACCAGGGAATGTTTTGTGTATTATGGCATTGGGTTTTGGACATTAGGGGTTGTTCTCCCTCACCCTCTGATACTCACTGCTTGTTGGAGGGTGGTGATGGACCTCTAGAAGCCAGGGAATGTTTCTTTTTGTATCATGGTGCCAGATACTGGAGGGTGGGAAGGAGCCGCTGCGTGCCAGGGAATGTTTTTTGTGTTTCTGTGTCATGTATTGGAGGGTGGAGGTGGACCTCTGGATGCTGGGGAATGCTTTGTGTAGTATGGCATTGGGTATTGGACAGTGGAGCTTGTTCTTCCTCACTCTCCAGTACCCAGCACCACAATATGCAAGACATTCCTTGGTGTCCAAGGTCTCCCCACGCTGTCTGATATGAGGCACAATAATTCACAACACATTCCCTGGTGTCCAGCAGTCTCACCCCCCGATGCCTGACACCATCTGACTCAAAACATACCCTGTAATGCAGTGTCTCTATGGTGTTGGATATGGGAGGGGGTGGCAGAACTTTGCATGCCAGAAATGTTTTATTTTATTATTGTGCTGGGTATTGCAATGGGGGTTGTGAACCCACAGCCACTTGGACTGCTTGGTGTAATACGGTGCTGGTTGTCAGAGGGTGGGGATGGACCTCTAGTTGCCGGGGAATGTGTATCATGGTGCCGGGTATTAGAGGGTGGGTAGCAGCCACTGCACACCAGGGAATGTTTTCTGTGTTTCTGTGCTGCGTATTGGAGGATGGGGGTGGATCTCCAGACACCAGGGAATGCTTTGTGTATTTTGACATTAGGTATTGGACAGTGGGGATTATTCTCTCTCACCCTCTAATACCCAGCACCACAATACACAAGGCATTCCTTGGTGTCCAGGGTCTCCCCACACTCTCCGATATGAGGCATAATAATTCAGAGCACATTCCCTGGTATCCAACATTCCCACTCCCTCTGATACCTGGCACCATCCAACTGAAAACATGCCCTGTAATGCTGTGTCGGGTATGGGGGGGTGGAGGAACTTTGCATGCCAGAAATGTTTGTTTTTATTGTTGTGCTGTGTGTCACAGTGTGGGGTGGGAACTCACAGCCACCAAGATTGCTCGGAGTATTATGGTCCTGTTTATTGCATGGTGGAGGTGGGCCTCCAGATCCCAGGGAATGTCTTTTGTATCATGGTGTTGGGTATTGGCAGGTGGGGTGGAACCACTGCACACCAGGGAATGTTTTATTTATTTTTCTGCCAGTTATCAGAGGGTGTGGGTGAACCCACATACTCCAGGGAATGCTTTGTGTATTATGGAATTGGGTATTGCACAGTAGTGCATGTTCTCCCTTACCATCCGATACCCTGCACCACATGACTCAAGGCATTCCTTGTTGTTCAGGGTCTCCCCACACTATCAGATATGAGGCTCAATAATTCAGAAAACATTCCCTGGTGTCCAATGGTCCCACCACCTCTGATATCAGCCACCATCACACTAAAAACATACTCTAGAATGCTGTGTCTCTATGGTGTTGGGTATGGGAGGGGAGTGGCAGAATTTTGCATGCCAGAAATGTTTTATTATGTTATTGTGCTGGGTATTGCGGGGGGGTGAACCCACAGCTGCTGGGACTGCGTAGTGTAATATGGTGCTGGTTGTTAGAGGGTGGGGATGGACCTCTAGATGCCCCGGAATGTTTTTTTTTGTATCATGGTGCCGGGTATTGAAGGGTGGGCAGCAGACACTGCACACAAGGGAAAGTTTTCTGTGTTTTAGTACCATGTATTGGAGGATGGGGGTGGACCTCCAGATGCCAGGGAATGCTTTGTGTATTATGGTGCTGGGTATTGGAAAGTTGGGCTTGTTCCCTCCCACCCCAGCAAATAATACACAAAAGCATTCCCCGGTGTCCAGGGGCTCCCCACACACTCCAATAACAGGCACAGTAATACAGAAAACATTCCCTGGTATACAGTGGTCCCAACAGCCTATGATATAAGATGTAAGTTTGACCTCAGTGGTAGGGAAAATGATGGAATCACTTCTGAAAGAAAGAATTGTTGAGTACCTAGAGGCCAGTGGGGCACAGGACCAAAAGCAGTATAGATTTACAGCAGAAAGGTCATGTCAGATGAATCTAATAGATTTCTTTGACTGGGTGACCAAAGTAATAGACCAGGGAGGGGCTGTGGATATGGCCTACCTAGACTTTAGCAAGGCATTTGACACAGTCCCGCACAAAAGATTGATAATCAAGTTAGCCAGCCTTGGCGTGGGTCCCAGGGTGGTAGCCTGGGTAGCTAACTGGCTGTACAACAGGACACAGAAGGTAATAGTGAATGGAACACATTCCGAAGAAAGGGGGTCACTAGTGGAGTACCTCAGGGCTCAGTACTAGGTCCAGTCCTCTTTAACATCTTTATAGGTGACATTGCAGAGGGTCTGGAGGGAAAGGTATGCCTCTTTGCAGATGACACAGAGATCTGTAACAGAGTTGATACACAAGGGGGGGTAGAAAGGATGAGAAGGGACTTGGCAAGGTTGGAGGAATGGTCAGACATATGGCAACTTAGATTCATTGCAAAGAAGTGCAAAGTAATGCACCTGGGAAACAAAAACCCAGGAGAAGATTACACAATAGCAGGGGAGGTACTAACAACAACAAAAATGGAAAGAGACCTGGGGGTAGTCATATCAGATGATCTAAAGGTGGGTAAGCAATGTGAGAAGTCAGTAGGGAGAGCCAGGGGGATACTGGGATGCATAGGAAGGGGTATCACAAGTAGAAAAAGGGACGTGGTTATCCCTCTGTACAGACAGTTGGTGAGACCCCATCTGGAGTACTGTATGCAGTTTTGGAGACCTCATCTATGCAAGGACATAGACAGGATAGAAGCAGTCCAGAGGAGGGCAACTAAAATAGTGCAGGGTCTACATCAGAAACCATATGAAGAGAGACTGAGAGAGCTTAATATGTATACCCTTGATGAAAGGAGGGACGGGGGGACATGATAGAAATGTTCAAGTAGCTCAATGGAATCAACAAAGTCCAGGAGGGTAACATCTTTCAGAAAAAGAGATGTGTAAGAACAAGGGATTACAATTTAAAGATAGAGGGGGGACAGTTCAGGGGTAATGTGAGGACATTTTTTCATGGAGAGAGTGATGGGCGCATGGAACCGCCTTCCTGGAGAGGCTGTGGGGTCTAAAACAATGGAGGAATTCAAACATGCATAGGACAGACATAAGGCAATTATAGTGGGGGGGTGGCAGGAAGTAGGCTGCTGGTTAACTAAAATCTGCAGCTTATCCAGTAGGTAGGGAAATGGGCAGACTGGGTGGGCCAAGTGGTCCTTATCTGCCATCAAAGTCTATGTTTTCTATGATATCCGGCACAATGGTATATAAAGCATTCTCTGAATGCATAATGTGTGAGTGTGCCATCTTTCAATAAGCTTTCACCAGTGGCAGAATAGGGGTCTGGTGTAGTGCTGCAAGGTGTGCTTGCAATGCACTGGCATTCACATCAAAGACAGGAGACTATGCATATACAATTCAATTTTATTGCTGAATATTACATGGTGTGCACCCAAAAACAAATTTACATTCGACAAGTTTACCTTTGTCACAGAATACAGTCAATTTTGTAAAGATAAATCACAAGTAAGTCCAACTTGATTGAAAGTAAGCTGTCACTTTGAATTAAAGTATGAGCCATAGAAACAACCCCACTTCCACCACGAGAAAAGTGAAATCTGCACCTGGCATTACCGTTGTTCTGGATTGCAAATGGATGAGTGCACAGTTGATCGTGTTTCTTACAGATAACACTCTAACATAGGGAGCATGGATACAGCCGCTAATTTGTGTCTCTTGTTTGTGATGTGTTGTGTATACTTATCTGTGGTCTGGTAACGGGTGTTTTGTATATTTTTTTTGGTTGGTAGTTGTGTACGTTGGTTGTATGCATTCTGATTACTGCTCACAAGTACTTTATAGGCCAGCAAAAAGTTTACATGCCCTCTGCAAAGTGTCTTCATTGGTCACAATGTTTTTATGCATATAGTTGGTTGTCAAATGTATGTGCCGTACAGCTGTCACATCTTCAGTACAAATGTATGGTTGTGTTTCTGTTCCAGACACACAACAGAACAACTTAAGGAGATGGCATGTAGGGAAGAAGATGCTGTGAGACACAGAATAACTTGAGACGCAGTGAGACACAGAGAGACTTGAGATGCCGTGAGAAACAGACTGACTTGAGATGCCATGTAGAGGAGGAGATGCTGTGAGACACAGAACAACTCAAGACACTGTGCTACAAAATGACTTGAGATGCCATGAGACCCAGAATGACTTGAGACACCGGGAGTTCCAGAATGACTTGAGATGCCATGTAGAGCAGATGATGTGAGACATAAATCAACTTGAGACGCCGTGAAACACAGAATGACTTGAGACACCATGAGACACAGAATGACTTGAGACACTGTGAGACACAGAATGACTTGAGATGCTGTGAAACACATAATGACTTGAGATGCCATGAGACACAGAATGACTTGTGGAGGTGCCAGGTGCCGTGTAGAGGAGATGCCACATAGAGTTGGAGACAAGGTCAGTGAGAACTCTATCAATACTGAGAATTGACAAGGCAGAAATGGAGAAGATTGTAGACAGCAGCATTTTCAACAGCTGCAGTGACAGTGATGAGGAGTTCATGGGATTTAATGATTCTGATATACAAGTTGAGTTAATGCTGATGGATCATGACAGTAACTTCAGTGAAGATGACAATGTCCCACTTGCAATGCTATGGGGCAGAGGCAGTCCACTGTGCAGGAAAAGGATGAGCAACCACGTTCTAGGCAAAGATGGAAACAGCACTTGACTGACAGCAAAGAGGATGAGAGACCTCTAGTAATGCTACTGAGCCAATGGCACTCAACTGCTAGCGATGATGATGATGATGATGATGATCAGCCACTTGCTACTCTACGATGGAAGCTGCAGTCAACTGTGAGGGAGGAAGCTGAGGATCTACCTGCTACTCTGTGGAGTGACAGGCACTTTAGTGACAGCGAAGATGCTCATCCTTTGGCCACACTGCAGAGTCACATTCAACCAATTGATAATACAGATGCTGAAGACCCAGCTACGCATCAGGATGAGTGACACATGGATGTTTGGAACAGTCTGCTGCAGACCATGCACATTGATGATTTCAAGGAGCCTGTGGGGACTGTGACATTTCTGAATGAGGAAAAGAGAGAGCTCGATTTTATGAACCTGTTTCCTTTATCCCTGTATGAACTGCTTGCAGAGCAAACCAATCGATACAGTGAATGGAAGCAGGTGGAGGTGAAGAAAGTGGACACGTGATGGACTCCAGTTACAGCAGGTGACATAAAAGCCTTTCTAGGGATTCAGATATACATGTCTGTGGTAAAAGTGCCATACTACTGCATGTACTGGGGCAAAAATCATCTGTACAGACATCTTCTGATTTCACAAGTCATGACTCGAAAGCGTTATGAGAAAATTCACCAGTATTTTCATGCCAATGACAACAAATAGAATGGACCCAGAGGATCCCAAAACCATGACGAACTGCACCATGTGCATCCAGTACTGGACCACGTTCACATACCATGCAAGGAGCAGTACTGTCTTCACCATGAAGTGCCTGTGGATGAGGCAATGGTCAGATACAGAGGACATCTGTCATTCCGGCAGTACATGCCAAACAAGCCACAGCATTATGGGATCACGGTGTGGGTTCCAGCAGATGCTCATAATGGTTTCATCTCGGACTTTCAGGTGTACATGGGAAAGGTTCCTTGAGCAGTTGAAATGGGCCTTGGGGAGAGGGTTGGAAAAAACCTGACGATGGATCTGTGCAGCAAAAACTACCATGTGTACTATGACAATTACATCACTTCCGTCTGCTTGGTAAAAGATCTTCTGACAATGGTCTGTACTCGTGTGACACAGTGTGCACAAACAGGACAGGATGGTCAAAGCAATTCAACAAAGTCACAATGAGGTGGAAAGATAGGGGCCATTATGAACAGCTACAGAATGTAACACTCATTGACACTGCTTGGAAGGACAACAATCCTGTTTTCCTTCTATCAACGAACCATGACCCAACACCACCATAAACATCTGTGTCCTGGAGATAGAGAGATGGGATGCTTGCCTCTATTCTATGCCCAGCTGTGCTGCAGCAGTACAACATGCATATGAATGGAGTGGACAGCGCAGATCAGCTTTGAGCACAGTACCCCAGCACAAGAAGATCAAAGAAGTGGTGGCTATACCTCTTTTGCTTCCTGTGGGACAGGGCACTGGCCAATGCCTTTACTCTCTATTGAGAGTATGAACCATATGCAGTAGTCAAAGAAAGGAGAGATGAACGAGCACACACAGCTCGGTTTTCGCATTCTTCTGTTGGAACAGTTGCTAGCGTGGTACAGCAACAGGAAACAGAGTGCCACATTTGTTGGACTTGAGCAGGACCTGAGTTGTGATGGACCACATTATCCTTTGAAAGTGAAGAAGGGTAAGTGCAGAAATTGTGCACTGAAGAAGAGGAGTGCTGAGCCATCGTACGTATGCCAAACTTGCAACGTCCATCTCTGCATTGACTGTTTTCCGGAGTACCACAACTACAGGTGGCTGCCGTGTTGGAAGTGGCATGAGAAAAGGCTGACAGGACAGATGGGCATGAATTGCTGGATGACCATACACCAATACATGACAAACAGTGCATGCTGGAGACACAAGAAGGTGGGACATGGAAATACAATGAAATGCCAGTCATTGAATTGACTTCCTCCAGTGAATATACAAAGAAACTGAGCTAAAAGACCTCTGGTGAGTGACACGGGACAAATGGTGGAACAGTGTCATAGGTGGGGGGGCGGTGAGATAAAGGGTGGCTAGTTATTGATTAGTGAAATAAAAGGATGTCTATTGGTGCGGAACAGAATTTGCCCCATCAGTGGCACCAAGGAGAACAGGAACAACAGAGGTGCAGAGCAGCTGTATTGAATAATGACACCATGGTGCAAGTGAGAAACTGCCAAGGAAAGGGGTAGGAGTAGGAAAGAATATGAGTTCCAAAAATTAGTGATAAACATACAGTTACTGATTAGTAAAATAAAAATATGTCTATTGGCATGAAATGGAATGTCACAAATGACTGTGACTTGGTTTGTCCCGTCGGTGTTTAGGAAATAAAAAAAAAAAAATACAGTGACATGCCAGTTTTTGAATGGGCTGTGCATAATGAAAATACTAAATACTGAGCTAAAAGAAGTCTGGTGAGTGAAAGAAAGGTGCCAAATGGTGGCAACGTTACTTTGGAGCTGATTGGTGGTGAGGTAAAGGGTGGGTAGAACATACAAGTCAGAAAGGATCATGAGCATGATTGCACACAGGAAAAGCTATGAAACAAGAGGGAAAAAAAGGAGCATTTGGATGCAGAGAATGGGAAGAGAAGAGGACAGAGTTAGCATTATTTCACTCACCAGACTAAAGGGGTCCAACAAAAGAGCTAATGGAGGGCTGGAAATGGACATTACTTTGGCAGTTGGCCACTACCTTTTTATATCTGAAATAGTTTATTTTCCCTTTGGTCAATTTGGAATTGCTGTCACTAGACGTTATGTGTAATAAGCATAGCAGCTCTCGGCCAGGCAGTGGACATATCTGTAATTGTCCACCCATTACATCACGTGTGAGTGTACTTACACAGTGCCTGAGACACTCAGTGGATACATGGTGAGCACTTTCAGTGAGGAGATCACAATGATGATGTGGTGTGGTGGCATGGAGGTCACTGTGTAAGCTGCCAGACTGAGAACTGTTGTTCGAAAATGTTATCAAAGTAAAAGACTATAATGTTCGAAAGTAATAAGAAAAATACTTCAGATATCAAAAGTGACAAGTGACTATTCTAGTGTTCCTGTTTTTTTGCCTCCAGTACCTCTTTTAATATGATTTACGTGGAGAGGAGGCTTTAGTTCAGTATTTTTCTATTTTCATTTGGCAGCCACATTGACTGCGCTGTATTTTTGTTAAAGCCAAGTCCTACATGTGGGAGACAGAAAAGCAGAAGACACCAAGTAGATCACGTTGTGAAGGCAATCAAGATGGAGTATCACTGACTGCACGAGCTGCAGCCATGGATGGACTGTAGAGATGTGCATAGGCAGTGGGTGGCACCGAGGTGAACAGGAACAGCAGAGGCACAAAGCAGCTGTATTGAATAATGATGCCATGGTGCAAGTGAGAAACTGCCAAGAGAAGGGGTTGGAGGAAGGAATGCATGTGCACTGGCAACAATCATGAGGTAATAATAAAGAATATGAGTTTCAAAAATTGGTGATGAGCGTAGCGGCTCTCAGTCGGGCAGCGGACATATCTGTAGTTGTCTGCCCACTACATTATGTGTGAGCATACTGACACAGTGCCTCAGCCACTCAGTGGATACACGGTGAGCACTTTCAATGAGGAGATCACAACAATCATGTAGTGTGCTGGCAGGGACATCAGTGTGTCAGCTGCCAGACCAAGAACTGTTTGAAAATGTTATCAAAGTAAAGGACTATAATGATCAAAAGGAATAAGAAACATTCTTCAGATATCAAAAGTGACAAGTGACTATTCCAATGTGCCTGTTTTTTGTCTCCAGTACCTCCTTCAGTATAATTTATGTGGAGAGACAGTTTTAGCTCAGCATTTTTCCAGTTTCATTTGGCCGCCACATTGACTGCACTGTGTTTTTGTTGAAGCCAAGTCCTACATGCGGGAGACAGAAAAGCAGAAGACACCAAGTAGATCACGTTGTGAAGGCAATCAAGATGGAGTATCACCAATGGCACGAGTGGCAGCCATGGATGGATCACAGAGATGCACATAGACGGTGAGTGGCACCGAGGAGAACAGGAACAGCAGAGGTGCAGAAAAGCTGTAATGACATCATGGTGTGAATGAGAAACTGCCAAGAAATGGGGTTGGAGAAAGGAAGGCAGGTGTGCTGGCAATAATCACGAGGTGAAAACAAAGAATATGAGTTCCAAAAATTGGTGATTAATCTACTGTTACTGATTAGTGAAATGAAAAGATGTCTACTGGCATGAAACAGATTATCGTGAGTGTTGCCTGTGACTCGGTTTGTCCTCTCGGTGTTTGGGAACACACTTTAGGAGTCTGTATCACCTAGTGCATGAGTGTCTGATGATGATGGACCACAGAGACACGTAGAGGTGGGGTAAAGCTGAGGAGAGAGACATCTGAGGCAATTGATAAATATACAACACAGACAACAGAGGAGAGTTTAGACTTTTTTTTTCCTCAGAAGGACTAAACGGACAACAGGAAAGGTGCCGGGTGAAGCAGTGGAGAGATGGACATGGGCATTTATAAATATATGACACAGACAACACAGGAGCGGTTGGAACTATTTTTTTGACACTGAAGGAATTAACAGACAACAGGGAAGGGTGGAACTACTTTATTTACAAAATAATGATACAGACAACAGAGGAAAGGTTGGAAGTGTTGTATTTACAGAAGTAAATATGAAAGAGGCACGAGGGTCAAGGATGGGTAACAATCCCCAAAGGTAAGAATGTAGTAATCTATACAGTGCAGATTATCACGGTATGCCATCTGAAAAGAAAAAAAAGTAAATGTAGTCATTTTAGTAATTTTGTTGTTGACATTCTGTATTCTGTATGCTAAGACTTGTGGCCGTTGTGCCAGAATACCATGAGTGCCGCTGAGCACATGCTTGTACATGTTGTTAGGTTATGGTCACAAAGTGGGCAACAGTGCTAAGTATCGATACATGAGAGTGTTGCAGAAGAGAGTGTGCCGCCATGCACCTGACCATATTTGTGACGCTGCTGTGTTGTTGCATGTGTTCACTGTGGTTATGTGTGTTTCAGCACCATGATTTGCTTTGTACTTGGTGTGTACTTCTTATGGTTAAGTAGGTATTTGCATATGTTGACAGAGCATTGTGCATGGTAGGATAAAAAGGATCGAAACACATGCTATGTATCAGAAAGATTGGTGTTTAGTACCAGATTAGTAGACAAAATGCTTTTAGAGTCAGGATACTGAACTAGGTGCTGATATGTGACCTTAGTAGTTATGCAAAAAACACTTTTTAATATTTTATCTAGTATAACTGAAAACACATTGATTAGAATTGAATGCATGGCACCAAAACTATGTGTGTATCATCTATACTTTTGGAGTTATGTTTATGGTACGGTGTTGATCAGGTACATATGTCTCATAAAGAAATGTTTGACATTGCTTTGTTTATCTGCGAAAACAACCTTTCTTTTGGATGTCATCTAGTATAAAACAAAAAATACTGTAGTGAGTAGAACTGACTGCGTAGGACCTTTGGAAAGGTAATTTTGTGCTGAACAACTTTGCTACTGAGACTATGTGTGTATCACGTATACTTTAGGAGTTTTTTGCATTTGTTTATGGCATGGTGTGTCTGGCAGACATTTTGTCCATCAAGCCTCACCTAAGCACCTTGAAGAAAACACACTTTCTTGGTATTTCAGCAAGTATACAGAAAAAAATGAATTGAATACAATTGATTGCATAGCACTGTTGGTAAGGTAATTTTGTGCTGAACAAGTTTGCTGCTGAGACTATGTTTGTATCACGTATACTTTAGGAGTTATTCGAACTTCCTTATGGTATGGTGTTGATCAGGTACATATTTCTCATAAAGAAATGTTTGATGTTGCAACCTTTTTTTTGGATGTCACCTAGTATTAAAAAAAAACTGTAGTGAGTAGAATTGACTACATAGGACCGTTGGAAAGATAATTCTGTGCTGAACAACTTTACCACTGTGGCTATGTGTGTATCACATATACTTTAGGAGTTATTTGCATTTGTTTATGGTATGGTGTGTACGCCTGACAACTCTACATCAAGCCTCACCTAATCACCTTGAAGAAAACAGGTAAAAAATACATGTTGTATATTACAAAATTGTTTTTTATTACAAAATTAATAATGTAACAATATGTACTGTATTGATGCTTAATTTGGTGTCGATATGTTATATATTACCCCACTAAAAATGGTTTACGATGCCATTTTGTTTGCTAGAAAATAATGTTTTCGCTATTTCAGCTGATATAAAAATAAATAAATGATTATAATTAAGTGCATAGTACCATTAGAAAGGGGATTTTGTGCTGAACAACTTTGCCCCTCATACTTTGTGTGTAGCACTTACGGTTCTTGAGGTATTAGCATTTGTTTATGACATACTGATTATGGCTTGATATTGCTTTCAACGCTCCAGGATGCATTGTTGAAGGTATACAGAGAGCAAGGGGTGAGACTGTCAAAAAGCTCCTAAGGATTGAATGAGTTAAGCATGAGCCAATGACCCTCCCAAAGGAGCTGTTGCACATGGACACCCCATAATTGGGGACAAAAAGCTTTCAGTATGGAGCAGCCTGCAATTGAAAAGTGGGGGTTGGCCAAAACTGGCTGAGAAAGCACTTTAGACCAGTCAGACTTCAGGTAATGATGAAGCTGCACACAAGCTTTCAAGGATGGGACTAGAGGAAAGTAGTGTACTCCAGGAGGGAGGCTTGCTGGGGGCAGATATAGAAGACAGTTTAGGTGTAGTCCCTCCTTCCTACAGAGGTCTCCTTCTATGCGTAACCAAATAGGGCAATTCCCACCTGCAGCTGAGGCAATCATATGGCTGACCCACAGGAGCCATTCAGAACCATGCAATGCAAGGTAGTATGTTATAACGTTTGGAAGGTGAAGCCCGCTCCTCTTCCTCTGCTGCACCAACTTTGAATAGGCATGATGAATAGCACCCCTCTTCCACAAAAAATGATTTCAAATTCTTTGCAATTGTAGGAACCAGGATTTAGGTAAATATGTGCCAACCATACCTAGGGGGTACAGGATCTGTGGTAAAATATTCATTTTGATTATACTAGACTGACCCCAAAGGGATAATGGAAGAGCACCCCATCTCTGGAGATCCTGCTTGATGGCTTGGAGAAGTGGGGTCAGGTTCATCTTGCAAAGGTTGGAAAGGGAGCAAGGTATCCTAATCCCAAGATATACCAACTCCTTGGGGACCCAACACAGGCCAGGATGTTGTATTTCCTGCCTAGTTACCAGATGACATGGCACCCTGCTGGGGTGCCCTGTGCTATTAGAGACAGCCAATCAGCCAGGGTAAAGGAGACTGGCAGACAGGGCTGGGACCCAGCCCTCAGAAGGAATCAGCCCTGGCACCTTCCCAATAGGTGCCACTGATCCCAGCACCATCAGAGGGCAGCAGTCTGCCTCCACTTGGGGGAGGCAGGTACCATGGGACCACCTCAGTGCCCAAGGTCCATTCCCAGCAACCACTTGCTCCCTGCAAGCTTCAGCCACTGCTGCAGGTCAATGGTGCAGGGGTCAGTGGCCCCTATAGGGCAGGTGCCATGGTGGTATCCTTCTGAGGGCCAAGTCCTTATCCCTGTCTGTCAGCTTCCTTCACCTGGGCCAATCATCTGTCTCTAATAGCACAGGGCACACCCACAGGGTGCCACCACAACCCGCTACACATTGCCACTGTGCCCCAGTCACTCCCTACGGTACCGCATGTTCCATATTTCACATCCCCATCTTGAAGCCCCCCCCAATTGCCACCCTGCCCAGCACTGGCACAGGGCCATTCGACTACCTCCTGGCTGGTCTAACCTGAGCCCCCTGTTGTTGCCACTGTGGGGCCTATAGAATCCCAAATAAGGGGGTGGTGCATCCCTACAGTGGTGCACCCACCCTTTTGACTGGGCGCACAGGTGCTTTTGCCACAAGGGTGGTGCAGTGGTGCTTCACTGCATGGCATCCTGATTTCACCACTGACCGCATTTAAAAATTGGGAATGCCACAAACTATGGTGCAAGGTACCACTTGCATCATACACCTTTGGCACAAGCCCCTTGTGTCATAGTTTACTATTTGAAAATTGAGCCCCAGATCTTCCTGACAGCAGTGTAATGCCACTCAGAGACTTTCTTTATGATAATAATGCACCAGACACCAAGATCTGCAACAGAGTAGATGTTCCAGATGGGGTGGGCAGAGTGAGAAGAGATCTGTAAAAACTGACAAAAGGTCTGAAGAGTGGCAACTGGGGTTTAACACAAAGAAGTGCCAGATCATGCACATAGGGAAGAGAAATCCTGAAGCTACCTACAGGTTGGGAGGGGAGTTGCTGGCAATCACAAGGGAAGAAAGAGACTCCGGCATAATCATCACAGATGACCTGAAATCATCCAAGCATACCACTAAAGCAGTAGGTAAGGTTAGAGGGATGTTGGGATGTATTAGTGGGGGTATCACAAGTTGTAAGAGGGAGGTAGCAGTCCCTCTTTACAAGACACTGGTTAGGCCCCATCTGGAGTATTGCATGCAGTACTGGAGGCCACACCTGCACAAGGACAGTAACAAAATGAAGCAGTCCAGAGAAGGGCCACCAAAATTGTGCAGGGACTGCATCAGAAAACATATTAGGACAGATTAACAGAGCTCAATATGAATACCCGTGAGCATAGGAGGGAGAGAAGTGATATGATCGAAACATTTAAACATCTTAAGGGCATTAACAAGGTGAAAGAGTCTAACATATTTCAGTATAAGAAAAATAGCAGGACAAGAGGACTCAGCATGAGATTAGAGGGAGGCCGATTAAGGGATAATGTGAGGAAGTTCTTTTTCAAAGGTGGATGCATGGAATGGCCTACCTCAGGAAGTGGTGGATATGAATACAGTGCAGGGCTTCAAACAGGCAAGGGATAGGCATAAGGGAGCAATACAAATGAGTATAAATAAATAGGCCATTGACAGAGTAAAGGCCTATTGCACGTTCAAAAGGTAGAAAAAATGGACAGACTGGATGGGCCTTGTGGTTCTTATCTGCCATCAATTTCTATGTTTCTATGTTTCTAAGCATTTTAGGCCAGATTCTCAAAAGGTTTTGACACTAAGTCCCACACCTTCCACACCACAGCTCCAGTCGTGGACTGAAGTCTCCATAACTGCAGAGACTGGTATTCTCATCCACAGCAGCTATGGAAGATGATACAGCTGGTCCCACCAGCTGTAACATTTTTCCACAGTTGCAGGGATTTCTATGGTAACACCACCTGCAAGCTCTCCTGCCACCTGGGGATGACAGCCCTGCTTGGGCTTGCATCTCCTTCTTTACAGGATTTATTCTGCCCTGCCACTTCTAAACGTGTTACGAGAAGTGTTACAAAACATGCGCTAGTGGTTCCTTTCAGAAGAACAGCCCTAGAGAGACGTGCCTTTGCAGTCAGGACACCCACCTGACTAAACAAGCTCCCTCAAGCCATCACAAACCTCACCAGCATTAGTCATCTCAAATGTGAACTTTGGAATTCCATCGCCCCACCTACACACTGCTACTGCTCTATCTAACCCCCAGGGCATTACCTGTGTACTCTAATAGACTATATCCATACATACTCTGTTGAATCGGCTTCCCCACTTTCTTAACTATTGCCTGCTACACATTCACTGAGATGTTTCTACCTTGGCATCCTCTTGTCAATGACAAGGCTTCTTGGCTGCTATTTGTGAGTACCTAACTGAACTGTTAGCACCTTATTATTACTGCCGGTGTTTTGTTCCTTATGTACTCTGTGTTAAGACTGTACTTTACAATTTGCCTCTGTCTTTAATACTCCATTTCTTGTATTATATTAGTTTGTTAATGAGTTACTAGTATGTTTATAACAATGCCTGTTAGCTGCATTTGCTATTCCCAGCTCATATAATTGTTCCCCTCCTTTGACTGAAGAGGACCCTCTGTAAATGAGCTCTTAGCTCAAAGGTTTGTAATTCTGATTATTTAATAAATAAAATAAATAAGCTGCTGTAAATCATGAAGATGGTTGTAACTGCAGGAGAAACTGTAGTTCTGCAAGTGGCAACTCACACCGAGTTTGTCCTGCAGTAGCAGGATTTTCAAGAGCTTGGAGAATCCGGCCCTTTGTGAATATTGCAACTTTGATCTAATAGTAAAATCTTTATTTGATATAGGTAGGAAAAAAAGCACTATTAAGGCTAAAGAAGCCCTGTGTACAAGGTGACCCAGTCAGATGTTAAGGAATACTGAACATGTTACAGTTTCATAAATATAATATTTAACAATAGATATGGACATACTACATAAACATATGTCACTAACCTAAAACTAAATTTGTATACAACTTGCACACAGAAATAAATGGGACTATTGTGTTGCAGATGTGATATACATTTATCTAAAATACATGCATCTGAAGCTTAGCTTCTGTTTCTAGCAGGCTTTGCATTCTTAAGTTGCCTAACTTTCTAACATACAGTAGTCATAAAAACATTTCATATAAGAAAATCCCAAAAAGGAAATGTATAGTGAGTCAAATAGTAATGTTAAACAAAATGTGATAGTAAGACTTTTGAGGAAGATGGAATTAACAAATACTGTATTTAAATAAAATTTTCTCTTTTATGCCAGCCTACTGTAACTTCTACTAGCTTCTGGCTGATATGACTTAAATCAGATTCAGAACAACACAAAAGCTCACAGCTAGGATTAACCTTTCTCCATATTATGCGCAAAACATTTTTCAGCCTTTTCTCATTTTTAATTTCTATAATAATATATTTTAAGTAATACACACAACCTGAGGCCCTTACTCAGTGTTACCATTGCTCCAATTAGTGTCTGTTTCCAGATTCCACATCTGCTTATATGTCATCAAGTAAGGGAGGAAGGGAAAATTTAGGCCAATGTGAGCTCATCTAAATGACATTACTTCTCCAGTTACTCACTCTGTTTTGGCTTTGATATCTTGGTCCTTATTAGGAGTGTGCACACCCCAAATCTTGTTCCCAAATACCACGAATTGTCAGATTTCCAAATGCTAGGGAATTTTTGCCAGATTACCCACTATTCATATTCAGTATTCACACTCTCCACTCCCATCCCTGTATTTGTTTTCCAATCGCCTCCCAGCTTCCATTTGCCCCTGCTAAGAAATAAAATGTAAACCAGATCCCCATTGCCCACCCTCATAGCACCCAACCCATACTCTTTCCCCATTCCTAGCAATTTAAAGGAGAGCTGTCTACAAGGCAGTAACATTTCCTGACATAGCCTACATCCAAAAATGCCCTTACCCCCAACATTGTGTCAATTTCCATATCGCCCAGACCAGCCAAGTGGAGTAAACTTTTCTCTAACCACCTTCTAGAAGGCTCATCTCCCTCTCTCTCTATGACACCCACAAGAAAATATTTTTCAGGTCCCAAGGCAAGCAACCAACACAGCTCTCTCTCCTAGTTTTGAACAGCCCTCTTCTAAAGAATTAAACCCTGTGACACATGCTCACACTTACAGCAATTCTCTGAGCAGCTGAGTGCTAATCAGGTGAGTACTATAAGGGTTCAAGAGAGCATGGAACAGACACAAGTGACTGTTGAAGGTGGGGGGGGGCAGGTGGGGGAAAAGGCTTGTCCTAGTAGATAACTAGGCAAGTGGGCAGACTAGGTGGGCCTGGCGGTCCTTTTTTGCCAACACATTTCTATGTATCCATGTATGTATCTATGAGCACATGTGACATGGTTTTATTCACCAAAAGGCATCAAAATGAGGTGGAGGGAGGGCAATGCCAATCACACACCATGAGACCTTAATATTTTATTGAGTGTGTCAAGACATAGAGAATGGTAGGATGGGTGCCTTCAAGATGGTGGTGGGAAGGGGGAAAAAGTTTAACCTGCTCGGGTGGGTTGGGGGATGGGAAAGTGTGGGATGATTTTGGACCCATGCTGCATCAGGGCATTGTTATGCTTCAATGTAGGCAGTGCTCAGTTACTTTGCTGGGATTGAGGGAGGAGGAGGATGATGGTTTGGATGCTATGGGGATGGTGGAGTTACCTTACTTTTAAAAACAAAATTTCTCAGGGGCAATTGGGAAAGGGTGGGTGGGTGGGTGGGAAGCTGGTACTTGGATGAGATGGGGTGATCAGACTCAGATACTGAATTCCTGTTTATGCACATCCAAATAGCAAATATTTAGCATAGAAACACAGTACATGATGGCAGATAAACCCCCAGTCCCTATGCCTGGTACCCATATCCAACCCATTGGCCATCTGTCTTTGTATATACTGTTGATTCAATGGGCTTATGCAACTTGGTGTAGTGTTATGCTTGCATAACTGTTGATAACTTTGGCAGCTCACACTGTCTGTTCCATGGGGAACTACCACCCTGTAGGGGTACTGAATGCAAGGAACCCTCAAGGAGGATTCCACTTCTAGAAGTGCTGCGGAAAGGATTCCCTTAGCTAAAGGTACCTTAGAAAAGAGCCCTGAAGAGGGAGGCATGCCACTGGAGGAGAAGGGGGAGGCTGGTGGGTCAAAGAAAAAGTGCTTCTGAATGAGGTTGGAAGGAATTGGTTTATATAGTTCAGGCAAAGGGAGTGGCTAGTTGCTGTAGCTCATTAAGCTGCAGGCATAGCCTTTTAATTCAATGTGGTTATGTAACTTAGTGGTGTGTTATGCTTTTGCAACTGTTGATAACTTTGGCTGTTCACACTCTCTGTTCCATGGGAAAACAACTGCCTTGTAGGGGTAATGAAAACAAGGAACCCTAAAGGAGAGTTCCATACATAGAGATGCCACAGAAAGGATTCCCTTGGCTAAACATACCTTAGGAAGGAGCCCCAGAAAAGGGTATTGAGCAGCAAATGTTGACTGTGAGGGCAGAAAGCATAGATCAACAGCAACCAGTGACAACTGGAAACAGACACAGACTGAAGAGCAAGCTGATAGATATTGACTCAGCAGAGGGACATGACTTCCTAAGAAGAGAGGGAACGGCAAAGAAAGACAGCCACCATCCAATTCATCCAACAGCAGAACCTATCTTGGTAAACTAAAGGAATGTACTAAATATGAACTAGCCAGCATTTATTACCTTCGGCATGGAGGACAGGAAAAAAACCCTATGAGGAGGAACTCTCTGAGATCAAAGGCCTAGGTTGACTTCACTCCAGGCTTGGGATACTTTTAGTAATGGCTCAGCTACTGCAATTGTGAGACCCAATTCAGGGGGATTCCAATTTGGAGGAAGGCTCTCACTCTGTCCCTCTATGGGAAATGGTGTGAGAGGGCTGAGAGCACTCTCTGCAGCAAAGGAAGACTCCTGAACTAGAGGCCCTCTTCCCAAGACAGACAGAGGAGGGCAACAGCCACTGAAAAGCACTCAACTGGCCTCCACAAGGGAGGCCTAGGTAGAAGGAATCCATCCAAGGGGCTTCCTTGAGGACCATCTTTGAAGTGAGCAGTTGGGGAAAGCAGAGAATGGGCAGGAAAGAGGAGGAGGAGGAGGAGGAGGTGGAGACTAGGTGAACCTTTGGCGATTGTGAGGAGAAAAGCTTTTGAACCTGCTGCTGGCATTGCATGCACAGTTTAAGGAGTCTCCTTGGGCTTAAATGCCCTGCCCTTTAGCAGCTGAAGTCTTAAATTCTACATCAAGAGGTGCTGCAAATGATCTGCATGGCTAAATCTTACCACGGTGTGAGTGCGTCCATTGCGGGTGGGATATTCACCCTCCAGATGTGGACTTCATGGGACAGAGTGAGACCATTGCTTACAGGGCTAACCCTGAGCCATATATTGGTTGTGGCTGGTATGCATCTGACTGGAGGAAAGAGGTGCCATGGCAAAGCCTGATAGCCATGAGTGCATGGTGCATGAATGTAGTTAAGATTGAACAGCTGCTTTAACTGAATGCAGGAATAGTAGGAGGCTGGGTGAAGCCAGATGGCCATAGGTTATTTCTGAGTCTATAGCCCAATTCTAACCTGAAGCCATAATGCCCCACTGCAACATCATGGGAATAAACAATTGCACAAGCAGACTCCAGGACACCACACTAGAAAGAATCAACAGGAGGCAGAGGGACTGATTTGTCAAAGCAGTTATAACTGCAGCAGCATTTGACAAAACTGTGAAGCATAGGAGGATTTATAGCAGCATTTTCAACAGCAGTATAATGAGGAGGCTGCATATGTTCACTGACCTATGCAGCCAGTATAGTGTTATGCTTATGCAACTGTGTTAGTTTAGTTTTGGCTGTTCGCACTCTCTATTCCAAAGGAATTACCACCCTGTAGGGGTACAAAAGGCAAGGAACCCTTGGAGAGGGTTCTACCCCTAGAGGTGCCATGGGATGATTCCTATGGCTAAAGTACCTTAGAAATCCCCCTAAGGAGAGAAGTGCTGCTGCTGGAGGAGGACGGGAGGATGGTGGGGCAAAGAAAAAATGCTTCACAATGAGGCTGAGAGGAACTGCTTATATAGCTCAGGAAGTGGGAGTGGCTGGCTGCTTGGCCACTGAACTCCAGGCAAAGCCTTTCCAATTCACTGACCTACACAGCCAGTATAGTGTAATGCTTGTGCAACTGTGTTAGTTTGGTTTTGACCTTTCACATTCTCTATTCCAGAGGGATTACCACCCTGTAGGGGTGTGAAAGGCAAGGAACCCTCAGAGAGAATTCCACCCCTAGAGGTGCCATGGGATGATTCCCATGGCTAAAGGTACTTTAGGAATCCCCAAAAGAAATTGAGTACAATCATCCACAAAAAAGAGGCAACATGAAGCATATGAGCAAGCAGTAACTGTGATGTAGTAGCAGGAACCACGACGTAGTAGTAGAGAAGCATAGGCAGTTTGATAAAGTAATGAAATGCTCAGTTTGATAATGTAATGAAATGCCCAGGTTTGCGTTGCATGGTACTAATGGTTTGCATTGAGAATGAGGGGATCCTCTAAGGAGAGTGGGAATGGCAGGACATCATCAACCTCCATCCAACAGTGAAACCTACCTAAAGAAACTAGAGGATACTACTATGCTAAATAACAGTTATGACCTGATGCAATGGAGGAGAGAAAAAAACCCTATGAGGAGGAAATCTCTGGGGATGCAAGGCCTAGGTCACCTTCCCTCCAGGCTTGGGATAATTTATTTAGTGATGGCTCTGCAGCTGCAATTCAGAAAATCCAATTAAGGGAGGTGGAAAATATTCCAATTTGGAGGAAGGCTCTCACTCAAACCCTCTAGCGGGAATGCTGTGGAAGGTTGCTAGAAAACTCTGCAACAATATGTGCAACCAAGGCACAGGAGGAGAACAATGACTGCTGAGGCACCCACCCTAAAATCAAACCAGGTGAACCAGAGGCAGTCATAGGGAGAATATGGTGAAGGTGCCTTGCTAGGGAAACCACTAAAGTCAATGGCTAATTGTTACAGTGGAACACTAGAGCCAAAGGAGGTAACTTTTTCTACCCTTCACCACTAGTCTTAAATTCTACACCAGGAGCTGCTGTCATATAGCTGGCAGCTAAAGCCATGCCTGGGGTAAGGACATTCCCATGGGACTAAATGCAGAGTGAGATCATCAGCTGCAGGAACCCTGCACCAGAATAGAATGGCTGGCATGCCCCAGAAATTGAATGAGAGCTAAAAATCTGATGAGCTGAATGAGAACTGTGTGCTGAGATCATAATGAGCATTGATTGCTGAGACCTTGCAAGGTTGAATGCAGAATGGAGTGCAGCAGAATCCCAGAGGCTGAAGCCGAAGGGATGGCAGTAGGCATGAAGCAATGGTTTGCGTAAGTAAGGAGCAATGACTGCATGAGCAAGTGTGGACCTGCAAGTAGGTCAGTAAACAGAGTAGTAATGAGTGGACTTGCACATAGAGCTGCATAATGTAGGGCAAACAACACTGAATAGTGGGGCAAGCCAGCCAGGTATTTCAAACCCAAATCAAGGTGACAAACTCTGAGGATTTTTGGTGGTGAAGACAGGATTTAGAACAGAAATAATTAGCCACACTGTCCATGACCCCCCCAAACACCTCCCAGTCCCTGCCATAGGACAAACAAGAAAGCAATGGAAGGGCAGAGAACCACATTCAGATATTAAAGCTAATTTAATAGCCTCAGCAGGAGCTTTAGCTAACCTCAGGGAAAAACAAGGTACAATAGCACTGGGAGTAAATGAAGCAATAGCAGTAAGCAATTAGACCTGTGCAGCAGGAGTGAAAACAATTGAGTACACAGAGTTATAACTGCAATAAACAAAATAAAAGGAGGCACAATGCTCTGAAAGCAGTCACCAGGCAGTGCAATGAAACTGCTGCAATGAGGTAATTAGAACAATCATGAGTGAGCTGTATAGCTAGGTTCAAAGTAAATCTGCGTCAGGTGAAAGTAATCTAGTATGCAACATGGAGCAGCTATAGTTGAGCTGAAACACATAGATCAGGTTTGCAGTTGCAGTACAAGTAATTTGAGAGTTGTGAGTAACTGAAAACAAATAGTATGAACTCTGTAGTAGCATTATGCTAGGAGCATAAAAACAAAGCCCCCCCAAAAGACAGAACCAAAGACTCACAAACACAGAAAATGGAACAAAAACAGAAGTAAGCACACACAGCCGAAGGCAAAATACAAACCAGAAACAGAAGAATAAACACAGAAGCCCAGTAGAGACAAGCAGAAGCAGCAAGGTGGGGGGGCACAGGCCCCAGCCTGCTAGGGAGGCCCAACCAGCTCAGAGGACAAACCAACAGAATCTTAGGCTGTGAAGAAAAAATTGCATCACAATGAGGCTGAGAGGAACTGCTTCTATAGCTCAGGAAGTGGGAGTGGCTGACTGCTTGACCACTGAACTCCACTGGAGTGACTGAAGCAATAGGCAGAATGTAGAGTGGAGTACTGAGTGAAACTTTGAATGATAACAGGGACAGAAAATTAGACTGAATGATGCAGCCAGAAAGCATGCTAACCAGTTTGAAGGGATGTTATTGTGAGTTGCTGATGCATCGCAAATTTGGTAGGCTGTGGCAGTAGTATATCAGTGAACTGCTAAGGAAGCAGAGTAAATGCAGAGAGCACCAATAAAACTGCTAGAATAGCCAGCACATGGGAATTGAAAAGTTGGGAATTGTAACTGCTGAATGAAGCCAGGCACTGAGTGGAGCAGGTGTAAATAATTAAGCATGAATGTACAGGGAGAAAGCTACAGCAAGTGGGAGATGAACAGCACACGGAGAACAATTGCAGGTAAACTGAGGACTACAAAAAGCAAGACAAAGGCAAATGGGAGCCTGCATAACATGATGGCCCGAATAGCATGAAGCAAACAGAGGTAAGCAACAGAATACTAGTAAAATCAGAAGCCCCCCCACCAAAATAAAACTGAAGAAACAATGCACAGGAGAACAAGAAAGAAAACACAGACAACAGAGAGTAGCACAAGAAGCAGCCAGAGGCAAGAAGCAAAGTACTGAGTGAGAAAGGCAGAAAAAAGCACAAATCAGCAGAAAGGCCAGAACAAACAAAGCAAAAAATCTAAAAGCAGTACAGGAGGAAGACGAATGCTGAAAGGACAGAGATGTCAGCTGAGGAAGACGGAGTCCAACAGAGCCTCCGGCTGCCAAGAAAATGTGCTTCTGAATGAGGCTGGAAGGAACTGGATTGCATAGCTCAGGCAGGGGGAGTGACTAGTTGTTGCAACCCATTGAATTGCAGGCATAGCCTTTCAATGCAGTGTTGATTTGCCTGACATACTGTCCCACCAGTATTTTTGTATCAGTTACCATACTTGTGCTCAGTGCAGTAAAGTACATGGGGCAGGATTCTCAAAAGGGACGTGCCAGCACACAATGTTGGGTAAGTTACTTTTCCTATTACTTTTTATTTCTTTTAGAAACTTGATCCAGGAAGCACTGTGCAGTCACTAGCAAGGATGGAGAAGTACTAGAAAAAGTAATACACCTGACAGTTACAATTACTTATTTCTTTTTATACAAAAACAATACAAAAATAATAAAAAACAATAACAGATGACATTTATTTAAAAGTAATAAGTTAGTTACTAGTTACTTTCAAATAAATGCAATCAGATATAGTTACATATTACTTTTATGTAAAAGACATAAGTAACTGTAGACTATAAAGGTGTATTACTTGTTCTAACACTTCTCCATCTTAATGTTTCTAGAATTCTGGAACAATTTCAAAAGCAATAGAGAGTAATAGAAAAAGTAACTTATCCAACACTGCTGCCACATCCCCGAGTTGTGCATTGGCGTGATTCAGCAAGGGGATCAATGTGCCAATGCATCGCAGATGCACCGCATACTGCCCATAATGATATGCAACGAATCTGGAGGGGATGTGAAGGGAATGTACCCTTGCATATGGTGCACAGCCCAATTCACAGCCCAACCAGGAGGTGCATCTCCGGGGCAAGTCTGGAGATGCACCTACTAAAGATAAGTCTACAACAAGTAGACTTAAATCACTTGCGACCCACAGGCAAGCTGCCATACTACAGATATTAGCACAGCAGTCTGCCCACCCCGGGAGTCCAGTGTGCCCCCCACCCCCATCCCCATTATATTGCCACTTTCTACAGTGGATATGCTGCAAACAAACCCCCCTCTCTGCCCGCATCATCATTAATCTGCCACTTTCTGTGCCAATAACGTAGAAAGCAGACCCCCCCCCCCACCTGCATCCCCATTAACCTGCTGCCCTCTGTGGTGATAATGGGGATGCAGGTGGGATGGGGGTCTGATTCTATATTATTGGCGCAGAGAGTGGCAGATTAATGGTGATGTGGGCAGAGGGTCTGATTCTACATTATCTCTGCAGATAAAAGAGGATGCGGGTAGGGTGGGGGGTAGATTAAAGGAGATGCAGGTAGGGTGGGGAGGCGGGTGCTGATTGTCCTGGCTTTTGTGGAGGCAATGTACAGTGCACAGCCCTTGCAGGGATCCTGGCACATTCTGCTGGGCACAGTCCTGCTAGGCACATGCAAATGGGGCCATAATGACATGCAAATGGCCCCACTGCAGCTTGCATGCCTAATGGCCCCATTTGCATGTCTGTGGCTGTGAATGGTGGCTTTCAGCACAGTGCATCGGGAGATGCACTGCCCCATTGTCTACTCAGCCTGACCATGGGGTTGCATTGGTGAATCCTGGGCTGGGCACAACAGTGGTATTCACAGTGGGAATGTGCCAGTAGCATCCCATAGTGCATCTTCTGTGAATACCACTGTTTGTGCTCGGCGCATCTCATTTGCACCAGGGCATCCAAGATGAGCCAAGCACAAGTCCTTTGAAAATCCAGCCCCTTGTGTTTTGGATATTGTTTTGCCTATGTAATCCCCTGTATAACTGTATAACCTGATATCTTTTCTGTCCCATTTTCATTTGTAATTCCTTCCCTCACCCACCCCCAGACTGCATGCCTGAATCAAGCTCTGGTTCAATGTGTTACTCACAGTCACCAATTTTTAAATAAATATAAATAAATTAAAAAATAATCTCTCACCTGACTGTTGCTTATGTGTTTACAAATACTCTAAAAATGTTTAATTATAGAGTTCTAAAACAGAACATGGAGGGAACAGCATTGCTACACACTTATGAAAAATTAAGGCATTGCTTTCGGAATGCTTGGAACAATAAATCATCATAACATAATGGAAACACTACTGAAGGATGGGATAGTAGAATACCTTGTAACCAGTGGATTACAGGATCCAAGGCAACATGGTTTCACAGGGGAGATGTCTTGCCATACAAACCTGATCAAGATTTTCAACTGGGTGACCAGGGTAGTGGATCAGTGAGGAGTGGTAGATGTAGCCTACCTGGATTTTAGTAAGACCTTTAACACCATTCCACTTAGAAGACTGGTGAACAAGCTGGACTGTCTGGTAATGGGTCGAAATGTTTTAAACTGGGTAAGAAGTTTGTTAAACTACAGGAGTCAGAGGGTGGTGGTAAATGTTGTCCTTTCTGGAGAAGGCAAGGTAACCAGTGGGGTGCCTCAGGGCTCATTACTAGGCCTGGTCCTCTTCAGTGCCTTTATTATTGACATTGTGGAAGGACTAGAAGGGGGAAAAATGCCTGTCTGAGGATGACACAAAAATCTGCAACAGAGTAGGCACACCAGGGGGATGGAAAAATGTGGGATAATTTGAAAAAGTTGGTAGAATGGTCATGGGTTTGGCAGCTGAGTTTCAATGCAAAAGAAGTGCAAAATCATGCACTTGTGGCACAGAAACCCAAGGGCTATGTACCAATTGGAAGGCTTAGTACAGACAACCACCAAACAGGAAAGGGAACTGGTGGTAATCATCTATTGATGACCTGAAGGTCGCCAAGCGGTGTGATGAGGCAGTGGGGAAGGCCATCAGAATCCTCAGGTGCATAGAGAAGGATATCACCATTAGGAAGAAGGAGGCAATATTACCTCTGTACATATCACCTGTAAGACCCCACCTTGAGTACTGTGTCCAGTTCTGGAGGCTCCACCTCCAGAAGTACATTGATAAGGTGGAGGCGGTACAAAAGGGGGCTACCAAAATGGTGCAGGGCCTGCATCAAAAGCCCTACAAAGAGAGACTCAAGGAACTGAATATGCACTCCCCGAAGGAGAGGAAGGAAAGGGGGATATGATAGAAATCTTCAAATACCAAACAGGTGTAATAAGGTACAGAAAGGTAACATTTTCCATAGAAAAAGAAGCTCAAGGACAAAGGGTCATGCTATAAAGTTGGTGGGGAAGCTCAGAGGAAATATGAAGAAATACTTCTTCATGGAGAAAGTGTTGGATGCCTGGAACAGCCTTCCAGTGTAGGTGGTGGGAGCCAAAAATGGTGATAGGATTTGAGCATTTGTTGGAAAGATACAAGTGGACCTTGGTAGTAAGGCAAGGGGACGAGAGGAATGGAGGTCGAGTAGGGTCTGCGGTGGCACAGTAGATGGAGAGAACTGGGCAGACTAGATGGGCCAAGAGGTCTTTATCTGCCGACAACTTCAATGTTTCTATGATTTCATTTTCTCCACATTGTTGATTTAATTTTCTGCACACTGCTGATGTCTAAAAAGCAACTTCTTATCTAGAATCTAAAGCAGCAAATGCAGTTCTACAAAGATATTAGAGGATATCATTTGCTTGTTTTATTACTTTTGGACCAACTCAAATTATTGGGGAGGAACTGCAGCTGATATATGTGCAGTGAGTACTCTCACAGGAAAATGGTATGGTTACTTTGATTTGAAAATGAGTTGAAAAATGACTGTTTGGGGACTTTGCAGGATCTAGATTTTATGAGCCCATTTTGTAATTAGTTTCAAGCTTATTGTTTGACTTTTAGTCATTACAATAATTTAAAAGGTCAACGAAGTACATAAAAAAGATATGCATACATACAGTAGATGAATGTGGTATTTAAGATAAACACAGTATAGTATTCAGATTTACATGCATAAATACAATAATTAAAGTAGATATAGGACAAAGTTCAGATAATTAACTGTTTTATAAACTGTTCATTATAATATAATGAACGGGCATAAATATAAATGACCTCAGCTAATTCTAGAATTTCTTCTGGAATGTAAACAGGACTCTGAGAGATTCAAGTCTGGTTACTTACATGCCTTCTGGTGTATTACAACCTGTATTTACCAATCTCATTGAGGAAAACTGTCTATTTAAAGAGCAAAAAAGAAATTCCACTTTTGTCCACTTACTGCCATAATAATTCAATTTTTAACTTGGATATTGATACAACAGGCATGAAAGTTTGTTTTTATGACACTTTTCTCAGAGAAAAAGGCAGTCAACATATATTTGATTGGAAAAGACTTAATGGAGGCCAGCACCAGCTACAAAGCATGATGGGCCAAATGCATGGTGCCAACACACCGTGTACACTGGACATGGTGACATCACTATGACTGAACGCCGTGAAATGGGGTCCCATGGATCCCACGAGGGATTCACAGAGGGTGCATGTGGCAGTTAAGTGCCTGACCCCCTGACTGCACAGACAGCAACATGTCAGGTGCCATTTACAGAGGTGCAGAATGCTGGGCACAGGGGGCACACCTTATGCTGTCTAACACCCAGTCATAAGGGATACATGCCCTCCCAGGACACCACAGCCAGCCACTGTACCAACATGGGGGCACTATAGACCACACCCACATGCTGCCCAAGCCCATGGCACAACAAGGAGGGCTGGGGTGGCTGAGTGGGCACCCACCTGCACCAAGCTGGCAGTGCGCATTGCACCCTCTGGTAACATACGTACCCCATGAGTGCAAGGGATCCATTAGCAGACTGGGTCCGGGCATCCCATTGGATGCATACTTTGCTGAAATATTCTCTGCATGTCTGTGTGCTGGGGGGCGCAGGGTTGCATACAGGTGCCCCTTGGGTGCATTCAGTACTGAATACCATGCACCCTGCACATGTCCAGGGCCATGGAGCTATGTGGGTGGGATACGTACCTCTGACGTGTAATTCCCAGCCGATCATGCATAGGGGCCCAATATACGTTCAGTATGTGTGCATTTAGAATGTGTACTTGCTGAGTACTCACAGTTCCTTTTGCCTTCAGTGAACAGCAGATAAACCAACAAAAAGTATTCCAGTCCAGGCTTTGTATGGTCATCAATAAAACATAGCTTTTATTTGTTCAGTTACAAATTCGATCATCATTCATTGGTTGCATAAAGTGACCATAAAATGCAAATAAAATACAGAAGTTCAAACTCCACAGCACTCAGCACCTGTCCCTAATGTGTTTCACTCTAAATGAGAGCTTTAGCAAACTTTTAACTGAAAAAATAAAAGCTATATTTCTTTACTTTCTGAATTGAACAATAGATTCAAAGTATATTTCTGTGGTATAAATATGGAAGAAGGAATTTGTTTAGCCATGGTCAGTAGATAACAACATGAAGAAGTATTTCTGTAGAATTTGTAGCACAACCACAGTTTATATTGTCCTCAGCAGTCCCCAAGCCAAACCTTTTGTTAATATATTGCTGGGAAAGGATTCAAGCCTAAATATAGTTAGTATAAACCTTTGTCATGGGTTCTCAGTTATGTTTCAGCATGCCCTTAAAGTATGTCCTTTTACTTACAAACCATTCTATTACTTTTAAAAGTTTTACCATTTCTAGGTCAGACTCCTTTTCTTTATCACAACTTATGTTAGTTACATATTTCCTCTATGAGTTCTGTAACCAACTGTTTTTTTTTTTCCGAAAGTATAGCTTGTATGTTTCTTAACCACACACCCTTAACTAGGTAGTCCTAAAGAGCTTTTCTTTTCCTCCCAGCAGATGTTTGGAAGCTTGTGAATTGTGTTCTGAGATTGCCCTGTAATGTTTAGCCAGAATTTAACATTTTATATTCAGCAATAACTTTAAGTTTACCACATCCAGATCTGTTCTTACTAGCACATTAGGGATTCCTTTGGGTAATGTCAGCACATCTTTCTATTACAGAGTAGCTAAAGTTCTTTCTAACTGGGTAAATTCCTCATGTGCCCCAAATGTCTAATACATAGAGGCCTTGATGAAGAAGTTTAGCCTTTATTGTAATTACCATTGGCAGGATTGGTGAACCATCATAGAGGCCATTAAATCTCTTAAATCTAGAATAAGTTATTTTCATTGTGTTATTAGTTATTGAAACATGTCTGATCCATTGTAAGCAGGTAATAGAAGTAAAGCCCAAGTATATAAACTCCTTCACTGTCTCTGTTGGATTCCCATCCATAATTGATTTACTATTTATAAACTGAGCCCCAAATATCATTATTTTTTGTATTTAGGTTTAAGATTCTCCTATGCTGCATACTGTATCTGACAATTCATTGAGCATCCTTTGCAGTCCAAATGTACTCAAAGAGATCAATGCCAGATCATCGGCAAACACCATGGCTGGACTTCAACTTTTTTTTATTTATTTTTTAATTTTGGTAAATGATAATTGAAATTATTTAACTTTATTAACATTTCATTAATGTAGATATTAAAGAGAGAGGGAACCCTGGCATACTCTCTGGTTTGTCTTGATCTGTTCTGTAGAGTCTTTATACTTTGAGTACTTTATTTGTATCCATGTGTTACTGTACAGTCTTTTAATGAGAGCAAGCAGGTTAGGATTGATCCCATCAACTTCCATTGTCTCCTATAATATCTGTTCGAAGACTGGATCACAGGCTGTGCTGCAATCCATTAATGCAATGTATACTTTCTGTTTCTTTCTTTTTTTTTGTTAATTTTACAGTATTTCTCCATTATATGATGTAATAAAAAGCATTGCTCCATTGTTCTACAACCCTCCTGAAATCCTACCAGAAGTGGTAGTATAATTTCCACCAGATCTATCCATTTCTTTAGTCTTCCAAGGAGAACTACAGCATATACTATAGAACTCAAAATATTCTTTGCTGGTCTGGAATGTTCAGCGATATTATGTTTACAGTGAATATTTGTGCCTTTTGCTTCCTATTACTCACTTTTTCTGTTTCTTTCTTTTTGTATTATACTGCTGTCTGGTATGTTTCTAGTCGAAAACTACTGAAATGTAACTGAAAAGAACTAAAAGTAAGCACTTGAACTATACTGGCAGGCTGCAATACTGTACTTGGTGCTCGGTATGTGCTACTCGGTATCTCGAGACCATGCCACGCCATGCCGGCTACATACTGTAGCTGTTATCTGAATCCAAAAACCAAAAGATTGGCATTATCACCTACAGTAAAAAGGCTGAAACATTCTGGTAATAGTGGTACAATCTGCATTTTATTCCAGACTTATAGTACATTGCTCCCTGACTGAAGGCTTGTCTGCAGTCTGAGAAGCCAGTGGTGAGCAGGGACTAAATGCACGTATCCAACTCGGCTATCGAGACAACGTGGTTGGTCAGTTTCACTTCCACCTGTCTGCATTTTCTTTTGTTTGAATGGCTAATTTCTCTATTGGGACTATATTTGGCAGCACAAAAACCAACCACAGCTTGCTTGGCGAGTTAATCTTTATTCAATGTGGGTGAAGAAAGAAAAAAATGTATTCTAGTGAGTTATGAATGCTGCTTGCTGTCTCGCTGGCTCTAGTTGTTTTCTGCTATCACTTTACTTAACAGCTGCAGCAGCTCTGTTCTGTCCATCAATGTTTTCTTCAGTCTCTGAAATAAAATGAATGGATTTTAGGATTGTCTATGACTGAAATACAGGGATAACTTTTTTAAACAGTACTATATTTGTGAGCTTACCATTTAGACATTCTGTGTGGGCTCTTGGAATGCCCGCCTGCTTGAATCCTCACCTGCAGTCATCCATTCTTGCAGACAACTTTGTGAAACTGCTTATTAGCCACTGAGCTTGGCAGTTCTTTATGTCTGTGGTAGGTAGGTCAATGTCAAGCTTGCTGGGCTCACTACCACTACATTCTTGCAGTTTTTCAGCCACTTCAGATGCCTACCACTCTGTGAAGTGCATTTTCAGCTCATCATTGAACACTTTGTTCACAGAGATGTCCAAAGGCTGTAATTGGTCAGCGCAAGAAGCTGGCACATAAACGGGGATAATGTTGTGCTTGTCCAGACATTTGATAACATCATCCATGGTGTGGCCCTTCAAGAGGTCCAAAATGAGAAGAGACCACTGCACACTGTGAAGCTGCATTTTTTCTTTTATTGAGTCCACATAAGGAATGATTACAGACTCCACAAACTGTATAGTTGTTTCAGAGTTTGCCCAGTGGTTTTCTGTGTGTGTGACATGCCAGTTGGTGGGGAACTTGTAGGCAGGGTGGCATTGATCAGTGAGACCCTGATAAATCAGTTGTGGCAGTAGGTAGTGGCCTGACAGAGTACAGCAAAGCACAACTGTAATTTGACGTTTGTCCCCCAAACCTGTAAGTTCCACTTCTTTCTTGCCAACACTTTCTATTGTCCATTCTGAACATGGGATGAGATTTACACCTGTCTCATCAAGATTTAGGACTAATTCGGGGGCATCAGCTCCAGACGGGCAGCAGTGGATATATGGCTCAGAAAGCCAGACTTGAGGGATGTAAAATCTACTGGCACTTTTCTGGCCATTTTTGTGCCTTTTCTCTTGCTGTACCCCATTCTTTTGAGGAACAACCAGGACCACTGTCTGGTGAAAGAGAGATTGCCACCATTCTCAATTAGCAGCTCATGGCTTTGGATTTTAATGATACCTGTTGCAATAGCTATCAGCAGCCTTACATTTATGATAGCACCTTCAGATCTCAAAGATCTGACAATGTTTTTTAGCTCACATTCTATGTCTGCCAGCAAGAGACGTGGATGGCCTCTTGGTTTTATTGGCAGCTCATGAACACATTTTTCTGGGTCATGGTCTGTTTTTAGCTTTGTCAGAGTCCCATTTGAAGGTTCACACAGTGCTTTAATTAATTTTCTTTTTATATTGTGCCTCATAGTATCACACAGCATTCATGACGCCATGATCACAAGAATATTTGCCCGCATCAGATCTAACCTCAGGTGGATAAACAGTATTTTGTAAGTACCATTTTTGGGGGTGGGGGGAGCAACAGAAAGCTCTATGGAAACAGTCTCTGCCATCAGAGTAGAGATGTCTGCTGTCACAGCTAGAACTTCGGAATCTATGTCGGAGGTCTGAAGATTAATGAAGTCTCTCTTTTTCAATCCTTTGGCACTGGGTGAGTTTAGCCACCTTACAAGAGACATGCTGACAGATGAAATATCACAGTAATCCAACTTCGGTATAGGCTGATCATGCTCAATGTTAGCAAGATCAGCTCGTTTTAAAGTCAGATGTTAAAGACCTTTGCTCACGAAAGTTTGTGGGTGCGACCACATGAGTTGGATGTCATATGCAAAATAAACTTTGCTTGATTATTTGTGGTTTGACATTAATTTGGCCATGGCATCTATAAGGCTAATATGGTGATGGTTATTCATGTCACCCTTGTCCCCTTTCTTGCAAATTTGGATTATATAATTTCAATGCCTTGATTTCGGTTATAACCATACAGAATACTTTTATAGTTATAATCTTGTTTGTCCTGCATGGATTTCCATGCCCGATGAAACCTTGTTGTATGATAGCTCAAAGGTCATGGAACACAGTTGTACCTTGCTGTGGTAAAAGGTTCCAGCTGATCAGAAATCCTCAAGGCAGCTGTTGCTTTTCACAGTGCTGCCATGCACAGAGCAGTTAGTTCAGGTTCTGAACTGAAACTGCTGGTATGTTCACTGCTGCTACTGAAGCACTGTGAAAACAACTGTTAAAAATAATTAAATAAATAAACTAAAAAAAAAAAACAACTATACACTATAAAAAATACTGGTTGGGCAACCACCATATGCCCGACAAGCCTGTGCCACCGCTTCAGACTTCTGATTACAGCAGACGTCTTAAGCTTCTCTCTCAAGGTCTAATGTAATCAAAACCACTCTGTGGCAGCACAGGCTGGTTGTACATGGTTGTCCAACCAGTATTCACTTTGTAATACTAAAGAAAATAATGTTACAGTAGTTATTGTGGTAGTCCACACTATAGTATGAAAGAAAGGTTTTTGGAATACTGACACCAATTCCCTCATGCATGTCTTATAAAGTACAATTTTTAAATACGGTACTTGGATTAAAAAAATACAAAAGTACTGAGTAAGTTAATGCTCTGTTCAGGTATAAGTTTGTACAGCACAGTGCTTTAAAACAAATCATGGTGCATGCCAGTATATCATTGCAGCTATCTCTGCAATGGCAGAGGATTTTAAAACATGATTTCAGGGGCCCCTTACACAGTTTCATTTTAGAAGGATTTTGTGCCACTGTTTGAAATTGCACTTCATTTTGCCACACAGAGTGGAGTCATTTACAATCTACACAGTTGCACGTTAGTGTGTCTGCTCAAGGATAGGTGCAGGGTTGGCATGCTAACTGTCTACAGTGCCATGCACAGATACATGCCAGTCACACATACCTGAGTGTCTCTCAGGTTATCAAATGTCTATGGGCATGCAGCACTGGGCCTAGGAGTCATTAGGGGACCAAAACCTTTGAGGTACCCTAAGCTTAAAAGGATGCCATGGGGGAAAGGGGCTACATAAGGGTTGCCACTGAGTTTCAGGATTAAACAATGCCACCAGAGCTGGTGGGGGGCATTGGATCATGAGGTATAAGTGATGAGGAGCAGGATATTTAAACTAACATCAGCTCACAAATGAGCCAAAACACATGAGTCAGGTAAGAGGAATAGACATTTGTCAGTGTCAGTGGCTCAGTAGGTAGCACACTTGCCTCTGAGGCAGGGAGATCAGAGGGCTGTGGGTTCAGTTCCCACATCTGGCACTTGGGTTAATATCCCAGTACTGACACTGTAGTGCAGCATGAGAGGGGTGCTGTACTTCTGAGGTGCCGTCTTTCAGATGAGACGTTAAGCCGAGGTCCCATCTGCCTGGATTGGTGGTAGTTCAGGTGGATGTTAAAGATCCCATGGCACTTATCGAAAAGAGTAGGGGAATTTCCCCGGTGTCCTGGCCAAATTTCCCTCATTCACTAAAAATACCACCAATAGCTTAATCTAGTTCAAGATCAGTTGGCATTCATCTGTATCCCCCTCCCCCGGGTCGTGCCTGAAAATTGGCAGGATTTGTCTAGTGCAATTAACCGGTCAACAAAAACTAAATAAATAAATAAAAGATGACAGGGGCAGTAACACCTCTTTCCATGCCACATAACTGGCACTGTGCCATGCTCAGACCTCATCATGGTTGCAGTTAATATTTTAATGGAGGAAAACCACATTTGTAACCACTAATATCATGTGACCATCATTTCCACTGCAACTTACAGTAGATGCCAGGGAAACTCCACACTCCAACAGCTATGTTTTCCCTTTGTGTATGACAGTTTTGTGAGGCATGCAATGGGGAGCCTCTTGCACCTTGAAATTACACTATGCACTATTAACTTTGACTGTGTCTTGGGCCATGATTGCATAATTACTTTTAAAACACCATTCAGGATACACAGTTTGGGTACTTGCTTTCCTAAATGAGCCATGCTCACTTAATAATCTATATGAGATAAGCAGGTCCACCAGTGCAACAATCATGCTACTTCTTGCAACGCTGATGACCCATGTTTGGGAGTGAACTCAGGCTGTCTGAGGTTAGCTGGGAGGATAAGGCTGCATCCATTGCACTGCTCACCTTCTCTGGGGAGGGAGGGAGGGGATTTGGCACCCAGCAGCAGCTAGGGGTAGGTGAGCCTAAAACCACTACAGAGTCTGGATTAGAGGAGGCAGTGTATGTCTATAAGTCAGGGGTGGGAGTGCACCCAGTCATGAGTTGAGGTCATTGCACATCCACCTCTGTTGAGAGGAGGCTATGTGGGAACCACACACACAGCAGAAAACTCCTTGGACTAGCAAAAGCATGAAGTCTGGGATCCATTGTGCATGAAAATGAATGTGCACTATAGATCAGGCATGAAATGCTGGGAGTTTCTTTAGCAACCAGCCTATTTAAATATGAGATTGCAGGGTATCAGGTTCCGTATACAGTATGACAACTAAAACTACAGTAACCCAATTTGAATTTCAGAAGTAAAAGCTTAATTTCAGCAGTTCATATTCAAACTGTAAGCTCATTTCCACTATTTTACTTTTGGAATGGTGAACTGTAACTTCAGAATACAGAATTGCAAACCCAAACATGTAATGTTGTATCCCAAACGTTAATAGAGCTGTGCAGAATATGTACTTCAATTTCACCAGAGGATTTTGTACAAAATGCCAATTCCACTTGTGAAATTCTTTGAATAATTTACTTTTTCAGTTCAGCTGAGATCCATAAAGAATTTCCATGTTAACGACTGAATATTATTCTGCATATTACAAAATCCATGCAATATTATTCGACAGTTCAAAAAAAATAAATCCACATAGCCAGCCTGGTGGCTGAGCGGTAGTGGTATCACCTGCTACACCAGTGACCCAAATTTGGCAGCTGTCTTGGTTCTCATGAGATTTGTTCAAGGGGATATAACTGAACATATCACAGACTGCTCTAATCTCTTGGGGAGGAGGAGCTGGTTGCACCACTCTTAGCTTGTCACCAAGTAGAGAACTGGTGACAGCACAGTGGGAGTGACAATAAGGGAATGGCCACCATCAAACATCATGTGAGTACCTGTCTCAACACACAACCATGCCTTGTTATTGCATGGCAGGTGGTCCAAGGGTGGAAACAGGGCAGAAAAATTCCTGACTTGGCAAGATAGCATCTCTGTCCCTTGCCAGATCCATACCATTGACTAGGCACCTCATCTGGAGCAATTTGGTTTTGTGCTACAGTGGGGATACCAGAAGATGAGGTAAACCCTAGAGATGGTGGCTGATGGAGCTGTGGGGCTGAGACTGAATGGGGCTGGTTGAGTGACAGGGGATAAAAAGCTCTATAGAAAAAATGAATCCATAGTTTACATAAACTGAGGAATATGCCACAGTTTAATGACCATGTACTGATACAATATTGCATATAATAATTGCAACATTCCCTACCTTAGTTATGAAAGTCAGACAGACACTGATCTCTGCTTATTTTAAATGTATTTCTTGAATTTAATGATTTTTATCTGTTTTGCAGACTGCTTCCCCAATGTAATGATGCCGTTCCTGTGCTGCAAGTGCCTAGTAGCACAGAGTGTGTGTTTGACATCATAGCATGTGAGCTGAGTCCTTTTCCAGTTTGAAAATGTGCTTTTACTATAGTGCATGGGCAATATGACAGATCAGTAAAACATCTTAAAAAATATCTTCAGAGGGCAAAACAGATGTTTCTTTCTTCAGTAGCTTCAGTGTCCCCATTCAGCCATACAATTCTGAGTCATTTGTCAGACATTTACATGAAATATTGGGGTACAATTCATCAAATAAATCCAGCAAAAATGGTGATCACTCAGATGACAGCAATGTGGCAACTGGAAAGGAGGAATTATATATCTCTTTTTTATTTTATTTTGTTGAGTTATTTGATCAAAAATGACTACTGAGCTTCAAGTATGTTTTGCATAGAAACATAGAAACATAGAAGTTGACGGCAGATAAGGACCGCAAGGCCCATCCAGTCTGCCCATTTCTTTTTCTACCTTATAAATGTACCATCGGCCTTTGCTCTGTCAGTGACCTATCTATTCATAGTCATTTGTATTGCTCCCTTATGCCTATCCCATGCCTGTTTGAAGTCCTGCACTGTATTCATAGCCACCACTTCTTGTGGTAAGCCATTCCATGCATCTACCACCCTTTCTGTGAAAAAGAATTTCCTCACATTCCCCCTTAATCGGCCTCCCTCTAATCTCATGCTGTGTCCTCTTGTCCTGCTATTTTTCTTATATTTAAACATGTTAGACTCTTTCACCTTGTTTATGCCCTTAAGGTGTTTAAATGTCTCGATCATATCACCTCTCTCCCTCCTTTGCTCAAGTGTATACATATTGAGCTCCGTTAATCTGTCCTCATATGTCTTCTGATGCAGTCCCTGCACCATTTTGGTTGCCCTTCTCTGGACTGCCTCAATTTGGTTAATGTCCTTGTGAAGGTGTGGCCTCCAATACTGCACGCAGTACTCCAGATGGGGCCTAACCAATGTCTTGTACAGAGGGATTATTACCTCCCTCTTACGACTTGTGATACCCCTACATACACCCTAACACCCCTAGCCTTACCTACTGCTTTAGAGGTCTGCTTGATGATTTTAGGTCATCAGTGATGATGATCTCAAGTCTCTTTCTTCCTTTGTGACTGCTAGCAACTCCTCCCAGCCTATAAGTGGCTTCAGGGTTTCTCTTCCCTATGTGCATGATTTTGCACTTCTTTGCATTAAATCCAGTTGCCACTCTTCTGACCATTCTGCTAGTTTATCCAGATCTCTTCTCATTCTGCCCACCCCATCTGGATCATCTACTCTGTTGCAGATCTGGTGTCATCTGCAAACAGACAAGCCTTTACCCTCTAGTCCATCTGCGGGGTCACTAATGAAGATGTTGAATAGGACTGGCCCCAGGACTGATCCCTGAGGTACCCCACTTGTGACTTGCATCTCTTCTGACTGTATACCATTTACCACCACTCTCTGTTTTCTGCCAGTCAACCAGTTTGCCACCCAGTTGACCAACTTCTGACCACCCAGAGCCTACCTAGCTTATTTATCAATCTTCTATGCGGAACAGTGTCAAAGCTTTGCTGAAGTCAAGGTAGGTGACATCAACTGCTCCCTTGGTCCACCACTCTGGTTACCCAGTCAAAGAAATCTGAGATTAGTTTGACAGGACCTTCCTTTGTAAACCCATGCTGTCTTGAATCCTGTCCTATGGATTCCAGGTGTTGCACTATCCTTTCCTTAAGGAGTGCTCCATAATCTTGCCCACTACTGAGGTAAGACTGACCGTCTGTAGTTCCCGCCTCCTCCCTGCTACCACTCTTGTGGAGTGGGATCACATGAGCCTTTCTCCAGTCTTCTGGGACCTCTCCTGTGCTCAGAGACTCACTAAACAATTCTGCTAATGGCTCTGCTAGTTCCTCCTTTAGCTCCTTAAGTACCCTGGGATGTATGCCATCAGGTCCCATTGCCTTATCCACCCTGAGCTTAGCAAGCTCTTTGTAGGACCCTTTCTTTTTGTGAAGGGAGTAGTGCTCACCTCCCTCCCTGTGTCCATGATGCTGAGCTGTGGGCCCTGCCCTACCTTCTCTTCAGTAAATACTGAGCAAAGTATCTATTTAGGATAGATGCCTTTACAGGGTCCTCCTCCTCACATGCTCCTTTTCTCCATTAAGCTTAGCAATACCCCTCTGGACTTTCTCCTTTCACTAATGTATCTATAGAAAGTCTTGTCACCTTCTTTTACTGTTCGTGCTAGTGTTTCCTCAGTTTGGGACTTTGCCTGCCTTACTGCCTTACCTGCTTCCTTAGGGCAGTTTGGTATGCCTCCTATCTTCATCCGCTGTGTTCCTTATATTTTCTGAAGGCCAGCCTTTTGGCTCTGACCTTTTCTGCTACTATATTTGAGAACCAAAGTGGTTTCCTTCTTCTTTGCACTTCCTTTTCTGTCTAACACAATGGGATGTTGCTTCAAGTATTGTATCCTTAATGCTTGCCCACTTTGGCCTGTACCTCCTCACCTGTGTTTCTTTTGCCAGGGCTAGCTTAACTCTGTTGGCCATCTTATCAAAGTCAGCTCCTCTGAAGTCCCATATTTTGCCTTGGAATGGGATGATTTAGATGTAGTAGCCAAATTGAACCATACCATGTGATGGTCACTGGCCCCAGGTGACCTTCTACCTGGAGATCTGTGATCCCTTCTTTGTTAGTCAGTACTAGATCTAGGATAGCCCTGTCTCTTGTGGGTTGCTGTACCAGTTGTTTGAGGCCCTCCTGCAGGAATCCACTATGAGTCTAGTTCTGGCAGATGTTCCTGCTGGTATTGACCAATCTGTATCTGGCATGTTGAAGTCTCCCATTATCAGAACCTCCCTTTAGCTGTCATGTTTTGTATATCTTCTAACAGTAATGTGTCTATGTCCTCCCTCTGGTCTGGGGCCTGTAGACAACCCCAGTTCTTATGGCTGTCCCATTACCTGTTTCCAGGGTGACCCACAGTTCTTCTGGCTCCTTATGTGTATTCTGAATTTCTGTAGCTTTGATATTTTCATTAACATACAGGGCCACCCCTCCCCCCCTTTTTGCACCTCGGTCTCTTCTGAACAATACATATCCAGGTACAATGACAATTAAGCAACATACCACAAGAGGGTGTTGGTGATGCCAGGATTTACCCACGGCCTGAGGTGCTGTTCGGTCATGAGGCGCAGGGGTATATTACGATTATATAATGTATCCATTTTTACTGATGATAAAAAATAAAGAAAAAATATTTGTTTGTGTTTTAAATTATTTTGTTCTATTAATTTATTAGTACGGCAGATAAAGTGGTCCTGTGTTGCTAGGGAGAGGCTGACAGTTTGTTTTTCTAATCATGAGAGTGTGTGATAGTGAATGTCCATTTCTCTTTTCCCTGCCTAGCCATGATTAAGACATTTTTTTTTTATAAGTAAAAAAAAAAGGTGCAGTAGCATCTGTTTGTAGAAAGAGAGTGTGATGGAGTGGGAACTAGCAGGCTGGATCATCGTGGTTTCTGGGGTTGGTTTCCATGATAAGAAAGGGGGTAGAAAAGTGGAAGACTGAGCTGATACAAATGAAAGGCTGCTTTGATTGTTATAACGAGAGAGAGATAGAGTTTCCAGCGTCAGGTTCCAGGAGTTACGTTTTGGTCTGTGTCCTCCGATGATGGGGCTCAATGTTTCGTGTGTAGTAAAACGTAGTAAAAAAATTTTGGTACCAACTTTTATAAAAGTTTGGAAATCAGTTGGCATTCACATGGGACGACTTTGGTAAAGACAGAGAGAGGATCAGGTAGGCTTTAATTTATGTCGGGGAATTTCGAGAACGGAGAAAGCGAGTAGTGTATTTTTTCCAATTTTGGATGTGGTTTGTTTTGAGTCTTGAACTGCTTGAGCAGGTAAGGTCAAAGGCTAATGTGGAATTTCAACTGTGGAGATGACATCTTCATTATTAGGTCTCTGGGGCAGTGCTGTAATGGAGGGTGAAGATGTTAGGAGACAGATCTGAGAGGACAGCCGTTTTAGCCCGGAAAGGTTTCTGAAAAAGGGGTTCTATCAGGGAAGTGTCTCAGACAAAAGATTGTTTAAAACAAAAAGTGTTGTGGTTTGAAGAGTGGTTTGTGTATGGGAATGGAAGCAGAGCAGCAGTCATGGGAGATAGCCATTTAGTGGTGATTCATGAGTTTAGCAGTTGTGGATTTCTGTTGCACGGAGTGATTTTGGGTGGGGTTACTGATTCAGCTGACTGGCAGCTGGCAACTCTTCCCGTGGGGTGATGCTAGGATTTACAACAGGACAGGGGTGCCAGTGAGCCAATCAGGATGGGGGATTTGACTTGTGATTAAGTGCCCATTGTATAATACAAATTATTTCTTAGCATAGTTAAAATTTATTTGAAAAGTGCATTTATTTGGCGGACCTGATCATATATTAGTGGTAGCAGTATTATCAACAATTATTCAGTGTTTCTTACTTAGTAATTACTTTTCTATTCATTCTTATTCATTCAGGAAACCAACATTAAAAACAATAACTAAGAATACATAATTTCAATGACAAAGACATTATTGAACATAGACATCACCAAATTAGTCAGATGCATGAACTGCAACAACTTTTATTTCGAAATCTTAACACAGTTTCAATATAATTAACACAAGTTAGTGCGTCACTGACTATAAGAAGATTTAACAGGATTTTAAGACGGTCTTACAAAGAATTTTGACTTCTTTGTATTGTCCTATTGAGATATAAATTCCTCGATTTTGAGAATAGTGGACATTGAAACATAATATGGAACACAGATTTATTCATTCTCATAGTGTACATTAATGCCCTGATAAATTTACTTTAATTGAATTAGTTTATAAATATAGTTCTTCTTTTTAAATCAATGTTTGCAGTCTGTTTTATATGACCCCACCTTCACCCACACAGACAACTGCTATCTCAAAACAACATTCTGCATCTGTTTTTGTATTTGACATGTATTCCCTTCATTTTGTTTATTATTTATTATTAAGATGTGCCCCTTTATGACTTTGACTTTTTGTGTCAGTTACACACAGTAACTAATAATAATTTTTATTTATCCACATCTTCACCTATGTAAACTAATGACTGCTAATTTATTTGTCAATGGTTCACTGTTGACATAGAAATTGTTATATTAATACCATCCTGTGGTGCCACCATTGGTTACCTGTTGTGGATTTTTCCTGGGATTTCTCTCAATGATAACATGCAAGGTGATGGTGTTTTTAACACCAACTTTGGTTGTTGCACACTTTATTTTATTTTATATAGTTGTTGTGAGGTGTTTTTTTACACCAACATTGGCTGCTTCAACTGGCATGGTGTTGTGTGAATGACTAGCGTGTTAATTTTCCATCATGCCAACCATCCATCCATAAAATAATATACTATGAGATGCAGCCAGTGTTGTTGTTAAAAACAAAATGACCTCTCATGCCACAAACTAACATGTCACATGCTGTATCTGATGCGTGTTGGAAAAATCAATGCCTTACAAAACATAAACACCACAATGGCTGCTGCAGACAAGGTCTGTGTAAATGATGTTTTTTAATGCAGACAGAAGATGTAGCATCATGCATGTTGTTTTGTTATTGTAGCATGTTTTTTAAAATACAATTTATTCTGTGCCAAACAGCATGGTATTTTATTTAGAGTGGGTGGTGGGAGGGAGCATATTATTTTTTTTTCCATGCCAGCTTTGGTTGCATCTGTCATCACATAATTGGGCATTACATAAAATGAGGTTTCTGCAATGACTGTGGCTGCAGAAAATATCCTAGTGTTTCATGGATGGGTGGTAAGTTACTATCACAACAACATTAGATGCACTTGCTGTTATGGTACTTTTTTCAAGTGACTGTGTCACTTTTTTTATCACCATTGCATTTGCTGTAGCTGTTTCAGTGTAGCTGAGGTTTGTGAAAACTTTAATTTTCACACCAATATGTGCTTGAGCAACTGTCATGGTGTTCTGTTGGGAGGGGGTGTTCATTCTTCCTGTAGAAGTTGACACAGATTTGTGAGTGTTGTAAAATTCTGCTTTTGCAGAAATCCATGCCACCATGCCTAGATATTTAATCATTGTTTGTGTTTTAAAAATAATTAAATAAATAACACTACAATCCACCATAAAATCTGTTCCATGCCGACAGATGCAAGCAATTCAGTGGTTTGAGAAAAAAAAAGAACATCACTACACCACCCTCCAAAATACCACAGTGTTAGGGGCTGAACTCAGTGTCAGTGTTGAAAACATTGATCCACACAGCCCCACCATTCCCCATCACCCCCTCACACTCCTAAAAGCAGTGCCTGCTGTCACAGCCAATGTTTGTTTGTAAACATAATGCCACACATACCAAATGGAGAATGCAAATCTATTAAAATACTGGGATTAGCTGCAGCTGCTGCAATTTAATTTGAGGTTGAGGAAAAGGTCGAATGTATACATGCATCAGGATATCATGTTGTTCCAGACAGCATGTCTGTCAGCACAGTGGTAGTGCTACTGCTTGCTGTGCTGATGCCATGGGTTTGGGAATGAGCCCAGAGCATCACAAGGATGATATTTGGAGGTTAGATGAGTATACCATGGACAGCTCTCCACCTACAAGGGTGAGATTTGGAGGTGCTCAGCTTTTGAGTGACAACCAGCAATGGCTAGGTATAAACAAAGCCATGACCACACTAAAAATGTAATGACTTCATTTCAGGAATGAGCCTGGAGCATCAGAGTGTCAACAACGGGGAGGTTTAATAAGTGTACCATGCATAGCTCTCCACCTCCAGGAGTAAAGTTAGGAGGCACCTGGCATTTGAGTGACACCCAGTGCTGACTAGATGTACACCAAGTCATGACAACACTGAAAAGGGGAATAGGCTGCAGCAGATGTCTAGGGTGTGTGTGAGGGAATATGTCATTACTCATCTGCATCTATGGGGGTCCCATACCAAGAAAAAATCCTTCTTAGCTGTACACAATAAAGCAATGCATCTTGGGAAATCACACCAGCCGATTGATACCCTGCCATGCTTGTTGGGGACAAAAGGCTGAGCTCAGTCCCTTACTTAGTGCCTCCATGGGAGCCCTGCCAAGAGATGTAATTCATAGACCACCTTGAGTGAGCAGGCACTGGGGATGCGTGTTTGGGGGGGAAGGTGGAACTCTTGGGATATGGGAAGAGCAGCATAAGTGATGTTTATTGTATCAGTTGCACAAATGAGACATGCTTATTTCTGTTCTGTGTAAACAATTTTATTTTTGTTTTATTTTGTGGGTGCAAATGTGGCCACTGTCAATCAGTGCCAACAAAGGTTTAGATGTTGCATTCCTATGTCTAGTGTACCCACCCGGTCAACAAAAGCAAATAAATAAATAAATAAAGTCTGGTCTGGGCAAAATGTTATGCCATGCCAAACACCAACTGTATTATGTACTACTAGAGTTTAAATTAAATTGCCAGTATCAATGTGTTTTTGAGTCAGCTATCAATGAATTCATACATCCTTCTAGTCCAGTCAGTAGGGCTGGGTGAAATGTATCTTCCACCAGTAGAATCCTGGAAAAATGCTGATTTCACTTCTGCAAAATATTGCCAAAATTGCTATTTCCATTATTTGCTTCTAATGTAAAAAGCATTACACAAATAACACCACATTTTGGTATGTTACCTTTGCCAATGCCCATACAGATATGTATCACTTTTCAAAGCTCCGTCTTTAAAGATGACCATGTTATATGTCTCCAAACTTTTGGTAATTTTAAAATTAGAGTTAACAACTACCTGTACATTAACTAAAAGTGTTTGTCTGAATTGCACTGAACTTGGTATGTTGACTTTACCAATGCTCATATATATGTGTGCCAAGTTTCAGATTTATAAGTTTAAATGTGATTGAGTTATAAGCCTCCCAACTTTCAGAAATTGTAAAATAACATTTTGCAATTATGTAAACTGCTGAATTTTAAGCCTGTATCAGTTTAAAGCTAAAGAACAGATTACCACCAATGTTTTTAGCTTCACTGACCCAAAATATTAGGCATTAAGGCAACTCCCATGGACCACCATCAGAGCATCATGCTACCATGCTGATGACCTGGGTTCGGAAGCTAGCTGGGGGGAAGTCATGTCAAGAGGCAGGTCATGGCTAAAACTTAGAATTTACTAGTACTTCTCTATGACTCTTCCAAGAAATAATTTTTTTTAATTTTTATTTCATTTTTTTATTTATTTATTTTAGTTTTTGTTGACCGGCTAAGTGCACTAGACAAATCCTGCTTATTTTCAGGCACGACCTGGGGGAGGGGGGATACAGATGAATGCCAACCAACCTTGAACTAGATTAAGCTGTTGGTGGTATTTTTAGTGAATGAGGGAAATTTGGGCAGGACACCAGGGAAATTCCCCTACTCTGTAGGGGGCACTGCTGCTGTCGGTTATGGTGGCAGTCGGTGAGGCTCTGCGAAGGAGATGGATGTGGAAGAGGCAGGAGGGTTTGTTCCACCTCCTGCTTCTCAACTGCCTGGAACAGAGCGGGCAAAAGGCCCAATTTTTGAAGAGCAGATGGATAAAGATGCAATACTGAAGACGGCTCAGGATTTAGACGATGATGAATTTTTGGCTTTGGAATGTCAGAGACGCTGAATGATGGAAGTTATCAATCAGCAAGAAGCTTTGCTGGCTAAAGCGAATTACCTGCAAGGATATTCAGTGTTTGAATGCAGTACCAGCAGTTCATACTTGGGTACAGGATGAAGTTTCAGACGATGATTTACTCTTTTCACCACAGCAGCAACAGTTTCCTTCCAAACAGTCTCCTCTGGTAAGCCCTAAACATTTAGCGGTGAAGCCTTCAGAAGTGCTGAATTCACCGCTGTCAGACTCGACTACACAGCTGATTGTGAACGCTGACGTGGCAGCATCAAAGGCCTTGCTGGGTGAGTCAGCCTGTGACGCTGCACGCCAGGTTTTGCTTGCTTCTAGCACACATTCCACTTCGGAGTTGTTGTTGCAGTCTAACACTAAAGAGCCTTGGTCTGTAGATGCTGCTTTGCTGGCTGCAGGGTGGGAGAAAAATGAAAAAGATAATCGTTGGGTTTCTGGTACATCTCCCATTAAAATTTCTACGGATATAGATCAGACTGTAGTATCTAGTGCTGATACTGTTTCCTCTATAGATATTTCTAACACCATATCAAGTACGAATGTGTTACCAACTCAACCTGAGTTTCCTGTCCCAGATGCTCCTTTAAACCTTAAACCTGATACACCTAAAAAGTCATTTGCTTCTCTGTTTCATTTACCTGTAGCCCCTGCTAAACGCCACAATGCTGTTCGTTTAATTTATAAAGGAGGATTGGACTGTGTCCCTGATCGTGTTTACGTGGGTAAAACTTTGATAAAAGATTCCTTACGATTTTTTGTTACCGAAATATATGCCCTAATTCATGTGTCAGGCGAACATACGTTTGATATCAGTTTCAAGGCTACTACTGGTTTAGAGTGTTTTTGGAAACGATATAATGAACTTTGCAACTCTCCTCTGTGGAGTCCTTTTGTAGTAATACCCCTAACAAAACCTGCTATAAAATTTGTAACTGTATTGTTTCGTAATGAAGGGGTCAGTGTGGCGGATTTGACATACTGGATAAAGCAAAGATGCACTGTTCTGGATGGACCCACCGCTATCTTTGATAGTGAACAATATTGGACTCGGGGTTGGAAATTTAAAGTTTTACTTTCTTCAACTAGTGATGGTCTTAAACATTGCCAAATTCCTTTTTCCTTGAGCGTGATAGAGGAGTCTTGTTTTATTCAGGCCAACCAAAGGCCTGCTATAAATGCGGCTCTGAGGGCCATACGAGCAGCATTTGTGATAAAGTAAGATGTTCTCTTTGAATGAATTAGGCCATGTCAGTAGTAATTGTTTAAATGAAATGGTTTGTAGCTTATGTGATGACAAGGGCCATTCTTATCAAAGTTGTGCTTGGGCTGCCCATAATACAAATCCTGGTGGAGATTGTGAGGAACAACAGCTGCTCATAACAGTAGCCCAATGGCAACAGTCTGAACCTGTGCTGTCTTCCCCTTCCTCCCCCCCCTACTTCTCCAAAGCTTTCTTCACCTTCCAGGACTCTCCAAACAACAGTTACAAAACTACAGGTGGACTCCGTGGTAGATTCACCTCCTACTCCTTCACCTTTTTCTCAACAGCAGGGTACTACAGATTTAGAAATGGTGATTTTCCCTCCTGAGATACCAGAAACAGTGACCCCCCCCCCAGCCTATAATACTAGAAAAGGTACTCTGGCTCGGAAAAGGGCGGAAAAATATGTTCTGGCTGTAAAAATGGCTAAAACACAGGCTATCTCTCTTCAAAATCGGTATCAGGCTCTTCCTTCTGCAGATAGTGATTCTGAAATACTTTTGGATTCATCTTCTGTGGTAGGGGATGGGGAGGTGGATCAAACTGAGGTACCACAGATCATCCCCCATCAAGAACCCTCAAAAAAGAAACACCCATCTCATGTTAAACTAAAATCTAGGCTGGGTACTAGAAGTGGGGTAAAAAGAAATGATTTTTTTTTCCTGTGGAGATATACCTCTCTCTTCTTCTTATGACCTTATTTCTCACTTCTGTGAATGTGAATAGCACTATGAGCATGAGAAAAAGGAGTATTGTTTTTTCTGCTTTAATTCATCAAAAAACAGGTATTTATTTTTTACAGGATACAAGACTGCATACTCTGCTTGATGTGCATAATGCTACTAATGCCTGGTATGTGGGACCTTCTTATTGGTCGATAGGTACAGACCGATGCTCAGGGGTAAGGATATTGTTTCAAGGCCTTGAATTTACATGTTTGAAATTGCTGGATTTGGTTCCTGGGCAGGCTTTATTAATAGATATTTGTGTTCAAGGCAAGTCGTTTCATCTTATTAATATCTATGCCATGCAATCCGAGGCCGAGATGGTGTCTCTGTTTAAAATAATTCATCCTTTTTTATACATGGCACATTTATTAATTTGGGGAGGAGATTTCAATTGTGGGTTGGATAAACGGGATAAGGGGCCACAGACTAAAACTTTGAAATCTTATTGTGATTCTAATTGTTTATCTGATATAGTGCACAAAGCAGATTTGGTTGATGCCATGTTATTTCATCTTAAAAAAGTAGTGCCAACTTTTTGTAAAGGTCCTACTAAGATACATTTTTTTTTTATCTCCCAACACTCTTTTATTTCTACAGCTGGTGTACAGGCAGTGGAATATTCTGACCACTCTATGCTCTTTCTTATTTTAGGACCTGGGGTTCAGATAGCACGAGGACTATGGAAATGCAATTCCTCATTATTAAATTAGGAAAACTGTTGTACTCAAATACAGTATTTTTTATCTGCAAAAAAAACATTTTTTTTTTATATGACTCACCGATACAGTGGTGGGAAGATTTAAAAAGGGAATTGATTGTTTTGTTTAAAATTTTAAGTAAGAAAGATGCAGATATCCAATACTTAACTTATTTGTGACATAGACAACAGCTACAATCTTTAATCTCTTTATCATATGTTTCTACGCATGATTATAGTGCTCAGATTTCTTCTTTAAAAGAACACGTGTCAATTTCAAAAAAAAAAAGCCACTGTTTTAGCTTTCCAATAAAATTTTTGTTTACAAGGACCTCTTTCTACTATTTGTCCATATGATATCTGTCACAAGCGAGTGAAGTCAAAAAGAATGGATAGCATACAAGATTCATTAGGATATCTGCATAATATGCATGATGAAATTATGAATATTGGGTATATGCATACTAAATCTCTTTTTTCCCACACTAACATTGAATTGGAGGGTATCCAGCAATTTTTAAGAAATATTGAGGTTCCAGAATTCCGGTCTACTTTAAAACAGGAACTACAGAAGGATATTCATTCTTCTGAAATACAACTGGCTATGAAAACTATGCCCATAAATAAGTCCCCAGGGAAGGATGGTCTAACTACTGAGGTCTACAGATTTATTGTAGAAATTTTGGCACAAGAATTGGCACAGGTTTTCTCTTTAATGTTAAAAACCACCTTACCCTTCACTATGGCACAGGGTTCTTTAGTTTATCTGTATAAAACTGCAGCCCAAAATCTCTTAACAAACTGGAGACCAATTTGTCTCTTAAATACAGATTCAAATTACTGGCAAAAACTTTAACTATGCGGCTACAACAAGTAGCAAATTACGTGATTACTCAAGCACAAGCTTGTTCGGTGAGCCACTCAAATATTTTGGAACATCTCCTCTTATTTCGAGAAATAATTACTAGAAGCACAAAAAAGGAAGTGGAAGGGTTTTTATGCTCATTAGATCAAAGTAAAGCTTTTGACTCCATTAATCATTGTTATATGTGGGAGGTTCTGAGATTTTATAAAATTCCGGATCAATTTATACACTGGCTTAAACTGTTATATGCATCTGCTACTGTAACTCCCATGGTGAATGGACATGTTGGACCAATAATTTCAGTATATAAAGGAGTTCGGCAAGGCTGTCCCCTTAGCCCACTCCTCTATGTTTTCTGTATTGACCCTTTATTAAAAAGTATAAATACCCACCCTAGAATACGATCTTTGCAAATAGGGTCTTTACCGAGTCCGGCAAAGTGTCTTGCCTATGCTGACTACCTGTGTCTTCTTTTACCAGATGTACAGTCTATATCCTTAACAATAAAAGTCTGTAATAGTTATTCTTCGGTATCAGGGGCTAGTTTAAATGCATCTAAGAGCCAAGGTATATATTTGGGAACACAATCTCAAATTGACCCTCAGGTTTCTGGTATTCCTGTTGTTTCTCATCCTATTAAGATATTAGGATTGTTTTGGGGTGCAGGTAATTTAGATTTATTAAATTGGACATTAAGGATTGAACTTGGAAATACGATAGTGTCAAAATGGAATACGTGGAAACTTGATAAAAAAAGGGTGGTTTTAATTAAAATGAAGCTCTTACCACAATTTTGTATGTTAGTAAGGTTTTTCCTCCCCCAAAACAATTGGAAGCTAGATTGTTAAGTTTGTTTTTTCGGGCAGTATGGGGTAGTAGACTAAATCCCATCAAGAGGAATATTATTTATTTACCATGCTCATCTGGGGCTTTGAATATGGTAAACCCATTAGTGTTTTTTTATTGTAGGTTTTTTTATATTAATCTTCGGCCCCTAGTGATAAATCAGGATAAGTTTTGGACTTCATATTTTTATGATATGGTTCAACAATGGTTTTCTATTTGGGAAGGGTCCAGGCTCACTCACTTGAAGTGTGATCCTACAATTCCTGGTTATTATAGAGAAATCTTTATAAAATTATGATTATGGGGGGTCTCTAGCCAATCTTTACTTAGTAATACAAGAAAACAGTTGTACCACCATATAATTACTACACATTTTACTGAACTAATAACTTTTCCCCATCGGCCTATGCATCTACAAAATACCCATTTGGCCTTGTTAAATGAACAAAGAGTTCCAAGGAAATTGTGGGATTTTCACTGGCTCAGTTGCCATGGTAAGATTAATGTGAAAAGCAATCAAAAACACAAACAGCATGCTGAACGAGGCTGTATTAGGGTTAATTGTGTCTCAGCAGAAGAAACCATTGAACATCTATTTTTCCTTTGTTCATTTATAAGGACATTTTGGTCAACTCTAGCAAGTACTTGGTCTGTACCTATCTTTTCCACAATGACATGTGAAGAATTGATGCATGGTATTTTTCACTCTGGTTGGCAGTGTTTTCAAAAAGGTACATTGAATATTGTTTGTTTAGTACTAAAATGGTATGTTTGGAATGCTAGATGTGGCTTTAAGTTGCAACAAAAGGACGCTCCTATTGAAATAATTATTCAGAATGTTACGAGGGAACTGTCTGTTATTTTTCAGAAAGAATGTATTATTTTTCCGCAACAAGTTTTAGAAGCATTTTGGCATAATATGCCTTTGGTAACCACTTCAGATTTTCCTGTTACATGAATGTACTGCTTCGGCTGTTTTTCTGAATAATTGTATATTTATTTGTATGATTTATTTTTCAATAAATTCCCCTACTCTTTTCGATAAGTGCCATGGGATCTTTAACATCCATCTGAACTACCACCAAATCTAGGCAGATGGGACCTCGGTTTAATATCTCATCTAAAAGACGGCACCTCAGAAGTGCAGCATCCCTCTTATGCTGCACTACAGTGTCAGTACTGGGATATTAACCCAAGTGCTAGATGTGGGAACTGAACCCACAGCCCTCTGATCTCCTGGCCTCAGAGGCGAGTGTGCTACCTACTGAACTACTGACACTGACAATAATGTACCTAGGTTTTCAATTATCTAACTACAAAGGTGGTTAAGTTATGAGCACCAAAATATTTTCAGAAATGTTCGCATGAATATTGAATTGCCTGAATTTCAGCCCCAATAACCTCTCAACCCTTTGTCCAAATGTTACGACACATAGCACACTTTTAGGTTGCATTCCAGACAATATACATGTTAAATTTCAGACTTCTAGCTGCACAACAGACTCCATTATAATCAATTAAAGAATTTCAGAAAATTATTCAAACAGGAATTTGTTAATGTTGCCCAGCTCTACCAGTCAGTGAGAACACTCCAACAAATGAATGAGTGTTTAAGAATTGTTTTTATACATTATGAGGGGACATAAAACAAATTGCATAAAAAGGTTATATGCCATGGGATCCATAAAAATAAATGATGTATTTATAATGACTGTTTATGACATCTATTGATCTCACAAGTGGCTATGCCACAGGTGTGGTCTAAAGAGGTCATATCCTGATTTTCTGAATAAAACCTATATTTTCATGTATCTCATAGAATGTGCCATATATACATCACCAATTTTTATTTGTGCAATCAGATCTTAAAAGTTTTGGGTGACATTTGTTACAATCAATCATTGGTGATATGTTATATAAACATTATGAAGCAATAGTGAAAATAATCATTGTTTTCTGAGCTGCAGTGAGACTTAGTCTTATTTACATATCACATACACATTCAAAGAAATGTATTTATTTTAACATATTTTATACCAAGTGGCATTTAATAAACAATGTGTTCTCAACATATGTGTAACACATTTTGGAACATGGAATGTGTAATATACAGTATATGACAATTGGTTGCCTAACTTGGAAGCGATACTAATATATAAATGTGACATTCAAAGGGTACCCTGTGTGATATATTGTTTATCTATACTTGTGCCATTTCACATTGGACAAATCACACATTTCTTATGTCACTTGTGAGGTTAACTAAGAACAAACTGGCTTTGTGTATATGAATAATATACAGTATCACACATACTGTATACTCCATAGCACACATATGACCATATGAAATGGGGAAATAAGTGATACATTATTGATCTACACAATACCTGTTTATTTTCAGCTAACCACAAGAGTGATGTAAAAAACTATTGATGTACTTGAGGTAAAACTGAATGTCTGTAGACAAATAATGTTTCACAAAGGCCATCATTGCATGTCTTCTATATACAATACATCATTCTTTTTTTGTGGAGGTGATGCATAATTGACAGGTCTCTTTATCAAATGTATGCATGGCAAATTCAAGGTACTAAAAGCTATCACATATACAAAAACATACCTTTTTATGACTGTTGATTTGGATCAGTGCATAGTGTATAACTTGTTTTATCTATTTTTTTTTCTTTCATATGTACTCTTAGGGGGAGCCGGCAAGTCACTATGGCTCCTCTCTCAGAGGAGCTTGTGTCACTGGCATCCCCTAACTGAACCTCCCTGTGAAATCCCCCATGGGTTGCCCCCCCAGTGACAGGGCCAAGGAGCATCAACTTTCTCCCCTTCCCCATAAAGCCAGCATCCAGATTCTGGGGGAATGGCATGGGTGCAGCCGGGGCCATCACGGAGCCTCTGAGCTCCATTTTTACATTTTTCTCCCCATCCCCCTTCCCCTCAAACATCAGATATGTTGGCTACATGCCTATGACCTGTATCCCTCTCCAGCCACCACTAGAGGATGGATCAGCAAGTGGGATGGCAGATCCTCCCTCCCCCGAGAGAGGAGAACAGTCCTCTGGACACTCAATCCTCTCTTACCACTGCCAAACCCTGATGGTCAGGGCTCGTTCACAAACCCGGGTAACCAGCATGGTGCAAGGTGTAGCATTCAGTGCCTCAAACTCCAGTGCCACTGGGCTGGCCTTTATCTATTTTTTTTTATTTCTTTGTTTACTGTTCCATATTCTGCTATGCACGCCATCACTGTAGAACAATTATCTCAATAATCAGTATAATGTGATCTCCATCCTACAGCTCATCAATGACTAACAAGAGTAGATTAATTGTCTACATGAGCAACTAAAGATATTTTGATATGCAAAATGACAAATCACTTTGCACATAAACACAGAATTATAAATCTTGTTTGCTGAAAATTGCCACTTCAACTACCCAGTAGGCACCATTGTAACATGCATATAATGTACTCACAGGCAATAAATATTGTCTGTGTACAATCCATCATACACAATGATTTTATAACATTTGCAGTTATATATTCCAGGAGAAATGGAAGTCAACCATTTATTTATTTTATTTATTTATTTATGTTAAAGTATTTACATGCGTAGGTATTTCAGGGCATCCAAAAATTGTTCAATGAGGTATTGTTTCCATACATCAATACTCAGCTTCTTAAAACACCCTTACCCCCAAACACTCCAACCTCCCCAGCATCATCATATGGGTACTGGTCATTGTGCTCATTCTCATCTTAAAAAGTCACTTATCCTGCATAATGTTGTACAATGATAGGCCTCTGTCAAACCACCTGTTGCTCTGATGTCTACCTTGTGTCCACCTTATGATCACTGAGCGTATCCTCATAGAGCTTCTTGATTAACACATTCTACCTTTTCAGTGGTCATAATCTGTTCTGCACAAATTGTGTTTCTGATTTTGATGTAATGTTGCCACCGAAAATATGGGCATTGTACTACATGCGTAATCAAGGAAGTGAGAAATTCAGTGTCAATATACCATCTATTCTCATGACTGGGATGCACCTCCCCTATAAACAATAAAATGCTGTTCACTTGGTGTTGATGTGCTATAATGTGTATCATTTATGCCGACCCTCATTGTATATTAATATTGATTGTTTATTCACAATACAGTTATAACATAGTTGTACAGTATACTCGTTATATTATTTGATGTTTTCTGTCTTATAGATTGTACCAAAATATGGCATACAGTAGTTTCATTTTTGGATTAGGAAATGACTGGGTCAAGGCATTCGATGTGTAATCCTTGCATGTGCAGTACATGCTATTCACATTACCTTCCCTTCAAATGAATATATAGGTTTCATGGAGGCATAAAAGAGTTTCAAATGGAAATGTCAGAATTTACATTACGTTAACTGTTAACTAACTTAATAATGTTACAGTTATGTGACTGCTGCATTATTAGATTAGTATCTTAATATTTTAATGAATTATTGCACTTATTCAAAATGTAAATCATAAGAACAAATATTAAAAAAAATGAAAATAATTAATGTGAATCGCAATTTCATATCAGAATGAGGCTAAAGGATTATATGCACAGCATCTTATGTTGTTTGAACATACTGTTGATCCAGAAAAAATAGAACTTCAACTGACATAATGTTCAAAAGTTGTTATTGTGAAGGCAGTCTTGTGATATTCTGTGCATTTTTAAAGATATTATATAAAAAATAGCAATTTGCAACATTTGTTGAGATGTAAGATACAAATCAATTACACTGTGTTACAAGAAAATGAAGCTTCAGAACGATAACATCACAATCAGGCCGACACTTCCATGGGTGCTCATCAGAGGCCTGTTAACAGATTGATATTTGTCCTCGATAGGGTGTTGATGATTTTTTTATGTCTGAATATCGATTACACATTTGCTTGTGACATTCTTGTCTAAAGTGCATTATTTTAAAACCACTTTTTCAAGTGCTTATCTTGACACCTGATAAGACTTGGTAACAGTTTCACCTAACAAATGACTATACATTAACTTGCTAATTGAACATAACACTAAATTTGACAAACTTCAGATTTAATTGTCTGAAGACATGATTTGAATATCTTTCTACTAGACCTGAAAGTATTGCATAATAAACCTCTCTATGTACAGCCATCATAAAACACCTCAGTGCTTCTTCAGCAGGTAGTAGCGAAGTGCAGGATATGGTCAAGCTATCAATACTCTGGCCTAAGTAAGATTACATCACTGCCATGTATTGCAATATAAATGGTTACAAATATGCCACAGAGAAAGTCCCATGGACACATGGTAGCTCCAAATTATTTGTTATCTGTACCAAGAAATGTGCACTTTACCAGTCAAGTGAACCCCCTTTGTTTACAGTAATGTATTCCAAAATGTGTCTTCATAGCAATGTAAATGAAAGGCTGCTGTTAACATTGATGCTAAGATTGCATTTATATAATTAACATAAAGGCACTTTCGTAGCATTTTAAAATGTTAAACAATAACTTTACCTTTTCAAAAAACTTGCCATAGCATAAATAAAGTGATACATGATTATGTCATGGAAGTGAGTGGCATGGCTCTTCATTGTTCCTGCTAATGCCCTGTAATGCCCAGTGTTTAGCATGAGTCATCCAAATCATCACAATCAGGACTTATAATTTGTGTTATTTTTATATTGTTAAAGTATAGTATTGATCATTCTGTTAAGTTAAACTGTGGAAAACCATTGTCCCGGATTCCCCCCTCTTCCCCCACAAAAGACAGACACCATTATTTGTTGTTGTGCTCAGATTGGCAATTAATTTATTTCGATTCATAATTCCATATTCCATTCCAATTCCTTTATTATCATATTTCCAACATTTTGTTTATTCCATCCAATATATCAATCTCTGATTATTCTTCCCCCAGGTGAAGACCTGGGTGCCTTCTTCTTCTCCTTTTCTGTTAGATAACTGTGAAAACCGAGACCGCTTTTCCTTCATCTTCCTTCTCTTCTTGTGTTATTCCTTTTTCCTTCCCCCCTCCTCTCCTCCCCCCCTTTTCCCCCCTCTTTGCTCGTGCCATCCACCTTTGTCAGTCCTTAACCATGTTATCACCTGCCATCCACCTTTGGCAGTCCTTAACCATATCCTTACCTGCCATCCACCTTTGGCAGTCCCATCTCTTGTCCAACCTGGACGTGCTTTCTTCAGCACCATCACAGACCCCCATACAGTCCCATCTTGACTGTCCTCCTTACTCACTCCCCTTTGACAGGGTGGGTGGGAGGTATCCAAACTCCAGCAAAGTGGGTGAGGCCCCCTTGTGCTGTCCTTTAAGTACCTCCTATCTCCTCCCTTCCTGTTTGTCTGCCCATTGTTCTTCCCCTTAGCCCCTCCCTCCCTCCTCCCTCCTCTGAGCACAACCATCTTGAGCATGGGAGTTAGGTGCACCAGGACAACCTGGTCTGCCCTCTTAAAGGGGCAAACTCCATTGTCCCGGATTCCCCCCCTCTTCCCCCACAAAAGACAGACACCATTATTTGTTGTTGTGCTCAGATTGGCAATTACTTTATTTCGATTCATAATTACATATTCCATTCCAATTCCTTTATTATCATATTTCCAACATTTTGTTTATTCCATCCAATATATCAATCTCTGATTATTCTTCTCCCAGGTGAAGACCTGGGTGCCTTCTTCTTCTCCTTTTCCATTAGGTAATGGTGAAAACCAAGACCGCTTTTCCTTCATCTTTCTTCTCTTCTTGTGTTATTCCTTTCTCCTTCCCCCCTCCCCTCCTCCCCCCCTTTTCCCCACTAGCCAGTCTCCAGCTTGCATTGGATGGCTGGCTTCCTAACTAGGGTAGCCTTCACCCTTACTTCAGAGGAGCTCCTTTCCATTTATATCTGTTATGATTTACCTTTTTTTTTATTTCCCATTGTTTGTCTGTCTCCTCCATTCTTCTATAAATCCCATAATTTCCGTATTGAACATGTCTATAGCTATGTCTGACAGGTGTACCCTGTCTGACCTGTAAAATTCATCTACCCATTCTTCTACCCCCCTCAGTATCACCTGACCTCCCATCTGCCTTACCAATGTCCCAACCCTCCTATTCATCTTCCTCCTGGCCCTTTCTACTGCTCTGTGGCTGTGCTCTTGCCTCCACACTCTCCTTGGTATCATATCTGACCAAGCGATGCACACTTGCGGCCACCGCTGCCGTGTAGCTCTTAAGTCCTTTTTTATTTGTAAATATGTGTCCACCCAAGGCCTGTTTTCCAGGTCGCTGCCTCCGAAATGTATAATAATTAGGTCTGGCCTGGGCCACCGTTCTCCGAGTTCTGTTAATGTGGGAAGCAGCTGAGCCCACCTCATCCCCCATATGCCATGCCAAAACAACCTACACCTTCTCACATCTTGGTATAGCTGCTTTCCCCCAGCCTTCTTCTCTGCTCTCTTTCTGGCCCAATAGATGTAGGAATGGCCGCAGATCCATATTTCCATGATCCTCCCTCTACCTATAGGGTGCAAGCAAAATCATTACTATACAAGCTCATAATGTCGCTCCCATATTCATCCCCCCCTTTCCATGCCCTCATCCCTGTCTGCTCCCATTTCTTGACCCCCCCATTGCTGCGGTCCCCAGCCTGGGGCCAGTCCACCCTCTTATGTCTAAAATATGTATCCATCTATACCTACATAGCGTTGTTTTTTTTTTTCTTTTTTTTTTTTAGTAGTTATTTCAGTGCTCTAATGTATCTTTTATAACTGACCGATCGCCAGCGTCCCTTTTCCAATATCGTGCTCACTGTCTCGCCTGCCACTGCCCACTGTGAGGCAGCCCCGATCCACAGGGAATGGAAAGAATAATTAGCTGGGTCTTCTCCTAAGAATTGCATGCCCTTTTTCAGTATTGCCGTGACTTGGTAGCCAGTCACCCTTCTCCCATCCCCGTGTACAAATAATTTTCCTGTCCTGTTCCCCTGCGCTGCGGTGAAAACCCACAGTGACTGTACCGGGCATATTGCGCCTTCTGTTTGACTTTTTAGCATCACCATGCAACCTTTTCCCCCTTGATCTGTCTTAGACCTCCTAATCCTAATCTGTATCTCAGTCAATCCCCAGGTTATGTCATCCCAGTCTAGCCCCCTCTTCCTCATCTTCCTTCCCATGGCCTACTACCTCATTCACTCTCATGGCACCTGCAAACATTATCACATAGATTGTGTGAAACAGCTGGGCCTCATTCCATGATCTGCATATTGCTGGGAGCACCCCCTTCAGCTTTATAAGCCATTGTTCCCCTATAGGCCTCCTGCTATCTGCTGGTTCCTGTTTTAACCTGCTCCATCCTTGCATCATTCTTCTGATGAGCAATGTTTTTGCCTGGTCCCTCCACCCTTTCAGACTGCAGATAAGACCAATCCCTGCCAGGTAAACTCCCATCGTGGTGTGGTCTGTGCCTTTTTGCCACTGTTCCACTGTGAACATTCCCAACTGTTCCTCTGTGAGTGGCCTACTTACCTCCATCTGGTGCTCTGCCCTGAATGTTTGAAACACTCACCAGGCCCCGTCGTAGGCCCTCAGAGTCTGAGGCACCCATGAGCTGCGAAACAACACTTCTGCTCCTTTCTGCCAATGTCCCAGATGTTCGTTGGTATGGGTGTTTTTAATTCTTCTGCTCTGGTGCCAGACACCGAAAATGGTCCAGCTGCAGACAGGAAAGGCTGTCAGCCAGAGTGTTGTGTACCCCTTCTATGTGTTGCGCGCTAAATGACATGTTCTGTTGCAATGCCCTTAAGACTAAATGCCATAATACCTGCATGACTGTGTCCGATCTGGCTCCCTTGTTGTTCAACACATCTACCACTGCTCTATTGTCACACCAAAAAGTTACTTTCTGATCCCGCAATTCCTCTCCCCAGACTAAAGTACAAGCCCATATGGACATGATCTCAAGCAATGTAATGTCTCTCACTTTCCCCTCCTGCACCCAAATGGCCGGCCAGTGTTCTGTGAACCATTTACCTCTCATGTATCCCCCCATGCCCAGACCCCCAGCCGCATCTGTGTATAGATCGAGATCTGTGTTGTATAGCCATTCCTCCTGCCAGAACGAGCAACCATTGTACTCCCTAAGGAATTCCTCCCAAATCTTAAAATCCTCCTTAAGCCCTCGAGTCAAATCTACCCAGTGTTGAGGTCTGGTGACCCCTGCTGTGGCCCTGGCTAACCTCTTTGTGAATGTCCTCCCTGGCCCAATGGCCCTGAAGGTGAAGTTCAAGTGCCCCAGTACCTGTTGTACCAGCTTTAGCTGTACCCTTCTCCTGCTGGTGTGCAATTGTATTAATTCTTTCAGCTTATTGACTTTCTTATCCGGTAGTCTAAATACCTCGTTTGGGGCGTCTATCTCAATTCCCAAAAATTCTATAATCCTGCTGGGCCCCTCTGTCCTTTCCTGGGTTAGTGGTACCCCCAACTCCTGACACAATTCCTGGAACTTACCCAGCATCATTTGTGTCTCCCTTTTCCCTCTTCCGATGAATAGGAAATCATCCAGATAATGTATGACCCTCCTATAACTTGTTTTTTCTTGAAATATCCACTGCAAACAGGTGCTGAAGGCCTCAAATGTCGCACATGCTGTGGAACAACCCATCGGCATTGCTTTGTCAAAATAGTATCTTCCCCCGCTTTTGAAACCCAATAAATCCCAGTCTTTCCTCCTGACCAGAAGCAGTCTGAAAGCAGAATCAATGTCCGTTTTTGCCATCCATGCCTCCTCTGTGGCCCAGATCATCCGGACCGCATCTTCTAGTGTCACGTAAGTCACCCTACTGTGCTCCTCACTGATAAAATCATTTACTGACTCTCCTTCTGGATAGGACAGGTGGTGAATCACTCTGTATTCCCCTTTCTGTTTCTTGGGTACCAGACCTAATGGTGAAACCCGCATGCTCTGCAATGGGGGTTTATCAAACGTGCCCTCGACTCTGCCTACTGCTACTTCCTTCTCTATCTTCTGTCTTAGTACCTCCTCCTTCCCTTTTACTGACCCTAGGTTGCTGGCCTCCATTGCTCACCTAGGTCCCTTAAACTGTAATGAAAAACCCGAGCTAAAGCCCTGCAAAATCATATTCCGCACTCTTGTGTCTGGATATTTGTCCATGTAGCCTGCCCATACCTTATCTTTGATTGGGGTTCTGGCCATCATAAACCGTACCTTACCTCGTCCCCCACCCTTCCCCTTTTTTCCCTCTATCTCTTCCTGACTGCCCTCTTGTCCTTCATCTGTTCTGTTCCCCCCTATTCGTGTTCCCCCTACCCCATCCTCCTCTGCTCCATCTCTGGCCTCTAAAACCTTGACCCTCTTGAAAAAGCTGTTGGCCTGTTCCTTGCCCCCATGCGCCTGCATCCCTTGTCCCCATGCTGCTGTACATCTGCTTGCTGGGTGGCCTCCCCCGCACCTTGAGCACGCATGCCGAAACCAACATTGAGGCCAGGAACAAAAGGCTCTGTTATAAGTCCAGCAGCATCTCTGGCTCCCAAAACCCTTCTTGCCCCATTCCCCTTCGAGTGTGGACTGATCTGTGATGTAATCCATCCATAAATCTATCTGTTTGGTGTCCCACCTCATGTCCCCAAACGTTGCCATTCTCTGCCTAAAGGATTCATCATAGTATAACCACCCCATCCCACCCTTTGCCTTTGCCTTCCTAATTATAAGGGAATAGGTAATGAGCAGGATGCCTAACTCTGGCCTCTTTTCCATGACAATGGCTGAGAAAGTAGAGAAATCTAGGAACCATCTATCCCAAGTCTTCCCTTTTGTGAACTTATCCTCCTCTTTCCTCCCTAAAAGCACTATAGCCGCTGCCATCTCACTCTTCCTTATGCCTTCAGCCTCTTCATACTTGGCGGCGGCCTCACGGCTCACCAAGCGAATGTCCATATTCTCCTTTCAAAATTTTCTGTAAGTGGTCAGCGGCATATGCTCGACTATCCTCATTCCAGGGGTGTATATATCTCTCTTGTCCCTTCTCCCTCTCTCTCCTCTCCCTGTTCCTTCCTTTCTGTCCCTTCTTTCTCCCTCCTGATCTCTGCCAGTGCCGATTCCATCTGCCCTATACCACCTGCTCCTAAGGCCATTACTATTTGCCCTATATAGTCTCTTATACTGTTCCCCACTGCACTGGATGTATTACCTGTGACCTTGTCTGGGCCTTCCTGCCTGGAGTCTTCCAAGGTCCCTCTTGCTTGTCCCAGCGGCTGTGGAGGGGGGTGGGCTGCTGGGTTTTGTGGAGGGAGCAAACCATTCTGGGCATTGCAGGGTTCAACCAGGGAGATGCCATCCTGATCTGGGTGGGAAACCGGTGACACAGTGAACGTAGGTTGCAGGGGCAATGGATCCACCATCTTGGCCGGCCCCGTTACCACTGGCGGTGCCTTCCCAGTACCACGTGACCCTCTGGCTGGTCGTTTTTCCTTGCCACCCTTTCCTGTAGCCACCTTTCTCTTTTCCCCGGGTCTCCCTGGCTCCTCTCCCTCCACCAGCTCCCACATCCTGTTCGCTTTTTCTGCCAATTCCATTATTGCTTTGTAAGCCTCTTCTTTTGATGGCCTGCACTTTTTTGGTGCCATTGTCCTCTTTCTCTTTTCCCTGTGAAAACAGCTATGAGAGGAAAACAAGGTCAATTGTATAACTGTACCATCCAGAACATTTTTTACTTCTGGCTGTACCCCCCCCATCCTGTTCCACAGTCTGACCATCAGTCAAGACCCCATTCACTCTTGACCAGCTTCTTGCCACTCTTCGGCACCCGCTTGTGACCCCTCCGGTCCTCCCTTCTTTGTTCATAGCAAACAGCCCTACCAAAAGTGAGGGTGCTGCTTCCAATGCAACCACCTCGCGGTGTGTGACGTCACCTGCAAGGTCATGGGTCGCATTCTCTCACCTTCCGCCCCAGGCCTCTCCAAGACCCCTTACTCTCCACTTAGTATGCCTCTGAAAAACTACCCGGGCTGTGAAAACAGCCTGAGCAGATGAGTATCCTACTATGCCACTATCTTCTAGCTAGCACCAGACCCAGGAAAGTGCCTTACCATAACCACCACATGGCATGTGATGTCATGCCATGTGTACCCTGCGTCTGGGCCTCTTTCAGGCCCTACCATTCCTACCCAGGCCACCACCATGGCCACAACACAGCCCCTAGAGCCTTGAATCAAGGAAAAAGGGGGTTTTACAACCCCCCACACAGCGTGTGACATCATGCCACGTGGTTCCGTACTGCGCTCCTTCCGCCCAGCTTCAAGGCCTCCTCCAGACCTCTTATTCCTAGTGGGTAAACAAAAACCTCTACACAGCACCCCAATAGCCTGAAAAAACCAGGGCAAGTGCTTTTTCGACATCCCTACATGGCGTGTGACCTACACGCCACGCGGTCCACGCCTTTGGGCCTCTCCCAGGCCTACCATTTAGCTTCCAGGAAACCAAAATGGCCACAAAACGGCCACCAGAGTACCAGAAATGGGGAAAATGGGGGTTTTACACTCCCCCATGCAGCGTGTGATGTCATGCCACGTGGTCCCGGGTCACGCTCGCTGCTCCCAGCTTCCAGTCCTCTTCCAGGCCTCCTAATCCTATTGGGTAAATGAAAAAGCCACACAAAGCTATTGTAGCCCAAAACAAAATGCAAGTGCTTCCAACAAAACCTTTACATGGTGTACGACATTCATGCCACGCGGCGTCTACCATTCAGCCTCCAGGAACCAACATGGCCACACAAACAGCCAACCAGTGTACCAGAAGAAGAAAAATGTTTTTTTTTACAACCCCCCACACCATGTGTGATGTCACTCCATGTGGCCCCTGGATTGCGCTCCTCCCCCCAGCCTCAAGGCCTCTTCCAGGCCTACTGTCCCTACAGACAGCCACCAAAGGGGGAACAAACTGCCACAACCATCCAGAAGCCAAGAGAAAGCTACATTAACCACCCAAGTGGTGTGTGGCGTCACCCACGTGGCCCTTCTAATGCTCTCTCTCTCCTGTCTCTGGGCTTTACAAACTCTTACCAGCCAGCAAACCAGGCCACAAAGAAAACAAGAAACCCCAGAGCATAGCAAACAAAGAACAGGCTTTTCCACAAGACCCCCCACGCGGCGTGTGCATTGCCCCCACGTGGTCCTGGGTCGCTCTCTCAACCAGACTCTGACCCCCACCGTTACTCAAGACCCCTTCATTTCTTCAGCTGGATATTGTAACACATTTTAATCTTGATACTGTATACCTTATTCCTCCATTCCCCCTTTTTTTTTTTTAAACACATCACATCTCGTCCTGCAAATCAATTACTTGTTTCCTTACCTCTCTCCCCTGGTGAACAAACCTCAAAGAATTGCCAATACGATGTGCTGCAGTTAATGTTAATCCAAAACTCCAGCAAAAGTGGCTGAGGCCCCCTTGTGCTGTCCTTTAAGTACCTCCCTATCTCTCTCCCCTTCCTGTTTGTCTGCCCATTGTTCTGCCCCCCTTAGTCCCTCTCCTTCCTCCCCCCTCCCCTTCTGAGCACAACCATCTTAAGCATGGGAGCAGGGGTGCACCAGGATAACCTGGTCTGCCCTCTTAAAGGGGCAAACTCCATTGTTATTAAAGGCCCTCTCAACATTGAGATAATATTTTTCACATCTTTTCTGGTCTAAAATAATGTATGTGAACACTGCTACCTCATTGGTGTTTTGGCTGAGAGGGACAGTTTGAAATTATGAGTTCTTCAGCTGTTTTTTAAAATAAAGGTTCAAACTTTAGGACTGGCATGTATATTTATAAAAATAACACACATTAACTCACAATTTTGATCTTCCTTTTTTGCTGCCCACCATACCCTCCTGCACCCTCTCCTTCAGATCTCACAATACCACATCTTATTCCACCAGACTTATCCCTGCAAATGCACTCCACTGGGGTGTGCATGCAATCCAGACCTCTGGACACCAAGGGCCAGCTTCTCTCTGTTGGAGGCCTCCCCTGTCCATTATCATGAAATGAACACTGGAGAGCTACTTACTATCCCTTTCCATTGGCCAGCCTGTCTTGGCACTGGGCCACACCATGACATAGTGGAGGAGTATAGTTGTGGTGCTCAGAGGGGGCATGCCTCTTGAATGTGTTGAGAAGAGTCAAGATATGGGGATGGACACAGAGTCAGTCATCCTACATACCAGCGTGGCATATTCCCTTATTTCTGTCCCATCCACCCTCCTCTCCATTGGTTGGTCATGCACACTACTGGCCTGGGAGGTGACAGATGGCATGTGGTCACCCACACCATCATCAGCACCTCTACTAGCCACAACCATGAGCTGCTATTGTGCAACACTCAAAGCCTCCATCCCTCCTGGTAGGATAGGATCCATTTGTTGCATTTTCACTCTCCCTGCTGGCCTCTGCTCCTGTCTTCCCATGTGTGGGGTACAAACCTGGGTCACCAACATACCAGAGTGATCTCCCATCACTCAACGCCAGGGAATACTTTATTGTAGTGAAAGGCAGGGCTTACTTTTACTTCAGTAATATGTTGTGTTGTTCTTTGTGTAAAGTTATGTTTTTTTTACTACATAAATTGATACAGTATAACCAATTAATGTTGATTTTATATGTATCATAATATATAAAGTTCTTTCAAATACAGATGACAAGTTCAGTCATACATTTGTTTGTAGCACCAGTTAAAATGTCATTTAGTAAGGACAGATGCTAGTCATATAAAAATGACTATTATTAAAATGCATCCTGATAATGTCACTCTGTAAAGATCAATGATCGTAACTGAACTGAACTTAAAAAGGTTTAATGCAGCTTTATATATCCAATAAACCAGTTTTGGTATGTAACCAATTTTACTGATTATGTTAGTTCTTTTATAAGTGTTAAACTTTATGGTAGTTCACAAAATTATGTAATCCATTTAGCAATTTGAATTCTATCTTGAGAAATCAAAGTAGTATTTTTTATAGCAACTCCATCAAGATTAGAGACAAGTTCACATCTCCATTGACTCGGTAAAAACATTTATTTTTTTTCATTTCCCCTCACCTTGAAGGAGGCAGTATAGTGCAGTGATTTAAGGCTTTGAGCTACAAACCTGGAGACCTGGATTTGAATCCCACAATCCCCACTTGCATTACTGTGTGACCCTGAGCAAGTCACTTAACTTTCTTGTGCTCACAGGTTGCACCTGATCTCAAGCTTCGGCTTAGTGTGCCTCTCCTGGTTAAAATATTTATCGACTATACTGTATATGTTTTCCCCTGATGTGATATCATTTCCTGTGCCTGTGATTTAGAAAATGGATTCCTGCAGCTATAAAGGGAGGGGCAACTGAATGGGTTATAATTCTGGCACTAAAAGTGTTACAGATTTGGTCAATAGCTTATGTAATGTAGATTTTGATTGGTAATAATATTGATTAATTTAATCCTACATGGACATTTCCTTTTAACATTTTTACCCTCAGTGATGACAAACAGATTTAGTTTAGTTGCCATACTGGTCCTTGTAACAACAGATCCAGAAGCAACCTTTGGTGGAAAAACCTGATTACACATCTGATGAACACAGGACTTGGTTGGTCCGAAAGCTTAGGCACTTTGTTCTTTTTGTAATATCTAAGTTGATCCAATAAAATGTATCAAACCATTTGCTTCTGGATCTACCCTCAAGGATGTAGTTACAGGCCATACATTTTTTGCATTGATAACAACCCCTGATTCCTTGATCTAACCATGTTAAGGTGCTAGCCCATGTGTGCCTGCTGTGAACTAAAATATCCTTAAGATTCTTAGCTGTTCTACATGTGATTCTAGACTCTTCCTTTACATATTCTTTAAGGGCCTTAACTCACTACAAAATATGCCATTGTGATTTAATCATAGTTTCAAAACAATTGGGCATGTGCCGAATAAGTAGTGAAAACATTGAATCAGGTTTTTCCACCATACCTTGCTTCCTTTACATATTTCTCAAGGGCCTTATCTCCCTGCAATTTGACGTTACCCTCCATTGTCACATCCTGCGATCTTGCAGCATTTTCAGTGAAATGAAGGGTGGTGATCAGCAGCCTAAGAAAGATAATAAAAAGAGCTAGCGATAAAAAAACAAGAGGCAGGATTTTCAAGGGCCAGAGAATGATGTAGGGTGCTTGCATCAAAAACAACCGATGCAGAGAACAGGATGCATCAAAACTTGTGTCAGTTCTGACTTTCAAATGGTGCTTGCATCAAAAACAGGTCTGCCTGGGCCAGACTGGCTTGTGCCATGCTTGCAAAAAAAAAAAAATGCATGCACCATGTCAGAAGGGATGCCTGCATCACTGAAATGATGGATCATCCCCTTATTTGGGATTTTCAAGGAATGTGAGTCCTGTCCTTGTGGTTAAGATGCACATCACTGTTAGCCCAGCCAGAGCTGGTCTAAGGAACATTAGAGCATGTAAAAGAGGCCCATGGCAGATGGTCAGATCTGACTATACTACTTTTAAGGGTTGATATTCCCCTGCAGGACTAGTTTAGAAAATGTTGGGGCTTAGTCTTCACCATTTCATCTGCTGAATATTTTGACTTAGCTTGAGTCATTCTCATCCTTTGTGTAATTTTTTACTCAACTTGCACTATTTTTGTGACTTAGCTTGCAGCATTTTTTTGGTGCAGCTTGAATCATTCAATTTAAATCGTTCAGATTCCACTCACAGCAAATTCTAGAGGTGGCATTTGTCCAGGAGTGGGTTTCAAGCCTGAATGCCAGCCTTAGCGCCAGCCTGCATTTGCTTTGAGTGGACTTTTCACTTTGAGATATGTATACTGAGCTTATTTTTGACTGTAAGTGATCAACTTTATATGATTTTAATTACACTTCTGAGGAATAAACTTTTTTGGCACAGATTTTCTGAATTCATGGCTTTTACTTGTCATTGTGGACCTACGTTACTATACAGAGCCTTTAGTAAGCTCTGGTCCTCATGTTGTAACTTCTGATTTTCTGACTGTGGCACTACTGTTCCCTGGTTGAGGACCCGCTACTTTCTTATACTGTGTTTTAAAGGGACACTGCCAACCCCTTTAGGCCTCAAAGTATCCCTAGTTTAAAAAACATATATCATGATTGTTTGCATTCTGTAAAATATGCTGTTGTGGCTAGTAGTTTGATTCTGATTCCTTTTTTCTTTCTAAAAGTGAAAAACAGACTGCCCACCATACTGGTGTTGCCACACCAAAATGAGTTTGTTTACATTCCTTAATCACCTTCCACTGCATCTTTCCTGGACTTGGGAAAACCACCAGCATGGTCTAGTCATTCAAGATGCAGTGAGTAAAGAGGAAACTACTGCATTATGAGTGGATGCACAGCATTGGGGTTTTGCTAATGATGAGAGAGAGAACAATAAGAATTGATCAAGAATTTGCAACAAAACTAAGTTGGGGGTGATTATACAATTACTATACATTTTAGTTGTACTAAGAAAAGAGGCAGATTAAATTATCAGCAATGCCAATGAATTTTAGAGAAAGCAATCATAAAATGTGGGTTTTCAACTTGAAATAATAAGTTGCAAAAATGGCTGACAGTGTCACTTTAATACAATGAGCAGCTATGTAGATTCAGCTACAGCACCAGTACTTGAAATAATGCTGCACCAGAAATATGGACATTTTCTCATATATTTCTGTGTGTGTGTGTGGGGGGGGTGTCTCATAGATGTGCTGTACATTCCTCCTTTGGATGAAAACAAAAATCACTCCCCCCATGTGTTTCTCTCTCTCTCTCTTTCTCTCGCTCTCTCTCTCTTTATCTCTCTATCTCCCCCCCATTCCTCCCCCCAAAAAACAAAGTGGGATGAGAGGCATTACTTCTATCATCTCCAGACAAGTCACTTCTGAAGCGAGCTCTGGTCAGAGCAGATACGACTGTGGAGAGCTTTTAGGAGTGGCAAGAGCATTGAAAAGAATATGCAGTGCTCTCACTGCACCAGAGTCAGCCATAACTAATACTGCAGTGATTACAGTACTGCGCATGTGTGATACTTGCTCATGCACAGTTTGCCCCAGAGTCAGCCCTGTGCAACATGGCAGTGCTGACATGACTACATATGTGCAATACTCGCGCATGTGCAGTTTAAGTCAGAGCCACCATACTGCACATGGCAGATGTCACTTCCACAATTGCAGAAAGGAAAAGTAGTGCCTGGGAAGGGGGTATGTTTATACATCCCACGGAGAGGAAGGGCTACATAAACAGAATCTTTGGAAACTATGCCATAGCACTGTGGCAGCACACCAGACAGTAGTCCAGTTACGTGCTTCCACTGTGCTCTTATACAAATCTGATGATGGCATAATGTCTGTGGAGGTTGGTCCACGCAGCCATAAAAATCAGATTCAGGAGGAGACTTTTAACAAATGAAGATCTGGTCTGGTACTTGCTCATCATCACAGTCACTTTCTCATTCTTTTCTTAGCAGTAATGTTTGGTAAATGTGCCTAACCATATTGATCTCAGTGCTGGTAGACTACTTCTGATTTTCCCCTGATTGTAGGCGGGGGCAGTAGCAGTCTTGAAGTGGTAGCTGGCTGACTAGTTCTCTCTGGCTGGCTGCCCTCTGCTCTGGTCTGGTGCTGTTTTTGTGCTCCTGGCTTCTTCTACATTACTTAACTAACAGACATTCACAATGGTGCCTGTGCCTGTTGAGAAATAGAAATCACTACTCTTAATAACTTATACACAGTATTAGTATTACTTTCTTTAATGTCAGAAGCAGAGGAGTGATTAGAGAGCATTCTGGGAGTTACCTGCCTTTTGAAAAAACAATCCCAAAGACAGTATATGGTGGGTAGCTGTCAGAGTTTCATGGTTCATATTGGCGCTTTAACTACTACGCTATAAGGGCTGGTCAGACTTGTCTGCCTTTGGACCAGAGATGCAGAGAAGTTTAATTTCACTGGTGAAGTTCTGGAAAAGTCAGGAATTTCACAGCATGAAATATTTTGTGAAATTCGCGCAATTCGTGGGGAAATTCTGTAGGTGCGAAGTGCAAAATTCCACAGGGGAAATGCAGAATTTTGCCCTAAAGTGCAGAATTTCACAGAGAATGGTGAAATTCCACCATTTTGGGTGAAAATCTGCCATTCACTAGTGAAATTCTGCATTTCGCTTGTGGAATTTCGCACTTTGTACCCACAAAATATTTCGCAAAATGCATGAAATTCACAAAATATTTAATAGAGTGAAGTTTAGTGACTTTGCCAATCTCTACTCTGAACAAAATCATCATCTTAATCATCATCATCTTAAAGGGTTGGTGCCAGTTGTATGTATTACAGCACTGACACTTCCAGTAAGCTCATCCACAGTCATGTCATTCACTCCTTCTCATCTCATTTCATGAATCATGCTGTTTATTACAACTAAACAGTGGTTTAATTGTTTTTTTTCTACAGATATGTTGATTAAAAGCAGTATAAAATGATTTTTTAACATACAGTTACCATAAAACAATAAAGGGTATAAAAGGTTTGGATAAGGTTAGGATAAGGATCTGAACCTTTTGGAACCTCAGAACCTTTTGAGATTATCCCAGTCCTGTTCCTCAGTCACCTTGTGGAAATAGGTGGCAATAATGAGTGCATGTCTTAAGACAAGGTAACAACTGGCTAACAATAACAAGACTACAAGTTGGGGCTACTATGCAACTGCCAAAGGTGTGTCCCTCCCCATCCTAAAAAGGCTTCACCTGTGATGCAAGCTTTAACCTGCTCTGCTTTCAAAATTTGTTTTTTCACTGGACTACACAAAACAAAAATGGCCTTGTAGTTGCATAAGAAAAGGCTGGTGATGCTGTAAACAGGAGGCTACTTCACGAATGCCAAAGGGCTGCCCACTCCCTCCAAAATGGGTTAAAATACGGACATCTGAACAGAGAGAGAGAATGAAATCTTCTGATCAGCTGGAATGTGGAGCTGAACTCCACTTGCTCTGCTGCATAGTTATACATGTTAGCAGACACCCTATGTGCTTTGATAACATAGCATCAAAGCTGAAATATTAGTCAGTAGAGACTAAATGAATGGAAGGGGACAGTGCTGTAGAGGGGGGGGAGATAGAGGAAACAGCTGTTTTTACCAAAGATTACTCACGCAGTCCTATTTCATTCAGCTGCTCAGACTGTTAGGTTGGTGTGAAAGCAGGTTTAACACTTTCTGTGCTGGTATGCCCTGTCACAGTAACACACAGAATGAGGCTAATTAGAATTTTTTTTTTTTTTACCAGGAGAGACACACTAAGTTGAAAGCTTGTCTACAGGTATGATCAGGGAGAACAAGGAAGTTAAGTGACTTGCACTCTGACTGGAAAACACAGCTTTCTGTAAAAAAACTAAATTAATAAAAATATAACATGCTTTTCTTTTTAAGAGTCATACCACACACGCAGTCCTGCATAGCTGAATTACTTGCATGCAAAAATAAAATAAATTGCACAGATTCCTTTTGAATTCAAGTACTGTTAATATTGATGTCATGTAATAAAAAGGATATGTGACCCAAGGATCATATGGAATTCCCCATGTGACTGCATGTACTATACATATGCAAAAATAGTATGTATCAGCAGAAACAGTCTAGTAAAAGGGCTCCCAAGGGTGGTATACAGGCATGGAGTGATGACTGAGCCATTGTCAAAGACAGAGATAAAGCTCTGCATGCAGATTATATATTGATGGTTGACCACTATTTATTCAGATTTCATTTTTACGTTAGCTTGCGCGCATGCGCAAGGAACGTCTTGGGAGAATGGGACACTTTGGAGGTGTGCCTGCCCTGTACAATCCCCTACTCTGTTGAGCAGGTGTGGCGGTCCTGCACCAATCGCTGTGGTGCTGTGTATGACAGCGGTGGTCTTCTCTTCAAAGAAAACCACCACTGTATGCTTGCAGCGCGTCACACCCCCCCAAATCTTTGCTGCCACACTGGGAGCCCACCCCAGCATGGCAAATGTCCTGCGTCATCTGCTGATGGGGGTGCCCAATTCCCCATCGGCTCCACCTCCCCCCAAACAGCTTTCCCTTGTGCCACGCTGGGAGCCCACCCCAGCGTGGCAAACGTCCCGTGTCGTCAATTATAGAAAAAAAAAACCTGTAAATTAAAAACGGTCCCATGCAGTCTCCCCACCCCCCTCCCACAACCCGCATGCACCCACTGCGCACCCTGCCTCCTCACACCCCCTCACCCCATACTTACCTCTGAGCTCAGGCCGCATCATCGCTGGACCGGTAACACGTCTGCACTCTTCAAAGCCGACTGCGAACTGAGGAAATGCCGGTAAGCTGTATAATGGGCTAGATGGGTTTTTTTCAACTTTGTTGCATATCTTAGGCATTTTTTGGAATTTTTGCACCAAATTTTCAACATGGGTTTTTGGGACCCCTTCTCATGAATGCTGTCACTGTCATGGCCTTATTCGGGCCCAAAGGGTGATTTCGCAGTCACTGCATGAAATCACCTTTAGGGCCTGATTAATGAAACGACATTGTCAGCGTTCATAAGGTGGGCTCTCAAAAAGCCTATTTTGAAAATGTGGTGCAAAAATTCCTAAAAATGATCGTTTTAAGAGCGGCATTATGCAGTTCCTACACACGTCAGAAGTTCGCGAATTTTCTAATATTTCCACTCTACATTCAACATTGCCATTTTACCCACACCTTCTTATGAGTAGTAAAGCTGTCATTTTTGCATCTCACCCAAAACGCAGTTCACTTCATGTAGCCACAATGATGCAGTCGGGTGCAAAATCAATGTATGGGACACATTAAGAAAATCACAGTGACACTGTTCATGAGCAGAGGTCTTAAAATGGCTATGTTGAAAATTTGGTGAAAAAATTCCTAAAAATGACTGTTTTACGAGCATGCGTTGTGCAGTTCCTACGCACGCATGTAAGTTTGCGAATTTTCAATATTTTCACTCCACATTTTCAACATTGCCATTTTACCACACCTCCTTATGACCAGTACAGTTGTCATTTTTCACATCCTGCCCAAAACGTGTTTCCGCCCATGTAGCACACAATGGCGCAGTCGGTGTGCGAAATCAATGTATGGGACACATTAAGAAAATCACAGTAACACTGTTCATGAGCAGATGTCTTAAAATGGCTATGTTGAAAATTTGGTGAAAAAATTCCTAAAAATGACTGTTTTATGAGCATGCGTTGCGCAGTTCCTATGCACGCTCGTAAGTTTGCGAATTTGCAATATTTTCACTCCAGATTTTCAACATTGCCATTTTACCACACCTCCTTATGAGCAGTGCAGCTGTCATTTTTCACATCTTGCCCAAAACGTGTTTCCGCCCATGTAGCGCACAATGGCACAGTCGGTGTGCAAATTCAATGTATGGGACCCATTAAGAAAATCACAGTGTCACTGTTCATGAGCAGAGATCTTAAAATGGCTATGTTGAAAATTTGGTGAAAAAATTCCTAAAAATGACTGTTTTACGAGTGTGCGTTGCACAGTTCCTACGCACGTTTGTAAGTTCACGAATTTTCAATATTTTCACTCCACATTTTCAACATTGCCATTTTGCCATACCTCCTCATGAGCAGTACAGCTGTCATTTTTCACATCCTGCCCAAAACGTGTTTCCGCCCATGTAGCGCACAATGGCGCAGTCAGTGTGCGAACTCATTGTATGGGACACATTAAGAAAATCACAGTGACACTGTTCATTAGCAGAGGTCTTAAATGGCTGTGTTGAAAATTTGATGAAAAATTCCTAAAAATGACTGTTTTACTGGGCATCGTTGCGCAATTCATCTCGGACGCCGTAAGTTTCGCGATTTTCAATATTTTCACTCCAGATTTTCAACATTGCCATTTTACCACGCCTCATATGAGCAGTACAGCTGTCATTTTTCACATCCTGCCCAAAATGTGTTTCCGCGCCATGCTAGCGACACAACGGCGAGTTGTATGCGTAAATCAATGTATGGACACATTAAGAAAATCACAGTGACACTGCTCATTAGCAGAGGTCTTAAAATGGCTATGTTGAAAATTTGGTGAAAAAATTCCTTAAAATGACTGTTTTACGAGCGTGCGTTGCGCAGTTCCTATGCATGCTCGGAAGTTCGCGAATGTTCAATATTTGCACTCTAATGACTTCCAAATACCTAAACAGCACATAGAAGCAAGCAACATTCGGCATTGACAAATGCTTGTACTTCTTTGTCACTGATTTTTTTAAGCCATGTCCAAGTGCCAAATACCACTGCAAATACCTGCAAGCAAACGTTCGGCATTGACAAATGCTTGTTCTATATTAAAGAGTTGTTTTCCATCATTTGCTAATCTGCTATCTCCATTTAAAGTCTTTATTTATTTGTGTGTGTATGGTCCTGTCATATGCCCGCATTAGGTGCACCTTAGTATGCAGATGGTCAATATCGTAATAAAGATGGTGATGTTAACTTTGATGAAAAAAAAGAATGTGACCATGTATCGGGGCTTATCCGATATAAGCAAGGCATATAGAAAAGATTAAAGTATGATTATGTTGTGCAGAAGAGTACTTCACATACAACAGCAACACGGCCTATACTACTAAGTGAAGTCAAGTCAGTACTCACTGCTTGCATACTCACACACATACACAAACCCTCCCCCTTACACACACATACGTGTCACTCACAATGCACAGAATGCACATAGGCCACAATTCTCCATTTCACAACATTTTGACTTCATTCATTCCAGTACATTAATTCAAAGATCTATAACCAATTTGTTCAGGTACAGTATTTGGACAAGTAACATGCTTCTGGATATGTTGAGACTAGAATCATGTAGTAATGTTGCAAGATTAGGTGTACATGAACAAGAATGACATATCTAACCTGCTGACTCCAGCAATTAAAACTATAAACATTGTTAGTCTGGCAGTATATTTTCGATGTTAGAGTAATGAGCTCTGAATTAGCTTAGTACATCCAGCAGACCCGGGTATGATTCCCATGAAGTCAACTTGCATACTGTGTGACCATGAGGAAATTATTTAACCTTCCTGTGCTCCACAGGCACCCTGCAAATACTTCTTTTGAGTAGTGGGCCTTATCCTGTTATGAAAGATTATGTGTGTGTATATATATATATATATATATATATATATATATAGTACATATATAGATATATATATATATATATCTATATATATGTAAAAAACTCCATTTAATGCATTAGTTAGGGTTGTTCCTGAGCGACAAAAGTGAGGACATTTAGTGTTGAGTTTGAAGCCCCCTTGGACCCTCGGCCACACCTAACCGCATCAGGGTGCGCGTTGGGGTTGCCGGCTCTAACTCTCACTTCATCAGATGTGTGAAGAAGCAGAGGTATAGGGGAATGGGATGAGAATTAGAACTGACATCCCCAAAGCGCACCCTGATGCCAGTTGGGGGTGTGGGCGGGGGGTCCAAGGGGGGCTTTCAACCCTAACACCGAGTTTCTTCACTTTTGTTGCTGTGGAACAACCCTAACTAATGCATTAAATGGAGCTTTTTTCCTCTAATTTCCCTTCTTTTTGAGAAGGATAATGAGAAATAGTGAATGTAATGCAGTGGTGGGAGCAAGGGGCCCTTTGGGCCCCGCGCTCCCGCCACGTGATATCTTGTCACATAGTAACACGGTGCCCGCAAACGCAAATGGTAATGCATATGGTGACGCAAAGCGAAACAGAAAGATAAACAGTACTGTATACACAAATGGTTAAAATAACGCAAATGCAAGTGCAAATGAAAATGCGAAGGGTAATGCACATGGTGCTGTAGACAGGAACAGTAAGTGAAACGGTTACGGAACCACAAGCAGAAGCGGTAAGGGCAACAGTAATGTAAGCGCTCATGCTGGTTTTTCCCAAAAGCTGCATACAGAAAGACAGTGAGTACAAAGAATGTATGCATAATAATGGGTCTCGGAGCAGAAAATGAGGAGTTGGAACACTAAATTGCTTATATCTCAGGAACCGTACGACGTAGAAAAAAAATTTGAAAGTCATATGATTTATGATTTTCCTGGTTAGTTTTGTACTTAGCCCCCATTGACGAAAAGTCTGTATCTCACACCGTTTCCGAGATACGGGCCCTGAAAGGCACGGCGAACGCCGTAATGTTATCCTATGCGAAAAAAAGAGAAGTTTGGAGTGCATAACTTTGGCTCCCTGTAATATTTTTTTACCAAACCACTAAAAGGCACATCTGTTGGATGTTGGCTTTCTTCTCTCCAAATTTCAGGCCAAAAGTCCAAACCATTATTTTGCAGCAGGGCGGCAAATGATTCCTGTAATTCGGCGGATGCCGTAATGTAATCCTATGGGAAAAAGTGTCAATTTTGTAGTGCCATAACTTTGCCACCCTGTAATATTTTTTTACCAATGCACTGCAAGGCACATCTATGAGATGTTGGCTGTGGTCCTTCCAAATTTCAGCCCAAAAGACCAAACCGTTCTTTTGCAGCAGAGTGGCAAAGAATTGCTGTCATTTTCCCACAGCCTGGAAAAGTACTGTCGAACTTTGCGAAAGCTTTTGCAAATTCTTGCGACAGTGTCACAAATGCGAAAGTACTTTGTGAAAGTACTTTTTCCAGAAATTTGAAAAACATATTTCTGGGATGTTTTACCCTGAAATAAAGACATGCCTACCATCCTCAGGGTCCGACTAAGTGAATACAAAAATAATTAGGTTGCTAGAGGGTCCCAAATTTAAATGCCAAGCATTTTTCTGATGATCAACTGAAAACAAAATGGCGGATTTGCGACAGTAAAAGGGCCATTTGCGAAAGTAAAAACTGCATTTGCGACACTGTCGAACTTTTTGTTAACTTTTTCCATTGACTTATAATGGGAAATTGTTTTTGAATAACTTTTGAACCGTTTAATACTTTTTCACAAAATCTTAAAAGGCACAGCAGGAACCCAGCATGTTCCCTGAAGATTTCGGACTGGTCGCACAAACTGTGCGACCTGTAGAGACAAGCAAAGAATTCCAAAAAAGCATAAATGTACGCGTAGATCATGCTTAATAACTCCACAGTCATATATCCAAACAGTACGGAAGTTGGCAGATCCCAAGACGTATGGTTCTTGGTCGTGTATTCCAAGTTTCAGGCAAATCTGTTGAATGGTTGCAAAGTTATTAAGGTGCAAAAGTTTAGGTTTAACATGTAAATGACTCCTCAACCCTAACTATGGAAGCACTACTGTGCTACCATAATATATATATATATATATATATATTCATTGCAAAAACTCCATTAATGCATCAGTTAGGGTTGTTTTCACAGCAACAAAAGTGTGGAAATGTGATGTTAGGGTTACCAGACCCTGACGCCCCAATCACCCCACCCCCCTCCTCCACAGAGCAACAGATGCTGAGGTCTGCCATAGGGTTGTGTGTCCCAACTCTCACCCCATTCCATTTGTAAACAAGTTGACATGGTGCAGTGAAGGAGAATGGGATGAGAGTTAGGCCTCATGACCCTATGGCAGACTTCAGCATTTGTTGGTCTGTGGAAGAGAGGAGTGGGTTGGTTGGGGGGTTAGGGTCTGGTAACCCTAGCATCACATTTTCACACTTTTGTCACCGTGGAAACAACCTTAACTGATGCATTAACAGAGTTTTTGCAATGAATTTCCCTTCTTTTCGAGAAAGTGTAATATAAATAGTAAATGGTTTGTGCTAGTGGGAGTGTTTGGGCCCCACGCTCCCACCGAGCTGCTCATTTCTGCATAATGATATGTGTTTGCAGGAGTGCAGGCCCACTGGGCCCTGCACTCCCACTTAAACATAAGCATGGAGCCATACAGCAGCCCTATAGGTCATGGAAGGCTTGTAACATTAATTTGCCCACATCTGGGGAACCGTAGCAGCTAGTAAAAAAATGGAAGTGTGATTGCAATCATGACAGTGAGTAGTTCCCACAACATGAGGTAGACCAAATCCATATTGAGCATTGTGTCCAAGATAGGGGGTAGCAGAAAGCGCTGTGAATACGAAGTCTGTGGCCGTAACCGTGGTCATCGGACATGAAAATGAGCAATTGGAACAGTAAATCGCAAATATCTCAGAAATCGTACAAGGTAGAAAGAAAATTCAAATTTTATGGGATTCAGGATCTTCCAACCTAGTTCTGAACAGGGACTAAGAATTTTTGCAATGAAAAGTCCGTATCCCAACCATTTTCAAGGTACGGGTTCCGAAAGGCACCAAGGATGCCGCAATGTTATCCTATGGGAAGATTGCAGAATTCAGAATGCTGTAACTTTGAGCCCCTGTAATGTTTTTGCACCAAACTACCAAAAGGCACATCTGTGGGACCAGGGCTTGCAACCCTGTAAATTTCAGCCCTAAAGACCAAACCGTTTTGTTGCAGGAAAGTGACAAATATTTGAAGTTATTTTGAGCATACTTTTGCAAAATACTTTCACAAATCATGAAAGATTTGCAAAAAAAGTCATGAAATGTTCTCATTTGTGAAAGTATTTTTCAGAAAAGTTTAAAAATGCATTTCTGGGGGGTTTAATCCCCAAAAATCATATGTCTAGCATCCTCAGGACTCGACTAGGTGAACACAACAAGCAGTGTGTTCCTAGAGGGTCCCAATTTTAAACGCTAGGCATTTTTCTGTGTAGTGATTGAAAAACAATGGCCTCCTCATGAAAGTAAAAGGGCCATTTGCGACAATAAAAATGGCCATTTGCGAAAGTTTTGTGATTTTTGTTAACTTTTCCCTTTGACTATAATGGGAAATTTGTTTTTTAAATAAGTTTTGAGCGGTTCAATTTTTTTAAGGTTGCATCTTTTTTGAAGTTTTTGGACTGAACGAGCAAACTGTGCTGGCTGTGGCGTGAGCAAAGAAACATGCAAAAAGTCCTTTTTTTGTGTTTTTTTTGGCATTCTGTAGCTCTGCAACTCTGCATCCGACCATAACACAACTTAGCAGATCCAGAAACCTATGTAACCAGACTGTGCATGCAAAACTTCAGGCAAATCTGTTGTACAGTGGCAAAGTTATTAAGGTACAAAATTTGAGGTTTTGCAATGAAGTGGCTACTCAACTCTAACTATATGGCCACTACTGCGGCACCACTATATATATATATATATATATATATATATATACAAAACAGACTGCCACAGATGTCCATTGTCCATCTGTTACATAGTTAAAGTTATAGACAAGGATCCTGTAATTCTGAGACTCTATGCTGGATTTGCTTCATGCTGTAGTATATACAGTAGTGCCATAGAATTGAGTGCTTTTATGGTGAAAATTCATTCAAATATACAGTTTTTCCCCAGTGCACATCTTCTTTCCCCATCTTGTTTATCCTGAAGACCCTCCTCAAATAACATGTGATGTTATATGTGCTATCATATTACATGTAAGTCAATGTCAGGACTGCATTATGCCACACAATTGAATAATTCATGTCTCAGAAATCAGAAAATGCTGCCAGAAGCCAAAGATTACTGTCACGGGAATCAGAACAATGTGCTGCAGTACACTAGGGGCCCTGTTTATAGAGCAGCAGAGATCATTTTTTTGATTAATGCATTGAATTCATCCTCACAAGACTAGCTGCATGCACAAGATGCAGCTGTGGCAGTGGCTCAGCAGGCCGCACACTTGCCTCTGAGGCCAGAAGATCAGAAGACTGTGGAATCCTGCCCTTTACTAGGAACTTGGGTTAAAACACAGTACTAACACTGTGGTTCAGCATGAGGGTGCTGTACTCCTGAGGTGCTGTCTTTCAGACAAGACATTAAACCGAGGTTCTGGCTGCTTGTTCTGGTGGTTGTTCAGGTGAATGTTAAAGATCTTACGGCATTTCTTAAAAATAATGGGAGAATTCCCCCTGTTGTCTTGTCCAAATGTCCCACATTTACAAAAAAATGCAACCATAAGCTTAATCTGATTCAATTACAGTTGGTTATCACCAGTACCCCCAACCCCAACCCTGGGATAAGGCTACAAATAGGCAGAATTGCCTAGTCCTCCTTTCTCAGCCAAAAAATGCTGAGTGTCAGTGGCTCAGCAGGTAGCACACTCACCTCTGAGGCTGGGAGATCTGAATGCTATGAGTTTTATCCCCACACCAGGCACTTGGGTTAAATCCCAATACGGACACTCTAGTGCAGCATGAGTGGGGTGCTGCACTCCTAAGGTGCCATCTTTTGGATGAGACATTAAACCAAGGTCCCATCTACCTGTTCTGGTGGTAGTTTAGGAGGATGTTAAAGATCCCATGGCACTTCTCGAAAAGAGTAGGAGCATTTTTTATTGCAAAATTCAATACACAATCATAACAATGAAACAGTAAAAACAGAAAACCATAAAGCAAAAATTAAAAAGGAATAAAAATTAAAAACAGATAACAATGTAGGATAACTGCTCCTATAATCAAAAAGAGAAACACAAAAAAGTAAATCATCAACAACCTAAATTTGTAACATAATCCACAAGTATCACAGACCCTTGCCCCCAACATTTACATAGAATATTGAAAAAAAAAACAATGAATCAAAAAAGAAAACAAGAAACAAACTGAATTGAATCAAAAAAGGTAAAAAACAAAAGTTAAGCAATAATGGAGAAAAAAAACTAAAAAATATACTCAAGACAGTAATAAAAGAATGACAGAAAGTGTCAAAAAATCCCAGAAAAATCTAAGTGAAACAGTTACTGAATTAATACAGTCAGACCTTTCCAAAACTGCAGAATTTAAACTTTAGAGAATTTACTCACATCCTGGACACAAACAGATTTGCAAGTCTGTTCACACAATTTACTGATGGCTAAGTATGATATCTGACTTTGCTTTAAAACGTAATTATTTCTGGCCTGCCAAAAGTGAAACTTCATACTGGAAAATAATAGTCCCAAAGTACTGGCATCATAGAAAGCCAATCTGCCAGCATAATCCCTTAAGATTAACTGTTGATAAATTAGTCTAGTGAGCCATGGTAATCCCCATCATATTGACAAAAACTGCCAAAGATTTATGAACATGTGAAATTTGCCAGCAGAGAAAGGCCATCCGGTCTATCGAGTCTGCTCGATTATGCAGCTAGCAGCTCTATTCTGCAGCTGCCCCTCCCTCCTCTCCCCCCCAGACCTTTATCCTCCCTATTGCCCTGTCCAGCCCCTTTTAAAACAGACCACCATTTTATAGGCTACTACCTCCACTGGTAACGTGTTCCACCCTGCCACCACCCTCTGTGTAGAAAAATGTCTCTGCATTTCCCTCCTGAACCTTCCCACCTCTAATCTCATATCATGGCCCCAAGTGTCCCTCCCCACCCTTGCCCTGAATAGCCCCTCTCTTCCAGTCTTGTTTATCCCTCTCATGTATTTGAAAGTCTTGATCATATCCCCTCTGTCCCTCCTCTCCTCCAGTAAGTACATGTTTAACTCCTTAAGCCTTCCCTCATTTGGTAGGTCCCCCATTCTTGGATCATCTTAGTTGCTCTATGCCTCACCCCTTCCAGTAATTTAATTCCCCTTTTCAGGTATGGGCACCAGTACTGCATGCAGTATCCGAGATGAGGTCTAACCTGTGATCTATACAGCAGCAGAAGTGCCTTCCCCCCTCCTTGACGTTATTCTCCTTGCTATGCAACCCAGCATTTTGTTGGCCACTGCTGCTGCCTTCCTACACTGTGCTGAGTTGTTCATTGATCCTGTGATGACCACCCCCAGATCTTTCTCTTCTTCAAGTCTCTGTCAGATGCCCCCAGCTGGTAGCTCCTTCTTGGATTATTTGCTCCAAAATGTTATACTTCGCATTTTTTGGCATTGAACCCCAGCTGCCAAGTGTCTGACCAGGTCTTCAGCTTATTCAGATCTTCATGCAGACCCCACCACCCCTCTATATCCTCTATGTTATTGTACACTTGCTATACTTAACTGTGTTTATCAACTGACTCTCTCAATCCACTACGAACATGGAATCAGAACCAAATGTTAGGGATCTTCCACAATGTATTCACTTGTCTATACTGTCTTCAACTGTCTACCTCATGCTGTATGTACTGTGGTTACCAATTGAGTCTCTCAAGCTAGTACTGACTTGTAATATATGGATAGTGAAAATAATACCCCCAAAATGCATACAAAAAATTCCTTGTAATACAGTAGTTAGTCCCGTAATAGTATTCTTCCGGTCCTCGTAATAGTATACTTCCGGCCCAATAATACTATACTTCCGGTCCTCGTAATAGTATAGTTGGGATTACCGATGTGACTACTGTGTGAACTGTGTTTTATTTCTTTTTGTGAGAGAAAGATGCGGAATGGGACTGGGGGCGGGAGCAGGAGTGGGGTGGTGCGGCGAGGCGAAGAACAACACTCAGAGTCTTACTAACTCTGCAGACACTGGCGCCCGTACAGCAGAGCACAAGTAAGAAATTAAAATTCCTTGCATCCATATATTACAAAAAATAACAAATAGGTTCTGGTGTTTCAAGGCAGAAATTCCATCTCGAGGTTCTGGGGACACTAGAAACCTCTCGAGCTTCGCTCTCAAGGTTTCTTGTGTCCCCAGAACCTCTCGATGGAATTACTGCCTTGTAATACACCAGAACCTATCTATTATTCTATTTGTAATCAGAACCAAATGTTAGTGTTTCTCCCACTGTGTATTCACTTGTCTATACTGTTTTCAACTGTCTACCTATGTTCCCCCCTTCCCCAGGACGCATCTGTAATCGAGCAGTATTCTGCTCAGTATGTCTTCCTGGTAAAATGCTTAAATAAATAAACAAATACATAAATAAATAAATGTCATCCACCACCGCCCCTATCTTGGTGTCATTGGCAAACAGGCTGATCCTGCTCGTAATGCCCATGAAAATATCTGCGGTAAATATCTCAAATAGCACTGGTCGCAGCACTAAGCACTGTACAACCCCACTCATTACTGTCCTTTGGGATTAGAGTTCCCCTTCCACCACCACCCTCTGCTGCCTTCCCTTCAGCCAGTTTGTCACCCATCCCACCATTTTTGGTCCCACCCCTGTTCCTTATAGTTTTATTCCAAGTCTCCCATGTGGCACTGAATCAAATGCCTTGCTGAAGTCCATGTACAGGACATCCACTGCATGGTTCTTGTCCATCTACCCAGTCACCCAGTCATAGTAATATACCAGGTTGGTTTGGCAGGATCTGCCAGTGACAAAGCCATGCTGTCTAATGTCCTGCAACCCACTGTACTCCAGTAGGGACACCAGCCTCTCCTTCAGGATCATTTCCATTAGCTTCCCCACAATGGACATGAGACTCACCAGTCTATAGTTCTCTGGTTCATCTTTGGGGCCGCTCTTATGCAGGGTAACCATGTGAGCCAACCTCCAGTCCTTGAGTACGCATCCCAAATTCAGTGAGGCATTGAATAGGTCTGCTAAGGGCCCCGCTAGGATCTCTTCAAACTCCTTCAATACCCTGGGGTGACCGCCACCTGGCCCTGGTGACTTGTCCACCCTCAGCACTCTCAAGCCCTTCAGGACTCCAGCTTCCATGATACTCCTGTCTGTTACTCCCTCCCCAGCCTTTACTATCCCTCCACCCCCTTGGGTAGCACTCCCCCCCCTCTTTCTCCTTCATAAATACCAAGCAGAAGTAATCATTGAGTGCTTCTGCCTCTTCTCCCACCTTCTCTACCTATCTCCCATCCTTCTTAATCCTTACAATCTGTTTTTTATAGCTCCTTTTCTCCCTGATGTACCTGAAGAAGCCCTTCTCCCCCTCCTTTATGCCCTCTGCCAGCCTGACCTCTTTGGTGGCTTTTGCTCTTCTTACTGCCTTAGTCACCGCCCTTGCCTCCTGCAGGTACTCTTCTCAATCTTCCCCTCTCCCTGATTTCCTATATCTCCTTAAGGCCTCCTTTTTCCTCCTCACTTCATCCATGACCCCACTGCACACCCAGCTTGGCTTTTTTGGCCTGGCCATTTTACTCTGAGTCCTGCTACAGGACTTGGTAGCCACTAGTATCCCCTTCTTTATGATCTCCCATCTCTGGTCTGTGCCCATACTGGGCTGGATCCCAGTCAGGTACCCACTCACTACCTCCCCCATCTTTGCAAAATCCACCTACCTGAAATCCAGCTCCTTTGTATTGGATGCTACCCCCCTTTTGCTCATCTCCAACCTGAACCATACTGAGAAATGGTCACTCTCCACTAATGGTTCATCCACCTTGATATCCCTCACAAATTCCCCATTTGTGAGCACTAGATCTAGGGTGTTTCCCCTGGTTGGTTTGCTGACCACCTGAGTCAGGAAGCTTTCCTGAAAGGCATCCAGGAGTACCTTCTCCCTTTCACTGCTGGTGCCTGGGATTCCCCAGTCTACCTCTGGCAGGTTGAAGTCCCCCACAACCACCACATTCCCCTTCCTGCTTGCCTTTTCAATCTGCCTCACCAGTTCCTTGTCCGACTCCTCTGTCTGGAAGGGTGGTCTGTAAACCACTCTCATCCGGAGAGTCCTATTCCTGGAATCCTGGATTAACAGTCATAAAGTCTCTGTTTTCCCCTCCTCCTCCTCCTCCTCCCTAATGCACTTTAGCTCCTCCATCATGTATAATGCTACTCCCCCCTCCTGTTTTCCCTGTTCGGTTGAAATATTCTGTAACCTGGGACCATGGCCCATGTTTTTGTGATTGCTGCCATGTCCACCTCCCTTTCCACCATAAGGGCCTGCAGGTCATTCATTTTATCCCCCAGGCTCCTAGCATTCATGCTGATCACCTTCCATCCCTTTACCTTTCCCTCCTCATCCCTCTGCCCTCCACTTCCAGCATCCCCTCTATTGCTTCTATCTAGTACAACACCCTCGTTCTGGGGGGGGGTAAGCCTGCTCTGCTTCCCATCTCATGGCCACTATATGCCATCCCTTCACTTGCCACCTCCCACTCCTAGTTTAAATGTCCAGATACCCCAATGTACTCCCCAATCTTCTGTTTCAGCACCTTCTTGCTTTCTTCATTTAGGTGAAGTCTATCCCTAGCATATATCCCATTGTCCTCCCAGGTCTGTCCTCACCCTCCCACCAACCCATACCCTTTAGTGTGACACCACTTGCCTAACCATTCATTAAATTCCTTGATCATTTACTTTCTATCTGTGCTCGTCTTGGGCACTGGTAATACCTCAGAAAATGTTACTGAACTACCCTCCCCCTTGCATAAAGGTTCCAGCTCCTCAAACCTCTTTTGGACTACCTTTAATGCACTATCAGTCAGGTCGTTTGTCCCCAGAAGTAGAATTAAATGTGATCTCTCCCTTCCTCTTCTAGCATATTTCAGGACTGATTGTCCCATGCTTTCAGTTGTCATCCCTGGCATGGCCTTCACCCATATACGATTATGCCTTTCCCCCTTGCTACCCCACCTTATCTATTTTAGTATTGAATCCCCCAGTCCTAGTATTCCCCCCATATTTCCCTCTGCCTGCTTCCCCTCCCCCATTCCCCTCCTGTCAGAATCCTCCTTCTCCTCCAGCATGGAATTCCCCCCATCTGTCCCTTTGGCTGTTTTTCTCCTGCCTGCCTCTCCCTTTCGCACATATTTGTACATTTACTGTAAATGTACATTCCAGCATAGAGTGAGTAATTGTTTCCTCTGGGGCTAAACATTCTAAATATGGGTAGCCTCATTCTTAAAGTGATTTGTGCTTTTCATTACTCCGCACATTGCTCCTACCATAGGTATTGAGCCAGAGATGATCCCACATTCATACAGGGATCCTAGGATTATTAAGTTGGGTCAGGGTCAAATGCAGTTTACTAGGTTGCAAAATTGGAAGTCATGCTCCCTAGGTTCTGTAAGCTGCAGTACCAACTCATAATAGCTGTTTCCTGGAATTTGATAATAACTGGGGCTTTATAAGCTACCAAATAAATAATTTTTTTAAGGATGGTTTCCACAAGTTTGGAACACCTAAACTGGGTATCAGCTTAACCACTTTCAATTTCCACATTTTCAAATAACCCTGTAATAGAGCTATCATCCAGACCATGTCATGATCACCAGACAACAGAACAGGTTTTAAAGAACCTATCCACAATAAAGTATGGAAAAATATAATCCGATGCAACATTCCAACTCCCCCCTTTGCTTTGTGCAGGTACGTAAAACCCTGTTTAATGGGGTTCAAACGACTCCCACAGAGCATCTAAAAACAAATACTATAAATTCTAGTTTCCAAATCCACAGGCAATGGAAAAATCCACCCCACATATAACACTATTGGTAGTGAAAATTGTTTAAGTAGAAAAATTATTTTATGCTTAGAAAGAATCCATTTCCATTGAACAACCTTCCATTCACATTTTTGAATTGCCAGTACCCAATTTTACCGAGCTATATCACCCACCCTCAAATAAAGACCTAATATTTTAATGGGATGCACAGTAATATGGATACCAACAATAAAACTGTCAGGAACCTGCATTCCAACAGCTATCCCAACACATTTATCTCGATTCAGGTATGCTCCTGCAATATACTGGAATGGGTCAAAAGTCCTTAAAGAGCAGGTACCTACTGTAAAGCACCCAGCTCCACTCAAACATATATAACATCAGATCTGCTCTACTGTTAAGTGACATTAAAAATTCTATGCGCTTCCCTCAGGTTAACCAGTTATAGCATCCCAAATTTGCACCCCCATAAAAACAAAGCCTTGTCTGACACACCTCGTTTTGTGATGTCAGAAAATGAAGTCTGCTTGGCTTGTGTGTGCTCCATAGATCTATATTGGTTCCATTTGTCAATGACGTGTAGTATTATTTAGGTTGCCACTTGGAACAATGAAAGTGACCCCTCCAGTAAACTGGGACTGTTACTTCAGTGGCTGCTTTGATTTGTCTACATGGCACCTCTGTATAGTAGTAAATGCCATAGACATATCGCATACATACAGATTAATGACATGCACCCTCAGTATTCATTTTCTGACATCACAAAAGAAGGCATATTAGACAAGGCTTTGTTTTTATGGGGGTGCAAATTTGGGGTGCTATACCTTTCTAATCAGAGGGAAGCGCATAGCATTTTTAATGCCCCTCAACAGTAGAGCATATCTACTATTATATATGTTTGAGGGGAGCTGGGTGCCTGACAGTAGCTACCTGCTCTTTAAAACAAAGGAAATGCAGGCCTGTGTGCAGACAAACAAAACAATACCGTACACATATGCAGAAATTTTTAAAGGGAAAGTAAACATTGCAGGGGTCTCTCAAATTGTGAAAGCCCATAAAAAGATATTTCAAATGAGGTATATAACTTCCTAATAGGTGACAAGAATCCTGAGATATGAATATCTAATACTCTGTAAATCAAAACAAGGCAGCGGCCATTTCATGGGATTCTGAGACAGAAAGTGATGTCACTGAGGGGCAAGTTGTAATTAACAACATAGAGCTGGCTCCTCAGTGACATGACTTCCCGTTTTAAGATTACATGGAATGACTGCTGCTTTGCTTTCATTTACAGATAATTTAATATTCATATCTCAGGACTCCTGAAACCTACAGCTAAGCCTAGTACCTTGTGTGAATGGTCTTGTCTTGTGCTTTCACAATTTGAGTGAGCCCTGCAATGTTTACTTCCCCTTTAACACATCCCTTCCCTTAGGGAGCAGAAAACCTTCAATATCAGGATCTAAGGCCATGTATTAAATAATGGGATCTAAAGCTATGACATACAAATGAGGGCTAATGGGACACTCTTGATGAACTCCCATGCTAATATTGATTATTTTGGACTCCAAACTTCTGATAATCATGAATACTGCAACTTTTCTATAAAGTGCCTGAATCCAATCAGTAAATAGTTCCGGTACCCCATATTCCTTAAATGTTTGAAACAAATAGTCATGCGGTACCCTGTCAAAGGCTTTACTTTGGTCAAGTGACAGAATAAAGCCTTTAATCTGATTCTTGCTACAATATTCATAACAATCCCAAAGGATAATTAAGTTGTTTTGAATGCATTTAGCTGGCACTCCACAAGTCTGGGCATGGTGTAGGCATGGTAAAAGAGAACACTGCAATTGAAAACGTATAAGTTTTGTCAAAATTTTCCAATCAACATTTAAAATGCAACTAGACCTCCAGTTTTGTATTAGAGTCTTGTCTCCGGATTTATACAAAAATTATATTAAACCACAGGTAAAATGGTCTGTTACTAGATGATTTTGTGTGATTTCATTAAACAATAATAAAAGCACATCCACAAGTTCTGTCTGCAATTGAATATAAAATTCGATTGGAAGACCATTTATGCCAGGAGAAACATTCCTCCATAATCCCTTAATAGTCAGATCAATTTTAGCCATAGAAAGGGGAAGCAATAAACTAAGGTTTTTTTAACATCTGGGACTGAGACATGCAAATGTGTTAAATAATCCACTAAATCCTGCTGTTCAGGCAAGATATGGGAAGACAGAGAATCAAAATAGTCCTGAATTATGTGAGATACAGCAATAGGGTCCGATTTTAGGACCCCAGTGGCATCCTGTAATGCAGTCATAGATGTAATTATCTACATGTTTTACAAGCACTACATGGGTCCCCAGTAGGGATTTTTACAGACCCATAAGTCAAGTCAGCCAGTAGGGTGGAAGTTCAATCATACTGGAGCCACTTCATTTGCAGTTTAATAGTATCAATCTGTGAGGAAAAATCTCCTTTAGACATATTTGTCAAATAAAAAAGTTATTGTAGACGTTATCGAAAGGTGAGATACTGAAGAAAATTATTTGACTGAATCTGTTTACCATATGTTTTAAAACAATTTTGTAGCACAAATTTAGTGTCATCCCACCATTCCCCCTCAGTATCATAAATGCACAGTAATGTTTTCCTAGCCCATAAGAGTTCCTTAATTCAATGTTGTAAAACCACATCTTGTAACACTGACACATTAAGCTGCCACCTACCGAGGGGTAAAGCTATGAGAAGGAAGATGACCCACTGTAACTCATTCTCTTCTGGGTGGCCATTTTGGGTCAGGTTCAGCAATGGATGGTTCTGATGCCATATGGCAGTTGTGGGACTGAAGGAGTTAAATGAATCAGAACATGGTCAGATAATTCAGTAGGGACCACCTCAATATTTGATACAGGGACATTAGAAGAAACAAACCAAAAATCAATTTGAGAATGTAATTTATCCTTATAATAAGTGGGACAATGTACTTTCTGCAAAATCTCATAAGAGCCCTTCAGTTCAGCTACCTCCAAATAATGTAACTAAGCTCAGGAGTCACAATAGGTCTTCTTTCCCTCTGGTATATTTAGTTTTAAGATCAATTGGGCAATTAAAATCTCCAAGAAAATCTAGGTTTGAGGTGGCCAAAAATGGCTGAATATATTTAAAGAGCTCAGTTCTTTCAGATTTAACTTGGGGAGCATAAACAAAGTGATAAGCATGTTCCTTGAACATTCCATCAATTATCAACAGTTGCCTAGGTATGACATCCATCAATTTATGTAAATGAAGTGATGACCCTGAAACAAAATACCCACACCATCTACATGATCCAAACCAAAGGACCAGTAGGAGGGTCCCTACAACCAATTATTTTTGCATTGGGCCAATGCAGAAGAATTCAGCATCCATGTTTCCTGGAGGAAAAAAATATCAACATTCAATTGTTGCAATAATGAGAACACAACCTTTCTTTTAGCCCCATTATGAATGCTACAAAGATTTAGAGTGGCTAGTTGCAAGGCCTTCATTATTCAGCAGGGAAAAGAAAACAAGAGGTAGTCAAAATCAATGTAAACTGTCCACCTCCTATGTCTCTAAATGTTTCTTTTTCCTTTGTTTTTTCTACCATCAAAATTCAGAAGTGGAGGCAAAGTCTGAGAGGTAGTACCCAAATCAGATTCCTCCATTTTGATGTCCCCAGGCAGTCGTTGTAGACAGGACATCATACTTATTCACTAGAGGGAGAACAGGAGTTTGAACAGCCTGAAGCAGGCCACTATGTCTATGACCAGAGGTCTTCCATTCAGATGGGGGGTCATGATTCCATCAGACTGTTCAGACAAAGTGGCCAAATCAGTCTCTGTAGTGTGAAGGATCCAAAACAGAAATGTCAAGTTCCAGGGTTTCAGATGCTGTACTACAATGAGGTAGGGAATCTAAAGGCTGTTAGGCAGGGTTGCTCAGGGTCATAGCAGGTACTGAAGCAGCTGAGAAAGTCTGGGCAGGTTCCAATTTTGAAGGACTTGATCTTCTATCAACAGACTTACCTTCTGCAGCAGATGGAGGACTATCCCGTCTAGGAGGACATGTTGCTGAAGACTCTCTTTGTGCCCCTGCCTGCATATGTTTAAGTTGTGCTTGCCAGATAATTTCATCCTGGTTGACACCACCCTGTCTGTTATGAGCATCCCGGGGCAATTATGGAACACATGTCCTCTACCATCACATAAGTTGCAGTGAGCCACATTTCTACACTCAGTGCTGATGTGGTCATATTCGCAGCACAGGATGCATCGAAGTTTGTCACAGGAACTCGCTTGGTGAGTCCGGTTGCCACATTTGTGCCAGGCTTTAGTTTGTCCCACATAAAAGCACACACCTCTATACTTTCCAATAAAGAAGCTATTCGGGAGATGCAACATACCAGCATCTATTTGTCTCAGTTTTACTTTAAAATGCCCTTCCCCAAGTCCAAACAGATTCAGAGTCAATTATGGGTTCAGGAGCACTGAGAACCTCACACCATTTTTGCAGCCAATGATGGATATCTTCAACCTGAATCCCTTCTGTGTGGAATACGTTTAATAACAGGTGTTGAAAGAGGTATGACAAAAAAAGGTGTCCAAGTTGGGGAAATTTTTTTTCTGATTATATTTCGTCCAGAATCTGTCTAGACCATGGGCAGTATTAAACCTAACATCAAAAGTATCCTCACCGGATATATGAATAAGGGCATGCACATCCGAGGGGTCAAACTGCAGAGATTCTTTAATTAAGTATTTCCTCACTTGTTCCCAATCAGGCAGCAGTTCCAGACCACCCTTGTAACAAATCTGAACAGCATGTCTTCAAGGCAATGGCTTAGTGCGGTCAAACAGATTCAAAAAATGAGGGACCTTTTATTGATTATGAGTTGTCCCCCCCCTCTGAGGAGCTCTGTTCCTCATCTGAGTGACCACTCTAAGGTCCCTCAGTACCCTATGAAGTAGATGAAGTTTGCGGCTCAACTTGTATAGGCCCCTGATCCCAAGGGTTATTAGACAAAGGAAGTGAATCAGTACTTGCACCCCCAAAGGGGACACCTGAACCATGATCCAAATGATGTGGTAATGTCGGAGGCAGCAGCTCATCCCAAACCACAGGTCCACCATTGTCCACCTCAGAGGTGGAGACAGTTCTTTGTCCATTGCTTTTGTCTGGGTGGTCATCCATATTATGCTCCTCAGGTGGAATTGGAGCAGAAACAGGGTTGGAAACTAAACAAGCATTTGTCAATGCCAAATGTTGTCTTGCTGCATTGGCATTGGTAGTGCAGGAGTTAGAGAGATGCATAATAGGAATGGCAGTGAAGTACTGAACTGGTGCCAACTGCACCCCCACCCTTCAGAAACTGACAAGCACTGGGGTGTGCCTTTGGGTCATTGTCCATAACGCTTATGCCATTTCACCTCACCCTACCCTGCAGACACCGACAAGTGTTGCGGTGTGCCTTGGGATCTTTGGGCCTGATGCCCACCCCATTCCATAAGGAAATACACTGAGATGGGTGCAGTACAGGAGAATGGGGCAAACTTTGGGGATAAAGACTACAAGGCACACCTCAATACCTGCCACTGGCTGCAGGGTGGGGGTTGGGGGTGGAATGACATGAGCATTACAGCCAACAATCCCAAGTCACACCCTGACACGTGTCAGTCTCTACAAGGTAGGGTGTTATAGTTGGAAACCCTAATACCCCAGGTGTTTGTTGGTATTTTCACTCCAAATTCTCAACATGGGCTTTTTGTGATCCTACCTCATTAACAGTGGCACTATCAGTTCGTATCACTATCAGCCGAAAGGTGATTTTGCACAGTGACTGTGCCATTTAGCCCCTCAGGTGAGAAAACACATTTCAGGCAGGAAGTAAAAAATGACAGCTGTTAAAAAATGGTAATTTTTTAAATCTGGAGTGAAACTGTAAAAAACTGGTGAAGTAACTAGTGTGCGTAGAAACTGTACAACACATGCCCATAACACAATAATTTGGGGGATATTTTTAATTAAATTGCCAACATAGGCAATTGGGACCGCCGCTCATGAACAGTTGCACTGTGATTATGTTAATCTGTCCAGAAAGTTGATTTCCCACACTGACTGTGCCAATGTGTGCCAGATGTGCAAAAACACATTTCAGGCAGGATGTGAATAATGACAGCTGTATTGTTCATAAGGAGGTGTGAAAAACTGGTAATGTTGAAAAACTGGAGTGAAAATATTAAAAAGTGCTGAAGTTATGAGTATGTGTGGAAACTGCGCAACGCACACTTGTAATGCAGTCATTTTTTGGAATTTTTTCACCAAATTTGCAACATAGGCTTTTTGGGACCCCACCTCATGAACAGTATCACTGTAATTTTGTTAATTGGTCGAAAAAGGTGGTTCCATACAGTGACCACAAAATCACCTTTCAGAACGGAATAACAAAATGACAGACCATGTGTTCATGAGGTGGCTTTCCAAGAACCCATATTGAAAATTTGGAGCCAAAATTCAAACAAATGGCTCAGATATCCACCTAAGTTAACCCCCCCCATTGATGCCATTATATAACTTATCGGCATTTCTTCATTTTGCAGTTCAGCTTTTAAGAGTCCAGACACATCCCACTCCACAGACAATCGCAGTGCCGGACCTCTGGAGGTAAGTATGGGGTGAGGGGGTGCAAGGAGGTGGAGTGTGCAGAAGGTGGGTGCAGGTTGGGGGAGTGGGTGCCGGGGACTATGAGGGACTGTTTTCTTTTTTTACAGGGAAAAACAAAAATCAGGCATCCAGTGTTGGTTTTCTTTATTTACAGGTGAAGTAAAAAACATGTTGGGCACACTGGGGTAGGCTCCCAGTGTGCCTCATGACTTTCAGGGGGGGATGTTGGGCACTGGGGTGGGATCCAGTGTGCCCATGAGTTTGGGGGGCTGATGCCAATGGGGATTGGACCCCATCAGCAAAGAAAGTGTGTGTGTGTGTGTGGGGGGGACTAATGCTGATGGGGATTGGGCCCCGTTGATGAAGAATGTGTGTGGGGGTGGGGTACATGTTGACATGGGGGATTGGCCACCCCCAATGTCAGTATGGGGACTGTGTGTAGCAGACGGCAGGAACCACTATGTTTATTGAAAAGTTTCACCAGGAAAGGCACGTTGGAGAGGTGTGTCATCTGCCGCTGCATGACAAGCTTGTCTCTGATTGCAGTGGCAGATTTCTTTCAACTTGGTGGCACTTTCCATAATTTCTGCATCAGCGCTAGCATGCTCACTAATTGGGGGATGAGAGATGCACCTACTGAAATGCGCCATGCATTCATCAACACTGACACACCTCTCAATGTGGTACTACCGCAAGATGTTGCTTGCGCCTGCATGCAAAACAACATAAAAATCACAACCAGGAGACTCAACTTGCAACAATGGAATATAGTCAGAACCATCAGGGGGTAAAACTTGGTCAGAATCAGATTTAACAACCATAGAGTTAGGCAATAAAATTGGGTCTGAAGACTGTCCAGAAACAACAACAGGTTCAACGTTGCCAGGTATCATAGTAACATTTGGGCCATTGACACACTCACCATATCAGTTTGAACCCACCCAGCATTCAAACATGCCCATACAGGAGTCTAGTGCAAATCCAGGGATTAAGACTGCACACCTAAAGCCTTTTTAATCCTTTCCCGAGCAGAAGGGTTACATTGTAGACCAGAAAAAACTCCAACATCAGGACCCAACCCCAGTAAGTCATTTCCTTACATTTTCTTTCCCAAGCAGCATTTTTTCCTTCCAACAACTCCATTTCCAGCTTCTTTTGCAAAAATAATTTTTTTGATTTAGATCAGAACTTCTCAATTTGTGCTGAACCATCCTCAGTCAGTATAGTCTCCTTAATTAGGTGAAATTCTTCTGAAAGGACCGCCATATCTGACACCCCAGAAAATTAATCACTATCCAAGGTAAGGTCTTCTGAAGTAACCATTGCTAATTCAGGAGACTGGTGTAGACATTTACAATTATCCAAGGTTTTCTCCTGCAATACACAGGCAGGAAGGGAGAACAATTCTTCAGCCTGACTGACCTCTTCCTCCACCAGTTCCTGGGCTGCCATCTTGGTCATAGGGCCAAACAGGACCCCCTGCAAAGATTAGGGGAATTTCCCCAGTGCCCTGGCCAAATTTCCCCCCATTCTCCAAAAATATCACCAACAGCTTAATCTATTGCAAGGTCAGTTGGCATTCATCTGAATCCCCCCTTCCTCTGGGTTGTGCCTGAAAATTGGCAGAATTTGTCTAGTGCACTTACCCGGTCAATAAAAACTAAGTACAGAAAAGTATAGATTTTACAATAGCCTTTAACCTAAAGGAACTCCTTGGTCCTCTTACTCTCTACCTTTCTCTTTTTCACTGTCTCACATTCCTTTTCTTTATCTCACTCACACTCTCTCTCTCTCTCTCTCTCTCTTTGATTCACTCACTTTGTCTCATCACTCTCTCTCTCTCTCCCTCTCTTATTCTCTCTCTCTCTGTCTCTCTCGTATTCTCTCTCTCTCTGTTACAATAAAGATCATGCCAAGAAATTTCTTGGTTTGGGGTGGGGGTACAATAATAAAAAATAACTCGAAGGGAACACTGATTTACACTTTTAAATTGCCAAAATGAAACCATGGTGCTATCCCTTTTTGGGTACACATAATCATGATAATGTCTAAACATTTAATTAATCATTGTTATATGCTGCCTAACTATTCTGCACTTTCCTTATACAGATTTTCATTGTTTTGCGCAGCATTAAATTGTGCATGAGAATGGATTTGTCATAGAGCTGCTTTAATCTGAATACTAAAACAACATTTACATTGAAATCCTATTTATTGTGAAACCTTGTAAACATGTTGCTATCTTTCCTGCTGTTACACACTCATGCTTTCAAGAACTCAAAAAAAGTAAATGGCAACTGGCAAGAATAAACATATTTTTTGATTGACAATATTGTCAGCTTAGGGATTGGGGCTAGTGAGGGATATCCTGAACAAATACTGGCCGGTATTAGAGTGATATGTACCTGAGGGATATGGTAGAATACAGACCTACTACAGTATAATGGTTAGATGACAACTAAATATAAAAGATGCGGTGCTCACAACAATATATAGGGCCAGATATTCAAAGGTTAGCCCCTGGCAGCAAATAGCACTGCCCGGCATGCAGACCTAGCCCGGAGCAAAATGCCAGCCATATTCAAAACGAATAGCCTGGGGCAAACCCCGCTGAATATAGCAAGCAAAGGAAACCGGGCAAACAAGCCCAGAAGTGCAGTGCAAAAAAGGCCCAGGAATAACACAGCACTGAATATAGCACACAAGACAGCACTGAATATAGCACCAAGCAGGCAGTGCAAACACACAGTGGAACACAGTGCAGAGACAGCCTGACCCTGGGACACATGCAAGGCAACACATGCTGGAATGAGGTATCAGGAGCACACCACAGTGCCCACCCATGAGGATGCCACACAACCACGGGAAAGTCCAACAACAACCCAGGCCCATGTGGAGAACACAAGCAACAGTACAAAGCATGTGGAACCCCAGCACCCAAGAATGACACAGGACACCGTAAAATGTCATTAACCAGTGTAATAAACAATAATGAACAGGAAAGCAAATGGAAACACAACAGCAAATATAACATAGAACATAACGATTAACAAACCCCAGAGTACAAATACCCACCACCACTGAACAACCCTCCCACAACACTGAAACAGAAGTAGAATATACCCCAACCCCCAACACACAACCCCAAATGCCCACCACAGGATATAATTGGCAACATCAGTAGCAGGGAAAGGCACACAAAGGTAAACAGAAGGACGACAACAGATGGAGGGATGGGAAGACACAGGCCAAGGGTGCAAAGTGGAGGAGGACGCACACAGGGACAGAAGACAATGGGCAAGGAAGGGATAATCAAGTCCAGTGAGGGGGTGGTGAGGGCTGACTTGACAACATCAGGGGAGATGATTATGTGTCCGCAGAAACAGGGAGACGAGCCTACAGGATGTTCGCCACCCTCCTGGTCTCAGTAATTAGGATGGCCTGCTGCTCGATCTCAGTCCACTGCTGCCTCACAATCCTGCAGAGAAGCTCCTCCATTCCCTCGGTCTCCTCAGGACGTGTTGCCCACAGTGATGCCCGTAGTGGCCCTACAAGAGGAAGGGTGAGACCATGAGGATGGTACACCACACAGGAGGCAACCAGCAGCCAACCCTTGCCATACAAATATGTACAGCATGTCCCAATGGGCCATCCCTGGTGGTGTTGAGTTCAGCAGTGGTATGATAACATGGCAGCATCCCACAATGCAGCACAGGGCAACAGAGGCACCAACACAGAACCCAACATGGAAGATGACAGCGATCCTGACAGCACCGGGTGACATATGACACCACCCACCATGATACAGCACACCGCTAGACACGGCAGACACACAGCTGGAAACCCTGTGAGTTGGGTGCAAGGGACACGCAAGGACATGCACAAGGGCATACACATGTTGGGACATGCTGCCCAGCCACACATGGAAATGCACAGCAATGCAGAGCGCAGAACAAACAACAATGACATGCATGCAGGAGCATCAATGAACCATGACAGTGTCCTGGCAGTGATCAACACAGGCCAGGGGACAACAGTCAGCCAGGGCACAGACACTGTCACTGAAGGGCCTTCACATGCCACCAGGCAATACCACTGAAAGCATATCACCCAATGGAGACATGGTACATGCCAGTTTCCCCAACCCACATAACAGCCCCCCCCCACACAGTGAGGACCACCTCCACAGCCACGGTCAACACTGGCAGGGAATGATGCACATAATGTAATAGCACAGTGATATCCGTACCCTGCAACTAAAAAACAACACAGTGACCTCGCAACGAGACACACATGGATGGACGCACAATGTGTACGGCACAGTGCCAGTATGTAGCACAGTGTGACAGGCAGTGCTACACAGCAGGTGTCCAGAAGGGTGAGAGGTAAGTCTGCAAGGCATGCACCGTATTGTCCTGCATGCACAGCAAGCAACCACCACCTGTGCAATTGTGAACATCCTGTGGGTGGTGGTATGGATGCACCACAGAGGTGGGAAAGTCATCCATCAGCATGGTGTCCCCATGGAACATTCGCCACCCAAGCAAGCAACACCATCTGCCACACGCACAGCACTGCAATGTGACCGCCCCCCCAGGCAAGGCTGATAGCACCCAGCTGTGGTGTGAAACACACCTGTATTGCACACCACACTGCTACACCACACCGGCCCAGTGACCTTTGCTGACAAGTGAGTGGCTGGACACCCAGATGTGGTGCACAGTGTCATGAAAGTGTACACAGCACAGAACAATGTAACAGGTACTCATGCAACACACCACCGCTATCAGTGCCGCTCTCCTGCGCAAGCTGTGGGAGTGATGGGGCCCTCGTGCTATCTCACCTCCGCTCCTGTGTCCTGGGCTGATTCGCACCTGCCGGCATGGGCTGCTTGATCCGCTCTACAGTGGACAAATGTGAAAGTGTTGTTAGAGCATAACACAACATACACATCGTGAAACACAGCAAGATGCATATGCACCCCTAAACTCAATGAACCCCACCCTCCACCCACCGCAATGGCCACCGCATGCACCGTGCCCCTATGGGAATACATATGCCACTGTGCCTGTACACAGCTGTGCACGCAGGGACATGCCCACACACCCACACCCAGAGCACACACCCCCAACCCCGCTGCACACCCACACCCACACAACCATCCACCCATGGCCAGCCCCACACACCACCACCCCTCTGCACTACCACACACACACCCACATGTACACAAAGCATTACATATATGCACACTCCACATGCAACACCACTCGCCTGGCACAGGCACAGTGCCATCACGCACCATGCACCTGTATCGCTCTAGCTGCTGCCTCTGCCTGCGCCTCAGGTCCGTGTAATGGTGGCGGCACTTCTCAGCATTGCGGGGTATGCCGGTATGCTCACTGAGCTTCCTAGCCACTGTTTCCCACACTTGCATTCGTGGGAGGTCCCCCTTCCTCACCTCCCCAAACAGCCTCCTGTGGCATTTCATCACCAGCTGAACCAGGTTTGCGGACTCTACGTCCCCCCAGCGCCTGTCCCTGTGCACAACTGCACGCTGTCTTGCACATCCAGACATGGCACTATACTGCTGTTGGAGACAAACACCCTGCCCTACCAGTAATGCACCTCAGCAATCCCTGCAGCGCCGCGCTATCACATGACGTAGTGCGGCACTACCCGGAAGCAACCACACTGCATATGCGCGACCCCAGCATGGCCCTGAGGCCATGTTCCATGCATGCGTATAGCGCTGCGCTATGCTGTCCAGTGCGGCGCTACGGCGTGCTATGACTGTGTGATAAGCGTGGACATGGGGCCCTAGCGAGCATGCGTGTTGGCGTGCTTCGGCACATAACCGCTATTTAGTTGCACGACGGTGCTGCAACACCCAGCCCCTGCACCGCCATTAGCACAGAGCGACTGTGCTAGCACAGAACAATGGGCCATATTCAAATAGGGTATGCAAATGAGGGTACTTGTGCATGCATGGGGCAAACTGTGATGATTATCATTATGCGCTCATTTGCATGACTCACACGCTTGATTGCCTGGATGGGCTATAAAAGTGCGGTGCACCGCCGGTGTTGTGTTGTGGTACTGCAGCCTGATAAGGATTCTAAGTGTAAACAACATACTGGTGTACAGATGCAACAGGAGGAAGAGCAGCATGAGGCAGGTGTGTATGACTGCTGTAGGACACTATTGCATGTCAATATCCCAGAACAGGTTCAGCATGGACAGGAGCACAGTGATGCAGTCTCTGGTGAATGGTCTGACCCATGTTGGACCACAGGCAAGCACTGTGCTGGGTGATGGTGCACACCCCTAGACGTCTGCAACCAAATGTACAGTGCACTGTGCACACTCCCCTGCAGGGGTGTGTCCTGCAACAGTTGCCCCCTGACATGACTCCCTGGATGTGTGGCATGGCAGGCCATGGCACCCATGCAGGACGTACGCAGTGTCCCAGAACTGTGCTGGCCCATGCACCATGTGGTGATTGCATTGGGTCCTGACATTGTCTATGTACTAGTGCACTCATCCACACAACCACTGTGGTGAACACAAAGGGCACAGTACAGTGCAAGGTGGTTAGGGTAGGGGTAGTGCATATGTGTGTACAGGGCTCGCTGTACAGACAAGGGATGCACAGTGACTCTGGTGGAGTGAACACCATACATGGACATGCAGCACTCCCATATGTCCATGTGGCCAGTGGCACTGGAGGGGGGGGGCATTGTGATGTATGTGTAATGCAATGCAGTACCAACATGGCTGATGACACATGTCCCCTATTGACTATCCCATAGGTTCAGCAGCATGCCAGGAGCGTATACATGCACACAAGTTCTCGCAGGAGGAGTTAAATGCCCTTGTGCATGCCATGAAGGAGAGGGAACAGGTGCTCCGCATGCACAAGGCCACTGACGCAGTGGTGCACCAAGCCTGGGAGGAGGTGACTGTGGCTGTGAATGCCGTAGGGGGACATGGCAGGACAATCGAAGCCGTGTGGAAGAGATGGAATGACCTCCTGCGATGTGCGAAGGAGGAGGAGGCCCAGCGACTGAGGGACAGGATGAGGACCAGTGGTGGACCACCCGAACACCAGCAGCTGGTGGAGGAGCCACACATGGCTGTGGTGGCATCGACCCTCAGGACGGTGGCGGTCGCAGGTGTGCCAGGTGGTGGTGTGAGACGCCTCGCACTGCCAAGGACAGGTCAGTATTCGCATGTGTATACCCTATGTTAAGTTGCCATGGGTGCACGGCCATGCTGTGGGTGTCCTGAGGGTGCACAGTGGCCTGCCTAACAGCTGCCTGGTATGGGCATGGCCACTGTGGGTTTGGTGGGTGGATGGGGTCACGGGCCTGTGTGAAGGGGGTACATGGCCTGGGGTGTGCATGGAGTAGTGGTGGTAGTGGTGGTGGTGTTTGCGCACAGTGGCTATGTACAGGCGACCGACCCTGTCCCTATTGTCTCCACAGTGGTGACTGCCAGGCCTGCAAGACAACAGGAGCTGACAAGGATGTGCGGACAGGTCCCAATGGTTGTGGAGGTGGACGATGGGGAACGACCTTCAACATCCGGGCATGGTGCAACAGATGGTCGCACAGATGCCATGCATGTGTGGCACACACATACCCAAGGGCAGCTACTGACTGGGGAGGGGTCAGTAGGGGTATTGGGTTACACCGGATACTAGGATGCAGCACAGTCAGAGGAGGGTGGTGGAGGGGATGTCCTACTGTTCACCGTCACCAGTGGTGAGGACACTGATGTGTCTGACTTGGCGCAACACCTAGCTGTGCCTGTGCATGGGGATGCAGGGGAGGGGCTGCCGGCAGGCTGTAGGACGGGTGCCAGTGGTGCATGCAGCATCACCAGTGTGGCTGTACCTGTGTACACGGTGGTGGGCAGTGTAGGGAACAGCGCAGAACCACAGGGTGTGCAGGGTACAAGGCAAATTGGTGTCCATGCCCATACCGTTCCACAGACCACCACCTGTAGTTGCCAGCAGCAGGACATGCCTGCCATGCACCAGGATCCAGTTGCTCCTGTGCAGCAGGCACCTCTGCCAGCTACAGCTCAGGGTACTGTGCCCCTGGGACAGGATGCCCATGGTGCCCGCCCACTCCTGCAGGCTGCTCTCACCTCCCAGCAGGGGGCATGTGTGGACCTTCATGGCATGCGGAGGGAGATGCACCATGAGCTTGCGCAGATCAGGGAGGCCATCACAGTGGGCTTTGCCCGTGCTGAGCAGCGGGCGGAGGACAGGATGGGCCACCTGGTGGGTGCCATCAAGCATGGGTTTGCTGGTCTGTCGGCTGCAGTGGTTGACATAGAGAATGTCCTGCGTGGGGTGCATGGGGTTCGCCAGCATGGGATGCTTGGCCGTGGTGCAGACGGCACAGGAGCACACAGGCGGGCTGGCCGTGGATGCAGGGCTGCCAGTGGCTCCAGCTCAACAGCCTCACACACCCCATCCGTGACCCAGCGCCACCGTGGCTGTCCACCCACCCACCCTGTCAGGCTCCACCATCCCCCGGGGGCACAGGAGACCTACTCTTCCTGCCTCGCCTTTGACATCGGCGTTGTCCTCTGCACAGAGCACACCAGGGTCAGTGTCCCACGGTAGTGGCACACATCGCATGTGTGGTGGGAGGCGTCATTGATGGCCACGCTGACTATGTGGCACAGCGCACTCATCACCCCACATTTGCCACATAGGCACACCCACATGCGTGTTCACACATGCACACACACACCTCCACTGCCACAGTTGCATCACTTACCCTCACAGCACACATCACATTTCCCCACCAACACCACACTGTTTGTGTCCGGCCCCCCACGCTTGTCCTGCACAACCCCAAATTCACAACACATGCACACATATTGTCACATCCACTGTGTAGGTTTACTGTTGGTAATGTTATTGTCACTCATGTGTGTCCATGTGAACATTAAAGTCATTATTAATTGCACCTTTTCAAGTTGTTGTGCAGTCTGTACTTACCCTGTTGGCTGTTGCAGTGTCCTGATGATGTTGTCCCTGTGCCGTATGGCCCTGTGTGCCATGCGAGGGTCTCTTCTCTCAAGGTGCTTGACTATCCCCCTGACCCCTGGCTCTGGCTCACTGTCAGACTGTCCCTCAGGTTCGGGTGCCTGTATCCCATGGTTCATTGCCATGTTGTGCAGCATACAACAGGCTAGGAGAGACGGCATACCTTCTGAGGTGTATACTGTAGGCACCACCCGATGTGTCTAGGCATCAGAATCGCATCTTCAGGATGCCAAACACCCTCTCTATGATGTTCCTGGCGCTGGCATGTGCCTCGTTGTACAGCTCCTTGGCCACTGTAGCCGGTCTGAGTACTGGTGTCAGCAGCCAGGGTCGCAGGGGATAGGCACTGTCCCCTGTCAAAGGATGTACACATGTTAGTGACATATGGCAGTCTGTCAGATGCTGTCCTGCACCCTTGTGTAGCCTCCCACACCCCTTTCCTGGCCTGCAATGCCTGCCCCCATGCATGCTGGTGTGTGTATGCTCTGTATGCTGCTACTCACTGATTAGTTGACCACTGGTTATCCTGCCCTCCTCGAATGCTTGGCACAGCTGGGACTGGTGCCAGATGAATGCATCGTGGGCACTGCCAGGGTACTGTGCATACACATTGGTGATGCACCCAGTCGCATCACACACCACCTGGCAGTTGATGGAATGGTACCCCTTCCTGTTAACGTACATGTCACTGCCATCACCAGGTGGTGCACGGATGGGGAGATGGGTGCAGTCAATGGCACCCAGTACAGATGGTAGGTGCGCAACCCGATGGAACCGCTGCATTGTTTCTCTGCGCTCTGCTGCCATGCTGGGGAATACTATGAACTCCCCAGCATGTGGCAGGAAAGCCTCTAGGAACTGGGTCAGGAGGCATGAGGTGGCAGACTGCGATACCCCGATGGTGTCCCCCGTTGGTCTTTGGAACGTCCCTGTGGTGAGGAAGCACATCGCTGCTGTCACCTTCTCCTCCACTGTCATGGCATGGCTGCGTCTGGTGTTTGAGTGCAGCTCTCATGCAGGAGTTCACAGAGCTGCCTCAACATTCCCCTGTTCATCCTGTACCGGCCAGTGATGTGGTCATCAGGCAGTGTCTCGAAGGAGACCCTGGGCCGGTACCACCTGTTTGCAGCATACCGTCTCCTTGGCCTGTGTTGTGGCCCATGTTGTGCCTGCTCCCTCTCCACCTCCTCCTCCTCCTCCTCCACTACAGCTGCCATCAATGGCAGCATCACTGCTACAGGCACTGCACACATTCCCACTTCCTGTGCTGGTCTCTCCTCCTCTGTGTTTTGCCCTGGGTTAAGACCAGTCTTTTATAGGCGGTAAGTAGTGCAGCGCTATGTGTCACGCTATGTGTCCTAGCGTGGCGCTAGGCCTTTGAATATCCCTTTGAGCAGACCTCGTGGGCCACCCCCCTTCCTGTTGCCCCTTGCATACATTAGTGCTTTGCCCCACGCTACTGCTGTTAGCGCGTGTTATGTGGTCCTTTGAATATGGCGGTTCCACGCTATTCCTGTGCTATTGCTTTGCGCACCGCACTATGCTTTGAATATCTAGGCCATAGTGTCCAGAACCTTTGTTCTATACTGCGGTTAAAACTATTAAGTGCAGGAAATAGAAGGTATGCAAAATGCAGTTTTTTGTAGTTACTTTCAGACAAGTGTGGATACAGATCATCCAAAGGGTGCTAAAAATTAAAGCCAGGGAAGTTATTTTTTGTGATACAAATAGTTTATATCCTTGACTGCTCATGCAAATGTTTTTGTGTGGGTAAAACTATTTGTAAATTCAAAATCTGCATAAGCCAACAAATAAGACCACAAGAATCAGGGGACATAAAATATGCAACTAGTGGATATGTGGAAAATAACCTCCTTGGGAAACATACTATTAAATCTTTGGTATAGAGAAAATGTTTTTGGGTTACATGGGAGGGGGGTGGAGAGATAAATAGCCCTTAGTAGCTAGCCTGATAAAATAGCCCTCAGCAGCAAGCCTGCCTGCACCAATTCTCTTTCTACTAATACCCACAACTTACCCACCCCTATTCATCGCTTCCTCCTCCTCCTCCTCCCCCTACTCACTAACTTTATCCTACCCTCTTACCCCTCTCAGCCCTCCCCTGCCCCCTCTTCACAACCCTCCATGATACCCCCTTCTCGCTGTGACTTTGCCTTTAACAAGGCCACACCCCTGCTTACCCCCTCTCCCCCCAAACTCCTTAACTCCCTGTTGTATTGCCTCTGACAAGGCCCATTGGGCTGTTTCCTTCTGTCTTGTTTTAATCCTATAATAATATCATGATTTAACTTAGAACCTGTGATTGTTAGACCTTGCTCACTTTAGGTGAATGGTTATGTAACCAAGTTCCATTCCTTTAACTGATACTCATTGTACTGATTTTGTCATTTTATTTGGTGCATTCATTATTTTCTTATATGTTTGTAATGTTCCAATAAGAATCGGAATCATTGTAAAAGAGCTCTTAGCTCAAAGGTATTTTGTATTCCAAGACTCAATAAATAAATAATTAAACAAAAGGAGACAAAATGAACACTGAAAACAAGGGTGGCATGATAACAAGTTTTAAAAAAATTCCTACTCAATTGTGCAAAATATTAGACTAGTGCTAGGAGATACTAAAGGACCCTCTTCAAGTGTGTCATACATAGGGATTCATGTGTGCATACACGGTCCAGTTCCTCCTATACCCTCAATTTGCCTGTCTGTCTGCTCAATTATTGATGCACTACTGTTATTGTATATAGTTTGTATTTAGAGCTTAGGATATTGTTATTACCTTGGCCTTAATCCTCCAAGGGCCTCCGATTGGTCCCACTGACTGGTCATTGCATGGTTAGTTAATGCAAGTAGGGCCCAGAATGCTATGCTACAATTATTAGCACAATGCTTGCTTAGGAATAAATCCAACATGTATATCGGTTTTTGACAGTTGTGTATATATTAGCTCTATGTAGCACCTGCATTATGCTGCTGTATTCAATGTATCCAAGAATAACCTCAATAAAGCTCGTTTTGAACTCTTAAAAGCTATGAACAAGGATAAATGCTCTATTAAGCGATGCTCATTTCCAAAGAGGTTTCTTAATATGCCTATACAAATTAATCCTGCAAAATGGAGTAACCTGTGAGAAAGAAGGTTCTGCATTTTAACCTTTTGAGATGGGAACTCAGAAAGCTTGGTAGATGAGTAGAGGAATGACTAATAATTATACCAACTCCCTTCTCATGTGTTTAAGAGGGCAGAATATGAGGCCTGCCCAAAGGACACCTAGGGACCAATTCACAAAGGTCAGCACAAGCTGCCCAAAGGCAACTTGTGCTGATTGCCAGTGTTTCAGACACCCTGTGTCTGATTCTTTATTGGGTACAGTCCCAGCAGCAATGTCCTGCAGCTTGTGGCAAAGGTGGCAGCAGTGCACCAAAGAGGTGGCACACTGGAGAGATTTGCCACAAACCACAGATGTGGTTGGGCAGTCTCTGGAGGCTAGCAGCTCCATCCAGCCCAATCTCTCCATAATTAATAATGTATATCTTTCCATGGTGGTCTAGTGCACCCCTCTCCCTATCACCAATCTCCCCCATTATTAATTATATATATCTTTTCCTAGTTGTGTAGTGCACCCCCTCACTATCCCTGATCTTCCCCTCCCTGGTGGTCTAGTGGACTCCCCCTCCCTATCCCCGATCTCCCCATATATATTTATATATCTTTCCCTTGTGGTCGAATGGACCTCCACCCACCCACCCTAGCATGCAGTGCCCACCACTCCACTCCACTCCCCTTGTCCCATCCCCTTGCCGGCAACTGGCATAGACTTCCACTCTCCACCATGGCTGGTCACCAACTGTGCCATTAATGAGAGCATACTGTATACAGTACGCGCTCATTGACAGCTCAGTCTGTGGCTAGCCATGGTGGAGAGTGAAGAGCTGTGCCAGTCGATGGCTCAGGGATGGGACAGGGGAAGTGGAGTGGTGGGGTACTTCCTGCTTGGTTGGGGAGTCCACTAGATCACCAAGGAAATATACAGTAGAATCCTGTTATAAAGGACATGTTTATGCAAGCAGGTTTTGTCTGTTATAAGGGGTGTCTGCTATATCCTAAAGTCTTAAAATGTAACTCTCCTCTACCACAGCTCACACACAAGAGTTAAAATCAGAGCATGCCCCCATCTCTGCTACCCAATGGTATAGAAAACTACTATTTGCAGCTGATTGGGAACTGAACAGTAAACAAGATTAGAAAGATATTGCTGTACGGTACCTGTGCTGATTGGGGGATCAGGGGACTGAACAGTAAATGTGATCAGATGACAGTTAGCAGGTAGTTTGCAGCATATAAAAAGGGCACAGAGGAGTTCACAGTGTCTGCTATACAAGGGCTGCAGAGTATGGTATACATGTGATTTTTAACATTACAGGCATAGCTTTTGGCTTCTGGCAAGGCAGATCCATCTGTTATAAGTGGTTGTCCACTATATGGGTGTCCATTATAAGTGGGTTCCACTATATAAAAATATATATGGGGGGATCGGGGATAGGGAGGGGGCCGCTAGACCACCAAAGAAAGATATACATAATTAATTATGGGGGAGATCGGAGCCTGGGGATGGCGGTCCACTAGACGTGCAGGGATGTTCTTTCCAGTAATAAGCAGATGATTGGGGCTGGACAGTCAGTAGACCACCAGGGATATGAATTGTTTTATTAAAAGGGACCAGGGCTGTGGAGGGAGGACCATGGCACATTGCTGCAAGTTTCCAAACCCTCCCAGAGGACACACTTCTAAGTACCATTAGACCAGCCATGGCTGGTCTAATGGTACTTAGAAATTTGTCCTCTGGGAGAGTTTCATAAATTCCGAGTTAGGGGATATGGCAGCCTGCGTCTGCCACAAGTCCCATAGAGCTATGTCACAGTCCATTTTGTGCCGCAAGGACACCACAAGCAACTTTTGGCACACACAGCCTGCATTTGATGAAGGGGCTGCTTTTGTGAATTGCTCACGGCTCATCTTTTGGCACAAACCGCACCTTACGCCATTCCTTGTGGCGCAAGCCCCCTGCACCATTCACGGGGGGGCTTTGTGATTCATGCCCCCCCAGACTTTACCTGAGTGTAATTAAACCAATTTCACAAAGTGCATTAAAATACAGCAAATGAAAACCTCTGGATTTATCATCCCAAGCCCATCTTCCTTCAAACTCCTGTAATTCTATTTCATTTTGATTGGGTTGAGATGGGTCCCCCACAACAGTCTGATGAAAAAACACTCTACAGTTTTACTTATGACTCCTTTTGGGGAAGGAAAGCAAAACTAACATACAAAAAATGGGGCTAAGAAAGTTTTAATCATATAACCCACGCTTTGCTTTAATCATAGGTCACCAATTCCAAGCATTCATTTTGTTTTCTGCAATTGCTAATTTTACCTCACAGTTTAGTTTAGCCAAATTCTCTGGCCTGAATTTTATGCTGAGTATTGTAAGGGGCCAAGATGTGGCTTGTACAGTCTTCCTTCAAAGAGCCAAAAGTCATGCCCTTACTTTTTCGTAGGTAGCCCTCCCATTTCTGTTTTTGAATATAATTCTGAAACACCAAATATGGATCCCAAGGATTCCAAATGTTAAATTAATAAGCAGGCATGATCTGCATAGGCCAAACAAGAGGCAGAATCAAGTTATTAACAGTAGTGATGCACTCAATATTTTGTAAACTGTTAATTTCCTAAACGTGAGATCTAAACAAAATACATATAGAAGGGGACTTAGGAACACCCTTGCAGAACCCATCTATTAATATTCACTGATTCTCCCAATCAACCATTCAACGAAGGGACCACACATGCTCTGGAATATAATAAAGGAAGCCATCTAACAAACTTCTCTGGGACACCATAATGTTGAAGAACCCTGAACATAAAAGCATTTGAAACATAATCAAAGGCCTTCACCTGGTTAAATGCCAGGAGAAGGCCTAATAACCCACCCCAGTTCTCATGCTTCAACCACTTCATGTAAAACATGAATATTATTCTATTTGACCTGATATCCCACAAGACTGAGAGGTGTCAATCAGTAGTCAAGCAACATGCGACAACCCAGAGGTCATAATTTTAGTTAAAACCTTTAAATCGTAATTCAGGAGGTTAATAGGCCTCCAGTAACAGTACAAATATCAGTCATGTTCCCCTTTTTATACTGATAAACTAGAATCCCTTGCCTTAAATTTCTACCCATGACTCCTGTAGTCAACATAAAATTAAAGAGAAGAGCCAATTAATTCTGTATTTCTTCTGCAATAAGCCTATTTACGTCTCCCAGAAGCCCATCTGAACCCGCTGAACCCAGAAAAAGGGACTTGATAGTTGTCATGACCTCCCCAGAGGAAATAGCTTGGAGCATGCCCCTGTCCCCTTGAGGCAAACATGGGACCATTACCTCTGCGAAGAAATCAGGCAAGCAACAGACCAGGTCAGATGGGGTTCCAAAGGTGGTCTTAACATGATTACTAAGGAAGGTGAATTGTTCCTTAGTACCTGTCAAAAGAGTTCTGTCCTCATTGGCTAACTGTGAAAAGGACCAGTCATTCAATCTGCTTTTACAGTCAAGGTTTGTCAAAGGGGTAGATGAAGAGTAGAGTAGTTTCCCCCGGTTAATGCCATGTAATCCACCCTCCAGGATTCACCTGGAAACATGCTGAAACAGCTTAGTGAGCCTTTCCTGGTCAAAATTTACAAATAAATATATAAAACTGGATAATTTTCAAAGGTATCAGAAACCAAATGAATATAAAATAGTGTTGTCATATAACAGTGCTGCTATCCAGTTACTGTCTCTGAGTGGATTACCTGCTAAACATCCATTGGAAATGCTGATGTAACCCCCTTGTTCCAAGGAGTTACTAGAATCCCACTTAGAATCAGTGGCAGGCAGGGAGAGGCAGCTTGTGAGATGCCAGTTAAATGGGTTTCACACTGACACACTCTATTTTCAGTCTCAGCTGAGCTGGAGTGATGATGTCACCTTAGAATCTTCACAGCGGCATAAGCCACAATGGAATACTAGCTGCAGGGGTTAGCAGTAGAATGTTGGGAGAGAGTCAGTCTGTGTGGAGAGTCTGGAGAGTGAGGAGTGCTGCAGAGTGCAGCTCCTCAGCCTTAGCTCTGAAAGAGAGCTACCTCAGAAGAAGGAGTAGTGTGTTCTCACCCTACAGAAGATCACAGAAGACCAGTGAAGGAAGTGGTAGTGACTGTTCCTAGAGGGGTCTCCAGTGCCCCATCCCAAGAGGGATGGGGGAATTCCAGGATTCAGGGGCAATCCCCTGGTCCACCCTGGAGAGTGGTGAAGCTGCCTAGATTTGTTTGTTCTGTGAGTACCTGAGACTTTTTGTGGAAAAATCCCTGGGACACCTGCATTCCTGTTGTGAGTTTTTCTCAGACAAAGGGACTCTGTTCACCAAGACTGTGTTTCTGTTATAAGTGTCTGCCTACTGTGGGGTCTGAGAGAGACTTGCCAAGTACAGAACTTTTAGACTGTGTCTGATTTAAAAGCATGTGCTAAAGTGGGGATATAGAGCAAAGACATAGCCATATACAGAACCTTTAATTTCATGACACCTCCGAGGTGTGAGAAGTAGAATGTTAAAAGTGCAAGACATTTCAAGAGAGCATCTACAAGAGAGTGTTTCAGAGAAAGGTGTTGCTAACCAGACGAATGGCTGAGTATAAATATTGAAAGCAAAAGGTGGGAGACCCCCCATTTGGAGTAACCATGTTTACCTCTCAGGGTTCAGTTTGGGCACCTTCATTTTCTCTCAGTGCATTTGGCCAGTGCCTGAGGAAAACACCCAGATGTGGGATTTTGGATTTCCAGTGAGCCCATATGTGCTTGTGGGTGGTCGAGGGAGCCACCAAGAATTTCTCATAAAATATGGGAAAGTTCCTAGTACTGGCCGAGGGTGCCAAGTCAAGGGAAAGAAGGGAAGTGTACCAGTTTGGGCCGTGTGTGTCAAGTTCCAGTCAGAACCTGAGTGTTCGCTGTGTGTGCGCTCTGTACCTCAGTAATCTGCATTACCAGTGGGAGTAGCCCTGTGGGGGTCCATCTTCGTGTTGTATTATTCTCTGTGATGTGAATAAAAGGCACACTCTAGAATCCCAACCTGGTTTGGACAGTACAGTTATTGCTTCCAGTGTCTGTATTTAATTGGGTGCCCCTGACCAGAAGTTCAAACCTAGCATAATGCTGAGCAAACGTTTTCTCCCATGGACACAGGTTAATGGCCATGCTAAATGGTCCCCCTAGGTGTAAGCCAAGTAGTTGCCACACTTGGAACTTGTATATACTAGGGGCCAGATATTCAAAGCTTTGTGTCTGGTGCAAATCCATTGTGCTGGAATAGCACTGGATTTGCACCAGGCTGAAATATTCAAAAGCCCTAATAACGCCAGCACTGTGTGATAGTGCCAACGTTAAAAGTTAATGTATTCAGGGATAGGGGTTAGGGGAGTGGCCATGAATTCCAGCACAGCGGCATATTCAAAAGTTTAGCACCGCATTACAGAATTTAGTGCCACCTGTAGCACAGTGCTAAATATTGCCTGCAAAAAGCATGCAGCAATGCAGCAGTGGTACTCAAAGTAATTTGAAGTGTAACTTTAATACACTTCAAATTACTGTTATGGAAAACCCTGGTAGTCTAGTGGTCCCCCTCCCCCATCACAATCCCGACCCATGTAGCTGCAGTAATTAAACACATTCGCTGGTAGTCTAGCAGTCCCCCAACCCCCATCATGATCCTGACCCCCATAGCTGCAATAAAGAAACAAATTACTTGGAAGTCTAGTGGTCCCCACCCCTATCATGATCCTGACCCCCATAGCTGCAGTAATGAAACAAATTCCCTGGTAGTCTAGTGGTCCTTTCACCACCCATCACAATACCGACCCCCATAGCTGCAGTAATTAAACCAATTCCTGGGTAGTCTAGTGGTCCCCACCCCCAGCATGATCCCAGACTCCGTAATGTGATACAAATATTTAAATCCTAGTGGTCCCCCATCCCGCAGCATGATCCGACCCCAAATCACTTCAAATCCCTGGTAATCTAGTGGCTTCATCCACCACCCAGCAGTGATGCCCCACTCCCCAAACATCTCCGAGCAGAGCTGGAGACCGGCTCAGCCCTGCTCTCACCACCACGGCCGGTTGCTGACTGAGTTATGAATGAGCGATACTGTAATGAATGAGCTCGTCTTCATGTGAGGAAGCACTCATTCGTTACAGTACCGCTCACTCATACCTCAGTCGGCAGCCGGCCGTGGTGGTGAGAGGAGGGCTGAGCCAGTCTCCGACTCCATTCAGGGGATGATTTGGGGGGAGAGCGGGGGTCATCACTGCCAGGTGGGGGGGTGGTGGGCCACTAGACTGCCAGGGACTTAAGTGATTTGGGGTCAGGGATCGTGCTGGTGAGTGGGGAGCCACTAGACTACCAGGGATATCCAGATATATGAAACAGAATGGGAGTCGGAGATCACGCTGGTAGGGGGGAAGCGCTATACTACCGGGAACTGTAACACACATGCATAGGAACAGAGACCTTGACAGCAGAAAAGGAATGCTTGGCCATCCACTCTGCCCAGTTCCCTACAATATAGATATGCTGCAGATCCTAGTTAGCCTACAGCATATGTCCACCCCCCAACCTGGCTTGTCTTATGCCTGTCCCATGCATTCTTGCATCACCCCACTGTTATTGCACCCACAACTGCAGTGGGGTGCCTATATTGGTGTTTGGGGCCCATGGGGGATGTCTTCCAGGGCACATATGGACACAGGCACTATATATATATATATATATACATATATTATGGTAGCATGGTAGTGCTACCATAGTTAGGGTTGAGGAGCCATTTACATGTTAAACCCAATATTTTGCACCTTAATAACTTTGCAACCGTTAAACAGATTTGCCTAAAATTTGGAATATGCGACCAAGACCCATACTCCTTGGGATCTGCCAAGTTTCGTACTGGTCGGGTGTACAGCTGCAGAGTTATTAAGCATGATCTGCGCGTGCATTTACACTTTTTTTGGAATTCTACGGTCATGCCTACAGGTCGCACGGTTTGTGCAACTGGTCCAAAATCTTCAGGGAACATGTGGCCAGGGTCCCCAATGTGCCTTTCGAAGATTTCGTGAAAAAATATAAACGGTTCAAAAGTTATTCAAAAAACAAGTTCCCATTATAAGTCAATGGGAAAAGTTAACAAAAAGTTCGACAGTGTTGCAAATGCAGTTTTTACTTTCGCAAATGGCCCTTTTACTGTTGCAAATCTGCCATTTTGTTTTCAGTTGGTGATCAGAAAAATGCTTGGCATTTAAATTTGGGACCCTCTAGCAACCTAATTCTTTTTGTATTCACCTAGTCGGACCCTGAGGACGCTAGCCATGTCTTTATTTTGAGGTTAAACACCCCAGAAATGTGTTTTTCACATTTCTGGAAAAAGTACTTTCACAAAGTACTTTCGCACGCATGACACTGTCGAATGAATTTGCGAAAGCTTCCGCAAATTGCGACAGTACTTTTCTAGGCTGTGGGAAAATGACAGCAATTCTTTGGCACCCTGCTGCAAAAGAACGGTTTGGAGTTTTGGGCTGAAATTTGGAGGGAACACAGCCAACATCTCACAGATGTGACTATCAGTGTTTTATTGAAAAAATATTGCATGGTGGCAAAGTTACAGTACTCCAAAGTTGATGCTTTTTCCCATAGGATAACATTACGGCGTACAACGCATTGCAGCAATCGTTTGGCGCCCTGCTGCAAAATAACGGTTGGGTCTTTTCGGGTGAAATTTGCAGGTAACACAGCCAACATCCCACAGATGTGCCTTTCAGTGTTTTGGTGAAAAAATATTACAGGGAGGCAAAGTTATGGCACTCCGAACTTCTGTTTTTTTTCCATAGGATAACATTACGGCGTTCGCCGCGCCTTTCAGAGCCCGTATCTCGGAAACAGTGCGAGATACAGACTTTTTGTGTGAAAAACACTTAACCCCATACTGGGAACTAAGTACAAAGCTAGCCAGAAAAGTGATAATTCATATGACTTTTAAAAAATTTTTTTATGTCATATGGTTTCTGAGATATAAGCAATTTACTATTCCAAGTCCTTATTTCCTGTTCCAAGACTCATTATTTTGCATACATTCTTTGTACTCACTGTCTTTCTCTATGCAGCTTTTGGGGAAAACCAGTCTGTGCGCTTACATTACTGTTACCATTACCGTTTCCGCTTGCGGTTCCGTACCCGTTTCACTTATCGTTCATGTTTATGCCACCATGTGCGTTACCTTTGCGTTTTCATTTGCGGTTGCGTTTGCGTTTGCATTGCTTTTAACATTTCTATCTATAGTATTGTTTCTCTTTCTGTTTTGCTTTGCGTCACCATGCGCATTACGATTTGTGTTTGCGGCCACAATGTTACTATGTGACAAGACATCACGTGGCAGGAGCCACCGCATTACATTCACTATTTCCTTTTACCATTCTCAAAAAGAAGGGAAATTAGAGGCAAAATACTCAGTTGAATGCATCAGTTAGGGTTGTTCCACAGCGACAAAAGTGAGGAAATTCGATGTTAGGGTTGAAAGCCCCTTTGCACCCCTTCAGCCCACCCCCCAACTGGAATCAGGGTGCCCGTTGGGGTCATCGGTCCTAACTCTCACCCCATTCTCCTATTCCTCAGCTTCTTTCCACATGTGAGGGGGTGAAAGTTAGGGCTGATGACCTAATGCAACACCCATTCCAGCTGGGGGTGAGATGGAGGTGCAAAGGGGTTTCAACCCTAACATCAAATTTCCTCACTTTTGTCACTGTGGAACAACCTCAACTGATGCATTCAAACAGAGTTTTTGCTCTAATATATATATATATATATATATATATATATACTGCTTGTAGTGATGCATAGGTGGGTTGTATGCACTGCTTGTGCCTACCTACACCCATATCCTACAGCATCCAGCCTATACTTCCATTCCGACCAAAAGGTGGAGCTGTGTGCTCCATGCAGTAGCACCAGGCAAACCACATGGACATGTATGCTAAGCAACACACAGTGAGATGCAAATGTGCCCACTGATTACCTAACAAGGCTCATTTGCTTATGTGTTTTGAATATAGCAAACTTTTGCCCCGGGCTAACCTGTTTGCACCGGGCTAATGTCTTAGCACTGTGCAATCGGCTTAGCCCTGGGCAAACCTCACATCAGCATAGAACAGTTCTGCAGTGTGTGGCCTGCTTTTTTTTTGCAGTTGATGTGGAACACCTCTATGCAATCACACACATTGTCCTCCACCTCCAGCTCCAACTTGCTCCACCTCTGTGTCCATTGGGCTGATGTTGTATTTTGCACTTCCCTGTTGTTATATTCAGAACTGTCTTATTTCCCGGATATTTTATCACCGCACTCCCAGCCCAGTTTGCCCAGCTTCCTTAGCATGCTATATTCAGCAGGTTTAGCACTGGGCCATTCCTTTTGAATATAGCAGGCTATTTGTTCCAGCCTAATTTAGCATGCCGGGCAGTGCTAATTTAGCCCTGGGCAAAGTTTTGACTATCTGGCCCTAGATATTTAACAGATGCAGGATGCCTTTGTTAGTTTAGTGTGCAGCATTATACATTGTATTCATTGTTTAAACTAGTCCTAAAACATTTAAATAGGTACAGAAAGTAAATTGTATTTACAGCTTTTAAGACGATTCTGAATTTTATTGTTATACACAGTCTTAAACAGTACCTTTACTACATCAAAAGGACAGTCACTTGCATAGTTTGTCCTTGATGAGAAGTAAGAAGCTTCTAGCCCACCCCTTTGAAAAATACTTAGACCATCTGGAATAATTCCATTATATCATAGTTTGAGTCTTGAGGAAAATACTTTTCATATGAAGTATTCCCACCGGAAATGTTAGAAATATTTTAAAAATAAAGTTGGGTGTTTATGGTAATCACAAGATTTGCTTTGATGTGGTTAAAAAACATTGCATCTTTCCAGCCTGCATAGACTAACAGCTGTATTCTAGTATCATACAGTGGATAGGAAAAAATAAATAATCTGAATCGTCATGAGAATTCCAGCTGAGCTGTGAGAACTGTACAATGGTAACATAGCATTGTGATTATGGAAGGGACTTAGGGTTCATCCTGTCCACCCCTTCAGCCACATGACAGTGACTATGCAAAGACTGACTCTGCACAAACATTTAAGCTGAAAGGAAAACACCACAAAATAAAGAGCCCTCTATAGCTCTACATAATTTCCAGTTAGTATTCTAAATAAAATGTGTTAACCCTGAACTCATGCTTTTAATAACATGCTGCAACTTCTATTTTTGATGGGTGGCTACCACCATCTACCTGACTGCTGTGTGCTTCCATAGTTCACATAGGATGATGTGTTCTGCTCACTAATGGCAGAGGTGGGCAGGGCACATAAGCATAATGGGAGCTATGGAAGTGCACTGGTCATTTCTTTCCATTACTCAGTTTCCTTCTTACTTCTGTATCCCACACCCTCTTTAGCCAGTTGCCCCAGCCCCACTACCTTCCATCTCCAGAGATTAGTTCTAGCCTTTGAAAAGTCTCCTTGACTTGCCTCATATGCTGGAGCTGTCAGGTTACCCCAAACCCTCAGGATCAGCAGGTGTCATACTACAGGCAATGAAGGGCCTTTCTCTTTTGTAATCCTCCCATTGGATGGTGGCACAGTTTGCCCCATCAAAATGCATGCAATGGGCATGTACAGGAGTGGGTCCTGCTCATCTCTCCCCTTTCTTGCCGAGCCACTGCACATCATCCACTGTGAACCACCAGGGGCACCTATAGCACACTACAGCCTGCCTCCCACACTAGGGGAAGTGAGAATCCACTGGAAACTCCAGTATCCTTTTTCTGCCAACCCTCTGGTTACCTGATTTTGCTCCCAAACCTGGGCCAACAGCATCACAAATGGACCAGATGAATCTTTCTGACACTGTAGTTTGGTAACTGGTGTTGGAATCACAGTGTGTGTGTGTGTGTGGGGGGGTGCTTTTGGATTTGGCCCCCAGTGGTTGCATATTTTTTACTACAAGGCCAATGGTGGGAACATAACTTAACCACAGGACCTGATGTTTTTAGGATGGGGGTTACCAACTGACTCCAGGGATGATGCTTTGGGGAAGGGTGTAGATGGGGTACCATGTGATACAAGTGACCGCTGGCTTAGGATTGAATGAGGATGGGGTACCACTATATGAAACAGAGTGTAATGAGGGTAAACAGTGTCATGGATAGCAGGTATCTGAAGCATAAGGGTGAAGAAATATCTCAGGTTTCCAAGGATTGATGGTTTTGGAGCAGGGGGGTGCCACTGGATACCAGGGATCGATGCTTTGGTGCAGAGGAGTGAAGAGGGTATCACTCAGTATAAGTACAGTAATTGATGGTTTCGGGAAGTGTGAGGGAGTCTGGTGCCACTGGATACTAAGGACGGATGGACTGAGACAGGGTGAGGAAGGGAGTGCCACTGGATGAGAAGGACTTATTGCACAAGGGGGGATGAGGGCAAAGGGTTCAACTAGACAACAGGTACTTTCGCTATTAAAAGGTATCAACAATGCTAGTCAAAGTCTGAATTTGTCAATGCAAAGTAGTTTACATGTGTTAACAACTTTTCTTTAAAAAAAGTAAGGGAAGTAATTGCAATCAGTAAGAACTGAAACACAAAGCAGCAAAAGTAGGGAAATGTTACAGTAGGTTGATGAATCTGTGCCATGATATTTCTCAATGTCTACTTTAATTCTCTTCCAACAACCACTTCCAATTGTTCAACTGTTCTAACTTTCAAAAATTGATTGATACCATGGCTTGACACCACTAATGACTGTATTTATTATTTAACATAAATGCAAGCTCTGATCAAGTATGTTTTTACTTAATGTATCCTATTAATTGTAGTGAACCTATTGTGTGTATTGTAATGTTTGCTTGTGATCTGTTTTTTAAGTAAAACGTGTCACTTGTGATAACGAGCAGTAATGCTCATCTTGCTTAGAAGTATAAAAAATAAAAAAATGAAATGAAAAACAATCAATACAGCATTGGATTTACATTAACTTCCGTACTGTCTTTCAAGGCACAGAAATTTACTGACACATCAGTTCTTTATAACAGGGTGCAAAAGTTAGGGTTATGCCAACGTGGTATCAATAAATCATTCATACCCTGAGGAAAACCATGAAACAGAGTTACCAAGGGTCAATACACCTTTTTACCCTAGTGTCACATTTCCCTGCTTTTAGTTTCTGTGCTGTAAGATTCTGAAATTAGAAAAAAATTACATACATCAGAAGTTTTATTTGTACACAGATAATGAAAATTATACAATGGCAAGAAAGAATGATGGCTTCTGATTGGTCAGTCTGGGACTGGACCTGTGATGTTATCCCACTACAACATCATGGGTCTAGTCACAGCACAGAAAAGACTGCATCAAATGTAAAAAAAAAAAATGAATCACTCCACAACTGCGATTGGCTGCCCTACTACTCTCCTCGCTGACACCATGATCAGTTTCACTTCCTGGTCTGCCCCTAAACAAAGGACACAGTAAAACAACACTGTGACACTGACAACATTGTCTTTTAGTGAAGACTGAGTTAAATTCTGCTGATAGGTTATCTGAGAAAAAAAGAAACACTACATCACGATCCCTTTCATTTTAGACAGGATAGAGTGATAGAGCAAGCAGGTGTGTCTTTTAAATAGTCACCTTGCAGCTCTTTTCATAATGCTTGTTCAGTCATCAAGTACATTTCTTTCTTTCTTTTTTTCAGTTGTATTCTTTTAAACCCCACCATGTAAATCTATTCAAATTCTCTGTACCACCTTCCTGCCTTTCTACCGAAACAGTAAAACACTGTGACCCCTCTCACTTCAGACTTGAGACCAGACTGAGTCAGTGAACGACCAGATCGGAGGAGTGAATGAGTAAGCGTGTCTTTCACCGCATAGCCTTTTTCATAGTGTTCACTCAGTCGTCTTCAAGTAAATGTCTTGTTTTTTTCTTTTTTTAAACCCACAACATAAAAACAATCAAACTCTCCATATCACCTTCCTACCTTCATCCTCACAATAGCGGCTGCAGGCAAGCAGTCGTAAAGGGGGGAGATGCAATCTCCGATGCCAAATGAACATTGAGTCCAGAAACAAAAAGACAGGGAAACAGAAAATGAAAACCATAAGAAAAGGCAACATAAACACCCATGGAACAGCGTAAATTAATGAAGACTCATAAGAATGAAATTAATGAAAAAGGTTCCTATGGACAGAACAGAGACACATGAAAAACCCAGCAGCTAAACCTACTAGCTAAAACAAGTAGCACTATTTTTTTATCAAGTATTCCTACCCACTTAAAAAATGACAAAAAGTAAAAACTTTCAATGTACCACTTGATCTTCCATTTTTGTTAGTTTTACAAATAAGCCATTGTATAATAGGATTAATGCACTCCAGTGTGTGTTGTGCTTGGACAATGTCATGCTTGGAGTATTGGATGTACTCGGCCTGTAGCCTGATGTTCAACCACCCCAGGTGTGATGTTATCCCAGCACAACACACACCCTGTTGTGCATTATTACTTAAGTATACATCAGTTTAAAATCTGAGATATTGATCCACAATAGGGCCTTTCATTGGATTTGTGATGGAAAAAAGGCTAAATAAAAAATGTGTTTTCAGACTGAGAAGCATATGCATGTGCAAGCCATAAAAAAATATGAAAAAAATTATGCCTTTGCTTCATTTATGACTGACATTCAAATCAATTACAAATTAAAAAAATGTTCACCCCACCTGCAAGTGGGATCCAGCTGCCACCCCCCACAACACTACTGACACTGGCAGACGAGTAGTCATCCCCACCACTGGCACCTCCACCCTCCAACCAGTGGTCAGGTGCACAACCCTGCAACCACTATCCACTGCCCCCCAGTAGTACTGACACCAGCAGTTGTGTGAACAACCTCACCACTGGTACTACCCTTGTCTATTCAATAATACTGAAACTGGCTGTCCAGTGCCCAACTCCACTGCTGGTACTCCAGCACCCCTGGCAGTACTGACACTGGTGGTCAGGTAAACAACCCCACCCATCAGTACCCCTCAGATCAGTACTCTCTGCTTCAAAACAACCTCATCCCCATTATTATGAACTCCCCACCTTCTTTCCCCACTTAGCTGATAGAATAAAAATAACACACAAACCTTCCACACCCATTACAGCTGATTCCATAGTGAGTGTTTACTCAGTACCTCTTATTCAGATGGCAGCCACCCATGGTGGTGAGAGGAGGGTCTGTAATGGTTGCTAGCCACCACTCTGTCCGAAGTTCTTGATAGCATTTCTAGGGTGAGTGGGTGCAGGAGAGTGGGAGGCAGGGGTGGGTGCAATACAAGGGGGTACCATTAGACTATTCAGGTGAATTCAACTAACAAAATTTGGATCAGGGTGAGACTGGTACCTCCAGGGTAATTTCAACTAACAAATCTGGGACTGTGGCAGGAAAAGGGTAACATTAGACTACAGGGGTGAAATTAAATGACTTTGACAGGAATCTGGTGGCACAGTACCACTAATCTAGAAGGGTGAATTTAGTTAAAACAATATAAATTGTGGCAGGGGAGAACCACTAGCCTACATGGGTGAATTCAGCTATTACAACATGTATCAGGACAGGAGATGGGTACCACTTAACAAACAGGGTGAGTTCAGCTATTACAATGGGAATCAACTGGGAGGTGGGTGTGTGGGTGTCATTACATTACCTGGCATCGGTGCTACCAGGGGGTTGGGGAGGGTAGCACACATACTGTACACACTGACAAGGATAGGGTTTTTGTTTTTGTTTTTTTTAACTCTATTTTTTTATCCTCCTATTCCTGCAATGTTCTCTCTCTCTTCAGGGTCTCAATGTAGACCTGCCCCAGAGCCGACTCAAGAATGTCCTCACATACGGGTGCCCTGCTCCATTGACCCTAGATTCCAGACTACCCCCCAGAGGTGTGGAGGAGCCTCAGAACTTCCTCCTGACAATGAATGGAGTGTGCACCTTGCCTGGAATCACCGGAGCCTCCTGAGTGCTGTCCCCCGAGACCCATCTACCAGTGCCACTGCAGGATCCATTTTCTTCTCCATGTTTTTCTCTGCCCTCGAGACGCTGGCATGCAATAAGGGCCAATGAGCCAGGATATGCGCTGAGACATGCCTCTTGCTCGAGTCCTCTGCTTGCGTCTGATGTACCACACCTACCACCCAAGCTCCCCCAGGTGGCAGTATAGTGGCGGGAGCTTGCAGATGTCTTCCCCAGAGAAGGAGAGCAGCTGTCGGGCACTCCATCCTTCTCCACCCATGATGAACCCCAGAGGTCCGTGCTCATTCCTGAACATGGGTCATCAGCATGAAGCGAGGTAAGGTGTCCAGTGCCTCAGCCCACAGCACTACCTGGCCAGCCAAGGATAGGGTTTTGAGGTGATAAATGGCACTGCATTAGCAGCCTTTTGCACTTCCAAAATCCTACATACAACATTTAGCACTGAGCTCAGTATGTAAGAGGGTTCCCTCATTTGCACGATCGCAGTGGTGCATTGAACATGATTGCACTATCATCTGTGTGCTGTTCTATGGGGATTTTGATATGGTCTTGCCCCATTCAGACAAAAAAATGTCTCCTTAGCATGGTGTTCTTCCTGTCAGTGACTGACCTTCTGAATATCAACCCCAAGTGTAATATCTGGATTAATAATAGTGTTTGTCTGAGTGTAAATGGCTGTCTAATAGCAATGAAAATTAATTAATAACTTTTTGAAAAAGAACTCGGTAAAAAACTGAGATTTTGCTTCTATTCCTGAATGGATAATCTTCAGATTTATGTGACCTTGGAAGGGAGTACAGTGGTATCCAGTGATATGGGTGAGTCACAATTGAGTGACTCAGTATTTGCAACTCAGTTTGACCACCGATAACAAAAGTGACTGTGGATCAATAGCTACTGTGTGGATAGCAAGGTTCAGGGACATGACTAGCGATTGCAGAAATACAGTGACTGAAAGATGGTGGGAGGGTAGTACATGATAATGGAGTCAGAGTGACAGGCCAAACTGAGCTGGCTGTCTTGTTCAGTGGTAGGGTGTATACCACCAGTGCAAAATGCTCTGGGTTTGCAGCTTCGGCCCACTGAACGTCTGCTGAATTGTACTTTTTAACATTTCCCGTGTCAGGCCCACCCTCAAAGTTGATTCTATTAATAATGGAGGGCACGGGGGGCAAAGTCCCCAACATGGGGGGTGTAGCTCCCACATAAAAAAAAATCCTGCAATTCTTTGCATTTTAATATGTGCCTTATGGTAGCTGTTTTTGTGGTTGCTGTTGTGCAAGTTGCGGTTGCGGTTTTCGGTGACTTGCACTCACTGTGATGTTCGGCGCTATTCTGCAGTCACTGACATGATGTGGAACCAGTATAGTATATTATGGATGACAGAACCCAAATCCATTTCCAAAGGTGATAAGAAATCTTTGGTCTTTCTTGATGCTGACCTCTCATTCATTCCTTCCTTCCTCATATTACTGCTGTGCTATTTTCATCTAGTAGACATTGAATTAGAAAATATCTCACACCACAGAGGAAGTAAAAAAAAAAAGATAATCAATAGCCTAGTCTTTTCATGCCTCCGTTTTTGTAATTTATTGCTGTTTACCAGCACCAATGTTACAACCACTGCTATCACTGGACAACATGGCTGCACAAATGACCATCCATGCATCTCACTACAACCACACAATCCCATTTTTAAAATCCTTGCATTGTCCCGGATTACCCCCTCTTCCCTCACAAAAAATACAGAGACCATTGCTTTTTGTTGTGCTCAGATTGGCAATTAATTTATTTAAATCCATCAATCCATAATTCCTTTTCCATTTCTTTATTGTCATATATCCAATAATTTCCATTTATTTCCATCCATATATCACTTTCTGATTATCCATCCCCCAGGCGAAAACCTGGGTGCCTTCTTCTTCTCCTTTTCTGTTAGGTAACGGTGAAAACCGAGACAGCTTTCTCCTTCATCTTCTTCTTCCTCTCGTGTTACTCCTTTTTTCTTCCCCCTTCCGTCCTCCACCCTTCCCCTGCCATCCAACCTGGCAGTCCATAGCCTTCTTATTATCATCTGCCCCCAACTTCTTAGCAAACTTCAAGGCTTTCTGCCTGCCATCCATCCTTGGCAGTCCCTAAACCTCTTATCCCCTGCCATCCACTTTTGGCAGTCCATGACCTTATTATTTTCTGCCATCCACCTTTGGCAGTCCATACCATATCATCCTCTGCCATTCACCTTTGGCAGTCCACCACCCTAGTGGACACGTCTGTCCTCCGCCATGACAGACCCTCTTACAACCCCAGATTGACTGTACTTCCTGTCTTACCATTCCTTCTAGGGTGGGTGGGAGGATCAAAACTCCAGCAAAAGTGGCTGAGGCTCCTTGTGCTGTCCCTTATGTACCTCCCTACCCTCCCCTTCCTGCTACCTGGCCATTGTTCTGGCTCCTGGCTCCTCCCTTCTATCCCTCCTCTTCTAGAGCACAACTATTCCTTACAGGAGGGAAGGGTGCACCAGGACAACATGGTCTGCCCCTTAAAGGGCAAACTCCATTGTCCCGGATTACCCCTCTTCCCTCACAAAAAACACAGAGACCATTGCTTGTTGTTGTGCTCAGATTGGCAATTAATTTATTTAAATCCATCAATCCATAATTCCTTTTCCATTTCTTTATTGTCATATATCCAATAATTTCCATTTATTTCCATCCATATATCACTTTCTGATTATCCATCCCCCAGGCAAAAACCTGGGTGCCTTCTTCTTCTCCTTTTCTGTTAGGTAACGGTGAAAACCGAGACCACTTTCTCCTTCATCTTCTTCTTCCTCCTCCTCGTGTTACTCCTTTTTCTTCCCCCTTCCCATCCTCCCCCCCTTTTCCCCACTAGCCAGTCTCCAGCTTGCGTTGGATGACTGGCTTCCCTAACCTACAGTACCCCCCACCTCTGCTCTTATATCTTTTTTTTTTTATCTGTTTGCCTGTCTTCTCCAGTCTTCTATGAAACCCATAGTTTCTGCATTAAACATATCCACTGCTATATTTGACAGGTGTATCCCGTCTGATCTGTAGAATTCATCCACCCATTTTTCGACCCCGTGCAGTATCACCTGTCCTCCCATCTGCCTTATCAGCGTCCCCACTCGCCTATTCATCTTCCTCATGGCCCTCTCTACTGCCCTGTGGCTGTGTTCCTGTCTCCACACTCTTCAAGGTATTATGTCCGACCATGCAAGGCATACCTGAGGTCACCAATGTCTTAATACCGCTAAGTCCTTCTTAATCTGCAAATATGTGTGCACCCACAGTCTGCCTGCCAGGTCGTTGCCTCCTAGGTGTATAATGATTAGGTCTGGACTGGGCCGATGTCTCTTGAGCTCTTTCAAAGCAGGGAGCAGCTGTGCCCATCTCATCCCCCGCAAGCCGTGCCATACCAACCTACACTGCCTTGCATCTTGGTATAGCCGTTTTCCCCCAGCTTTTGTCTCCGCTGTCTTACCAGCCCAGTAAATATAGGAATGGACACAGATCCAGACTTCTGTGCTCCTCGTTCTACCTATGGGTTGCAAAAAAACAAAGTTAGTTAATTTACATGTATTCTCCAATAACCTCCCTGCCTTACCCCCCTCGCCTTATTAACATATGTACATTATTACCCTCCCCTTTTCTTTTTTTTTTTTTTTTTTATGTCAGAGCTCTGATGTATCTTTTGTAACTGGCTGACCGCCAGCAACCTTTTACCAAAATGTCCTCCACAGGTTTGCCCCTCGCCGCCCACTGTGAAGCTGCCCCAATCCACAGGGAATGGGATGCGTAATTAGCTGGGTTCTCACCCAAAAATGCCATTGCCTTTTTTAACACCGCCGTGATCTGATAGCCAGTGACCTTTCTTCTGTCCCTGTGTATAAAAAACTTCCCAGTCCTGATTACTTGCCCTACGGCGAAAGCCCACAGGGCCTGTACTGGGCACATCGTGACCTCTGATCGCCCTCTTAGTATTTTTATGGAACCTTGCCCTCTTTGGTCAGTCTTAGACCGTCTTAGTTTAATCCGTATCTCCTTTGTCCCCCAACTCACATCTTCCCATTCCACACCACCTTTCCGGTCATTTATCCCATGGCCTATCACCTCGCTCACCCTCAGAGCCTCTGCAAACATTGTCACATAAATCATGTGAAATAACTGGGCCTCACCTTTCGATGTGCATATTGCCGGGAGCACCTCTTTTAGCTTTATTAGCCACTGCTCCCCTATAGGCCTCCGCATGTCCCCGGTCCCGCCTCTTAACCTCCCCCAGCCCTGCATTATCCTTCTGATGAACTTTGCCTTTGTTGGGTCCTGCCATCCTTTTAGGCTGCAGATCACACTGATCCCTGCCAGATAAACCCCCATCATGGCGTGAGCCGTCCCTTTCTGCCATTGTTCCACTGTGAACATTCCCAACTGTTCTTCAGATAATGGCCCACTTACCGCCATCTGGTGTTCTGCTCTGAATGCTTGAAAAACCCACCAGGCCCCATCGTAGCCCCTCAGAGTCCGGGGTGTCCATGAGCTATGAAGCAACAGTTCTGCTCCGTCCTGTCAACATCCCAGATGTCCACTGGTATAGGCGTTTTTTGTTCTTCCACTGCTGGTGCCAGCTTCCGGAAACGGTCCAGCTGCAGACGGGAAAGGCTGTCAGCCAGGGTATTGAGTACCCCTTCTATATGTTTTGCTCTGAAGGACATGTTCAGCTGCAGAGCCCTTAAAACTAGCTGTCATACTACCTGCATGACTGTGTCTGACCTGGCTCCCTTATGGTTCAGTACGTCCACCACCGCTCTATTGTCACACCAAAATGTCACCTTCTGATCCCGTAATTCCTTCCCCCAAACCAAAGTACAAGCCCATATAGGCATGATCTCCAGAAGTGTTATATCCTTCACTTTCCCATCCCTCACCCAGTTTGCTGGCCACGGTTCCGCAAACCACCTGCCCCTCAGGTAACCTCCCATGCCCAGTCCCCCGGCCGTGTCTGTGTATAAGTCCAGGTCTGTGTTGTACAACCACTCATCCTGCCAGAATGAACACCCATTATAGTCCTTCAAAAAGTCCTCCCATACGCTAAAATCCTCCCTGACACTGCAAGTCAGGTTAACCCAGTGATGTGGTTTTCTGACCCCAGCTGTCACCCTGGCCAACCTTCTGGTGAACGCCCTCCCTGGCCCAACGGCCCTGCATGCGAAATTCAGATGTCCCAATACCTGCTGAACTAATTTCAATTGAACCCTCTTCTTGCTGGCGTGTATCCCAATTAGCTCCTTCAACCTCCTTACTTTTTTGTCTGGCAACCTAAAAACTTCATTTGTAGCATCAATCTCTATCCTGAGGAATTCTATAACCTTGATGGGCCCTTCTGTTTTTCCTGGCACCAGAGGGACCCCTAATTCCTGGCATAATTCCTGAAACTTAACCAGCATTCTCTGTGTCTCCTCTTTACCCTTCCCAATGAGGAGAAGATCATCCAGGTAGTGAATGACTGACCTGTAACCCATTTCCTCTTGGAATATCCACTGCAAGCATGTGCTGAACGCCTCAAATGTCGCCCATGCTGTGGAGCACCCCATAGGCATTGCTTTGTCAAAGTAATACCGTCCATCATTTTTAAAACCCAAAAGGTCCCAGTCTTCCCTCCTGACTGGAAGCAGTCTGAAGGCGGACTCTATGTCTGTTTTCGCCATCCACGCATCCTCTGTGGCCCGGATTATCCGGATCGTGTCCTCGAGCTTCGTGTAAGTCACCCTGCTATGCTCCTCCCCAATATAGTCATTTACCGAGTCACCTTCTGGGTAAGACAAATGGTGTATTACCCGGTATTCCCCTTCCTGCTTCTAGGTACCAAACCAAGGCGATATCCGCATGTTCTCCAATGGGGGGATCATCAAATGGACCCTCCACCCTACCAGCCACCTTTTCTTTCTCAATCTTTTTCCTTAACATGTCCTCTTTTCCTCTCACCGACCCCAGGTTGCTCACTTCCCTTGCCTGCCTGGGACCTTTAGACTGTAATGAAAACCCTGTGTCAAAACCACGTAAAATCATATCCCGCACGCTCGTATCCAGGTATCTATCCAGGCTAGCTGTCAAGGCAGTTATGTTGATGGGGATTCTGGCCATCCCAAATCGGGCCTTGTCGTGCCACCTTGTACCCTCCCCACTTGCCTGCCCCTCTCCCTTTGTTTCAATGTTTTTGACCACCTCTACCCCCGTTACCTCTGCCCCTCCCTCCATTGCTCCACGTCTGTTCTCGAAATCCCTGGCCATCCCAAAAAAACTGCTGGCTTGATCCTTGCCCCCCGTACCCTTGCGTTCCTTGTATACTTGTAGTTCTGCATTTGCTAGCTGAGTGCCCCCCTCCACATTTTGCGCAGGCATGCCAAAAACAACACTGAGGCCACGTGCAGAATGCCCTACTATATGCCGAACAGCATCTCATAGGCATAGCCCCTTTTTTACCCCACCCTCCATCGGGTGTGGACTGATCCGTTACATAATCCATCCATAAATCTATTTTCTTGGTGTCCCATCTTACATCCCCAAATGTCGCCATGCGCTGCCGAAAATATTCGTCATAGTATATCCATCCCACCCTGCCTTTTGCTTTAGCTCTCCGTATTATCAATGAATAAGTAATGAGCAGGATACCTAACTCCGGTCTTCTTTCCAGAGTTATGGCTGAAAAGATTGCAAAACCTAAGAACCACCCGTCCCAGGTCTTCCCTTTCGTGAATTTGTCTTCCTCTTTCTTTCCTAATAAGACTATGGCAGCTGCCATCTCGCTCTTACCTATGCTGTCCGCCTCTTCGTATTTTGCCGCCACCTCCCGGCTCACCAGGACAAATATATCCACATATTCCCCCTTCCATATTTTTTCTTTTGTGGCAATGGGCACGTGCTCACCTATCCTCATCCCCAGTGCCCCCACCTCTCTTGTCCCCAGGCCTTCTCTTTCCTCCCCGTTCTCCGTGTCTCCTGGCACCCCTTTTCATGCCTTAAACTCTGCCAGGGCCGATTCCATCTGCCCCAAACCACCCGGGCCCCAGTGCTGCCACTATTTGCCTCTATAATCTTTTTATGCTATCTCCTACTGTATTGGATGCATTACCTGTGACCTTTTCCTGTCCGGGGTGTCTGAAGGCCTCCAAGGATTCCCTTGTTTCTTCTTGTGGGTGAGGCGGGTGAGGTGAAAGCGGAGGGTGGGATGCCGGGAGCTGTGGGTCGGACCCCCCGCTCCGAGTTTTTGGTCCCTGTTCTCCTGGGGGGACCCCCTTCGATCTGGGGTGGGTGCCGGTGGGTCACCCAGCTGCATGGGTATGGGCTCGGCAGCCCTGGCAGGCCCTGCTGCCCTTGGCGCTACCCTAGAGGGACTGCGTCGTCCCCCAGGTGCCCTCTTCCCTTTGCTACCTTTTTCTCCATCCGCTTTCCTCTTCTCACCGGGCTTCCCCGGGTCCTCCCCCTCCACCAGTTCCCACATTTTGTTTGCTTTTTCAGCCAGCTCGATTATCGCCTTGTAAGCTTCTTCCTTCGATGGCCTGCTCTTTCTGAGTGCCATGTCCGTTCTGCACTGTGGTCTGTGAAGACAACTACAGAAACAAAACCAGTTACTTGCGCCTCACCCACCCTCTATGTATATATATACTATATTATTTATTATATTATATATTTTAAAAAACACCCAGGTTCACTTGCATCCAGGCCGACCTTCCACCAGTGAGGTGCATCCTGCCCCCCAAAATTGCTCTATCCGTACTGCCTGGGCGTATCGGAAAAATCTGTGACATGCCTAGGGTCATACGACGTGCAAAGATTTTTTTTTTTTGTGGCTTGTTGTCCTTTTTCCCCTGCCTCCCTCTGTCTCCATCCGACTATAAAAAGTATTTTATTACTTTGTGCTGTGGTAACGCTCGTTTTATCCGCCTCTCCTGCCCGACTAAGTCCTTTGGCAACAATAAGGTCCCCCCCGTGGGGGGAAGTCATGGGTTGAGGGACCATGTGAACCTCCGTGAACTGTGGCAATGAACCTTCCCATCTCGGCTATACCATCAGCCAACGTGGTTCCCCCACCCGGCTTGTGACGTCACGCCATGTGGTCATTTTCCCGCGACCCCCCCGGCCCTACAGGGCCCCTACTTGTTATCCCCCTGCACTCCCTTTTGTTTGCTGACATTCCAAGCCTGCCCAATGTCCTCACCCTTGTCCCAATTGCGCCCTTCTCCATCTCCTCGTGCCCTGCCACGCCCCGCCCCCCCAGGTCCCTGGCTCCTTTTTTCTTCGTACCATGAAATAGTACTCCTGCCTTTTACCTTGTCCGGAATGATCCCCTGGTCCCCCTATCCCAAACCCCCCCCCGGGCCGAAAAAACAGCACCCACCTGGGCCTACTTGCCCCATGCCACGTGGCATGCCAAAAACGCTGTTCGACTTTGACCTTGCCGCATGGCATGTCTGCCATCCCACGTGGCATGCAAAACTATCGTTTTCCCCTTAGGCCTCGCTCACTGGGTGCTGCCATCCCATGTGACCGCATAAAATGCTGATTTTGCCTTAGGCTCACTCGCAAGGCCTGCTGCTCCAGCCTCCCTTTGTCCTCCATTCTGCCTTCCAGCAAAACACCACCGCTCGGCACACACACCCCTTTTCTCAGCCTCCATTATGTGTCACAGGCTTCACTATCTGGCCACCCTGACCGCAGGCAGCACCACCCCAATGGGCCGCTTTGCTCCAGAGCCCTTAACATCCTCCTATGAACATTTTAGTCAGCCACCTACTTAGCGTATTGTCCACAGACTCCAGTAAAACTCCTCTGCAGGTAAATTAGGCATGACTCACCCTGCTACCTTACTTATTTTTCTTATTGCACGATGATGTGCCATGCCATGCAGCAAAACAATTCTCACAGGTATCCAAAGCCTCAAAACGTTCACTCCTCTGATTTCCTGTCCTGTTCTGCTTTCATGTATTACCTTGCCTTCCATTCCATTACCACCAGTAGAAAAACATGCATGCCCAACAAATGCAACAATTTCTCTTGCACACTAACATCCTGCACAATAGATGTCTCTTCCACGCCTTAACCGTTCCAGGTTCTTCCGCCCCCCCTGAGGTTTTCCCTGTCTCCGCGGGCCCCACCAGGCCCAGATCCCTGCAGACCATGTGGCCTACCACCACTCCTGGCTCTGCTCCCTTCCTTATCTTTGGCCCCTCCTGGGCCAGCCAAACCCCCACTAACCAGCGTTTTTTTTTTTTTTTTAAATCTACCAACCACCAATTCCGCCTTATTTGCTGCTTAAAGACACTCTCCTGATCACTCCTCTTTATAAAGGAGCTCTCATCAACCTGTGCTCATGTCTGTTAGCCCTCACTTCCTTTCACGAATGATGTACACTCAAACATTTTTCTTTTTTTTTTTAAACGCATATCTACTGATCACTCCTTCAACAAATAATTGCTGCCTCCTTACCTCCTTCCGCTGTGAAAACCAACCTCAAATTAACTGCCAAATCCGACGTGCTGCAGCTCATCAAAATCAAAACTCCAGCAAAAGTGGCTGAGGCTCCCTTGTGCTGTCCCTTATGTACCTCCCTACCCCCCTCCACTTCCTGCTACCTGGCCATTGTTCTGGCTCCTGTCTCCTCCCCTTTCCTATCCTCTTCCCTTCCGAGCACAACTATTCCTTACAGGAGGGAAGGGGTGCACCAGGACAACATGGTCTGCCCCTTAAAGGGCAAACTCCATTAGCTTGTAATAGACCTCAGATTAAAATTCAAGATTTTGAACTTCAGCTTGTATGCATTAAAAGATCAAAATCTGGGTTGCTTATCTTGTGGCTTACTCCTTATGTTCCACTCCATTTACTTCCTTCATGCAGATGCAAGTCTAATGTCAGCTCCAAAGAGTAAGTCATGATGGTTAGAAGCACAGACCTTTTATTTTACTGCCTCAGTATATGGAATTCTATTCTTCAGTACATTCATGAAAACAAGCATGTCAGAAACTCTAAAAGGGGTTTGAAATGTATTTATTTGAATGGTTGTAAATCTGTTGTATGCTTTATATCTTTTGCAGTACATATTTTACTTGCTATTTGAATTGTTGACTGTTTTTTAGAACGTTGATATTTGTGAAGGGCATTTGAGGAATGAAACCAAATGTGTATAATAATACATGCATATATAGATACATCTTTGAAAGCTCTTTTGTGGTGTATTGGCATTGAATGGCAGATATGTTTCGCCCCAGAGGTGAGTGCTCTTCAGCAGTTGTTTAGCCTTCAGTTGTGTTTTGATTAAAACTCACTTTGAGGTTTCTGTATGAAAGTGATTATATAAATACAAATGGCATTGTATGATATGGTGTGTTAATAATAATAAACTATTGTAATGATTCAGTTGAAGGAGATGGCGTCGCTTGTTCTAGTCACACGCCTGGAAACTATTGGAGATTATGCTTTTTCTTAATGGCAGCTCATAACAAATGCAATACAGTGCCAAATTACATCATGCAGCTCCCCTCCCTAAAGAATTTTAAGAGTTCTTTTTAACATATTGAGTTACTGACACATTTTAATATAATGAATAATTGCTAAATGAAGTGTGATTTTGAACTGTTATTTTGTCTGACAAAAATGCAACAGTACTTTGTAATTGTTTTACTGAGTTGTGATATGTCCTTTTTAAGGATTGTGAGGCAACCTAGGTGTGTTTCCTGGAAGGGTACTGTACCTGATGAATCAAAGTCTCATAACTGATTGATTGTACTGTAGCCCAAAATCTCACAACGGTATTTTTAAATAACAGTCTGTCTTCCTTAATGATCATCCTGAAACCTCACTACCATGCAGTACAATTTAAAGACAACTACACCACTACATACTGCAATTAGACAGTGCAAATGAAATGTTCTCTTGCCTTTATCAGTTTACAAAGGCAGTAATACACCAAGCATTGGGCATTATGTAAGTAATAATACTCAACAGGGTGGGTGGTATTGAGAAATATTGGACCACCTAGGGCGTAATGAGGCATGAAGCTGCAGGCAGATGGCCTTATAGCCCCTGGGAGGTCTGGTATTTCCCAATACCCCCCACTCTGGAGGGTATTATTGTGCTTAGAAAATGGGCCACTGTATTTTATGCATTTTAAAATGAAATAAAATACTATAAAATAGTTCAAGTAGTATAGAATAGCATAAAATAGTTCTTCCGCCTGCACTTGCATGCTTTATTTTTTTTTTACCTGAGGACTTTTGTCCTGTTGGAGCCTCTGTACTTGTAACTCGTGGTCATGGTTACCGTAACCTAGCTCCCATAGCTTTCATTAAAACAGTTATGTTTGTTGGATTACTTTTTCTTTTGTTTCCATTGATTTGTTCCCCTTATTTTATGTATTCAGTGACCTATTTAGTCATTCATTGTTTGATCAGGGAATGGCTTGGCATACCGGCGGTGGTGGTTCTGTGAGCTGGTAGAGAAAAAAAAGTATGCTGTCTCTTGTAATTGATTTTGTGCTCAATTTCATCATCTGGCAATGAGAGGGGCTGTGCTAGAGTAAATAAAAGTGAAGGTATTGGGAATTGGCAGTGGGAATCAGCAGCAGGGCAGTCGTAGCTGGTGGGCAGTCCTGTATAGTGAGGAGCGGCATATAGTCAGTTGGGAGGTGCAATTGACGGGAGTTCGAGTGAGCTATTTTTTTTATTTAGTGGCAATGAGCAAAATGGACAGCCCAAGGAACTTTTATATAGAGAATGTGAGGAAAGACCGTGGTGGACTTTCTTAACTTCCACTCAGGGGACATGGAGTTGCATTACCAGCTCAGAATGCTTACTATGTCAGGCGGCTTTTGAGTGACCTGGAGCTGTGACTTTCCCTATCAGATAAAATGTCAGGTGAATGGTGTGTTTGTGAGATGTAGGCATTTTTTTTACTTCTTTCATTACATCTTAAAGGAAGCTAAGAGCAATGGGGGGGAGCACACCTGCTGTCAACTCGTTCAGTAAGCGAAACAAAATAAAAATGGCAGGGGGCCACTTAGAAAATTTGGAGTGCTCAATAATACCCGAAGTAATGGTGCACCCCGAATTTGCACTTGCTTTTTAGTGGGCATCTATTGAAAAATAAGTGCATGCCTGGCATGGCCTTTCAGTCAATCAGCATGCATTATTTTTTAAGCCCATTTTCTAAATAGAGAATAATGTGTATGCAGGTGTGTATTGCAAGGATTCTTCACACACCTAAGGTGTGTGATAATCCATAAATGAGCTCTCTGGGTTTATGAGATTATCACACACTCAGGGTGTGTGAAAATTCCTCATAAAACAAACGTTGCATGCATTATTTTTTATAATAACTGGTGCAAGGTTTGAACAGAGAGAAAAACTGTAAGCTCTATTTGTGCAAGCGTGTCCTTGAGCAGCCACCATACTTGCACAAATAAAGTGTGCTTTCTTTTGTGCTTCAGTGAAGTGAGAGCATGAGGAGGAAAATGCCATAGTAACTGGCTATTGAGTTGTCACAGAATTCAACTGGTTATTATGGCATCTTGTCAGTATTGCATATCCTGTCATTATAGGGGTCACCAGTTATTATGATGGAATATGGACCAGGTTGTTATCACAGGCACTATTATTAGGCTAATCTTTTATTCAAGATAGTATCCTGTTTAAAGCTCCTTTTATAATTAAGAGTGCTGCATCAAAATTTGTTTTGTGAGCAAACAATAGTACCTAATTTAAATTTACTTTCCTAAATAAAGAAATCATAAAATATAAATTCATGGACAAGCCAAATGAACAATCAGAGAAATTCTAGTAATTATAAAAATGTTCATGAAACTGACTGTAATACATAGCAATACCTGAGAGAACAGTGTGTGTGTGTGTGTGTGTGTGTGTGCTCGGCACATTGGACAAATATTAGTATGCTTCCACTGTAGTGGGTAAACAGTCTAGGTCTGAGTCACCATAAAAGGCCTCATTTGGACTCAGCTTTAATCAAGGCAAAAAGCATAAACTATTACTGTATCATCTAAAACCTTAATTACACTACAGTACAACTAAACTTAAAATGTTTGATCCAGATACAAACACAACAATTCTGCTTAATTGGGGCTTGATCCACAAACTGTTCCTGGCCCTTGTGCTTGTTCAAAGGTCTGGAAATCCTGTGTTGTGGCCCCTTCACTCATGAGGTGAACAAGAGGGGCACTTTAGGGAATCTTCAGCATGTGATGTACCCCTGTTACCACCCGATTGTTAGCAATCCATGCATGTAAGTGGGTGATCAGGTCAGAAGCAGGCTGGGGTGGGACACTTTTTTGCACAATGCACAGAACACTGTGCATGATGCGCATGATGCAGAGGGGCACGGAGGGAAGCTGCATTAGACAAGGTGTTCCTGCTGTAATGGCCATACCCCACTGGTGCATATCTTAAATGTCCCTCATCGATCTTTCACTGTGCCTGTGTGGACCAAACACCAGTAGCCCACAGCCCTCCAAGATGCCATGGAGGGCTGGGTGCTATGTCCTGTAATTGTGCTTAAAAAACAAAAGTCAAGCCTCATGATCACATGATCACCTTATTTTACTATTACAGAGAGGACGCTGGTGCACTCATTTATTAGAAGGTACCATCTTTGGACGATGCTTTTTGGAGTGCCACTACTTGGGTTTTGGGGGGATATTCAGAGGGTGGGATGAGGGTGCTGTCATGATGGAGTCATGGTGGGGAGACTTAGGTGCTTTATATGTATAGCAAAAACAAATGCTTTTTGTTAAATAACACAGTGGCAGCTATGAAGGTGGGTGGGTTGTGCCAGTAGTCCACTGTGGGATAAAGAATTACATTTAATATATAGCGTGGATGCTGAGCAGAGGAGGATTTGATCTTGTGCAGACAACAGGTGAGGAAGATGTTTAATGGCTGCTTGGGACAGTAAGAGATGCAAGCATGGTGAAAGGGTGTTTTTGCAAGTTGTTTTTATTTAATTTTCAGTTGGGAAGGAATAATAGCTTCCATTATGAATAATCCCATGTTCAGGAAAGCACAGCCCTCCTATGCTGTAACACCCCCCATATGGCCACAGTTGCATCCTCAGGGACTAATCCCCACCCCCAGACCCCAGCCATCAGAGACTTCACAGTGATCTGCAGGCCATACGGACACAGCCAGTAATGAACAGAAATGTGTTGCTATTCCAAGAGGGATATGGAAGATCTTGGAAAACTACCATATTCGAGCAGTCCATACATCATGTAGAGTCATGGATCCTCCTGCAAGTGGACCTGAGCATCTGATTGGATGCCTGGTGTCTGGCACAGCTCTTACCTCCTGCTGCCTGCCCCCTCATGAAGTTGCACACTAGTGGAATACAGCAGGCAGGAGCAGTTGCTGTTATCCAGTGTGGATACAAATTGGGGTGTGGAGGGCCACCTCCAGGATATGCTCAAATCGAGCATACCCTGGTACAGTTTCTGGATCATGCTGCTAATGAGTCCATAGAAAAACCCAGTACCTTGCCCTTGCTTTACATATGGGAGTTCCACGAAGCCGCAGCAACAACAAAGTTATCAAAATGCAGCACAGAGACAGCCACAATGTCGATAGGTGAAATTTCACCTGTCAGACATTGGCTGTTTTTTTTTCAGGGGCTTTGCCCCATACAGTCCCCATGTGGGGGGCTTTAAAGATTCAACTCCATGTCAGACTTGACTAAGAAGGGGTGTATCATGGGGAAATGAGGACATTTTATCAGCAAGACCATTACAGTGTCAATTTTGAATTTTATCAAAATTGTCACTGTAATGACATTTGCTGTCAAAATGTCACTGTTTCGATGTGATACGACATGGGGCATCATAAAGTGTTTAAATCCTTTACTAAAAGATAGACAAGAAAAATTATGGCATCTTATTGAACAGTCTAAGGCTTTACTCATGAGCAAATCTCATGAGTAAATGAGTAATCTTCCTTAGTATTCACTAAAAATACCACCAACAGCTTAATCTGGTTCAAGGTCAGCAGGCATTCATCTGTATCTCCCTCCCCAGGGTTGTGCCTGGAAATAGGCAGGATTTGTCTAGTGCACTTACCCAGTCAACAAAAACTAAATAAATAAATAAATCTCATAAGGTACACATGGGTATATTCTCATCTGATCTACTTACACCACACACACACACACACACACACAAACGAGCGCGCGCGAACACACACACACACACACATTTTATTCTAATTAGTGTTTTTATTTATCTTTTTGTCTGAGGGTACATGTTATTATCTCAGGAATGTACTCCAGACTATGTGTTGCAAGATTTACTCACTTCTCTTGATTTACGCATTTGGCTGTGCCTCATGCCGCACCACTCAAGGAGTGGGTTAATCCCACAAGAACACATGCCCTGTCATGCATTACTGCTTGATCATTGTATGGTTTCTGGCACCTTTGCTTGTTACTCAGTTCTTACTATAAAATGTTTTGTTATGAATACTATAAGAAATCTCAGATTTAGCTTAAATGTAAACAATTCTTTAATCTTTAATATTGACTATGGACTAGTGGTCTATGGGGCTGCAACGGATACAACGCTCAAGAGGGTTCAGACTGCACTCAACAAAGCCTGCAGACTCACACCTGTACTCTGTATGAATGTGCAAATTGGCTGTCATTAAGAAACAGGGTCAAATTCAAGACTTGCATCCTGGGGAAGAAGGCTCTATTGGGTAAAACACCACCTTATGTAGGCAATTTGATCAAGGTGGCCAACTCATTACAGGTCACCAGAGGGAGGACTAGAGGGGTCTTGGTTATCCCCTTCCATCGCGCCTCACTTGAAAAACATTGCATTTGCCTACCGGGCCCCCCCCCATGGATGAATGAACTCCCTGGGCATCTCTTGGCCACCAGTTGTCTGACACAATTCAAAACTGACCTCCAACAGCACCTAATAACACTCTCTAAGTGCACCTGCCCCCTGAATCCAGCCACACCTGCTCTCTCTGCCCCCAGCAAGCACTAGGCAGGCCTCAGGTACCCCCTCCCTCTGTCCCTTCTCATGACTTGCCCCAGCAATCAATTTGCGTCATGCTCCTTCGGCACCTACCACCCCCACCCCCTCCCCCAACTCACAGTCTCATGAGTTTCCCTAACAGTCATTACTAATGCAGGCTGCCTGACCATGCCCCCTCACACCCCACCATTTTACTCTAGCGTGTCCTCTCCACTCAGCCTCCCCTCACCTCACCATTTCTCCCTATACCTTATTGCCCTTCTTCCCCCACCCTTCACCTCCACCACAGTACATACCTCTCTCTCATACCTCCTTTCTTCACCCCACTGCCAGCTATCCCCATCCCTCTGAACTACTGACAAAGCACTTTGTGGCTGCTTATCTCTCTCCCTCATAAAGTGTTTTTCTTGTTATTTAACTTGTACCTATGTTTTGAGTTATTCTGTAAGTTCTGAATCCAAGCTGTATTATTCATTGTAATGTACCTTTGCTTTCTCCTATTGTACTTTGTTTTGCAATCTATGACATGGAACCTTTGTAAAAGAGCTTGCGCTCAAAGGTCTTTTCCGAATCACTAAATAAATAAATAAATAAATAATCGATAACAGCAGACTTTTAAGACAGTACACTACAACAGAAATTGACTCCCAGGAAGTTCCACTCTCTAGTTCTCAGATATAGAATTTGGCCAGTAGAATCACTGCAACAGTCACTTACCTGCAACTGAATGATAACATTTTCTATGTTCATCTTTTGTGAAGTTTCAAGATTGCCAAGCAAAGATGTCAGTGACTTGGCCTTCACTGTATGTTACTCATATTGTGTTAAACTGCTGTCCAGAGACAGCATTTGTACCTAAATGTAAATATCGTAGGAATGGCCACAAGGCTAAAAGAAAATAAGTGAAAATGATAATCCTATGTTTTCATTCTAGGGCGTGCACCAGGGATCCATCTTTCTGGATTGCATGGGATGCAGGGAGGGTGAAGGAAGAGTTGAATTATTACATGTTTTGCATAAACATTAGATTTCAGTAGCATATTGACTCACTGTAAGGATGCAGTTCTGTTTTAGCAACTCAGCAGGATCCCTACAAGTAAGAAAGAAGCAATTCTTCATTCACTTAACTGGGAAGTCATTTTACGTCAAATGCACTTCATTTGTACTTTCCTACTGTCCACTGCCTTCTGCAAATTGGTAATTAAGAATAATACCATATGAAGCCAATCCACAGAACATAGGATTCCTCTGGGTTTTTATATAATTGAGAATCAAAACATTAGACTGTCATTGCACTGCTGGCCAACATCTGGAAGATAAATTCCCCACAACACTAAGTAATGGCAGTGTTTGGGTAGCTGTGATTGGAAAGCTATATTTTTCTCATGGATAATGATTGTATATGATGAGCATGAAGAGACAGTTGTCCATAATGGTTTCTCCAGCTGGAATCCTGTCAAATAACTTATTTGTTCATTCCCATGAGAACCAACTATGTATGACGCTTTTGCTATTCTCATTAAGTACACTTTAGGATTTGGGTTTGGAAGACAAGTTCACATGGATTACAGGACTACATAATTTCCATACTGAATGCCAGGGCAATAAAGGTGGTGGTGTCTTCTATAATTTAAGGGAGTCAGCAAAGGCAACAATGGTGTAAACTGAAATTGTAAGGATGTAGAGACAAAGAATGGCAGTATAGTGTGTACTCATCCTACCTGGCAAAGATTTTTTGAGAAGGTAAAAGTAGCTGGAGTATCAGCAGCTGCCCAAGAGTAAGGTACATTGGGAACATCAAACATTTGGTTCCCATAGCTGGTAAAGTAGTATTCAGAGTTACAAGGGATTGTATCCAGGTTGGAGAAAATTCATGATTTTGCAACTCCACATTTGGTCTGTTCTGCAGTGTCACTCCTCCCCAAATGGGAGTGGGCTTGGCCAAGGGTGGCTTCTGTGCCTAGGGGTATATGATGTCATGGCTCACAGGGAGCCTCCTTGCAGTCACTTAAAGCATACACAGCATTCCTTCAATTACTTCAGATCTCAGAAACTATTAAGATGTTGCCAAATAACCACACCCGAATGACAATTCTTATGCAATTATTTTGCTTAGGGAAGTGGTTCAGTGGTAAGACATATCATGAACTTACAATTCTTTTCAAGCACATTGGTGACAAGCACCCCTCATTACAGTTCATCAGTACTTAGGCCCAGATAACATGCAAGTACTCCTAACAGGCACTGTTCATGTGTAACAAATCTTTATGTGAGACTTTCCCATCCTCCACTGTTAACTTCAAGTCTGCTGTATACCACTACAACCAATACAGGAGCTACTGTAACCCCATACCTGATAGTCAGTTGGATAACAAGCTTAACTCTTAACACAGTATGTCTTTATAGACAGTGCTTTCCCTGAACAAGCCTCAGCCAAGATTTCAAAGTTAGGACACATGCTCTTTACCTTAATCTCGCTGCTACCTCAGGCAGTTACCACTCCCAGAATCCAAAGGCAGAATGTTTTAACCCCACACCAATCATAATGTCTTCTCCATTCTTCCAGATCAGTATCTTTAGGGAAACTCTCGGGGCTTGAAAGCAATTGACGTACATCCCTTGAGGGGATGCTCACCAGGGAAACCCAGTACTGCTACCCAAATCTACTTGTGCTACTCCCCAACCACCCATAACAGTACCCAATCACAAGGGGCATCTGCCTGGAAGCATCCAAACCCAAAAGCTGTTGTATAGGAATCTAACTAGCTGGACCCAAGAGGGTGGCTTGGACATGTGGGAAACTCACAATTTAGTTCATTGATGCCCTGAAAAGGTACACTTGTTTATATCCAGTAGCCACTGCCCATTACTCATCCTCCAGAGGGCTTCAAACTGATCCTATTCAGCTACATGCATGGTCACTGAATCCCTTTTGAACCCCCCATTTGAACACTGTGCAGCCAAAACCAAGGTCGTTCTGTCACCAGACGTCCAGGGTAGAGAAAGGACAGCAAAGTGGCTCTGTGCCATCCTGTTCCTGGTGTCCTGCTACTGAGTCAGAATTGGTGGTACCCCTTTGACCCTCAACAGTGCCCAAGGTGGACCCATGCCACTCCATGCTTGGCACACTGCCACTGAGCCAAAACTCAGTAGCCTACTTTTGAGCCCTCAGAGCCCAAACTTGTACAGCAACACTGGGTATGGGCACTATTTTAACTCCTACCAATAACCTCTCAGTAACCATCAGGACCTCAAACCCAAAGAACACACAATCCTCCCACTAAAACCTTCTCTCATATCCCTTTTTCCCAAGTCTCCCCCCATCAGCTAAAAGACAAATAAATCAGTGAACAGGCACCCAATGCTCTGATGGCCACATAAGTAACAACCCACCACCTTTTCTGGGGAAAGAATTGTTACTATTTGAATCATTGGGGTTTGCCACACCAGTTTGATGGTTCACAACCAACACACCAATGACAAGTAGAATTCACATTTACGAGAGGAAGTTTGCAATTACATCTATAAAGTTCTGACTCTAGGGGAAGGATTCACAAGGTCTCAAAATGGATGCAAGCCATAGTCACATCCAAAGTGGGGAAACTATATCCAAAATGAAGGAATCTGCACTAAAAATGAGTCCTAACCATATTCACAAAGGCAACTGTGTCCAAAAGAAATGTTGCTTAAGTTCAAACCCAATTGCTCCCAAAAGGCACTGTATGGCCCTGTTCACACTGCACGATCTGAAGCGGTTCTCAGGGGTTAAACCATTTCAGATCTATGCCAGCACCCTTCATGTTCACACTCATTCTGCTTTGGGCCACATTTTCACAAACCATGCTAAAACCCTGATCAGACCTAGGCTATAGCACGGTTTGTGAAAATGCTTCAGTTAGTAAATTGTTTTAACTTACAGTGCGAACGTTCTTTTCCCTGTATCCATGTTGCAATGGATCCATGTTCCCACTGTCCTCTGTGTTGACCCCTGTTTTGACCCCCTAATACCCAGAAACATGCTACCGAAAGCACAAATACTGGCACCAATATGAACAGAGAAGCATGCTTGGGAAGAAACGCTTTTAAAAATGGATTAGACAGTGTGAGCGCAGCAGCACGGTAATGCTTAATTCATTTTAAAAAACATTTCTCCTTACCGTGCTATAGTGTGAGCAGGGCCTAAAACATACCACAGGGTTGTAAGTATGAAGGTAAGGAGAGGGTGCTGTATCCATGTTTGTTATGCAGTGTCAACAGTAACACAGTTCACAAACAATTGTGGGTGGTAGGCTAAGTGTGAAATGTAATTAGCCGGTAGACCACAAAAAGATGGTCTAAATACAGGGAATATAATACTATCACTGACAGCAAGCAGCACATCATATGATACTGAGACCAGAGCTTAGCATGCAGGAGGACAATGAGACCCTAATCCCAAGTGCTGATGTCAGGCCTTGACCTGTGCTAAGCGTATTACAGGCAGATGTACTGGTTCCAGTTTGGCACCACTGTTTTACCTCTTCTGGATACATGCCCCAAAGGTCCTTTTGTGCCACACACACCACTTTTACTGGTTTATGGGGGTGGATATGAAGAATGCAGAGCCAGTGAATGATGAATAAGGGAATATTTTACAGCATGATACATTAGAGTGTGCTGACAACTTCATACCAACAGCATGACAATTTGTGCTCATACCACCACAGTAGAGAACTAAAACAAGGACACTTGTAAATAAGCTACCAAAGAAGAAAGTAATAAATGACAACACATTATGGGTGCACCTCTTACTTCAACCATTTTGCTTTCTTTTGGATGCAGTCAACACCTGTTTTGTGAATGTGCTCTGTGAATATGACATACTGTGAAAAAGTGGATATACCAATCTGGGACCATGTCTCATGCTGCTTGCATCACTTTTTTTTGGAAAATCCAGCCAAAGGAAATTTGAGGGTTCTGAATCTTTATCTTTATGCAGCTCTTGTGTGTACCAGTGGAGAAGGTGTATTTTTTTGGGGGGGTGATAAAATCAGAGAACAAACCCAATGATGTAAAAACGGTTCCAGAGACAAGGAATGGTTTATTAATTGTAAAACTACTGGCACTTAAGTTATCAAAGGTAATAAGTCACTGATATATACTTCAGCAGAACAAGCAAATGTATACAGCACATGAAAGAAAAGGAAGGGGAGCCAGTCAACCTTGTTTTATACCAATATTACTGCCAGGCATCATAATGCCTTCCAACAGAGTTGGTCACTCCTTTTTCAGGAGTTTGCAGTTCCAGGAGATTAGAGCCAAATCTGTGGTATAGTCCAGAAAACATGTCAATGTTCCATAAACTTACAAAGCTAGTTCCCTATCTCATACTAAACGGACATTGTGACAATTATCTTAATCCAAAAATCTTTAGTTTTTGAGCTCTAGGTGACTGTTATACATTAGTGGTTGCAACTATTTAAGCTCCTACAAAAGAGCCAAGTAACCTTTACCGAACTGAAAGGGCCATCTGAAAGAACACCAGTTGGGAGCATGTTACTAAGAAGAATGTCTCCTCTATTAATGAATCTAACATATAATCAATCTAAAATTGTATTTATTTTTTTATTTAGATTTTATTAACCAGGTAAGTGCACTAGCCATAGAATGACTCTTTTCAGGCACGAACCAGGAGAGTACAACAGGTAGTTAGACAAATACATTACATCAGTGCAAAACATTACATAATAACAGGTATAGCTAACAGTAGAAAATAATACATAAAGAGAAAATAACATATGTGAAAGATTAGGACATTGTACAGACCATAATGGGTGAGCAGCACATAGCAATGAAAAAAAACAGTTTGAGCACAAAATGCAGTGGAAATTTACAATGAAAGCAGCATATGACAGCGTAAGATATAACAAGCTCCAAAGGGGTTACCTACATCCAGGTAAACAAGCAAAACAATACTACAAACCATGGCAACTGGTATAGAGAAAATAGGTTATAGCAGTGTAGAGAAAAGGAAAGACTAAGAAAGAGAGTGCATTCCAACTAGGACCCAATAACTGAAACAGTGAGAAGGGTGCAACACAGTGAGGTAGAGTAAGTGCAGAAGTATCCAGTAGGTAGAGGTGGGATATTGAATGGGAGGGAAGAGAGAGTAGGGAATGAGGGTAAGTACAAGTGGGCAGAGGAGAAATTTAGTAGGGTCCAGAAGGTGCTCTGATTTTAATAGAGAGAAAAGTTAGTGTAGGAAAAGCAGAGCTAGGTGGGGTCAAAACAAGAACAAGCTCAAATAAGTTGATACCAAACAACAAAGCATTATTACATTCTTAAACGTAAACAAGGTGACTTCTGAATCTGGCTATTACCTTAGGTATCTGTACTGAAAGGTCATTTACAGAGCACACCTTAATCACATGCTACAGCACTTGTATGCCTTGCCACAAATGTCCTTTGGGTCACAGATAATGGCAAACCTACAGGTGTGTATTCGTTGAGTTAACCAATGCCTTTAAAATAATGAACCTAGGTCATGGTTACCTCTCCTGCAGTTAGTTCAAAAGAGACCTTATGGGCCATTATCAGTCAGTCAAGGGGGGATCCTGTCTTTCCTTCCAGCATGAGACCTCTAATAGAGTAACGCAGGGCTCTATCCTGGGACCCATTATTTTCTCATTATTTATCAATGAATTTCTCCCTCAACTGTAGTGAAGTCAAAGTGCTTCTTTATTCAGATGATGCAGTACTATACAATACTGGCCATGACCCCAATGACATAAAATTAGAAATGCAGAAAAATGTAATTTTGCCTGTGAAAATCCGGTGAAATTATGAATTTTGCCACGTGAAATATTTTGTGAAATTTGCGCATTCCACAAAATATTTTACAGGTGCGATATGACGAATTTCACTTGCAAAATGTGGAATTTCACCTGTGAAAGACAGAATTTCACCTACAAGTGGCAAAATTCCAGATTTTGCTGGTGAAATTCCACATTTCGCTGGTGGAGTTTTGCATTTTGCACCGCAAAATATTTCACAAAATGTACAAATTTTGTGAAATTATTCATGTAAAGAAATTTGTGGATATCGCACATCTCTACATAAAACCAGGGCTTAACAAGGACTTTAGGGTACTTGAAACATAGTTCACATCTGACTACCTTTTCTTTAATGCAGAGAACAAAGGTCATGCTATTTGGGTCCAGGAAATTTTGGTGATTTTTTTCTTTTTAATATTTTCTCTTTTTGCCCCTTTCTCTCTCTTTGCAGCTATACATGTCTCTCCCAGGATTCCCAAGGCATCCAAGTCTGGGCTCTACCTACTTCCATTCCTCTCAGTGCCATTCTCCATGCTGCCTTGGTTTACCCTCCCTGACAGGGAAGGAGGGAGCTTCTCCCCATTCTGATCCCCCAATCATGCATTTGTCTTCACTAGGTGGCAGGCTGAGATAGCCATTTTTGGTAGTTCTGGTGTGCGATGGTGCTAGGGACCATCGCTGGGTCAGCTTCTAGGCTTTTTCAATGTTGCTTCCATCCCCGGAAGAACCAATACACATGTAGAACCAAGGAGCAAGTATGTCAAGGGTACAAGCACTCCAGAACTTAGCTGGTGGTATCCCCACCCACAACAAACCCCAGCTTCCACTCATGGTAACCCAGGTGGTGGTATTGCAGTGGGGATGTCGACACTCCCATCCTGGTGAAGAGGACAGTCTCCTGGGATGCTCCATCTACCTCTCCCCAGATGGCCCTCTGATGACCCGAGTGCACTTCTGAACCCAGGTTGCCTGTGCTGCAAGCAGTAGTGCTACCACTGTGCCAGCGGGCTGGCTCACTACTGCTGTGCTGGTGGGCTGGCATGGAAATTTGGTTTTGACCACAGTTATTTCTGCAGATCTCTACCTGTAAGGGCACTCTGTTAGAGGATGTGGATGATATAAAGTATCTTGGTATTTGTCTTGACCAGCACTTTCTTTAAAAATACATACTGGGGACATCTGTTGATGTCATCGGGGAATGAACAGCTAGCTCAATCTGCTTTACTCCCTACCTCCTTTTAATCAACTGCAATCCTCAATTAAATAACAGCTCCCTCACCTACAAAGGATAAAATTCAACAGATAAGGATGACAGCCAGACAGCAGCTAAAAGGATTTGTGTCAAGTGGCCCCCAATCAAAGAATCTCTCAGGTTGCAGAAGTAAGGAATGGCAGATCCACCACAACAGGAATGAGAGGCACCCAATTGCCTCATCAATCATGAAGAAGAAGACGTAAATTGCACAATGACCTCCAAGAAACTAATCTCTGAGCTCCAAAAAATTGGCTACACATTGAAATTCCTGTAGAAAGACCTAGCAGAAGCATGTTAGGAGATGAGTGACCTCAAATAACGCACACATGATCTAGAGCAAAGACTAACAGAACTTGGTGAGTGGGGAGACCATCACAATATGGCCTTTCTACGCTTATATAAAGGGCAAATGAAATTTCAGCAAAGATGGATGATCTAGAGCAGAGATCCTGGAGAAATAGTCTATGGCTCCACTGGGTACCAGAAGACATTGAGCAGGGAGAGATGGAAGCTTTCTTCTCCTCCTTTTTGTTAGAACTGCTGGGCTAGGACACAACCACTTATCTACAAATAGAAAGGGAGCACTGTGCTTTGGCCCACAAGCCTACAGATCCCAAAGCCTGCCCGTAGTCAGTTGTGGCATGGTTTGTGGATAATTCAGTGAAGATGAAAGTACTATGAGCTGGCTGGAGCAAGAAGGACTTGGTGTTCAGGGATGACAGAATTTACCTCAAACATGACTTTACACCCTTCATAATAGACAAACACCCTGAAATCCTGGCAGTGATGTGGGACCTCAAATATAAAAAGGTAAAGGAACAGCTCATTGCCCCCTGTGCAGCTTAAGATCTTCATGCAAGGTAAGTTATATTTTTTAGAAGCTTGGAGGAAGTGATTCCAAGCCTACAACCACTGGGGCTGAGAATCGGTAAAATAGGGTAGACAGAGGCACTGGGAGACAAGGAGGTGCAGAGTATGCAATGAAGTCATCAAGGTTCAAAAGGGTCAAAGGATGGAACTTCACCGACAACAGCTTGAAGTTGGGAAGCCATTGCAGAGAGGAGAGCCATACGTAGAGTGGGGGAGGACCCTTCCGCCTCCCAAAATGTTGGCTAAGAGTAACTATGTCTCATGAGATCCTTATCAGTCTGTAGAATCTGTTGAACTATCTATTTACAGCAGCGTTCTTTTTTTTTTGTTTGTCAAAAAGGGAAGAAAGGGACAAGAAAAAAAACAAAAAGAAGCCAATGAGGGGAAAAAGCACTGAAGTGAAGACACTGACTTTCAGGTCTTAGTCCTCTCAGGTAGTGTTAAAATTATTTTACTTTCCTGATTTTCCAGGATATTTGGATCCAGGGATCTGGATCAACAATTAAGGTGACAAGTTAGGTTGTCCTTTAAGAGATTTGAGAGTCCTTGCTGAAATGTCATACCCCGGTCTCACTCTAACACACTGGCAGGTGGGGTGACCCAAACTATATTGAACTGTCATCTGAGGCATGGAGGCACACCAGACACCCCCATTGTGAGAAGCCAGCCTCCTGAACTGAACAATCATATTTTTTTTCTAGGTACATGGTTAGAAAAGACTTGTGTTTTTTTCTCTCTCCTCTCCAGTAATTATGACTGTACATGAGCTACTAATATTGAGGTTTTTCCTCCCACTACATTATGGATCTGGCTAAAGTGGCAGTGGGATTCAACAGTTACAACTGGCAGGAAAACCAGACAGGGTGGGGGTGGAAGGAGTATGAGTAATTGCTTACAGTAGATCATAATTAGACCCAGAGAAGAGGTGTTGCAAAGTTAAACTTTGCCCACAAAGTTCAGGCGAAGCGTAAAAAATTTGTGCTTTGCAGAATTCGCAGAGTTTTCAGAACACTCTGAAACTTTGATTTGCGCAATTTGCATGAACTCTTTGGCAAAATTTGCCTTTTTTCACATGGCTGCGAAATTTTGCTAAATCACTCTACGAAGTCCATGCAATCAGAAAATTAACTTGCAGAGCAAATTTCATGGACTTCGCAGACCTCTAAGCTAGAGTGACAGCCTTTGGGGGACTGACTTGGGTGAAGCCCTTAGATTAACACAATGTCTGAGCACTGTTTCTCTCCTCACACATCAGGGTGAAGACACAGACTTGAGGGGTGGTGAAACAGTGTGGCTGAAAATGGCAGGATTATTTCTTTGGAGGGGTGCACCTGGGGACACCCAATCTTCCCTTGAGTAATATTGAAGGGTCTCACACTTATAGGTGATGGTCTGGGATTGAGATGCGGTCACTGCTTGTTCAATCAATCGATGTTGGCTTCAACATGAAAAAAGTGTTTATGAGAAATGCAGTAGGTCTGGTTGGTCTTGTGGGAGAGGTCTCCTCTCTGGGGGCAGCAAATGTGAAAGTTGTCTCCCATTTGTAGAGGGGGTCTGAAGTTTGGCTCTGGGTTCTTGGGCGGGACATGCCACTCTAGATAGGGGCTGTGAGTTGATTCCTTCATTTGGTGAGGTCACCAGGACACAGTGCAGTATAAACACAACAATGAGTGGGGGTGCGGTGAGTTACCCATACCAAGATGACAGTCATATCTGTATTGAAGAGTAGCCACCCAAAAGCTAAAGGGTGGCACAATGCCTGAAGACTAATACCAAATAGGGCTGTGGCCATCAGCTCCAGGCCAGGGTATCCTGGTGTTGCACCTAGTAGGGCATCTATGAGAGGTGACTAAGCTGTACCTTGAAGCCACACTTACCTGTTTGTACTCCAGAGCCCAAGTACTGCTGTGGGGATGGGGATGAAGATCTGAGGTACAATGATACTGTAAGCTGGACTATCACAGGATCGACAGTGAACTTTTTATGCAGTTTGTGTTTTTTTGATGTTTTCTGTATGGTTCAGAATTTTAGGCAAGTGTGTGTCTCAGTTTAAAACCCAAAAGAAGGGAAAATATCAGCAGTCATGGCTGACCTGAAGTTAGTTACGTACAAAGTAAAGGGCTTCCTTTCCCCCATTGAGAGAAAGAGAGAGAGAGAGTTTTGCAGGAGTTGGGGAGACTTAAAACAACAGTAGCTTTCCTGCAGGATACTTACCTCTCCCAACCAGAACACTGTAAAGTTAGAAGTTGGTATGGCTCACTGTACTCATCTGCACACCTGGCCAATCCACATAGAAGGGCAGTTGCAATCTTGGTGAGGAAAGACACTCCACTGATAGGGGTGCAGGTTATTGAGCATAAGGAGGGTAGATCTGTGCAAGTTAAAAAGACATATAGGGGAACTCCCTATGTGCTACTCAATATATACATCCTCAGTGGCAGCAGGGAGGCTCAAAGAGCACTTGTCCCTTGATCCCCTTCCCCAAAACACACCATTACACATTGTTTTGATGGTTGTTCAGTCAGCAAATTAATTTATTACGTAACCCCCTTCTAGGGGCTTACCTTGATTGTCCCCTCACTCCCTCATTTCACCCCCTTTTTCGTCATTTTCCTGGAGCCTCTGGTGTCCCCAGATGTTCCCCCGAGCCATTCTATATTCGTTTAGCCCAGTTTGGGTTAGTATCTTCCATTGCGCATCGCCGGCATTGTTTGACTGAGCCAGTGACTGTGCATACACTAAGGAGTACTTCTGAACTTTTTGACTAACATTTCAATCAATCAATCAATCAATCAAATCTTTATTTATCCAGGCGAACATCGTTGAGCAAAGCTCATTTGCAAGATGGACCTGGTAAGGTCAAGGTTCAATTTACATGAAATATAGCATTCAGAGTATACACAACTTTGAGAAGACAGAAAGTGAAAGTAATACATCAAATCCAAGAAATATAACAGAGTATACACAACTTTGAGAAGACAGAAATGAGAGCAATATATCAAATACAGAACACGGTAAATTGATATGCTAGAAAAACAAGGATATAATACATATATACAAGATTCATGAGGTATGAGATTGCTAAATAGGTAATGGGAGACACTTTAATACTAGCACATTTTGATGAAGGGTTAACAGTATCAGAGAATTACTTAGATAATTTTAAACTAAGGTGACAGGATGTATGGATAGCTGGAAGATATATCTACAAGGAGGGTTCGTAGCTGGCGGTACCGGCAGGAGCAGTGACAAGGGGATGGGTAGGATGCATACCTGAAGTAATGGTCAGGGGTAGAAAACAGGGTGGGGGGGAGGAATCGGAAGAGCTGGTGCAATAAGGGGATCTAGAGTGGGTCTGGGGGGAAGAGGAGAGGGCCAGACTGGAGAGGTAAAGAGCTGAGAGTGTAAAGGAGACTAAGAATATTAATGAATATAAAGAATGGATTGAGGTACTGGTTTGTGAACTGTGGGGTAACTTCATATAGGGTGCTGGTTAGCTATCCTATCTGTCCGCCCACAGGGGAGATAGATGGAAGGTTAATCTAGTGTTGGTGGAAGCAGTTACATTTTTCTTTGAATATCCTATTGTATAGATATTTGAAGGCTGTAATAGATATAAACTTGTTCACTTTCAATGTCTTCTGCATTGTGTTCCATAGAGTGGATAACACATAGCTAACTGCATATCTGCCATGTCAGGAGTGGAATTTAGGCACCTTGAGGGTAATGAGGTTCAGCCTTCTTAATGCATAACTACTTGATGTGGCTTGTAAAAAACAGTCAGAGATATATTTTGGAAGCTGCTGTGATATTGCTCTGTAGGTCCATAGTATTGCATTTCTATCTCTTCTAAATTGAAGCGAAGTCCATCCCACTGCAGAGTATAACAGGCAGTGGTGAGTGCTGTATGGTAGGTCTGTGATGAACCTCAAAGCTCTGTGGTATAGTGTATCTAATTTGTTCAAACATACAGTAGGGCAGCGACTATATAAGAAGTCAGTATAATCTAGTACTGAGAGGAAAGTGGCCTGGACCATCTTCTTTTTTGAATCACTTGTAAGGAAGTGCTTTATTCTATAGTAAAGTCCAAGTCTTTGTCTGAGTTTTTTTAGCAGTTCTTCTAAGTGCTCTAGGTAGTCTAATCTATTATCTAGCCATACCCCCAGATATTTGAATTTTGTGACATAATCTAGGTTTTCCCCAAGGGCAGTGGATAGTTTAGGGAGGTCGATAGGGATAGAGTATCCTGCCTGCACCTGTGGGGAGAAAAACATTGCCTTAGTTTTTTTTGCATTCAATAGTAGTTTCTTTCCCAGCAGCTGGTGTTGCAGCAGGTCGAATTCTGCTTGTAATTCTTTGCAGGCTGTTACAGGAGAAGGGTGACTGACGTACAGTACTGTATCATCAGCAAACAGGTGTACAGTGGCTTTGGTAAGATTTATGTCAATGTTGTTGATATATATATAGCAAATAGGATAGGGCCAAAGATAGATCCTTGTGGTACTCCTTTTTGAAGTGGTCTGAGTGGGGATATATCTCCTTCGGCCTTTACCTGCTGGGTTCTTCCTGAAAGATAATTATTAAACCATCTAATGGATTTGGTGTCAAGTCCAAATGACCTCAGTGATGAGAGGAGCAGGTCGTGGTCAACCGTATCAAAGGCCTTACTTAGATCATTTACGGTCACATTGGTGGATGTATCCATGGTCTTGATGCCCTATGAACTAAACAGGGACCGGAGACCTCAGTGAGGCCTGAGAGAAGCCTCTTTGTTGTTTAAAAGTAATGTGTGAGTGGGCATCTATTGAGGGCTCATGAATAATTCATGAGCCATCATGAATATTAATGAGCTCTGATCACAGTTCCTTGGGGCAGTGGAAGCCAGAGCTAGCAATGGGCTTCCTGGGGGTTATTTAAACAAGCTGATGCAGTTGCTTAGCAGGGGACGGGGTCCCCAGCACTTATGAGGGATATGGCAAGATTACTCTTGTACCCTGTGGCTGCCATAACTTTATGAAGCTTGAACTGTTAATGGACAGCATGGGCTGAATGGGAGCTGACATTTTGATCCCAAACAGTAGCCAGTCATCTCTTTAGATGCCTAAAACTGTGACAAAGGGAGTCCTGGGAAAAGGAGGGGACTAATTCAGGTGCCTAAACCATGCCCCAATAAGCCATCAGAAAATATTGGTCTCTATGGTTATGGACAATTGATAGGCTCAATCAGCGAGTCAGAACCTTGGATTCTTAAATGAAACTCAGTGGACTTTCTGGGATACAGTCAGTCTATTCCTGGGCTCTGTAGGAGTCATGGTCTCCTCTGAGAGTGGATCTTGACTGGAGAGTCATTTCCAAGGTTTCTAGCGGTGATTGCTGTGTTCATGAAAGGATCAACAGGGGAAACAGAGCAAGAGACTGAACTGATACCTAGACTCCTCAGGTACTGTGAGCTGTTTGATTATATTGGAGAAGCTAAGTGCTGCAGAAACCCTGCACTGGTGGACTGAATTGTGCTTAGAGGACTGGTCTGATTATTTGAGTGCCACAGTTGCTGCTGAAATCTTGTTTCACCTGTATGGGACTGCAAGTGTGATTTTGGAAGAGGCAAAGTGTCTCTGGACTAGGGGTGCTAGCCGGGTGCTGTACTTTTCCTGAGTGAACTGGTTAAAGTGGCTGAGAGCTGTGTCCCACCTGCAGCTGAGGAAAGGATTGTGAACAGTGTCTAACTGGAAAGTGCGGACTGGTGTACAGGGGTTGTAGTTGGATCCCCTTGGAGTTGTAGCTGTGCGTCATTCAATCTAGGGCTAGAACCCACTGCTAACTGGCATTTGACTTTGCTTGAGCAACTGCCTGTGATTTCTGCTGGTTTCAAACTCAGTACAGGGACTGCAGGAAGACCCCCACCATTTGGGAGTTCTCACCCAGAGCCAGAGAGAGAATCAGCTAACCCCTTCCAAGTGGGACTCAGCATCTCAGAAGGTCACCGGCACTTGCTAGGGTGCTAGGGCACTTGTGTTCCATTGTGGGGAGCCGGGCTGTGGAGCCATTCCCAGGTCTGGACCTTCTGGAGTTGGTGTGGTCATGTCAAAGAGCTCTGCAATGGGCCAGAAGCAGCAGAAAGTGACAAGCAGCCAGACCTGCAATCAAAGGTACAAACTGCAAGATCCTCAAGCAAGATTCCATCTGCCCATTGCTTCATGGAGCTCTGTGATCCAGGATGGCTCAAGCATTCATCCCATGAGTGTTTGAGTTCTTCAAAACCATGAGTACCCAGGACCTGGTTGCTGGAAATGAAGCAAGGGAGTGTGAAAGGAATTTACTTGCTTCCTCAAATCATTTTCTCCTTTATCAAGGCCTCAACAGCTGGCCAACCCACAGCAACGAACAGCTCTGCACCTTGTGGGTACCCCTAAGGACTCTCAGGTTAGACACTGCTACCAGTGGGGGTGGGCCTCTGGGAGTGGACTTGATCTACGAGCCCAAATGGTAATTGTTATTAGCTCTTACTAACCATTTTTATATCCACAGCCATCCTTTGTCCTGGTATCCCTTCCCTAGTCCTTACTCCAAATAAAACTGTGGTTGACCATCTGAAATTGCATATGCAGCAATTCTCTGAGTCTTTCAAATCATCACTGTTCATGGTTTATGGTGTTACTGAACTGTTGGGCCTTCAGTGTGTGGGCTGGTTGGTAGAGGAGGTGGGTAGGTGCAACATCCTAGGGGGCAGTGCCAGCCAGTCACCTGATCCATTTCTAATTCTCTCTGGGTGGAGGCACCGCACTATTTTTATTATCTTTGGGATAGAACCCCTGAACACCACCATAATAGGACCCAGGATCCTTAACCTGTTAGAGGGCCAACAGGCAAGAGTAGTAGCCCACTGGCACACAGCGCCTGAGCTACAGTGCCTTCAGAAAGTACTCACTCCCCTTGGATTTTGTCACATTTTGTGATGTTGCAAACTCAAATTAAAATACATTTATGCAGGATTTTTTTGTCACGTATCTAGGCAAAGTACTCTATAATGTCAAAGTGGAATAAAACTTCTAGAATTTTTTGTACATGTAATTTAAAATAAAAACCTGAAATGTCTTGATTTGATAAGTATTCACCCCCTTTGCTATGACACTTCAAATTGAGCTCAGGTGCATCCAATTTCCTTGTGAGATCACTCTAAAACTTGAATGGAGTCCACCTGTGGTCACTTCAAATGGTTGACATGATTTTAGAGGAAATACACCTGTCTATATAAGGTCCCACTGTTGACAGTGCATGTCAAAGCAGAAACTCTACCATGAAGACCAAGGAGCTGTCCATAGAACTCTGTGATAGAATTGTGAGGAGGTATAGATCTGGGGAGGGGTATAAAAGCATTTCTAGGGTGTTAAAAGTTCCCAGAAGCACAGTCAAGTCCACCATTAGGAAATGGAAAGATTACGGAACCACCCAGACTCTTCCTAGAGCAGGCCGTCCTCCCAAACTGAGCAACTGGGCAAGAAGGACCTTGGTCAGGGAAGTGACCAAGAACCCAATGACCACCCTGACAGAACTACAGAGTTCCATGGCTGAGATGGGAGAACCTGTCCAGAGGACAACAATCTCTGCAGCACTTCACAGATGTAGCCTCTATGGGAGAGTAGCTAGATGGAAGCCACTCCTGAGAAAAGGCCACATAATTGCATGCCTCGAGTTTGCAAGAAGGCGCGTGGCAGACTCTGAGACCATGTGGCAAAAGATTCTCGGGTCTGATGAAACAGAAACTGAACTCTTTGGCCTGAATGCAAAGCGCTATGCCTGGCACAAACCGAACACAGCTCATCACCTGTGTAACACCATCCCTACCATGAAGCATGGTGGTGGCAGCATCATGTTATGGGGATGCTTTTCAGTGGCAGGGACTGGGGCACTTGTCAGGATAGTGGGAACAATGAATGGAGCCAAATTCAGGCACATCCTTGAGGAGAACCTGCATCAGTCTGCAATAGACCTTGGACTGGGGCGAAGATTTATGTTCCAACAGGACAACGACCCCAAGCATACAGCCAAAGCAACACTGGAGTGGCTTCAGAACAAGAAGATGAATGTCCTTGAGTGGTCCAGCCAAAGCCCAGACTTCAATCCCATTGAGAATCTGTGGAAAGACTTAAAGATTGCGGTTCACCGATGCTCCCCTTCCAACTTGACAGAGCTTGAGCAAATCTGCAAGGAAGAATGGGCAAAAATCCCCAAATCCAGATGTGCAAAGCTGATACAGACATACCCAAGAAGACTCAAAGCTGTAATTGCTGCCAAAGCGCTTCTACAAGTATTGACTCAGGGGTGAATACTTAAGTAAACAAAATATTTCAGTTTTTAATGTTTCATAAATTGTTGTTACACAATGAACATATTTTTGCCCCTTTAAATTGTTGCGTATGCTGTGTGAATCAAGGGGGAAAAATAATTTCAATGTATTAAAAATTCTGGTAGTAACACAACAAAATATGACAAAATCCAAGGGGGTGAATACTTTCTGAAGACACTGTACAATTAAAATCATCCCTATATTTACAGCCTAAAAAACTTTTTCACTTTTGCATAACCATCTTCTTATGAAAAACCATTTCACAATATTTTATCTTGCATAACAATCATTTCTATATATTTTCATCCTTCATAACATTTTTGATTTATCTTCTTCCACAGATGCACATCTGGGGCCCTTGTCTTCGGATTGTCCATCTTTCCTATTGGGTAATGAATGTGCATCTGTAGCCCTTCTCCATAGCCCCCTGGATGTACATTCAGAGGAGTCTGTCTCTCTGACCTTGGTGTATACCCAGATCAGGCTGCCCCCCCTTTACCCCTTCCCCATTTTCTTTTCCCTGCTGTCCACCTCTGGTAGTTCTCCTCAAACTTTGTTGTCCACCTTCAGCAACTCCCCTCACTTATACCTTCTTCCTTCCTTTCTCCAGGTGGGATAGTGGGTGAATTAAATGATTAGCAAAATTGTGAGGGATGCTTGTCTAGTGCAGCCTCTTTTAAACCTCACCTTCCCCACTCTCTTGCTCTCTCTCTCTCATATCTTCAGCCATTCCCTATCCTCCTCTTTCTTTCCCTAATCCCTCCCCCTTTTCATCACAAGCTTAGTAAAGGTGACACAAATTCTTCTTGTCAGGGATGTGTCCTCTAAGGACAGCTGTGAGGACTTAGTGTTTGTGCAATCTAAGTCCCTTTTCCCACATAGATTTACTATTACCAACTCCACGCCACCATGGATCACCACTCAAGTGAAATTCTGAGAAAAAGAAAAGTGAGGACACATTGGGTGGATTCAAACCCACAATCTCTTGCTTATAAGGCTGTAGACCTTTCCATTACACCTCAAAGCTGGCACAGTGATGAATCTCAGCTCTTCGGCTACAGTTCAGCTATACTGTGCCGGGTGGGTCCTTACAGGACAATTCCTGAAAAGACAATTGTCGTTTCTGACAGGACAATTTGCTGGCAGGAAAATCTCATTTCTGACAGGACAATTTCCTGACAGTAAAACTTCATGGCACCTTTGTTATCCTTGCCTTTTTATCATCTCATTCAGGCTCCGCTCCCCCCCCCCGTAACCCCCCTTCTATTTCCTGACTGAGCCACCAAGATTTTGGGTCAGGTGCCCAGGACAAAGGGATCTGCCTCTTCATCAGGCAACCCATCCTGTTCTTGGATCCCCTTCCCCAAAGAACACCATTACACTTTGTTTTGTCGGTTTAGTCAACAAATTAATTTACTAAAATCATTCTGTATTTACAGCCTAAAAATGTTTTATCTGTTTTGCATAACTATCTTCTTATGAAAAAACATTTTACAATATTTTATCTTGCATAAAAATCATTTCTATACATTGTCATCCCTCATAACATTTTTTATCTTCTCCCCCAGATGCACAACTGGGGCCCTTGTCTTCTGATTGCCCATCCTTCCTGCTGGGTAATGAATATGCATCCGTACACCTCCTCCATTGCCTCTGGACCTACATCAAGAGAAGTCTGTCTCCCCTGCCTTGGTGTACACCCAGGCCAGGTTGGTCCTTTCCCCCTTTCATTCTCCCCATTCCCCTTTGTCTTTTTCATTAGCCCACCTCCAGCTTGCGTTGGATGGTGGGCTTCCCCCTCCTGGCCCACATCCCTCCTTTTTTATGGCAGTTCCTTTTTCCAGCTCTCTATTGCTGTCCCTATCTCTGCATTAAAAATGCCAATACCTAAATCTGACAGGTGTACACCGTCAGATTGGGAAAGTTCCATATCATCTTCCTGTATCCCCCCCTGTGTAATGCTCCCCCCTCCAATGGACTGAAAAAGCTCCCAAACCCTCCTATTCATCCTTCTCTGTTCCCCTTCTATGACCTTGGAGTTCCTAACATATCTCCACACCCTGTGTGGTAACATCTCTGACCATACCAACTTTGTGGATGGCCACCATTCTTTTATTTTTATAAGGTCCTCTTTTATTTGGTGAAAAATGTCCAGCCATGGCCTGGTGTTCAGGTCATTGCCCCCCAGGTGTATGATCATCATTTGCAGTTCTGAACGTGTTGTCTGCATGTCCTGTAAAAGAGGCAGTAATTGAGCCCATCTTATCCCTCACAAGCCTTTCCACTGTATTTTCAAGTTGTCCAAATTCTGGTACAATTGCCACCCCCCAGTCTTCAATGCTGCTCTGAAATATGCCCAATAAATAAAGGAATGGCTGCAGATCCAAACCACTAGCTGCTCTCTGGTAACTGTGACCAAATACAAAGTTAGCATGGTGAGATACTACTCAAACAGTCGTCCCCCATCCTCCTCTCCCCTTGCTCCCTACTAACAGCCTCCGGCATGGTAGTCTCACCCTGTAAGAAAAAAATGGAAAGACGGTCAGTCATTCAGTTTTCTAATATATGTTCTGTAGCTGTCAGATTCCCACCTGTCAGCCCTCTTCACTTCTTCAGCGGAACCCCCTTATGCCCCTACCTCAAATACGGCTCCAATTCTAAATGAGTGTGATGAATAACCACTCAGATCTTCCACCAGAAACTCTAAGTTCTTCGTGACAACTGCTGCCATCTTCCTCCCTGTTACCCGTGACCCATCACCGTGCTTGAATAGTGGGCCTGTGCTTATTGGCCTAAATGTGGCATACTCCATGAGCCTGGATTGGTTAAATTGACATCCTTGCATGCCTATTTAATGTGATGGTCACCCCTCTTCTTGCTGGATCAGTCTTGGATCTCTGCAGCCTGAGGTCCACTCTATCCTCCTTCCAGTGTGTCTCTTCTCATTGAAGGCCTGTCTTATTTTCACCCCTTCCCTGCCCCAATATTTCACTGACCAAAAAAGCCCCATGATCATTGCTGTGAAAATTGAGCCAAACAGGATTATTTCATTCCCTGAATGACATACCCTTGGAAGGGCCCCTTTGAGCCTTTCCAGGAGTGCTTTTGAAATTGATTGCCACCTGTCCGCCTCCTTCTCCTTGACCCTGGACTAGCTCTGCATGATATGCCTTACCATTAGCCCCTTCCCCGGATCTCCCCAACCTCGCAGGTTGCTAGCCCACCCAATGGCTGCTAAGCTGCTAGATGTACTCCTGTAGTGGAATGTACTACACCTGGCCTACAGCTATTAACTACAAACTTTGCTACCTGTTCCTCTGTGACAATTGTCACACCAGGATGTCACCTTCTGGTTGCGTAGCTTCTCTCTCCACACTATCGTGGGTACCTATATTGGGGAGATTTGCAGTAGTGTTATGTCCCGTGTCAACCCTTTTTGTACCCATGTGTCTTGCCACTGTTCTGAAATCCATTGCCCTTTAAAGTAAGCTCCCATCACTAGTCCCCCTGCCATGTCTGTATATAATTCTAGGTCTGTATTGAAAACCCAATCATCCTGCCAGAATATTACCCCATTATACGACTGAAGAAATTCCTCCCATATGACCAGGTCTTCCCTCACCCCTTTTGTTATATCTACCCAGTGGTTGGGTCTAGTGGCCCCTTTTGTTGCCCTAGCCAGGCTCTGGATAAATGTTCTACCTGGGGCAATCACACAGCATGTGAAGTTCAGTTGCCCTAGCAGCTGCTGAACCATGTTCAGTGGCACCATCCTCCACCCCTTAACATAGCCTAGAAGCCATTTTAGTTTCTTTACCTTCACCATTGGTAACCTAAAAACCCCTTTTCACACATCAGTCTCTATCCCCAGGAATTCAATACACTGGCTTGTTTCTTCGATCTTACCAACGGTACCCCCAAATGCCCGCACATCTTCCAAAATTGTTCCAACATACGGCTGACTTCTTCATCCCAATCCCCTATCAGCGGGAAATCATCCAAGTAATGAATGATTATCCTGTGACCATATTTTGACTGGAATACCCATTGCAGCCATGTGCTGTAGGTTTCAAATGTGGCGCACATCACTGAACACCACATGGGCATTGCCTTGTCAAAGTAGATTTGGCTACCCATACTGAAACCCAGCAGATCCGAATCTTCGGTCTGGACAGGAAGCAAACAAAAAGGTGGCCTTGATGTCTGTCTTTGCAAGCCACACCCCTTTCATTGCCCTGATTATCTGCACAGCCTCCTTCAATGTTGAGTAGGTCACCCTGTTATCTTCCTCACTGATTTAATCATTCACTGATTCCCCATCTGGTTAGGAGAGGTGGTGAATGACCTGAAACTCCCTCAGTTGTTTCTTGGGCACAAGACCTAATGGTGATACACTGAATTTGTCAAATGGAGGTACCTGAAAAGGCCCTTCCACCCTCCCAGCAGCAATCTTCTTCTCTATTTTTCTGACTAGTGTTTCTTCCTTGCCCTGCACTGATTTTAATTTCTTCACTTTTGTGCCAACCCTAGCCCTTGAAATTGTAAATTAAAACCCTTCTCAAAACCTTCCTTTAGGACCTCTGCAGGATTTTTGTCCTATTAGTCCTTCATCCATTCCTGCAAAACCTCTAACTTTATCAGAGAGTGTGCCAGTCAGAAAGTCTTCCCCTTGTCCCCAGCCACCCTGCCATCATTCTACTTCCCTGCCCGTAACCTCTGCCTGAAAAAAACTCTCCCTATTCTCCCAGTTTGCCCCCCCTGAAAACCCAAGTGCCAGATCTGAAAGGACTGACCCTGAAAGCTGTTTTCCTTGCTAGTCTTCCAGTACCTCCTGTACTTAGAGGCAGGGTAGGAACCGCAGCATCTGGAACAAGCATGTTTAAATCGGCAGTTAGGCCAGGAACATTGTACTCTGTTTTATCCCCAACAACATTTTTGAAAAACCCCAGTCCCCCCCCCCACTGTCATGGTCTTAAGCCATAGGTCAGAGTGCCTTGTGTCCCATCGGACTTCCCCTTGCATGGCCATTCTCTGCCGAAACAATTTGTTGTACTGTATCCAATTAATTCCTCCCCTTATTTTATAGGTGCTGCGAATGGTCAGTGAGTATACCAGTAGAAGTGTTGCTAGTTCTGGCCACTTTTCTTGCATGATGGCACTATAGTATGTGAAATCCACTGACCATGTGTCCCCTGTTTTCCCTCTGAGAGTACAGGCTTCCTCCCCCCACCTAGTAACACCAGTGCCACCTTCATTTCCCTTTTTCAAAACTTTATTTTCATATTTTTTGAGCATTTCTTTATTGACTAAGGTGAATATGTCTACATAGTCCCCTTTCCAAATGTTTTCTTTTGTCACTGTAGGTACATGGTCCCCAGTCCTCATCCCGGGAGAGTCTAGTTCCATCCCCATGCTACACCCCGGTTTGAGTTGAGGTACTGAGACTGGCTCTGGCAGTGGTGCTGGCATTGGCTGTGGCCAAGGCACTGGAGCTGGTGTGGGGTGGCGCATTGGAGGAGGCGGCAGAATGGGAGTCGGTGGGCATGGTGGTTAAGGAGGAGCAGTCTTCGATGGTGATGGTGCTCATGGCGCCGCTCCCCTCGGCTACTTCTTGCCTTTAGTTCCAGCTGTCCTGCCATCCTTCCTCTTTTCCTTGGCCCTCAGCCTCTGGTACTGCTGGGTCATCTTCCACTGCATCCAGCATCTTGTTCACCTTATCAATGAGTTCCTTGACTCTTCTTATTGCTTCCTCCTTGTATTTTTTTCTGCCTCTGGTTGCCATTCTTTAATACTGTGAATCAAACTTATCTCATTAATAACTGTACCCCCCATAAAATGCCTTTTTTCTTTTTGCCATTCACTAAACCACAGCACTTGCATGTGTCTGCCTGCATCTGGCCTGCTGCAATCCTTAAGCTGGTCCCCAGTCAACATATGAAACATGCACCCTCTTGTCTTTTTTTTTTAATGGCCTCAATATATTAATTTGGAAAGTCAGAACTGCTTGCTGTTAATCATGCATAGAGCTGTAACCTTCAATCTTAATGTGAACAAGGAACAAACAAGGCAGCATTTTATAACCTGGTGCTGCTCATTATGCATGGTCATTGCCCCCCATCCCCCACACACTTTATTGCCTTGTGACTTATCCTTTTATTTATTTATTTTTTGTTTGTTTTTTTAAAGAACTTTTGTCCTGCTGCTGAACACTACCCTTTTTAAATCAGGGGCTTTTTCATAAAGTATGTGCCGCATGTCTGCTACCCATTTGAGCCTTCTTAACAAACAAACGCTTCACAGAAAATAACGTCTGACCAAGTGGTGGGCGCCCACAAAATGGCAGCGGCACTAGGTCCCCCTGCTTCTAAAATGGCATCTGCCATGTGATGTAACTTAATCACGGATGACTGCGTATGCCGGTCCCTCAAAATGGCAGCCATGCCGGCCCTCCTGTCCCCAAGCTGGCGTCCTCCCTGATATGATAGAATTATGCTGCCACACTTCTCCTCTTGAGCCTGGCCAGCAACAAAAAAACCCTTAGTGCTTGCCATATCTTCAACCAAAAAACATCCCCAGGTTGATTCTTTATTCCCACACCTAGCTCCCCAAACCAGATGCCTTTTTTTTTTAAACCAGGTGCCCTGTTTGTTTTCTAGACCTGGAATTTCCTTATATTCCTCTTGCCCGACCACCATCGCCCTTTGCGTTACCCTGCTGCAGTAGTAAGTCAAAGCATTCCAAAACTTTTAAACATTTCTTTCATCCACCATTCCCTTCTAGGCCCCAGGCCAGCACAACTGGAACACCCTATCCAAAATGACAAAATGCCACGTGGCTCCTCTGGCCTTCCCTTTGTCCTGTGTGTGGCCTGCCTTGAACACTGTTGCCTGCTCTCCTTTTTCCACGGGCGACTCCAAGCATAATAGCCCAGTTGAGCGATAGTTTGTGTTTTAAATATTGTCCGCTAGCATTGCTTAAATAGTCCATTTTTTTGGCATCCTTGCTCCCAGTCTACTCCACATCTGCAACAGCGGTTGCTGCTCACTCTTTCACTGGACTCGACTGTGACTCCATAGCCCCACTGGATGCCCAGAAAAGGAGCACACCTCAGCTACTGATAAAACAAAGCATTCCTCGGGAATTCCTGAGTTCAGTGACTGCCCCTGCATTAAACTGTCTTCTGTTACCAACAGACTAGAGTTTTGGGTACGCGGTCACTCAATTCTCTTTTCCCTTTACAATGTGGCAAAAACCTGCTCACTAAAGCACTGTAGACAGCCTCACAACATGCTATTACCTAAATCAATATTTCTTTCTTTCTTTCTTTCTTTCTTTCTTTCTTTCTTTCTTTCTTTCTTCTTCTTTTAAACAAATTAAAAGAAAATGCAAACATCATGCCTGAGGGCAAATCTACAAAACATTTTGCTTTAATACTTACATCAGTGAACAACAAAACAGTTCCCAGCTTTCAATTTGGCAAAAACTTTCCCCTCCAGAAGAAGTACTTACGCAATATAAGGAAAAAAATACTTATAGCCTCTGCAGATCTCAAGCTGACTGATGTCCTGACCAGTGAATTAACTGATTAGCAAATTGTGAGGGCTGCTTGCCTGGTGCAGCCTTGTTTAACCCCCTTCCCACCTCTCTCTCCCTCTTTTCCTTGGCCAGTTCCTATCCTCCTCTTTCTATCCCTAGCCTTTCCCCCTTTCGTCATCTCTTCCAGGCCCCTGCCCCCTTCCATCCCCATCTCAGGACCCTCCCTCATCTATTTCCTGACTGAGCCACCTAGATTTTTGGTCAGGTGCCCAGGACAAATGGGTCTGCCTCTTAATCAGGCAACCCAGGCAACTCATCTTATTTCACACAGCTACTGATGAGGGGCCTCTGTTTGTAGTGGGCGGGGATTTTAACTGTGCTCCACAGCCTGGAATGGACAGAATTGGCTCAGGGAATAGGAGCACCCAGAGGGAGGGAGGGCAAAAGACCAACGAGGTTTCTGCTGCAGTCAGGGTTCACAGATGTATGGAGACATCTCCATGATGAAAGAGAAAAATGATACCTTGTTTTCTCACCCAAATTCATAGTACTCCCATTTAGACCTGTTCTTGTTGTCCAGTGAGTGGCTCCTTTTGACCCAGCAAAGCCACATCAAGCAGATAACAACCTCAGACCTTGTCCCCAGTAACACTTGAATTGTTTGAAGAACTGATACATAAGAACCCGCTTTTGGAGGCTTAATGTGTTCCACTTAAACAAGTCTGACTTTTGTCACAAATTAACTCTAGACATACAGGAATACCTCTTACCAAATACGGAGATGGTATGTCTGAAGTGGTGTGTTGGGATTGGCTCAATGCCTCTCTAATGGAACTCGTTATCAAATATGCATCCCAGAGGACACAGAGACAGGAAAGATGGAAAGTAGAAGTAGAAAATAACATGTTTGATGCTGAAGTGGAACACGAGATAACTTTGAATCTGGAGGTAAAGGAACAATTTACAGAATATGGAAACAAACTCACCAGATTACTTGAGCAAAAAAAGAGTGGAGACTAAGGAATACCCATCAATGATACTGAGAAGCAAAGGACAGCTTGGAAAGTTGCTGACATGGCAGCTCCAAGAACAGGCCCTGAGCAGGACAGTACCAAAAATTAAGGAGAAAGATCCCAAAGAAATAACCTAGACAAACCCGAAGGACATTTCCAAAACTTTTGTAGCTTATTACACCAGAATATACACAGACTCATGGGTGGAGGGAGATGAAGCAGCCTTGCAGGGGTTCATGTCATCGATCACATTGCAGCATAGAAACATAAACACAGAAACACATAATTTGATGGCAAAAAAGGACAGCTTGGTCTGCCCATTCCTTCCTACTTACACTATTACCACAGACTGTACTTGATCTACAAGTCTCCCCACCCCTTCCTTTTCACTACGATTCCCTTGTGCTTATACCATGCATTCCTGAACTGCACCACTGTTTTTGCCCCCACCACTTCTGTTGGAAGTCTGTTCCAGGAATCTATCACCCTTTCTGTGAAGAAGTACTTCCTCACATCTCTCCTCAGTCTATCCCTACAGCTCTATAGCATGTTACCTTGTTTTTGAATATGTTTTGTTGAAAAATACTTCCCTCTTGTACCTTATTTGCCTTTGAGGTGTTTAAAGGTCTTTATCATATCCCCCTCCTTTCTCTGCTCTTCCAAGGTGTATATATTGAGGCCCTTCAGTCTGTCATCATAGGGCTTTTGATGCAAACCCTGCACCATTTTAGTTGCCCTTCCTGGATCACCTCCATACTGTCTATGTCCTTCTGGAGATGTGGTCTGCAGAACTGATTGCAGTACTCTAGGTGGGCCTTACCAGTGATCTATACAGAGGCATCATTACCTCCTTGTTTCTGTTGCTGATACCCCTCCCTATGCACCCCAGCATCCCACTAGCCCTTCCAAAGGCCTAGTTGCACTGCCTAGCCACCTTTAGGTCATCTTATATGATTATCCCCAGGTCTCTTTCCTGGTTGGTGGTCGTTAATACCACTCCACCCATTTTGTACTCCGCCCCTGGGATTCTTTGCCCTAAATGCATATTTTTTGCACTTTTTTGCATTGAAATCCAGCTGCCATACCATTAACAACTCCTCTAGTTTTCTCAGGTCTGGTCATCCTTTCTAACCCCTTCCCACCGAGTGTCCACCCTATTGCAGATTTTGGTGTCATCCGCAAAGAGGAAGACCTTCCCTTCCAGCTCCACTGCAATGTCACTAATAAAGGCATTTTTTATTTTTATTTTATTTATTAAACTCTAGAATTACAAATACCGTTGAGCAATAACTGCTCATTTACAAAGCTTCCATGTCAAAGGATGGAAGGTTAACATACAAACAAAGGTAGACATCAATACAGACTCTCAGAAAACAAAATACCGTATTTCAAGCAGAGAGACAGCAAAAGGATAGTAAGGCCAGATGAGCAACCAGTAGGGGTGGGGAGAGTGGGTGGGGGTCAGGAAGGAGTGGGCAGACTGAAGGGAAATTGTCTGGAGGTGGTTGGTATGAGAAGTGCAAGGTAGAGGGGACAGAAGTCTGAAGTGCTAAAAGATGGGAGGGTGTAGGTGAGGTAGGGGAGGAATGGGGGGAGGGGTAAAGCGATAGGTAGGAAAGTGGAGGACAAGGATAATTGGTCAGAAGGAGTTTAGGGCCACACAATGCCAGGCATGAGTGTAGATGTTGACCAATTAGGAGAAGCAGTCACATTGGCTGGTAGTAGAGCGATGAAGTTGTAGTTGCCTTTTAAATGGGTCGAGCATAGTAGCTGAAAGGGATTTCTTGTTGAGTGAATTAAACCACTGGGGGGCCCTGTGGGTGAATGACCTCTGGCCCATAGTGGTCTGGCATCTGAGGACCTGGAAGGTTTGACTTAGCGTACTTTGGGTGTGTTGGGTGCTGCAGTGGGTAGTCAACCCTAGGTGGCATGAGCCCAGGGAGAACCTTTTAGGGAGGCAGTGTAGTGCAGTGGTTTAATGCTCTGAGCTGCAAATCTTGTGACATCCAGCAGACCAGACCTGGGTTTGAATCCCACAGCTTCCACTTATATACTGTGTGACCCTGAGCAAGTCACTTAACTTCCCTGTGCTCCCAGGTCGTGGCTGTAAAAAAGCTTTCAGCTTAGTGTGCTAATCCTGGTTAAACAACTCAAAAAAAAAAAGTTTTGGTTAAGAGGCAGGCCTGGTATTTAATCCTGCTGATGAGAGGGAGTCACACAGACTGGGTGTACAAGTCACAAGTATGTGATAGGCGGACAGCGCCAGTAAGAAATCTGCATGCTTTGTTGAGTGCCACAGATATCCTGTAGAGGGCTATAGGAGAAGTGGAGCCATAGATGATGAGTCCATAGTCTATGATGGAGGTAACAGAACTGTAGATAGTCAGTCTAAGGGCCTCTGTGGTCATACAATGTTTGTGCCTGTGGAGCAGGCCAATCCATATGTTAGTGGCCTTTGCAACCTTGTCAATGTGCTGAGGATAGGAGAGGGAAAAGTCCAGAGTAACACTGAGGTATTTGAACTGAGGAACTTGCTCTAGTGTAACCCCAGAATGTTAGTGATGATGAAGGGTGGAGAGTTATGTTTGCTCCTTTCACTGCAGAAAGTCATAACTTTTGTCTTGCTGTAGTTCATGACAAGTTTGTGTGAGGTGAACCATTCCTCAGCGCGTTTGAAGTCACACTGTAGCTGCCCTTCTTGGTATCGCGATGGATGACTAGAAAACAGGACTGCATCATCCACGTAGAGAAGTATTTTCTGATGGCAGATGCTAGGGAGGCCATTCAGGAAGAGACCAAAGAGTAGGGGTCCAAGGATGGACCCCTGCTGTACTCATTAGAAGACAGGTTTCTTATCAGAGGTGACATCAGCAATCTTATCTTGCTGGACCTTTCACTATAGGTAGCTTGTTATCCAGAGCAGGGCATCTTTGGAGAGCCCGATAGTTGACTGTTGCCTGAGTAAGAGTGGATGACTGACAGTATCAAATGCCTTCATAAGGTCAATGAATATTGCACCCACACAGTTTCCTTGGTCAAGGGTGTCGTGGCTGAATCCCATAAATTCCAGTAGTGCAGTGGTAGTGCTGTGCCCTTTTCTAAATCCATGTTGTTCAGGGTACTGGATATCATATTTTACCAGATACTCGGTTAGCAGGTCTAATATGATTTGTTCCAGGACTTTAGATAAGGGGGGAGGATGGAGATGGGTCTGTAGTTGGTATGCAGTGACCAATCCCCACTTTTGTGTACAGGTGTAATGGTTGCCTGTTTCCATAGAGATGGGAATTGGGCCAGCCTTAGAGAGAGGTTGAAGATCTTTGTCAGGGGTTCAAGGATTTCATCTAGGACAAGTGCAATCAGCTTCAGGTTGATGGAGTCACCCCTGTACCATGAATTGTGGATGGCTTTGCAAATATACTGTATGTTCAGGCTAAGTGCATTGGGATCACTTTGAAGTAGAATTTTGGGAGTGAGCAATCATTGCCAGCAGTGTCATGGTGAGTGATGGTGGAAGGGATGACAAAAAAGTCCAGTGGTAGTACACTGTCCATTTTTGAAAATGCATTGTTGAAGGTGTTGGTGATAGTACCAAGGTCAAGCGTAGGAGTTTCATTGATGTTTAGCATGATGGGTGGGGGTGACGATTTAGAGTCTTTCCCTGTGAGGTCTTTCATGTTACTCCAGAATTTTTTCCCATCCCTCCATGTGTTGGAGAGTGCCTCCCTGAAATATTAGCTTTTCCCATTCCGTATAGCACTTGTACATTCATTTCAAGCTGTTTTATATTTAATTATATCCCCAGGCGTAGATGTGGATCGAGCACAGAGCCCAAGGTGGTCCCTATGTTTGAGACATATTATGAGCTGAGGAGTTATCCATGGGTTGGACCTTCTTTTGACATTAAACTTTTTCATAGGTGCATATATGTCTCAGGCCACAGTAAAAGTGATTGATGAACATGTCCACTGCTTGGTTGATATCATTGCCTGAGTCAAATGTAAAGCAATCCAGTCTGCGTAGATTGGTTTTTAGTAGCTCTAGGTTCCCATGCTTCATCACCCTGTTGTAGATTACCTTAGGAGGGGGTTTAGCAAATTTATTGGCCCAAGTACAGATAACGGGGGAGTGGTCACTTATGATGTCAGGGAGCACTGAGACCTTGGAGATTCATTCTGGACAATTTGACAGAATCCAGTCAATTAGTGAAAGTGACCCAGTCCTATAATTGCATCTGGTGGGAGTGGAGACAAGTTGGGTGAGGTCCTGTGCCGGGACAGCATCCTTGTATATGATGGCCTCAGGCAAAAGCCAATTGATGTTAAAGTCACCCAGTATTATAATTTCCACATTGTGATGAAGGCCCCTTAGGTACTGCATGACCCTATCAAAGCCATGTGCCTGGTCCTTAAGGGGTAAGTATAAAGAGGCTATAGTCAGCACCTTATTGTGGGGACCAAGAAGTACTTTGATGGTGAGGACCTGGGATGGTGACTCATGGTTTGAGAATGAAATAACATGCCCCTTTAAGGAATCTCTCAGGTTGATGGCACAGCCCCCATCACATTTTGAAGACATTATAGAGGACCGGTCCCAGCACTGATCCCTGAGGCACCCCACTGGTCATCCTGCATTCCTATGAATATGTAAGTAATAACATATGACAGGATTTGTGACACAAAGCACATCTTCTTGACCTGGAAGTACACTACTTCTTTATTCAGCTGTGAGCTGTGTGGGAAATTCTATATTACACTTGATATCTGCAACAACTTGCACTTTTGCTCAATTCTGTGGGAGGTGAAACTAACTACCTTTGGTAACTGCTTTTTATTTACATATTTATTTAGTGTTTAACCAAGAAGGGGCTTGCAAACTCCATTTATTTTGTGAGTAACTTCGGAAGGATTTAAATACTGCATTTGGGTAGACCCCTGGAGGTAGCTAGATTGTCTATTAGATTTTCTGACAGTTAAACTATTTTTAAATAAATTACAGGTGACTGGGAGTTGAAAAGGAGCTTAAACTCTTCTTATCTTGGAAGTAACTTCACAAGGGTTTGAATACTGCATTTTGGTTGTCCCTTGGGTCTAGCTGGATTGACTACTAGGATTTTGGGACAGAAACTATTTTTAAATAATTTACTGGTGTGTTGGATTTTGTGATAGTTGAACTATTTTTAAATAAGTTACTGTGGTTAAGGAGTTGTCATAGCAAAACATGCAGTGTGCATTGAAACACAGCCAGCCTCAGGTGCAGGAAATTGTTTCCCTCATTGTTTTCAGACCACAGAGTGTTGTATTGGATCAGGAAAGGTTGCATCATAACCATTGTCAACAAATTGCCCTGGGTGGAGACTTGATCAGATTACTATAAGGTGCTGGTGGCTGCAATATTTAGAGACACAGAACACATCTTCTTGACCTAGAAGGACACTACTTCTTTATTCAGCTGTGAGCTGTGTGGGAAATTTATATTGCACTTGATATCTGCAACAACGTGCACTTTTGCTCAATACTGTGGGAGGTGAAACTAACTACCTTTGGTAATTGCTTTTTATTTACATATTTATTTAGTGTTTAACCAAGAAGGGGCTTGCAAACTCTATTTATCTTGTGAGTAACTTCAGAAGGATTTAAATACTGCATTTGGGTAGACCCCTTGAGGTAGCTAGATTGTCTACTCAGATTTTATGACTGTTAAACTATTTTTAAATAAATTACAGGTGCCTGAGGAGTTGAAAAAGGAGCTTGCAAACTCTGCTTATCTTGGAAGTAACTTCACAAGGGTTTGAATACTGCATTTTGGTTGTCCATTGGGGGTGGCTGTATTGACTACTATGACGTTGGGACAGAAACTATTTTTAAATAATTTACTGGTGCATAGGATTTTGTGATAGTTAAACTATTTTTAAATAAGTTACTGGAGGTTAGTTAAATTACTATAAAGGGCAGTACTCACCAGGGTGGTGGAGCAGTGGTGTATTTGATTGTTTCTAACAGTCACCTGTAGTTGTGGACAACCCATCCCCCCTTCCCCACACCCCCCACCCCCAGGCATGGCATTTCCTTTATAGTCAAAGTTCTGACATTACTTCCTCAACAGCTCTTGGGGCCGAACTGTCATATTCTTAATAACCCATCACAGTTAATAAAGGGTAAGTACACACCACCAAAAATAAAATATATATACAGTGGCCCAGATATTCAAAAGGGTTGCTCCATGTGCAACAGGGTTGCGCATGCGCAAGTCCTACATTGCGCCATTCTGCGATATTCAGCAGGAGGTAGTTTCTCCACTGGCAACAGGTTGCGCAAAAGAGCAATGCAAATGAATGCATGCTCAACAGGAGGGGAAGGAACCATGCATAACCTGTGCAACCCGATATTCAGTCGGGTTGTGCAGGGAGATGTGCATCTAACCCTGCACCTGCACAACCTTGAGCCAAAAAGGATCAAGTTGAGGCCACCACAGGTGAGCTGCTGTATTGCAGGGCACAACATGGCAGCTCCCACAACTGGCGCCCCAACTCGATCCTGTGTGCCCCCCACCAGCCCGATCGTGGAGGCATCACAGTTACATGAAACCCCCCCACACATCTCCCAATGCCCGATCGCGGGCAGAAAGTAACATGAACCCCCCACAACATCTCCCAATGCCCGATCGCGGGCAGAATGTAAACAACCCCCCAAACATCTCCCAATGCCCGATCATGGGCAGAACGTGAAAAACCCCAGTGCCCGATCGCGGGCAGAATGTAAAAGCCCCCAACCGAATATCTCCCTGGTGGTCCAGTGGACCGTAATGCCCGATCGTGGGCAGAATGTCAGATCACAACCCCCCAAACATCTCCCTGGTGTCTAGTGTCCCCCCCCACCCACGAAGCCCCTCCACCCGCTCCCCGCGGCGGCGGCGGCAGCATCCACCGCCTGCCGCCCGCCGCCCCGACTGACTGTCGGTAGGGCTGCACGCCCATTGGTGCAGAGCTACAGCCAATGGCGTGCAGCCCATACATGTATGACAGTCCAGATTTGTGAATGAACATCATTCACAAATCTGGACTGTCATATACTGATAGCTGCATGCCCATTGGCTCTAGCTCTGCACCAATGGGCATGCAGCCCTACCGACAGTCAGTCGGCGGCGCAGGCGGCAGGCGGGTGGGATGCTGCCGCCCGCCGGCTGCGGGGGAGCGGGTGGAGGGGCTTTGGTGGGTGGGTGGAGACACAAGACACCAGGGAGATGTTGGGGGTTGTGATGTGACATTCTGCCCGCGATCGGGCATTACGGTCCACTGGACCACCAGGGAGATATTCGGGTTGGGGGTCTTTTACATTCTGCCCAGCGATCGGGCACTGGGGGTTGATCACGTTCTGCCCTGATCGGGCATTGGGAGATGTGTGGGGGGTTTCATGATACTTTCTGCCCGCGATCGGGCTGTGGGATATGTGTGGGGGTTTCATGTACCTTGTACTGCCCGCGATCGGGCTGTGGGATATGTGTGGGGGTTTCATGTAACTGTGATGCCCGCGATCGTGCTGCATTGTGCGTCGGTCCCCGACGGCTGCTGCCTGGCAGGGTGGCCAGGAGCAAGTCCTCGAGGATCGGCACACCTACATGCAAATGGCATGCAAATGGGGCCATAAATAGATGCAAATGGCCCCCCTGCCTTGCATAAATTATGGACCCATTTGCATGTCACCTTTTGAATATCGGAAATTTGAGCATGGCGCAATGGTTCTTGCGCCACTGCAAGTTTAATGCTCAACTCTGGCAACTTGCGGTGGCGCAAGTTCCACTGCGCCATGTGCAAGTGCTGTGGCAGGGGGGTGATATTCCAAGGAGTTGCTCAATAGCGCAACTCCTTTGAATATCACCCCGGCCACACCCCTTGCGCAACTATTTTGAGCAGCGCAGGGGCTTGTGCCTCAGAATGGCGCAGTTTGAAAATCTGGGCCAGTATGTATATTACATATTGTATATTATAAGGGTAAGGGATATTCATTCATTCATTCTTTATTTTTATAAGGCACTTTTCTTGTAACCAAAGCGCCTGTACAGTACATAAAACAATAAATAAACAAGATTAAAACTATCATAAATCATTAAAAGCTGTACTAAAAAGATATGTCTTCAAAGCTCCTTTAAAGCTTTGGACAGTCGGGCAATTTCGCACCTGACGAGGTAGATAATTCCACAAGGTTGGGGCCATAAAACTTAACGATCTTGCCCCTGAAGTTTTTAAATGAACCCTGGCAATCTCTAGCAATCCCTTGTCAGTGGATCAGAGTGAGAGGGGAGGACAGTAGGGACAGAGGAGCTCTTTCAGGTAAGGAGGTCCCTGATCGTGTAGGGCTTTATAGGTCAGCAAACCGACCTTGAAGGTAATTCACCAGAAAACTGGCAGCCAATGCAGTCCACGGAGCACAGGCATTATATGGCTAGACCTAGAAGATCCAGTCAACAGCCTGTCTGCTGCATTCTGCACTAGCTGCAGACGGCGAAGTTCAACCCCTGGTAGCCCCAGGTAAAGGGTACTGCAATAGTCAAGGCGGGAGGTAACGAATGCGTGGACCAACGTTGGAAGATCCTCTGGAGCAACCAGGTGCTTCAACTGAGCAATATTCCTCAGATGGTAAAAGGAAGTTTTGAACACTGCTGACACCTGAGATTTAAAAGTCAGACAGTGCTCAAATACTACACCCAGATTCCACACCTGGTCTGAAGTCGTCAGCTGGACACCCCCAAGCCATAAGCCCGAGGGCGATCCAGCTAACAAACCCGCCTCACAGCGACCACAGCAATATGTGGGGAGTGGTGCAATGCACTGGCTGTGGGGCAGCAGTTCTTCGGGAGACATTCTGGAAACTGCATTGCTGTCCTATTTGCAGGCAACTGTCAGCTCTGAGGAAGGACATTGCCCACCTCCAGGCTGAACTGGCAAGGACTAAGGAGGCCTCCCCCACCCAAAGATCACCACTGCCACAACCACTGCCTCAGAGGTTGCCAAGTATGAAGAGCAGTTGGACCACAGTGGGTTCTGGGAGGGTGCGGGTGGTCGAACAAAGGCAAAGCCCTCTAGTTGTACCTCTACACAAATCATATGCCAGTCTGGCAGAGCAAGGTTCCTCTATGATGGTGCCCTCAGTGGAGACCAAGAAGAATGCTGAGAACATCCACAAGGGAGAGAAATAAAAGGGTGGCAAGGGGCACCACAGGGGAGGGAAGCAGCTTCTGCTAGGGGACTCAATTGTTAGGGGGTAGAACTGTGGAAGGGAGAGTAGAGGAGAGGAGAGGGAAGTAAGCTGCCTGCCTGGTGCCATGGCTTGTAGGGACAAGAAGTGAATCCTCAGGATTGCAGAAGCAGTATCACAAGAGAGGGAACTAGATATCATTGTCCACCTTGGGACAAATGACCGAGCTAGGCATGGAATCAATGCAGTGCAGGATGAATTTGTGGAGTTGGGGAGGGGCCTCAGACAGGTAGCAAGCATGGTTACCTTCTCAGAAATGCTGCCAGTCCATGGCAGGGGTGAGGCTGGGGTACTGCACACCATGCAGTTTAATGAATGGTTGCAAAACTGGTGCACAGCACAGTGCTTTGGCTTCATTGGGGACTGGGGGTACACCTGGAGAGATAAAGGTCTATACTGGCATGATGGTCTGCATCTGTCCACGAAGGGAACTAGGCTCCTAAGTGACAGGTTTACATTCTTCCTTGGCAAGCTTTTAAACTAGCCAAGGGAGGAGGTGCTGATAAGAGGTAGGAAATTTCAAGCCTCCCCCCAGAAAACTTGGCAGGTAGTAAGGTAAACACTGAGGTACAGAGCTTAACAGAGGGCAGGACAGGGGTAAATGGAAAAATAGACAAGGGCAATAAGAGCAGGGATGGGAGAAAAAAAGGATAAAGCCAACATTAAATGGAGGGCAATGAGCACCAATGCCCATAGTCTGGGAAACAAGCTTCCTGAGCTAGTAGCCTTGATGGAAGATGAACAATTGGATATTGTGGCAGTCACAGAAACATGGTACACGGAGAACCATGACTGGGATGTTAACATACCAGGGTACACAGTCTACAGAAGGGACAGGGAGGGTAAAAGAGGAGGTGGAATAGCTCTATACATAAGGGAAGGGATCAAAGCTACAGAACTAAAAAGTAAAGGGGGAGGACAAGAGGCACTCTGGGTCACCTATGAGACAGGGAATGGCATCACAGTCCGCACAGAGGTTGTATACAGATCCCCGTCTCAAGGGGAGGAAATGGACAAGGAAATGATAGAGGAAATTCTCAAAATGGCTGAAAAAGGGGAGATACTGTTGATGGGGGACCTGAATATGCCAGATATTAACTGGATGACATGTACTGCAGCCACGTCCAAGAGCAGGGTCATTCTCGATGCCCTGCAGGGGGCAGACCTTAGACAGCTAGTGTTGGAACCCACTCAGGAGGGAGCAATACTACACCTGGTACTCTCAAATGAAGAGAGGATCACAAATTTAGAAGTCAGTAGACATCAGGAAACAAGTGATCACTGCACAGTGTGCTTCACAATAAGCACAACCATGGAGACAAGCCATACAAGAACAAGGATACTGGACTTTAGAAGGGCTGACTTAGGCAAAATGGGTGAATACCTAAGGAATGCACTAGCAAATGGCCAAAAAGGAGGAGTGGAAGAACAATGGAGAAAAATCAAACCTGCTATCATAGAGGCAACAAGTCTTTGTATGAAACAAATGAAAACAAAGCGGAGTAAAAATCCACTATGGTTTTCAAAAGAGGTGGCAGGGAAGGTTAAGGAGAAAAAGGCTGCATTCAAAAAGTATAAGGAATCACAGAAGTAGCACAGCAGGGAACTGTATCAATTAAAGCAGAAAGAAGTGGGGAAGGCAGTCAGAATAGCAAAGGCCCATAACAAGGAAAAAATAGCCAACTTATTTAAGAAGGGGATAAAACCTTTTATAGGTACATTAGGGTGCATAGAAAGGTTAAGGGAGGAATAGTGAAGATTAATGAAGGACAGGGGTGGTGGGCAGAGGGAGACAGTGAAAAGGCAGAGATACTGAATGAATACTTTTGCTCAGTATTCACAAAAGAAGATGAGGAGGAGTTACCTAAACTAGACAATAGAAGCACTCTGGGTAGGGGGCTGACACCAGTCCATTTACAGAAGAAAAAGTCCTGAAATAACTCCTAAAACTCAAGGTGGACAAAGCAATGGGGCCTGATGGTATTCACCCCAGAATCCTAAAAGAACTAAGGGAGGACCTAGTGACACCACTGACCACACTTTTTGACAAATCATGGGAGGATGCGGTGGTACCTGAGGACTGGAGGAGGGCAGATGTGATTCGTCTGTACAAACGTGGGAGCAAGGCATAAGCAAGAAACTACAGACCCGTAAGTTTGACTTCAGTGGTAGGGAAAATTATAGAATTACTTCTGAAAGAAAGAATTGTTGAGTACCTAGAGGCCAGCGGGGTACAGGACCCAAAGCAGCATAGATTTACATCAGAAAGGTCATGTCAGATTAATCTAATTGATTTCTTTGACTGGGTGGCCAAAGTAATAGACCAGGGAGGGGCTGTGGATATGGCCTACCAAGATTTTAGCAAGGCATTAGACAGAGTCCCGCACAAAGGACTAATAATTAAGTTAGCCAGCCTGGGAGTGGGTTCCAGGGTGGTAGTCTGGGTAGCAAACTGGCTGCACAACAGGACAGAGAAGGTAATACTGAATGGAACACATTCTGAAGAAAGGGGGGTTACTAGTAGAGTACCTCAGGGCTCAGTACTGGGTCCAGTCCTCTTCAACATCTTTATAGGTGACATTGCAGAGGGTTTGGAGGGAAAGGTATGCCTCTTTGCAGATGACACAAAGATCTGTAACAGAGTTGATACACAAGGGGGGGTAGAAAGGATGAGAAGGGACTTGGCAAGGTTGGAGGAATGATCAAACATATGGCAACTTAGATTCAATGCAAAGAAGTGCAAAGTAATGCACCTGTGAAACAAAAACCCAGGAGAAGAGTACACAATAGCAGGGGAGGTACTAACAACAACAAAAATGGAAAGGGACTTGGGGGTAGTCATATCAGATGACCTAAAGGTGGGTAAGCAATGTGAGAAGTCAGTAAGGAGAGCCAGGGGGATACTGGGATGCATAGGAAGGGGCATCACAAGTAGAAAAAGGGAAGTGGTTATCCCTCTGTACAGACAGTTGATGAGACCCCATTTCGAATACTGTATGCAGTTTTGGAGACCCCATCTATGCAAGGACATAGACAGGATGGAAGCAGTCCAGAGGAGGGCAACTAAAATGGTGCAGGATCTGCATCAGAAACCACATGAAGAAAGACTGAGACAGCTTAATATGTATACCCTTGGTGAAAGGAGGGACAGGGGGGACATGATAGAAACTTTCAAGTACCTCAAGGGAATCAAAAAAGTCCAGGAGGGTAGCATCTTTCAGAAAAAAGAAATATGTAAGAACAAGGGGACACAATTTAAAGATAGAGGAGGGGTCAGCTCAGGGGTAATGTGAGAACATTTTTTTCCATGGAGAGAGTGGTGGATGCATGGAACTGCCTTCCTGGAGAGGTTGTTGGGTTTAAAACAGTAGGGGAATTCAAACACGCATGGGACAGACATAAGGCAATTGTAGTGGGGGTTTGCAGGAAGTAGGCTGTTGGTTAACTAGAATCTGCAGCTTATCCAATAGGAAGGGAAATGAGCAGACTGGGTGGGCCAAGTGGTCCTTATCTGCCATCAAAGTCTATGTTTCTATGTTTCTATGTATTATATTATCACATGCCACAGGTGGATTATGAGGCATGAGATACAGCCAAGTGCCTTCAACCACCTGGGAAGTGCAGTAATTTATGGCATTACCGCACACTCTGGAGTGTGTTATTGTGCTTAAAAAAATGGTTTTAAGAGTTAAAAAAGCAGGAAAAAATAAAGTAAAATGTGAGCTGTACAGTAAGTGAAATTAATGCACATTCATGTGACCAGTTTTGGCCAATCAGATTGCTTGTTTGATTCACCTGATTGTATAAACTACATTTACCACCACGCTCTGTTGCCTACCCTCTAACCTATTTCTTATCCAATTTACCACCTTTGGACCCACTTCTAAGCTTCCCAGCTTGCTTACTAGTCTCCTATGTGGAACGGTGTCGAAAGCCTTACTGAGATCTTGGTAGGCTAGGTCCACCACTCCACCCTGATCTAAATCCTTTGTCCCCCGGTCAAAGAAATCTATCAGATTCATTTGACATGACCTCCCACCTGTGAACTGATTCTGCCACAGGTCTTTTAAACCACTTGATTCAAGATATTCTACAATCCTTTCCTTCAGAAGTGATTCCACTAACTTGACCACAACCAGTGTCAGGCTGCCTGGCCTATAATTGCCAGCTTCCTCCCTGCTACCACTTTTGTGTAGTGGAACTACTTCTGTCCTCCTCCAGTCCTCCATACCTATTCCTGTTTCCAGTGAGCTGTTAAACAGAACTGTCTGAGGTGCAGCCAGCACCTATCAGTGGAGGACAGGGAATGGTTGGTCACCCCAATCTCTTTGACTGAAATATTAAAGACCATAAAAAAAATTAAATGTAGCAAAACCCAAGAGGTTGATGGCCTCCCAGCCAAATTTTATAAGAAATTCAAAGAGGTATTGGTACCACTAGTCCAAAGGAGTTTTTAACAAAATACTGGAGTGAGAACAAGCTGCAGATACCTGAAGACAGGCACAGATCACCATCTTACTTTAACCAGGGAAGGATCCCCAGCTGTGTGTCTCCTACAGACCTATTTCCCCCTTCTTCTGTAGGCATTAACATTTTCACTTCCATCATGGCAAGTAGGTTATAGTAGTGTGTGCAAGGCCTAGTAGGCCCTAACCAAATCAGATTTATTAAGGGAAGAGTACTACAGGACAACATTGGGAAGGTTTTTAACATTTTTTCCTCCCCAAAGAATTTCAAACAATTTCAGCTGGCCCCCTCAGTGAACACTGAATGGGCTTTTGATAAGGTGAGGTGGGAATACTGAGGACGGTCCTGCAGGTAATGAACTTTGGTACTGGCTTTTAGGTCAGTATGGACACCCTGTATAATTAACTAGAATCAGTGGTAAAGATAAATGGGGTCAACTCTGGGAGGTTACTATTAGCTCGAAGAACAAGACAGGGTTGCCTGCTATCTCTATGGCTTTTTGCATTTTGTATAGAACCTTAGCAGGCAAGGTGAATGAAAATGAGAACATAAGGGGTATGAGGTAGAGTGTAAGCAACAAAAATGTTGCTTTATGCAGGCAATACCCTCATGTTCCTAACAAATTTGACAATCAGTCTCAGTCTCAGTTTTGCAAGCAGTTCTGAAGGAATATGGAAGGCTTTGGGGTTACAAAGTGAATTAAGTAAAGTTGGAGACAGTCTGTATTAGCGACACTTACCCTCTACCCTCTGTAAACAAAGCTGTATTCCACCTAACATGGATGAAGAATAATGCCATTCACTATTTGGGAATTTGCAATCACCCCACACTGGGCATCCTATTCAAGCTCATCTATGAGAGGATAATGACAGAAATCACTTCTGACCTGAAGCGTTGAAACCTGCTCCCTTTCTACTTAGGGGTTGAGTAGGAATATTAACAATTAATGTCCTACCTCAGCTTTAATTTATTTTTTAAACATCATCTACTCAGATTCTGAACTCATTTCAGAATGCCATGAAACACAACTTCAGAAATGTGTATGGGTAGGCAAGGAGCCCAGGGTGGAACATAGGAAGTAAGTTTCCCCAGGGAAGAGGGGGGCTGGTGACTCCCTGATCTCAGGCTATACTACTTAGCAGCACAGTCTCCATACCTGATAACCTGGACAAAACAAAGAGTGGTGTCCAAATGGGACTTTATGGAGAACTCCAGCACACTTCCTATCTCTCTATATGCGAAGCTCACCACCAAAATCACAACAGAACTGAAAAAAAAAACAAATCTTCAGTCAGTGGGTGTTATACTCCTTGACTATACTATAACAGTTTAGGACACTCTCCCACGCCCCTAATGAAATTGGCACTCTTACACTAATCACAGGTGATATGGACTTTGGGCCTGGCCTCAGGACTGGGTTTTAAAACAAGGAACAGACATGCACTGACAAGATATGAACAGTTATTGAAGGGGGATCACTGTGTCTCATTCCAATCCCATAAAGATTAATACCTCATGTCTAGGGCAGATTTTTATAGATTTCTTCATGTATGTAGTTACCTGTTGAAGAACAACAGACTCCAATGTACCAAACATGCTAAAACCTCATGGGAAGAATTCCTCTACTGATCCATAATTCTCAAGGACAGATCCAAGTAAATTTCTATGGTGTACAAACTATGTCTGGGAGCTGGGTGGGGTCAGTCTCCTTAAAATCAGAGACAAATGGAAGGAGGAGGCAGGAGTTAACCCTTCTGATGAACAATGGATGGCATGGCTGGGGGATGGACTGGAGAAGAGTGTCCACCTCACAGAACTGGAGGGAATTCCATTGGAAGATCATAACCAGTTTCCTCTATGTACCAACCGTTACCAAACACTTTGGGATGATGGCCACAGGCAAATGTTGTGTATCCTGTGATATGGTTGAGTCAAATTGACTGACTCAGTTTGACCACCTGTAATTACATCAATCATTAAAGAACAGCGAGGAGTGGTTACAGCGAGGGTGAGAGCACAAAATGGTTACTGGTAGAATAGAGTGAGCTATAGGGAGTGAGAATGAGGGAGCATGTTTAGCCATGCAGTTCCCAGCAGGTCATTTGGTGTTGCGGTATGATGGATGCCTCTCGTGTGAGCAACCCAGGTTCAGAGCTAGGTGGGTGGAAATAATTGTGTCTTTTTGGAGTTTTGGTAGTTAATTTTTTTTGGTTTCCATGTTACCCCACATGATATATGTGCTGCAGTGTCCACCACCCTCCTTAATGTGGTCACACCCTCACCGATTAGTTGCTCCCCTCCTGAATTTTCCACTTTACCCCAGTGTCAGGCCCCCCTCCCAGAACTGATTATAAAAATAATGGGGGGGGTGCAGGAGGCAAAGCCCCCCACATAAAAACTATTTGTACAGATCACCCCCAAAGTGAAAGTTGCAGAACCTCGATCTTTATGGTTCCGCTATTGTGCACATCACCGTTGTTGCATTCGGTGATGTGTACTCACCGATGTTACAGTAACTATTCTTCTTTCTTTTATATCACAAGGATCCCAAATGTTGGAGAGAGTGTGGGGAATGGGCCACACACTTTCACATACTGTGATCATGCCATAAATAGTCAAGTTTCTGGGTCTTTATCAGCAGGAGCTCTCCAGGATCTAGGGGATGGAGATGCCGGACACTTTCCAGCATTTTCTGAATGAGAGACAGAGTTGTGGGAACTCAAACCAGGAAAAGAAGGGAGGTTTCTCAATGTATGGTCATGGCAGATCTCAAAACTTTGTGCCCCCATTGGCTTAACTCAGTGATTCCAGGGGTAACAGAATGGAGAGAGAGAGAGAGAGTATCAATGATCTTCCATATGGAACAACTCATGATTGGACTTCACCTCATGGAGGAAACATTCACAGAGGTATGGCAACCATGTCTGTTATAAACAAGCCATGTTGTGGAATTATTAGGAATCCAGCGGCATGGGGTCATAATGTCGCATGACAGTATGCTGTATGGCAAAATTGAGCTGCCAATACAGTGTGATTCTTACCATGTGACATATCTCTTTTTTCTGTGGGGGGCTCTGCCCCCACACCCCATGTTATGGGGGGCTGCAACCCCAAACCTCCCCACTATAGATTCTCAACTCCAGAGGGGGTTTCAAGTCGGTGAGTGCAGAAAGTGTAAAAAAAAAAAAAAAGGTTTCTGGAGCTAGGTATCAAACCCAGTCCCAGAAGCACTGCCTGGGTTTCCTGCTGTGATGGCTCAGTCTGTTGAGCCACAGCAGCTGGTCATCAGAACCTACTCCCAGCAGAGGTCTTATCCTCTGCCTGGGCAAGTGTGAATGGTGCAATACTGCGTACAGCAGCATGCGCTGTATTGCATCATTTGCTCACTGGTGCAGTGCTGTACCAAGTTAGCCATAATGTTGTATGCTATAAAGCGTGCGACATTATGACCCAGTACCGAATCAAGCTCCATGACATACCACAAGATTAAAAGTGTGTGTGGGGGGGACAAGTAGTTGGGGGCACTCAGGAGATGCGAAATGGGCAGGGGAAGGAAATGAAACACATCCTGAAATTAAATAGATACTTTGATGCATGAAGAATGAGACACACATGGTTCTTTTCTTTTTTCTTTTCTTTTTATGTTTATAGTGTATTTCTTTATTAGGACTGACTTTATGATAGCTCTAGGTTACACATCTATGTTAGAACAAAATGAAAAGGATAAACAAAACAAACTGTATCTGAACATGAATGTTAAGACAGAGCATCTGGTATATGGCTATGCACCTTAGAAAGCAGAAGAGTGAATATGTCATGCATGGAATAATCCCTGTGTATAGAAGCTTGTCTGGAGAATATTCCCAGTTTTACATAATTGCACCAGTATCAGCAAGAACAAGAACTGAGTCTTACTTGCACCCTGTAGTGGATAGTTACTGCTAGGTACAGTGCTGTATCCAGAATAAATTAACAGAAATAAGGTGCATTCGTAGGGCACAGTGTACCATATGCTAATGACTTCCTTTTGGTTTCTCACTTTTAGCCTCACATCTTAGATCTGCTTCACCAGATTCTTTTGTGCCTTCTTTTTGGTTTGCCAGTTTGTGCCCCTGGATACCTCACTGGTGGAACAAAGAGGCCAGATCAAGCTCCAGCTTAGGAGGATGAATAAGGAGGGTTATGCCTACTAGCCAAGTTCTCTGTCTCTATTAATTTAATACAAAAGTTTGGCAAACTACTTATATAACAACAGCAAGTGCATGTTGCATGGAAAATGCATGTCAAATCTGTAATGAAATTGACATGAATGTAACAAATTGGGGAGGGGAAATTGTACCAATATTACTGAGGTGGGAGGATGGGGAGAGAACAGTACACATAGGCAACAGGGATCAATGTAAATAGGATTTGAAGTGAAACAGTGAATTTAAGAATGCTTCTGTAGGTGTATAAATAGTTACTATGACCTGAGTATTAGATGCTGACAATTTCAGATGGTAATGTACAGAGCCTAGTCTGTAAGCACCTTCCAGTTGGGCAGTGGATAGGTTGAAGTATGCTATATATGCACTAAATTAATCTCTGTGTAAAACTTAATAAAGCTGAGTTTCAAAAAATAAAAATACTGTACACACTGAACTAGTATGAAAGCATATTATAAAAATCTAGGATTACTTTCTAGATTTACAGCTTCTCTATTACCTGAAGCCTGACTGTCAGTGTGTTGCAACATCCTGATCCCTCAATCAATCAATCAATTCAGTTTTATTGTTTGACATAAGTCTTTACAATGTACAAAATGGTTTAGCAATATACTAAATAGTTTCGTCACACAAGTTAAAACAAGCTCTCACAAACATATGTTATGAGGCAATAAGTAAAACATACATAAACAGATCTAAGATTTAAGTTTAATTGTAGCATTCATAATACTCGCTGTGGCATCTCCTTAAGTTCTTATTGCACATTTATTTATCTAATTTGGTAGTTGATCATTAATCTCATACTGAATACTATGTATATTTGTTTTTATTTCCATTGTTTCTAGTTTTGTTAAAACTCATTTACATCTCGAGAGTACTCTAAAGTTTTATTCCATAAAGGAATTTAATTAAACAACTTAAAATTGTTTTATCATTAGAGTTAAACAAATATTGTATGAGCTCATGAGGAGGCAACTCCAATGTTGTCATAATTGGTCCTAACCAATTTTTCCTAGATTTTCCAAATTTAGGACAACGAAGAACACTATGCTTTAAATAATCCTCAATATTTAGTCCACATCTGCAACATCTTGATAATATTCCCTCCTGTTTTTGACTACTATATATATATATAATTGAAAAGAAATACAAAATCACACATGCCCCCACAATGCAAAGCATCATGGGCTGCATATGCAAATCACCACAGAATATTATGCTGGTTCAACTTTAAGCAGAAATGCATGGTGCTGAAAGGCCTCCCACACAGTTGGCAAAGGGTGCCAACAGAAGACATAGACACGTGTTTCATCCTACCAGGACTCATCAGTATGCCTCATCTGTTTGACACCCCAGTGGAATGAACCAGCTACCCTAAGATGGTCTATCTGGGTTATATTGTGGTGAACCCAATTAAAACAAAAGACAATTTAAAAGACAAAGAACCTCTGTGTGCAAGCACTGAGGCAATGGTTACCCCAAAGGGCATTGGGCTGGGAAGCCACGTTCCAAAGAAATACAAAATCATACATGCTCCCACAATGCAAAGCATCATGGGCTGCATATGCAAATCAGCACAGAATATTATGCTGGTTCAAGTTTAAGCAGAAATGCATGGTGCCGAAAGGCCTCTTACACAGTTTGCAAAGGGTGCCAACAGAAGACATAGACATGTGTTTCATTCTACCAGGACTAATCAGTATGCCTCGTCTTTAAGCAAAAATGCATGGTGCAGAATTGGTTGCATAGAGTCCTAAATGAAACCTGGTCATTATTCTCCTCTCCTCAGTTTTATCTAAAATTCTTAAATATGATACAAGGGAGTAATCTCATGTCATAAACGTAAACACTTATGATGTTTGAGTTGCATAATTCACACTTGATCTTTTGACAGAGCAGTATCCCATATTCTCATCTTTAACTGTATCAATATTTCTTGAACTGGCCTTAAGTGGACCTCATATAAAAGATGTCCCAAGCCCAGGGTGAAGATATAATTCTTGATTTCACTGATTATTGGAAAGACAAAGCCCCTTTGGGTATAACTAATTATTTCTTCTAGGCATAATCTAGATCAACATTGTTCTTGTAGAAGGAAGAGCTTTCGAAGAAGGGCAAGTCTTTTTTCAAGTGTAAGAGTTTCCAAAGAGAATTGTCTTAGTTATTTATGAAAATCTCAGCAGGAACTGATTTCTGGACTCTTAGAATATATCTGTACATATTATTAATTATGGTCTCCAGAGGTTTAAGATTATCATGTCCCCATACTTCTGCCCCATGTAGAGCTCTGTGGACTATAAAATTATGTCTGTGGAATGCCCATGGTATGCCCATTCCAATTCTGTGGAATTTTTCAGAAATTTCGAAAAGATTCTGTGGAATCTTGAAAAATTTAAAATTCAGTTATTTCACTATAATTTGTAACATGTGTATCCTAGTAACATACATTTGGAATGTAAACAGTACCCAATGTAGTTACAGCTCTCCTGTGCACTGTGTAATCCTGATTTATTGTTTCTTTCTCTTCTGTTTCCCTGGGCTTGATCCACCCCTCTCCCACTCTCTACAACTCACTCTAAATCTCTGATAATTTCTGGTCTGTCTACTGTTTTTCATCTCCCCTCCCCCCCCACCACGGTGCCAAGTCAAGGTTTTGTTCTCTCCAGACAACTTTCCCCTTGCTGCTGTGCCCCCCACTACCACCTCCTCTGCTCTGTCTGCCAACTCTGGTGCTCAGCTCCCCACCCCCCAATTTAGCTTCCTCATCACCTCTCTTTGTTCTTGCTCCCCTCCTACATCTAACCCTCTATTTCTCTCTCTCTTCCAGATCCTGCCTTTGACTTTCAGGCCCACGATCCCTACATTGGTCCAGCCGCAGCTCGGCACTTCCAGCCACTCAGTCACATACCCTCTGGCCACCCTCAGAACACCGAAAGCCGGGTAAGACTGTCTGACTCACCGGGCTGCTGTGAGCTGCTACAACTGGCCATCACTCACTGCATTGTGCCCTGATTAGACCCTTGTTATTTTTCCTACCCAGAGATTGGCCTGCCGAAACATTTCTAACTTGGGGCTGCTGCACCCATTGACTCCAAGTGATAGTGGTAGAAATTTTACGGCCAGCTACAAGCTGCTCTGCCTGGACTATCACTGCTGAATTTTCTTTTTTGCTCTGTGTGTTGTGTTGAATCCAATGAATTTGTACAGTTTGTTCAAAGTAGTTACAGCTCTCCTTTGTACTGTATAATCCTGATTTATTGTTCCATTCTCTTCTGTTTCCCTGGGCTTGAACCGCCCTTCTGCCACTCTCTACATCTCCCTCTAAATCTCTGCTAATTTCTGGTCTGTCTACTGTTTCCCCCCCCACTGCTCCAAGTCAAGGCTTTGTTCTCTCCAGATAACACCTGTACTGCTGCACCCCCACCCTCCTCTGCTCTGTCTGCCAACTCTGGCACTCAGCTCCCTGCCCCTTCCCGATTTAGCTTCCTCGTCACCTCTCTTTGTTCTAGCTCCCCTCCCACATCTAACTCCTTATTTCTCTCTCCTCTTCCAGATCCTGCCCTTGACTTTCAGGCCCACAAGCCCTCTGTTGGTCTGGCTGCAGTCTGGCACTTCCAGCCACTCAGCCACACACCGCCTGGCTGCCCTCAGAACACCGAAAGCTGGGTAAGACTGTCTGACTCACCAGGGCTGCTCTGAGCTACTGCCATTAGCCGTCACTCACTGCAGTGTGCTCTGATTGGACCCTTGTTATTTTTGCTGCTCAGAGATTAGCCTGCTGAAACATTCCTGACTCAGGGCTGCTGCACCCATTGACTCCAAGTGGTAGCGGCCAAAGTTTTACACCCACCCCCCTTCACCTCTGACCTTAATTAAATAGACCCTCTCCATGCCCCCCTGTTGCCCCTCCTCTTTGCTCATCTTCTATAGGGTGCCTTGCTAGGCCCTCCTCCTTTCATCCATCCATCTCGCTGTCCCACACTCTTACTCCTGTCGCACAGTACCTCTGTGTTGCCGCATCCCCTACAATTTGCAGTGCAACTGCCTTTCTCTCTCTCTCCTCCACTCCTCGTCTCACCTGCCTTTGTTGCTTTTCTCTTCTCCACCTTGCCTATCCCTGCACTCTCTCTTCTCTGCCTCTTCTCTGACAGCTAAGCATGTATTACATCCATACTCTGTACCCCTTCTCCTCTTCCTTCTTCCCCTCTTTCCACTACTCCACCCTCCCAGAACCTGCTTCCCCTCCCCCTCACAGCTACCTTCTTGCTACTACATATTGCCACCTAGGTACCCTACATCTAGAACACAGCCACCCGCCCTGGGCCCTGCCTAGCTCTAAGGAACTGTCCTCTCCCACCTAAGGGCATTGGGTTCTCCCCTCTTCCACTTACACTGCTTTCACCCTGAATCTTCACCTTCTCCCCATGACACGTTCTTGCAAGACACGTTCATGCCTGACATGAAGGTGTAAGTGCCTGATTAGGGAGTTACATATGTCTACTCTGAAGCTAGTGCTTCTTCTGATGTTGTCTGGCAATGTTCACCAAAATCCTGGCCCAGTCCCTACTAAGGTTCCAAACCAGAACAAACACACAGGCACCCTCTCAATCAATTCACCCAACATTTGTAGTCTCCTTCACAAAACTGATGCACCAATTGATTGACCTTTGCTAACCAGCATAATCCAGACATCCTAGCAGTTGTTGAAACCTGGCTCTCCCCATCAGTCCCAGACCACACTATCACCCTCCCTGGGTACAATGTTTTTTGGCTTGATTGGATGACAAAAAGAGGTGGCGGTTGTGCCTTATACCTTAAGGATACTAACTTGGGACACCACCTCAGCACTGCTTCCCAAACCACTACAGCGCAGATTCTTCCCATCAAAATCCTCCTTGGTGCTCACAACTAAGCCCTCACAATTATCATGATCTACATACCACCTAAAGAGCAAGGTAGTGAGCTTAATGCAATTCTGGACTTTGTCAGGTCTCTCCCACCAGACACTGAATCAATCCTTCTTGGTGACTTTTATATAAATTGGCCTGCTACTGAGGCAGGGGCACAGAGGGACTCTATAGCAGCGGTAAACCTCACCCAGATGGTTGACTCTTCAACCTGGAAAAACTATAAAACTGGCACTAGCACCCTACTGGACTGGATCTTTACCAGCCACCCCACCCTGACTACAAACACCACTGTCCTCCCTGATTCACTCAGTGACCACTCCCCCGTCAGCTGCTCCTGGTCCAACAAATTCATCAAACTTCCCCCTAAAACCATTACCAGCAGAGTTCTACCTCGTGGTCAGTTAACTTATCTCAAAGCCATCTTCTACAATAGGACTGGTCACCAATCTTCAAAGCAACAAATGTGAACACTGCCCTGGACCACTTCATCAAAATCTTTAATGAAGCCTACAACAAATTTGCACCTCTTAAAAGGCATAAAGTAAAAGACCTCTGTAATCTCTGGCTCTCAGAAGACTTCCTAAGGTGACTAAAGGCAAGAGACCATCTTTGGGAGCTCACTAGAAACACTGGGAGGGAAACTGACATCTCTAACTGCAAACATGCATGGAATGACTGCACCAAAACTATCCGCAAACGAAATCTGCCTATTTCAAGAACACCCTTACTAACTCCTGGGGCAATGGAAGAGATTTCTGGAGCAAAATAAAAGAAGTCACCTGGAAGCAGTCTAAATCCCACCCCCCATCCATGCTCTGCCTAAATGGTGGTACTACACTTGACCCAAAAATCATTGTTGACACATTCAATACTGCCTTCAATGACCTCAGTACTGTACTTCCCCCTGATTTTTTCAAAGAGGAAGACACTTCAATATCCCCAATCTCCTCTGCCCCAACTAGCCACCCTCCCTTCTGCTTTAAATCAGTCAAGATGTACCAGGTTTGCAACTATGTTACCAAAGCCATTAGCAAGTCCAGATCCAGCAATGACTAACTCGACCTCAAACTTCTATCCCTCACCCTTGAAGAAGTACTCAGGCCATTGACCAGGATTTTTAACCTCTCCCTTTGCCTCAGCTAGTTCCCGAACAAATGGAAATCTGCCACTGTAACCCCTATACATAAAAGAGGTGTCAAAACTTCCCATGAGAATTTCCATCCAAACTCCATCCTACCTCCACTTTCCAAGGCCCTGGAATGTATTGTCACAGACCAGCTCACTGACTTCCTGGACAAGCACAACATCCTGTGCAGGCAGCAACACAGTTTTCGAAAGGGTCATAGTACTTCCACAGCACTACTTGAATTTACCAGCACCATCCACCACTCACTGGACAACGGCCAGCTAACTGGGTCCACTTTCAATGATTTAACAAAAGCCTTTGATACCGTCAGCCACATTCTCCTGATTGTCCAGCTCCGGATGGTTGGTCTCTCACCTAATTCCATGAACTGGTTCAAAAGCAACTTAAACAACCAGTCCCAAAGAGTGAAAATTGCTGATATGCTCTCAGATGCCAGACCGGTCCGTTCCAGTGTTCTGCAGGGCTCTATATTGGGCCCCCTCCTCTTTAGCCTGTTCCTGAACACACTGCTGGATTCCAGTCCAGAACAGATCATACTCTACACAGATAATGCAGTTATCCTAGCCTCCCACCATGATCCCAAACAACTGCAAGAAAACCTCCAGCGGGGCTTCACATCAGTTGAAAACTAGTTCTTAAAGCACAAATTGATCCTAAACCAGAAAAAAACAAAGACCATGATTTTCAGCATCTCCCACAACAAAAATAAACAGCATCACCTCTCCATAAATACCAAGCAAGGAGTCACTCTTGATGAAGGCCATACATTCAAATATGCTGGCATCACCCTTGACTCCAAACTCTCCTATGCTGCCCATATTAATAATGTGGCGAATGTGGTGAAAGTGGCAAACACCAGGATGGGTCTACTTAGAAACATAGAAACATAGACTTTGACAGCAGATAAGGACCGCTTGGCCCACCTAGTCTGCCCATTTCCCTACCTACAGGATAAGCTGCAGATCCTAGTTAACCAACAGCCTATTTCTTCTTACCCCCCACAAGAATGCCTTATGTCTGTCCTATGTACTCTTAAATTATTCCACAGTTTTAGACCCCACAACCTCCTCAGGAAGGCTGTTCCATGCATCCACCACCCTCTCTGTGAAAAAATACTTCCTCACATTGCCCCTGAACCGCACCCTCTATCTTTAAATTGTGTCCCCTTGTTCTTGCACATCTATTTTTCTGAAAGATGCTACCCTCTTGGACTTTGTTGATTCCACTGAGGTACTTAAAAGTTTATATCATGTCCCCCCCCCTCCTTTCCTCAAGGATATACATATTAAGCTCCTTTAGTCTCTCCTCGTATGGCTTCTCTTGCAGACCCTGCACCAATTTAGTTGCCCTCCTCTGGACTGCCTCTATCCTGTCTATGTCCTTGTGGAGATGGGGTCTCCAGAACTGGATGCAGTACTCCAGATGGGGTCTCACTCACTGTCTGTACAGATGGATAACAACTTCCTGTTTTCTGCTGGTGATGCCTCTCCCTATACATCCCAGTACACCTCCAGCCCTCCCTACTTTCTTCTCACATTGCTTGCTAATCTTAAGGTCATCTGACATGATTACCACCTGGTCCCTTTCCATTTTTGTTGTTGTTACTACCTCGCCCCCCCCCCGCCTTGTGTAATCTTCCTCTGGGTTTTTGTTTCCCAGGTGTATTATTTTGCACTTCTCTGCATTGAATCCAAGCTGCCATACTTCTGACCAATTATCCAACCTTGCCAAGTCCCTTCTTATCCTTTCCACACCTCCTTGTGTATCAGCCCTGTTGCAAATCTTTGTGTCATCTGCAAAGAGGCACACTTTTCCTTCCCGATCCTCTGCAATGTCACTTATAAAGACATTAAAAAGGACTGGACACAGTACTGAACCCTGAAGTACCCCACTAGTAACCCCTCTTTTTTCAGAGTGGACTCCATTTACAATTACATTTTGTGTCCTGTTGTCCAGCCAATGTTTTACCAAGGCTGCCACCCTGGGACCCACTCCCAGGCTGGTTAATTTGACTATTAATCTTCTGTGTGGGACTGTGTCTAATGCCTTGCTAAAGTCTAGGTAGGCCATGTCCACAGCCCCTTCCTGGTCTACTGCTTTGGTCACCCAGTCAAAGAAATCAATTAGATTTGTCTGACATGACCTTCACGCTGTGAACCAATGCTGCCTTGGGTCCAGTGCCCCACTGGTCTCTAGCTACTCAACAATTCTTTCCTTCAGAAGTGATTCCATCACTTTCCCTACCACAGAGGTCAAACTGACAGGTCTGTAGTTTCCTGCCTCTGTCTTGGTCCCACTTTTGTGAAGGGGAATCACATCTGCCTTCTTCCAGTCCTCAGGTACCACACCATCCTTCTATGTTTTGTTGAAAAAGGGTAGTCAGTGGTTTCACTAGTTCTCCCCTTAATTCTTTTAGAATTCTGGGGTGAATTCCATCAGGCCTCATTGCTTTGTCCACCTTCAGTTTTAGTTATTCTTTCAGAACCCTTTCTTCTGTGAAAGGACTGGGATCAACCCCCCTATCAAGAGTGCTCCTGTTAATTGGATTAGGCACCTCCCTCTCCTCCTCTTTTGGGAATACTGAGCAGAAATATTCATTCAGTATCCCTGCTTTTTCACTGTCCCTCTCTGCCCACCCACCGTCCATTCTATTCAGCCTCACTATCCCTTCCTTTGCCTTTCTATGCTCCCCGATGCACCTATAAAAGGTTTTATCCCCCTTCTTAACCGAGTTGGCTAGCTTTTCCTCAGTTTGGGCCTTTCCTATTCTGACTTCCCTCCCCCACTTCCTTCTGCCTTAACTGGTACAGCTCTTTATTTTGCTCCTTCTGTATTTCTTTATACTTCCCGAATGCTATCTTTTTCTCCCTTACTTTCCCCACCACCTCTTTTGAGAACCATAGTGGCTGTTTTTTTCATTTTGATTTGTTTATTTGCTTCACACAAAGGCTTGTTGCTTCTGTGATGGCAGTTTTGATGTTTCCCCATTGTTGCTCCACCCTTCCTTCTAGCCTGTTTGTTAGTGCTTGTATAAGGCACTCTCCCATCTAGCCAAAGTCAGTCCTCCTGAAGTCCAATACCCTCACTTTTGTATGGCTTGACTCTGTAGCTGAGTTTATCATGAACCACACTGTTTGATGGTCACTTGTTCCCAGATGGCAAACCACTTCTAGATCTGAGATCCCCTCACTGTCCCCATTTGAGAGTATGAGGTCTAAGATTGCTCCCTCATGAGTGGGTTCTGAAACTAGCTGTCTGAGGCATGCCACCTGTAGGGCATCAAGAATGGCCCTTGTCTTGGATGTGGCTGCAGCAAATGTGCTCCAGTTAACATCTGGTGTATTTAGGTCTCCCATCAACAGTATCTCCCCTTTTCTCTGCCATCCTAAGTATGCCTTATATCATATCTATGTCCATTCCCTCCCCTGACATGGGGGTCTGTATACTACCCCTGTATGGATTGTGGTGCCATTTCTAGTCTCTAAGGTGACCCACAGTGCCTCCTCTCCTCCCAGTTTACTCTTTTGTTCAGTTGCTTATATCCCTTCCTTTACATAGAGAGCTACTCCTCCCCCTCTTCTCCCCTCCCTGTCTTTCCTGTAGGTTATGTTCCCTGGTATGTTAACATCCCAGCCATGGTTCTCTGTGTGCCATGTTTCTGTGACTGCTACAATATCCAGGCATCCCTCTTCCATCAAGATCACCAGTTCAGGGAGCTTGTTGCCCAAACTATGGGCATTGGTACTTATTATCTTCCATTTCTTGATGGCCTTACTCCTTTCTGCCCCATCCCTGTCCTTATTGCCTTTGTCACTTTCTCCATTTACCCCTGCCCTTCTCCCTATCGACATCTCTATCTTGGTGTTTACCTCACTTACTACCCTGGCTTTTTTTGTGGGGTGCTAGGATTTCCCTTCTCCTTTCCAGTACCTCCCCCTTGGTTAGTTTAAATGCTTGCCAATGAAGCATTTAAACATATCACCTAGGATCCTGGTTCCCCTCCTGGACAGATGCAGCCCACTATGCCAGTATAGGCTTGCATCACTCCAAGTGGACCCCCAGTCACCAGTGAAGCAAAATCCCTGAGCTCTGCACCAGTTTTTCAACCACTGATTGAATCCCATGGTGTGTAGCACCCTAGCCTCACCTACTCCATAGACAGGCAGCACCTCTGAGAAGGTTACCATGCATGCTACTTGTCTAAGGCCCCTCCCCAACTCCACAAACTCTTCTTGCACTGCTCTGATCCCTTTCTTAGCCAGGTCATTTGTCCCTAGGTGGACAATGACATCCAGCTCCCTCCCCTGTGCAGCTGCTCCGGTGATCCTGAGGATTTTCTCCCTGTTCCTCCAAGCCATGGTGCCAGGCAGGCACCTTACCTCCCTCTCCCCGTCCTCCCCCAGTTCTAACTTCCTAACAATGGAGTCCCCCACCAGGAGTTGTTTCCTTCCCCTGTGGGGTCCCATGCCACCCACCTGTGGGTCTCCCTTGTGGAGGTTCCCAGCATCCTCCTTGGTCTCCACTGTGGGTGCCTCCATAGTGGAACCACACTTTTCCAGAATGGCATAGGAATTGTGGAGAGGTACAACTGGAGGGATGAGCCTCTGTTCCACCACACTCACCCTCCCTGAGCCCACTGTGGTCCAACTGGTCCTTTTTCTTGGCAACCCCTGAGGCAACTGCAGTGACCCTGGTGGTCCCTGGATGGAAGAGGAGGTCCCACAAATCCTGGCCAACTCAGCCTGGAGATGAGCAACCTCCTCCCTCAGCCCAGAGAGGTGCCTGTAGATGGGACAACACTACATCCTCCAGAACATCTTCCGGAAGACTGCTGCTTCACAGTCACTGCACTGCCCCATTCCTATCATGTCTTATTTCAGGCCCCTTCCCTGTTGTATGGAATCCTTACTCTTTCCTCTGTTTTTATTTCTTCTCTCCCTACTTACTTACTGCCTCTGTGCCCTTTAAACTCTGGATCATCCTGTTCTGAGACATGAAGATCCTATATTTCTCAGTAGTCCCCTTACTTGCTCAGAGGCAGACCTCCAGCAGCTGGGGGGGCAGAGAGCTACTCTTGCCCTTCTAAGAAGGTGAGTCTTTGGTGACTCTGTGATCACTCCTCCCTGCTCCAAAACAGGAAGTTCCTGTTGTCAGTCAAATCCTGTGCCTATAAAAGTAGAACTAGCTTTGGGTGGGGGAGGGCAATATAGTCCCAGTAGAGAAGTCCAGTCACACAGCACTCCTTTCTCCTGATGTTCTCTGCCAAGCCTCTGGCAGAATCTATCTTGGGAAGTGTTTAAATCTAGCTTCCTTCTAGCTAAGCCACTCCTCCTACTTAATAGATCTTTCTACATGTAATTAAATTGTACAGATAACAATCCCCTTTAACCACCTGAGATTTACACCTAGATAACTGCTCGGATAACCATTCACTTCAGCTAACTCGGACAAACACACTGTTTTTTTTTTGTTTGTTTGTGTTTCTTTTACCCTAAATTGAAGGTCCCAGTAGAAGAGTTCTACTTCTGTAGTCCCAGTAGAGAAGTCCAGTGACTGTTCTGTCATAGGAAACATCTAACCCCTGAAGCCTTGTCTGTCACCATCCAGAGCTCCATTGTTAGCATTATTGACTACGGACTCATTGTTTATGGCTCCGCCACTGCCTCCTCTCTCAAATGTGTCTCTACCTCTCTCAATAAAGCCTGCTGACTCATCACTGGAGCACACCGTCTCATTCACACTTGTGACCTCTACTCTCTAACTGGATGGCTGCAACTCAACAACTGAATAAAGTATCAAACCTGCATCACAACAAAATAATGATGGGCAATCTCCCCCTGGAGTCTGGTCCCTCCTCAAACCCAGAATCAACAATTGCAACACCAGGAGCTCTAAACCCCAACTTCTGCAAATTCCTTACTGTCGCACAACTGAAGGCCAAAGGTCCTTTGTATACAGGGCACCTAGCTGGCTGAATAGTCTCACTAATGACATCTCTGCCTCACCAATGTTGGGCACTTTCAAGGTTAAGCTTTGCCTCTCACTTGTAGCTTCAAGCACCTGTGACTGCCCTGCTTAAGCAATACTCCCACTGCTGCTGCCCATAGTCTCTGTTACCTGTTGTTGTCCTCCCATCAAGCACTTCATCATTCCAATGCCCATCTAATGCACTTATCCATGTTCTGTCCTTGACAAAGCCCCACAGGCTGCCATACTCTGTCTCACCCCCCCATACCCTCTCCTCCCTACATTCCCATTCCTTAGTTGTATACACCTCCTAGTGTTCATGTAGTGTCCTTGTAATAACATGTTATGACTTTCGGTGTTACTGATTGTTTTTTACTGTAATTTCTGAAGCCTGTATGAACCTCAGATGCCCGTATTTACTGACATGGAACCTTTGTAAAAGAGCCTCTGCTCAAAGGTACTTTGTAATCCTAGACTCAGATAAATTCCATGATAAATTATCTGAATACCTTATACATAAATAGTCATAACATCTTTTTGTGTTTAAGCTTGTTCCATCAATATGAAATGAAGACACAATTTTCTTTTTATTACCGAAAATGACAAGATTAGTTGGTTCACAAAGTGATTTAACTTACATTTTAATCCAGTGATCGAAGTAGAGAACAGAACTAAATCATCTGTGCATGCCAGACAGCGAATTCTTTTATTCAATATAGATGGAAAGTGAAAGTCAGGATGATCCAGATCTTCTATCATAGGGTTTATATATAGATTAGAATGAGTAGAGGCCAAAATGCAATCCTGTCTGACACCTTTATTAGCTAAAATTTTTGATGATAGCTGTCCTAATTGATTATACTGTACTTCCAACCAAGTGTCCTTATGTGATCTTATCAAAATGTCCAACAAAGTAGGGTCTATCCTATATCATTTTAGTTTTTCCCATAACAGACTATGGCTGATTGAATCGAAAGCTGTTTTCAAATTAACAAAGCAAAAGAACAATTTTGACTTCCTTATCTTCACTTCCAAATTATATGCGGTAGTGCAAAACATTGTTGGATTGTGGATCTGTTTTTCCTAAAACCATTCTGCCATTCACTTAATATCCCATTCTCATTAATCCATTTCTGTAGTCTGTTTAAAATAATTCTAGTGAAGCGCTTCTCGGTCGAGTCTAATAAGCTAGTTGGCCTATACATTGATAGGTCATTAATGTTTCCTGTCTTAAAAATGGGGCAAATTAAACTTCCTTTCCATGTATCTGGAAATGGTTCATCCTGAACATACAGTAGCTATTCAACTGGATATGATGTAGAAGAGACCACCAGCCTGGACATGTTCTATAGATGTCAGCCAGGATATTGTCAGGACCTGAGGGCTTTATTAGGAGTCACCTTACTCAGAGCTAGCCAGACTTCCTGATGCTCTATGGAAATAGGTCTTGAATACATCTGAATATTCTGTTCATTATCCATAAATAAGTCTACCTCATCAAGCACATAACGTAGAGAAGTAAAATTGTCTTACTACATTTTGGGGATTATTGAGGCTTTTATTTTGTTTATATATTGAGCTTATCCATGGCTAACTAAATGCCAGAACTGCTTGATGTTTTTATTTATTATTGTTCTCTTTATCTTACCCAACATCAGATAATGAAATAATTGTTTTTTCCCTTTCTAATATCCCTTTATAAATGTTCCTGCTATTATTCAAACTTTTTAGATTGTGCCAGTCTGGAAATCTTTTATATTGCCTTATTACCTGATTTAAGTTAGGTTTTGCTTGTTTGCACTTTTTATTAAACTAAGTTTTTGCTGGCAATGAAGTCCTTGAAGGTTAAGTAAAGAATGGCCTTAGGAAACTATGGATTTCATTTCATTTATTGGCTATTGAGAGATGATTATTTCCAGATATAATATCTAGTCTAAGAGCTAATAAATATTCTCAGTTAAGACATTCAGCAAAAAAAAAACTCCTGTATATTGTTGCCATTTAATTCTACATGAATTAATTATCTCAAGGTTTGGGGGTTTGTCATTTCTTCTATCAGTATTTACTCCTATATTGGTTCCATGTGTTAACAGCAGTTGCGGAAAGGCGGTCACCGTTAGGGTGAGTTTACATCACTGAAAATCAATTTCAGCAATGTATACTCCCAGCGCACAACAAAAGGGCACCAGGGACTCTTTTTTTTGTTTATATTGCACCCTACACACAGTGGGATTTTCTCCTCGCATCCCCCTACTGAAGGATTCTCAACTCCAGAGGGGTGCATGTCAGGGGGGGTCAAATCAGAAAAAAAACCAAAAAACGGCAAGGTACAACAAAAGGAATGTGCGCCTGGACCCAAACCCAGCACCCTCACAACCCTAGCCTGCCACCCATCCATTAAGTCATAGGGTCAGCTCAGCAACCCACCACCACACTATGCCTCACAAACCCTCCTTCCCCTTCAGCCTGTCACTCGGTGTGCTCTCTCCCCCATGCGCGTGTATATCGTGTATATATAGAGACATCCTGTCACCATAATTGCAGACCCACCCATCTGGTCACCCTCTCTGCCCAGTAGCCCTGTGGAACGGCATTGTGATTGAGTCACCCTTTGTGAAAGCATTCATTTGAGGTCACCATTGTCATGGGCTACCCCTATATCTATATATAGGGTAGTTGAAACTGGAAGGCTTGCTGATTCTGGTCTTTCTACAGTAATATCTTCAGATTATCAATGACACTTACAGCTTCTAAATTAACCCACACTAGATCAATGAATGAGGAACCTTTATGACCTATAAAGGTGAAAATACATTCTTTGTCATCTTGTGCTCTGCCATTTAATAGACAGAAGTCCACATTTTTCATCATATTTAATAATAGGTTACCTTGCTTATTCGTTGTTTTATATTTTGTTTTGTGAGTTGAGCTTAATTTATGGTTAATTCAGTTATTACAATACCTTCAATTAAATCATTTTGTAAAAAGAATATAACTATTTCAGCATACAGGTATGCATTAAAGTCACCCATGATAAGTATAGGGATAGAATTTTAATGTGCAGCCAAATTCTGTAAGTGTTGTTCAGTATGGTCCCAACTGTATAATAAGGTACCTGCTGAATTTCTTGGAGGTATATTAACATGTATTATGATTATACTGCTATTTGTTTTCTTTAATAAAAGGGTAAGTACTGAGTTCAGAGGACTTCCTAGCTGTATAACTTAAAATGTGAATGAAGTCCTAATATATGTAGCTATCCCTCCTCTTGGTATATCATTCTTCTTTATCTTAGTAGCAGGGTTTACAAATCCTGTCAACCCTAGAATCATTGGGAGATTGTCCTCTACCCACCATGTTTCCTGTATATACATTATATGTACATTGTCCAAAAATGTTATCACTTCTTTATCTGCTAATTTATTTCCAATACCCCTATGTTCCAGGGTAATATACTTAATGGTCTAGAAACCACCATACTTTCTTTGCTGATTATTTTTTATTTGTCATTCTGTTGATATAGTCCTTAATGGATAAAAAGGATTTTCCTTATTTCCAGTTGGAGACTTATATTTATTATTCTCCATGCTACTACTTTCATTTCATGTTTTAATATCTGTAAGATAGATCTCCATTGGATCCAAGACAGTTGCTGCATCTAGTATCAAAACTGCTAGTTTAGTAGTCTTGAATGTTAAATCTGTTTGAGAAAAACATGAAGACCCTTTGTGTATTTTTATCCATTCAATCAAATTATGACTGATGTTCATCTTAAGGGCACATAAAAGGAAAGTCACAATTTCCCTCTTAATTTGTCCAGATTGCCCTTTAGTTATCTCTCAGCCAAATAATGAGACTGTTTTATTTTCCAAGATAGTTATTTGATTTTTCTTATCGTCAGTGACCACTTTTAATGCCCTAGTAAACCATTCATCAGTCTGCTTATCCGGTTTCAAATTTTTATCCTTTAAAATATTGTTTAAATCATCAGTAAAAACTGGAACTTTTGGGGGATGTAGAATATTGATTTCTTTAGTTTTTAATTCTAACTCCAGACTCTATATTCTATTAGCCATCTGTTCAGTTTTGCAATACATTAGAATGCAATCAGAGTAGGCAGGGTTTGGTGGTCTAGTAACATATACATTACTTATATCCTCGGTTATGTGGGGAAGCTGAGCCATCCAGTCAGCCAATATTTTTGGAGATTCCTTATATAATCTATGAACACCAAATACTTCTAGTAGGTATTCCACCAATTCTACTTGATCTGAGTTTTTCAGACAACCCAGACTCTCCTATCACTTCATCTCCAGTTCCTGTTGTTTTATCTGGTTTATTATTTGGTTTACTATTTTTAAATCTACCATATTTGGCTATATATTCCCAGGTAACCTGATGATTTGTAGAAGGCTAAGAAGCAATACTTTTCTCTTTAGTATCTGTTGTTCACTTTTTACATTTTTGAGTGAATCTGTTATTGCATTTTCAGACCTTCGCATTCAATCCTTACCAAGATGGTATTAGGCACATTTGAATTATTCCTGAATTCATTAGTTTGCTTGATTTCACTTCCTGCCCTTGTGATCTTATGCTGTGTAGGTTCTTTCTATTTTCTTCATTCCTTTATTACCCTGCTTTTTTTGAATGTGTTTAATTTTTGGATATTTTTATCCTAGTTTCCTTTAATTGGCTCTGCTATTTCTAATATCTCTTCTCTACCTTTTATAAATGGTGGGGAAAGATGAACTTGTACTGTTTTATTTCGTGTCCACCTGTCTTTTTTATGCTCTTCTTGCCCTTTATGTGTATCTAATTCCTGGTTATTCATCTGATCCAAAAGTACTTTATTGTGAAATACATCCATTCTTACACTAGCTAATTCTTCTTTTATAGAGATGTGCAAAATTAGGAAATTTCGTTATACAAAATATTTTGTGAAATTTCGCCCATGAAACCCGAAATTGGGACCACAAAATGCAAAATTTCACCCATGGAATGGCAACATTTGGGTGAAAGTTTGCCATTTTGGGTGATAGTGTGCATTTTGTGGTGAAATTCCATGTTTTGTGAGTGACATTTTGCAACTTTGCACTCGGTGAAAAATTTCACAGAACCATGGAATTTTGTGAAATATTTTGAGCTGTGAAATTGCTGATTTCATGGCAATTTCACTGGTGGAATTTAATTTCACAACATCTCTCTTCCTTTATTGCCTATAAGTTTCCCAAAATAACTATATTGGCATAATATGGATTTTGATTATTTCTAAAATTAGTTTTGATAAAGCTGCTGATGATCATGAAGTAAAGTCCCCCTCATTAGTAAAATATTCTTGATTATAAATATTATGGTTTCCCGGACATTCATTAATTAAGTCTGAGGGTGCTGAGGATGGAGAGAATCTTGTAGAGTTTCCAAATCATGTAGCCTGACTATTATTAAGGAAGGCCCTTTCCTCTTTTCCTGTACCCATATAGCTAGAAGCTGACCTCTCAAGTCCTTCAGTAATGTGGTTTAGGTCCTCTATAACTAAAGGTAAATCACCCTTCTGTACCCTTTTTCCACAATGAGTCTGTATCATTTGCTCTTTTAAAGATGCTACGTGTGTTACAGACATTGGTGGAGTTAACTCAGAGGTCAGTCCTACTATATCTGGAATCTTTTCTTGATCACTATTTTCTGTATGTGCTTCTTGTTCTAAATCAACACTATATTTGGTTCACAGAAAACAGGTCTGAACTATTTGTATCTATGACTACATTGGTTTTCATTTCTTTAACCCTTGAATTTTCTTATGAATCAAAAAAAGATACTAGAAGCCAGGGGATTATATGTATTACTGTACATGATACGAAGGAAATGGCTTTCAAACAAGTATCTGTAAGTCTATAAGATCATAATAATTTAGAATTTTAAACTTCACTAAAACATTCTTGCTGAATAATTTTTAAGCCTTGCAGCACTGCGGTGAAACATACTCTCTCTAAGTTATTACCATTAGTTAAAAATTCTGTAATTTTAGTTTGATTTTTCTGCATTTTGTCAAGAGTTTGTAAGCCATTCCCTTGTTCTTTTTGTTTACCTTTTCTAGTCTTTCTTTCTACAACCAAATGTTTTTTGAGTCCCAAAATGGGGATCATACAAAACCACTCCTGGTACTGACCATGATAGCCTAGTAGATAGATTGATTTATTTCCCCTTTGTTATAATTTAATGTAGCTTCCATGATAAAATGTCTGTTCAGCAGTACCACTATGTATTAGCTTCAGACAAATATTATATATAATAGTCAAACAATTGAAACACATACGTAAAGGGTCCTAATACTCTGGTTCAATGTGTCTACAACATCTATATATCTATATATTTGTGATCCAGTTATTAAATGACCTAATTCCCTAAATAAGTCCTTAAAGTCCATAAAATCCAAAAGCTATCAGTAAAGTTCTCTTTTCAGTGTTTCTTATTTAATAATTTTCCAAGCCAATTCCAAACTGATAGGTTTGAAGTTTTTACACTCACCAGTGAGTTGATGACTTAAGAATGGAAATAATTAAAGTCCACCAAGATCACTCATTTGGTCAAGGCACTCAGGAAGTCAATGGTCAAGATTAACACATGTGGTGAATCTGGCTCTTGATACTATCCTTCTAGCTAATTGCTGTGAAATTCTTCTTGATCTCTCAGGAGTTGTAGAATTAGAATAATCCTATGGAAACAGAATAAAAGTGGCAGTCTAATATGATCACCCAATTCTTCTAGTGCCACCTTGACCACTCTAACTACCTTTCCGTTGGCCTTATTAGACCTTAATACAAACAATGGGCCCTATGCACCAATGGAGTGGAGTGGCTATGTGCACATATCTGGGGCACATCGCCACTTCACACCCACTGAACCCCATAGGTGGGATGCACAAAGCGGGGTGCACAGACAGGACATGCCTGATCCCCCAGGTCCATGGTCTGCACTGCACGGGGGCATGCCAACACTATGCACCATGCATAAAGTGGCATAGTGCTGGCCACAGGAGTGTGTAGGAGACACAGGGTACACAAAGGAGAACCCTGCCATAAACCCCTATTCACCCAAAACACACCCTGGGACACATAGCAGGACAGGGCAAACAGCCCATCAACCCTCCAGTGCAACAGCAAATGGCCACCTGGTGCCACCCACCTCAGCACACAGCAGTGTGTGCAGCCACCCCAATCCAAACCCCTCACAGGGGCACAGACAAATGAATGCTGCCTCCCAATTGCACCACATGTCCACCTCCTCACTACCTGTTCCACCATCTGACATACCCCTGGTCCCTCTGCTCCATTTTGGTGCCATCAGAGGGCTGGCAGCATTGCCCTCCTCCCACCCACCACAGCTGCTCACCCTTGGACATCCACTGGGCATGCTGCCAATGCAAGTCCCACCACATAAGGGATCCACTGTTGGACCCATGCCCTGCATTTGACTGGATGCCCAGCTGGGTCCGCAACTCTGCCCCCACCTGCCCTGTATGGACCTGTGTGCTGGGGGGCTGGGGCAGCAGACAGGTGGCTGGTGGTCATGAATGCCACTGGTGCGTACCTGTCCACAAGTACTGAGCTCCACGGGTGGGTAATGCACCTCTGGCATATATTATCCACCCATTGGTGCATAGGGGCCAACATCACAATGTCACAAACAATATCACAAAGGAATATCACTTGATAAATCTCAGGTCAATCGTAAACATGGGATCATGCTAACAGTCAACAATTCCTGCTATAAATTAATACATGCATATCAGATATTAATAGATCTAGATAGATCTGAATAATATTAGCACTTAGCTATTATAAGTTTCAGTTAAGTTTTGATTCAGAATGATTGCTTTGGTAATTGCTTTGACAAAAGTATCTTTCCTTAGAGGATAACATAGTAAAAGTTGTCAGCATTTAATTCCACCAGTTGTGGTTATAGGAAGACTATAGTTCCACAGAAGCTGTGCATACAATTCCACACTGACTGAAACCATCATTTCATGATGGTAATTCTCACTTTCTAGGAGCAACAAAACAAAACAAAACAGATAAATCCATCAAATAGCAAAAAAAATTATAAAGTTTATATTTTGCAGCTATATTAATAAATACAATAATCCCATTTTAAAAAGGATTATCTAAGACCATTTAAGTTACATACCATCGTGATTAAATATTTTCTGTAACAGACTGAATGAGGATTGGGACAAGAAGTTCCAAGATAAAAAAAGAATCCCTGATCTTTAAGTCAGCAAAGATTGTGGATTATTAAACAAGCTCAGATTCTTCACAGTATAAAAGTTAGGGATTATATACAATGTTAGACTGAATGACATAGATGTCTCGCCCAAGCTAGTGTAATGGTAGTGGATGGTTGCTTCTCAAAGATGTCAATGCATACACCCTAAGAAGCTCAAGATCTCGTATTTAGGTAAATCAGCCACAGGTGAAAGAAATTTACCAATTAGCCCAATTGTACTAATTAGCACAACTTGCCACAACTTCACATGGGTAGATGATTCTGAATATATAAACAGCTGTCCTCCTCGTTGATTGAAATAGTATAATTTAATGAGTACCTTGATTACAGGTGACACTTCTTTCCTTACCAATAATAGTTATAATTTGATGTAATTTATTTTAACAATTAAATCCCCACATTTGGTAAGTGTTTAGTATTTATTTGCTGTTTGTTTGCAAAATCTAAAGAGTTTATGAAGTTTGCCATGATTAAAGAGTTAGCAGGTTTGAGGTCTAGAAAATTTACAGAGCTTTACAGAGCTTTGCAGTTTATATTGCAATGTTTTATTTCCTAATACACAATCAGCAATCCCTTGATCCAGTCACCTTTCAGCCATGGACCACCTTTTTCTTTGTCCTTGAGTAATGGACTTCAAAAGGTAGCAGTACAATATACATACAATAAAATTAATTTGTAGTTCATAATGCAAAAGGCATTAAAAATGTTGAAAAGACAAACTGAGAGCCTAGAGTCTAGAACCTAAAAGCTTCTCTTCAGCAATATCCTAAAATGACACTTAATTGTTGAAACAAAATATGACAGACATAAATGGAAATAAAATGAAAAAATAAAAGATAATAAAAAATCGAGCACACAATGGAACACAACAGCATAGCAGTACAGCGCAACAGCACAACAGCCGCTGACCTTTCAGTGTGTGCTTAAATATTCATATGGTCCAAGTTAATTGAGTTGTATTACTCCTTACAAAACTTAAAATACACTAATAGTACTGAAACCATAAAGTCGGGATAGGAGTTGTAGTAAAATCTTCCCAGGTCTTTTATAAATATGCAATAAAATTCAATAATTCCAGGATCACTCCTGCACTCCTCTGTTCATTGGGATACTTGTTATTGCTGTCTTCTCAATGACATTCACCCTCCACAGGGTTTACTACCTCAGAACCCTGCCCTCTGGAGCACAGATGTTGTGTGCATTCTAGGGTCAGTGACACAAGCTAGCAAGGTAAGGCTAAGCATGATTTAGAGCCCTCAGTAAATCAAACTGTAAATCAAACAGTGCAGCAGTGCAACTGTTCAAAACCAGAGGACCGAGGCATCAGTGACATACCTTCCGTAAACCACATAAGCGCCTTGCTCAGCCCTGCTCTCATTGCTTCTCCTCAGCAAATGCAGCATGCAGTCACTCAACAGCTCCCTTAGTTGGCTAGTCCACCATCTATATTTAATCTCTACACTCCTGTATGACACCCCTTTCCTCTTCCCTTTGAAAGGTACTGAACTCAGTATGATGACTGTACCACAGGATAGGTTGTTTTACATTGGGTGCAGGTAACAGGGAACATGATTGTAATGTCCCTGCCTCCCTCCACTGCACCTCTCTGGAAGAGAGACTCAGCTACTCTACCCTATGCTTGGCCCACAAGGTACAGAAGAACTATTTCCCCAGTCTCAGGAATATACTGGTCCTAAATTTCCAGCAGCGGGACCTCTGCTCCTCCTCTCTTTTTCTACTGGATGTACCTTGGGCACTGACTGCCACAGGCCAATGCTTTTCACATGGTGCCCCCTCACTGCTCTGGAATGACCTTCCTCTCCTCATCCAGGAAAGTACATCATTCCAGTCACTTAAAAGGCAGCTTAAAGGATGTCCTCCCACTAGAAACAGTTGCACCTGCCTCCACTAATGTCTATTTACCTGCCTCACCTTGTTCAATGAGATGTATTGTACATTCATAACTTGCACTGGATGTTTTCTTACTGATCTGTGTATATATGTATATATATATATATATATATATATATATATATATATATATATATATATATATATATATATATATATATATATATTAGTAACTATTAGTGCTACCATAGATTAGGAATTGAGAGCCATTTCTATGTTAAACTCTAAATTTTGCACCTTAATAACTTTGCAACCATTTGACATATTTGCCTGAAATTTGGAATACATGATCAAGAACTATAGGCCTTTGGATCTGCCAATTTCCATACCAGTTGGATATACGGCTGCGGAGTTATTAAGCGTGATCTGTGCACGCGTTTACGCTTTTTCTGGAATTCTACGGTCACACCTACAGGTCGGACGGTTTGTGCGACCAGCCCAAAATCTTCAGGGAATGTGTGGCCAGGGTCCCCAATGTTCCTTTCAAAGATTTGGTGAAAAAATACTAAACAGTTCAAAAGTTATTCAAAAAACAATTTCCCATTATAAGTCAATGGGAAAAGTTAACAAAAAGTTCAACACTTTCGCAAATGCATTTTTACTTTCGAAAATGGCCCTGTTACTTTCGTAAATCCACCATTTTGTTTTCAGTTAGTGATCAGAAAAATGCTTGGTATTTAAATTTGAGACCCTCTAGCAGCCTAATTCTTTTTGTATTCACCTAGTCGGACCCTGAGGATGCTAGCCATGTCTTTATTTTGGGGTAAAACACCCCAGAAATATGTTTTTCAAATTTCTGGAAAAAGTACTTTTGCAAAGTACTTTCATGCTCAAAGTGTCACAAATATTTTACAGCTTTCACAAATTGAGACAGTAGTTTTCTAGTCTGTGGGAAAATGACAGCAATTCTTTGGCACTGAGCTGCAAAAGAACGGTTGGGAGTTTTAGGTTGAAATTTGGAGGGATCGCAGCTGACATCTCACAGATGTGTCTTTCAGTGTTGTGTTGAAAAAATATTACACGGCAGCAAAGTTACGGCACTCCAAAGTTGATGGTTTTTCCCACAGGATAACATTACGGCGCCTGACGCATTACAGGAATCCTTTGGCACCCTGCTGCAAAATAACAATTTGGTATTTTTTCCTGAAATTTGGAGGGAAGACAGCCAACAGCCAACAGATGTACCTTTCAGTGGCTTGGTGAAAAAATATTACAGGGAAGCAAAGTTATGGCGCTCCAAACTTCTCTTTTTTTCCCATAGGATAACATTACGGCATTCGCCGCGCCTTTCAGGGCCCGTATATCGGAAACGGTGTGAGATACGGACTTTTCATCAGAAAAATGCTTAGGAGGCTAAGTACAAAACTAGCCAGGACAGTCATAAATCATATGACTTTTAAATTTTTTTTCTACGTCGTACGGTTCCTGAGATATAACCTATTTAGTATTCCAAGTCCTCATTTTCTGCTCCGATACCAATTATTATGCATACATTCTTTGTACTCACTGTCTTTCTCTATGCAGGTTTTGGGGAAAGTCAGCCTGTGCTCTTACATTACTGTTACTGTTGCCATTTCCGCTTGTGGTTCTGTACCCATTTCACTTACCGTTGACGTCTACGCCACCATGTGCGTTATCCTTTGCATTTTCATTTGCGCTTGCATTTGTTATCTTTTGCCATTTGTGTCTACAGTACTGTTTCTCTTTCTGTTTCACTTTGCATCACCATGCCCATTGTCATTTCCATTTGCAGGCACCATGTTACTATGTGACAACACATCACATGGCAGACCGTACCCATCTATGCCACCGTGTGCGTTACCCTTTCTGTTCTCATTCACACTTGTGTTACCATGTGTGCCACTGTTAGCACTTCTGTTTATGTTGCTGTTCCTGTTACTATGCCAGAAGACATCACGTGGCGGGAGCGCCGCCGCATTACGTTCACTATTTCTCGTTATCATTCTCAAAAAGAAGGGAAATTAGAGGCAAAAAACTCCATTTAATGCATTAGTTAGGGTTGTTCCACTGTGACAAAGGTGAGGAAATTCCGTGTTAGGGTTGAAAACCCCCCTTGGACCCCCCAACCAGCATTGGGGTGTGCATAGGGGTCTTCAGTCCTATCTCTCACCCCATTCTCCTATACTTCTGCTGTTTTACACATGTGATGGGGTGAGAGTTAGGGCTGATGACCCTAATGCACACCACAATGTCGTTGAGGGGGTAGCGGGGGTCCAAGGAGGGTTTCAAACCTAACACCAAATTTCTCACTTTTGTCGCTGTGGAACAACCCTAACTAATGCATTAAACTGAGTTTTTGGCTCTAAAATATATATATATATATATATAGATATGAATCTGTTACTACTATTGTTACTATTATTATTTCATTGTCTCATGATGATGTTCTGCACCTTGTAACTATAGTAGGTCTAATTTTCTGTACTGTATGTAATTAATCATGAGTCACTCCTGAAAAAGAGGTGTACAGTAAGTCTCAGTGAGCCTACCCTGGTGAACAAAATCTAATAAATAAATAAATAACCATAATGTGAATATGATAGCATACCAATTTGGGCGCTGACCTCCTTTTCTGTCAATTGACCTCCAGAGTATCTGTTTCTAATTTCGTATGCAACACTAATGTCAAGAAAGTCCAGGGCTAGCTGACAAAGATATAGAAAATTACAATCAACATTTGCATCCTACTTAGAAGTCTTACATATCCACAGAGTTTGATGTTTTCTGATAAGTGAAACATTCTATTTATATGCCCTTTTAATTTGTACATAAACTGTGGCAGGAAAAGGTTACGCACCCTTACAGTATGTTGTATAAGCTTGAATATTTCCTGTTCTTTCTCTGAAGGGTTCCCATCTCCCTCTGGGAAAAAAAGTGTTTCTTGAATGTTTGCTCTGATGAGCTTTTACTACAAAAATCTCTTTAATTATGTCATATAGAAGTTTATTTCATGATTTCGCTCTCTGCCAGGTAACATCTCAGGATCTAGCAAATATGCACACTTAAATATGTATAATAGTTTTGCAGTTACTGTGTCAGTGGCTCAGTAGGTAGCATACTTGCCTCTGTGGCTGAAAGAATCAATGGTCATGGGTCGTAACCTCACACCAGTGTCCTCTTCATTCTAGGACAGGTTGATGATCCATCCCTGCTGGATGCTGCTACTTTTAATCTGTAACTTCAATTTGTCTGGCTGTTTCCTGTATTATTGACACATGTATGGGGGTGGTATTTGTCATGTTGTTTTAAACTGTAGGAGGGAGGATTTTAAGATTTTATGTAACAAGGTGGTTTGATGGTTCATGATGGGCTGTGTAAGGCAGTGTCTATTTTTCTCTCAATAAGATTATGAATGGAAGCATGTGTGACTTAGCTTCTGGCTTTTAAATCTAAGAAAAATTAAACTATATGATGCCAGAGTGATGGGCAAAATTACAAGTAATATTTTGTTTTTCTTGGAGGACATGAATGATTTTAAAGAGACTGATTTATGAGAGAGGTCTATGTAGAAGAACATGAGGCTATGCCATTTCTTTGCCTTGAATTTTGTTGAAAGGAGACTTTTGGTCAATGTTAATCAACTATTTATTATGTTCTATTTTATTTATAAAATGTTGACTGAGAAAGACACACTGAGATAGAGAACATTTTTACAAGGTAGGGGTGGGGGGATTAAACACAGAGGTGGGGGTAAATGATTGGCTCTGTGCCTGGCAGTAAGTTGCAGTTGTGGGATGCAAGCCTCAATCTTCTGGTAGTAACACCACTCATTACATTCCTGTTATAAGATCCATTTTATCACTGCTTAGCTAAAAATGTTGATGGATGTTGTATGCTTGCAGTGGGTTTCAGCTTAATGGAGAATTGCATTGAATATGTATTTCACGTTTTACAGCTGCCATGGATGTAGCCCTGTAAATGTCTTGTGAGCACAGAACAAAACAAAGAGCTTACTGGATACTGAGCAGACTTTTAAATAGTGGAGGTGAACAGCAACCACTGTGCGTCCACTGCACTATTTTGTCCATTAGTCTGTCAGTGGAACACAGAACTGTCTGTCATGTCCAAAATGACTACCAGAGTTCTCCACACATGTACGACAACTTGTGCATATGCACTGAACTCTGGCAGCACAGCAACAAACTCTACCATATCCAAGATGGCTGCTGGAGCCCAGTGCACATGCGCAAGTCATCACACATACTCAGAGAACTCCTGTGGCCATCTTGGATACAGCAGTTAGTGCCGTGTTCCTCCTTGACCTTGGCTGCAGTAGTACCGGCTCTGGCCAGACCTTGTTTCTTATAGAGCTGCTCTTAAAATACAGGTTCTCATTTGAGTATTCTTCTACTATCACTCACCTATTAGTAAACACAGTGAATGTTTCTGATACACTCACTGAGTTTAAGTACTAAGTAAGAACTGTCTGAGTATGTTTATATAACTGCTGATACCACCCTTATGGCTGTAGGAGTGATTTCATGTGCACTCTAGGGGTATGAGAACTGTGAACTGAAGATAAATGGTTCAAATGCACTAAGAATGTAAGTGAGACCACTCTTGCAACTGTAGAAGGCATCCCAGTGGCAGTATTAATATTTTATTGATAGAGATAGATCGGTAATATATAAGCGTTTTAGAAAACTTTCCTTGAAAGTGCCCATTTCTATGCCAGCTGCATTTAAGACTGTCTTCACAAAATAAGAGTGCATAAACTGCTAAAGAAAGGAGCACTCCAATTTGTCAGCAGTGCTCCTTCGATCCACAATATAAGTCTCCTTCAGCCACAGAATTTCATAGTAAAACATGTATACATCATGAAAACAATAAATGACCTGAGTATGGACATAAACTACATCACATTTTTCTAAATGCTTTGTGATTACCAGAAACATCCACTCAGTTTGACAGTAATAGTTATACTATGCATTTATACTCCATTGCTTATTATACAGTTTTTCAACAACCTAAAATCTTAATATTTTAAATTAAATATCAACAAAAAAGTATAAACATAGGGCAGGATTTTCAAAAGGATTGGACACAGCTGTAAATGCTTGCTGCATCTGCATCCATTTTCTTGCATCCAGGTAGTCCTGCTGCTATTTTTAGAAATTGCATCTGTTTACGATAAAATCCACTATTTGCAGTTTCATGGGGGGAAGGATGCACATAACAAAGGATCAATTAGGCCCCATTACTGAGAAAAATCTGATCTTGGTACTGGTGTCTTCAAGAGTAACATGGATAAATTACATTGTTCAATTTCTTGATCCTGGTGCCAGCAAGAGGGAAGGGGGGCAGCATGGACAAAATATTAATGGGACTGATACAAAAGAATCTATGCTATAAGTATTTTATAAATATGCTAATAGTTATTTTATGCTCATTGGTGGGAGGTAGGGCCCCACAAAAAATTTTGCAGGGTGGCCCTTAACATCCTTGGCACAGCCCTGGCCCTAGGTGCATAATGTTGCATGTTTTGACATTGAACCCCAACTGCATTGTTCTTGACTACTCCTTAAGTTTCCCAAGATCCGTGTGCATTCCCTATACACCCTCCTGAGTGCCCACCACATTACAGATTCTGGTATAATCTGAAAAAAGGCATTCCTTTCCTTTCAGTTCTTCTGCAATGTCACTTATGAAAATAGTGGATAGAACTGGTTCCAGTACTATGCCATAAGACACCCCGCTGGTTATTTCCTCATCATTATTGTCAGTGGTATTACTGATGCCTACTTGTTAACCAGTTTCTATCCCAGTTCATCACTTTGGATCCAACCCCTTTGCTGCTCAGATTCTTAATTAGTCTGTTGTGTGGCACAGACAGTGTCAACAGTCCTTCTTAAGTCCAGAGAGACCACGTCTGTTGCCTTCCCCTGATCTACTTCCCTTGTCACCCAGTCAAAGAAATCAATGAGATTCATCTGGCAGGATCCCCCTAGTTAATTCATGCTGTCTGTGGTCTTGCAGCCCCTTTTATTTATTTATTAATATTTTGGAAAGCACCTTTGAGCCAAGGATCATTTACAAAGGTTCCACGTAGGCAGAATACAAGTTGTGTGTTACAAATAAGACAAATTACAAGACAATTAGATTATACAATAAAGGGCAGCCAGAGGCTTTGTCAGATACAATCATAGGCATATAATTCAGGAACTAAAAAAAAGAGAAAAAACACTTTTTTTTTTTGCAGTGAGTCAAGGCTTGGATAAGTTACAAGACAAGTATGGGTTTTGCATGACAGCCAGAGACTTATCAAAAAGAAACATATGTATAAACAATCCAGAACATAAGGACCATTTTTGAAATGAGAGAGGATCTAGACTAGCAGAGGCAGAAACAAGTGAGTAGGTCAGGAGCAGGTTTTGTGGGGTGGGGAGGTGCAGGGCAGCTCAGGAGCATAATCAGAGAAGGGGGAGTGGAAGGAGGTGATGGAAGACGGGGCAAGAAATTGCATGTTAGATGGGAGGGTGGGAGATTTAGTTGGGGGGGTGGTGGTGTTGGTAGGACTTCAGCAGGATGTTTGGAATAAGAAAGCTGGAATAGTAGGGGCGGAGGAAAAGAAGAGGGTCTAGAGAGGGAGGTAGGCTGGTAGCAGAGGCAGGGAAGAATGGAGGTGAGGAGATCAAAGAAGGAGTTGAGAAATGTGAGTGGGGGTGGTGGCGTCAAACTGGACAGTAAGGGAGGAGGGGAAATAGAAAAGGTTATGAGAAGCAGTCACAAGATGCACTGGCAACAAGGCGTTGGTGAAGTTTGTGCTTGGAGGAGCCTAGTGTAGTAGAGTTGGTAATTTCGGGTGGCAGTGAGCTATACCAAATAGGGGCTCTGGTCCTGAAAGAGCATTGCCCTTGAGAAGTGTGGCAGTGAGGAACAGGAAAGGTGAGACATTCAGAACTTCTGGTTAGGCAGGAGACACCGTAAAGAGTCAGTACATTTTTGACCCCAGGGAGCAGGAGATCCAATGTGATCTTTTTGGCCCCTTGGTTTCAAAATACTCTACATGCCTTTCCTTTAGCAGGGTTTTCATTAAGTTCTGCATCACTGAAGTGAGACTGACTAACCAAATGTTGTTAGCCTCCTTCTTACTGGCACTGTTATATAAAAGGACCATGTCTGGTCTCCTTCAGTCCTCTGGAACAAAAGTTGTTTTAGTGAACTGCTGAATTAATCCATCAGTAGGTTAGATAACACCTCCCTATGTTCCTATAGTACCCTTGGATGTTGCTCTTCTGTTCCCATAGCCTTGTCAGTTATCAGAGCTGCAAGTCATTTTAGGACCCTTTCCTCTGAAAATGGACATGTGTCCATCCACCCCCACCTGTTCCTGCTGCTCCTTGGTTGTCTGTCCCCACTCCCTCCACTGTGAAGACTGAGCAGAAATACCTGTTCAGGATGGCATATTTTTCTTGGTCATTTTCTGCATAGTCTCACCCTGCTGTCCTCCTTAATTTTACATTCCCTCTCCTTGTTTTCCTCTTCTCACTTATGTACCTGAAGAGAGTCGTATCCACTTTAGCTATCCCTTTGGCTATCCTTTCTTCTGTCTGTGCCTTTTCTACCCTCAACGCCTTTCCTGCATCCCTCTGTGTTACTTGGTACACCTTCTTGTTCTCCCTCTGCATTTCCTTATAGCTCCTGAATGACCCCCTTTTTCCTTCACCACCTTGGGATCTTCCCTAGAGAACCATAACAGTTCCTTTTTTTCTTCTGTTTTTACTCACGTCCTTCACACAGGGGCTGGTTGCTGTGATTATCTTCAACATTAGGTGAAAGCCCATCCAAGGAATTACCAGTTGCTCTTTTTCATTTTTCAGGCCTTATTCGTATACTCCAGGTTTTGACCTACACTAGGGGAAGAATTCTTTGAACCCCCCCCCCCCGTCTGGGAGTAGAAGTAAGACATCTTCCCTCTGTTTTCCCTATCAAAGTTAGGGTTATCATAGGACTATCACAACATAGCCAAGTACTCCTTCAAATATTTCTTTTTGTTATGCTTTTTAATTTTAGGTTGTAGCTTATTTTTAACTTTTCTCATTTGTGTGTGTGTGTGGGGGGGGTTGTTAACCAGACCCTTTTCTCTTTTTGTTTTCACCATTTCCATCAGCTGTAATTTCCAATATTTATGGATTATCTGCTTTGTGCTTTCTTGCTGTAAGCATTTTTAAGCTGTACTAGGAATCCACTAATGATTAACTTCTAAAATGAGTCAAAAAGGAAGAATACTAAAATTATTTATGTAACCCCTCTTTGGGGGCTTACCTGAATTGCCCCGTTTCCTTCTGTTTTCCTCTGTTCCTTCTGGGTGTTTTCTGTAGTTCCCCCAAGTCCTCTGGTGCTCACAAATACCCTCAAACTGCCCCAATACTTTATTTCAGCCCAGTTTTGGCTTTAAGAGCTGAATGCAAGCCACCAGCATTCCTCCAGTGCTGCTGGCACTAGTGCATGCACAAGGAAGCACTTGTTCTCCTGACCACCATTTGCGGTCAAAATCAAGTGGAGTTCTGGTCATTCCGGTTCCCCAGCTAGCATAAATGGGGACTGGTGACCTAAAGGAGGTGAGTAAAAACCTCAGTGATGTTTTAAAATTAAGTTTAAATAAGGGCATATAGTGAGAGCTCATGAATATTAATGAGGGTGCTGCTTGCTGCTTAGGGGGACTGTGCTGCTGCAGCAGTGACAGACTGAGGGAATTAAATAAATATAAAATCGGTGGTTGCTGTAAAGGGCACAAAAGGAGCTACATGTGTTTATGGTTTTAATTTAATAAAAGTAATCATATGGGCTGTACCAGAACTTTATGTGTGGGGCAACATGAGGACTGCTATGAGACTGTATCGGAGCAGCCATGCTGTTGATACTCTGACCCCTTTCTAGCAGCCAGTCAGGTGTCTGGGCACCCAGAGACTGCGAGAAGGGACTCCAGGGAGAAGGTGTTAACTTTCTGAGGCACCAAGAGTTACAGCCAATCAAAGGGCTCAAAAGGGGTTCTATGTGATAATCGCAAGTGCCGAATGGCATCTCGCATTATCGCAATGTCAGGGCAACAAAACAATTTTGCCACCCTGACATCCTCCGCTGCAGAAGAACAGCACTAAGGTTTAAATGCTTTGCTTTCTGTGGGGGCTGTCCTCCCACCCATGTGGGGGCTTAGCCTGCACTCCATACTTTAAGATTCTCAACTCCAGGGGGGTGCATGTTGGAGAGGGGCAAAAGCAAAAAAATACAAGTTTTGGGCTGGGCGCAACAAAAACACAGTAGCGCCCAGACCCAGACCTGAACCCAGAACACCATGCACTGCAAGCGGAGGCCAACCCCTGACACCACAGTGCAGCTCAGCAACTGACCGCAGTGCCACCCCTACATCCCCTCTGCCCCCCTCCCAGATGACGCTCGCCGTGCTCACTCCCCCCCCGCGCATGTGTACATACAGCAACATCCTGTCACAATGGTCTGCTCCACCACATCTGGTCACCCTCCTCCCACCTCACCATTCGGGCTTTCACCCATATCAATACATTGCCTGCTGGCGTGATTCAGGCGCCAACTTCACATGCTACCCTCAAAAGGCCATTCACGGTGATTGATACCCAAGGGCAGGAAATCTGAGGGCAGAACCATGGCGAGAAATCCCAGGAACTTTGGGGAGTTGATTTAGCCTTGGTGGGGCTTCTATCGAATTCACAAAAATTATAATCAATAGGCTTCTACTGAGTCAGTAGGGATCTGTGTGGAGAGAGCTGAACAGTCTGAGGCCTTTCACGGGATTTAAGGTTGGAATTGAGGCAGAGAGAGAGAAAAGTGAATTCTGTCTGAGAGAGAGACCGAGCTGGTGTAAGCACGCTTGAGATATTGTGGACTGTACTGATCTAGGAGAGAGATTTTCTGCTGCAGAAATCCTGCACTGTAGCTGGGACTTGGATGAGCTAATTTGAGATCTGAACATCTCTGGGACTGGGGAAAGTCGGAGTGTGTGTGAAGGCTGTTCCAAGGATTGGAGAAATTGTTGAGAGATTTGGGCCAGCTAAAGTTATTTCGGAGGCTGGTTGGAAATCGAGAGACTGTGTGAGCAAAAGGGGAGCAGGGGGTTTTCATGTCTCAAAATCTCTGCTATTGCTGTGCTTCCCAGTGTGAAGTGGAACTGTTACTTAAAGCTTGGAAGTCAGTGGCCCAATGGCACTGCGGACCAAAATTTGAAAGTTATCTGGCTGCCCCAGGAATTGCGTAGTGGTGCAGGAAAAGAGTTGTCTCTCCCAGTTACAGAGGCCTTCTCCAAAGCCAGGGAGGGAACTAGCTAACCCCACTCAAGTGGGGCCTGCTAGCTTCAGAGGGTCACCGGTGCTTGCTGAGGTGCTAGGGCAACTGTGACCCATGGTGGGAGCCAGGCTGTGGAACCACTTCTGGGTCTGGGCCTTCTGGGGTGTGGTGGGGCCTGTGCATGTTCTCTGCAATGGGCCAGAAGAGACCGAAGGTGACAAGTGGCCAGACCTCCAATCAAGGGGACAATCTGCTACACCTTCAAACAAGATTCAGCCTCAAGACATCTTTCTACTGCCCAAATTTGTGCCCTATGAGTATTGAGCTCAACATTCCTGGATTGGTGGAGCCTGTTAAAGCAGAGACTTCTGAGAACCTGCAAACCGTGAGTACCCAGGGCTTGTCCTGGAACCCAAAGGGAGTGTACATTTCAACTTGAAAATAACCTGTTCAGCTTTTAGGGCCCCAACAGCCAGCCAACCTGCAGCATCAACCAGACCTGCACCTTTTGGGCACCCAAAAAGACTGTTTCGCCATAGCACTGGTACCAGTGGAGGTGGGCCATTAGGGTGGTTTGGCCTATGGGCCCTGTTGCTTCCATTTTGCTTACTACTACTAACCAACTTTCTTCCCACAGCTATCCCTTGTCCAGGTACCCCATTCCTAACCTTTACTGCCAATAAAGCTGTGTCTAACTGTTTGAGTTTACTGAGTGGAGGGTGTTTTGTGATTGTCAGCTGCAAAGTGTATATGGTTCAATGCATTCAAAAACTGTTGGTTATCCAGTGTGTGGGATGGTTGGTAGGGGAGGTGGGTAGGTGCAATATCCAAGGGGGCTATACCAGGCAGTCACTTGACCCACTAGCTACTTCATCTGGGTGGAGGCACCATACTAATTACTATAACTTTGGGGTAGAACCCCCGACCACCATCATAGCAGGAGCCAGGTCCCTTAACTTGTTAGAGGGTCAACAGGCAGGGGTAGTAGCCCACAGGTAAATGGCGTCTGGACTACATTTAAATAAGAGTACTCACAGCTACTAATAGGACAGTTCAGTACCACACTCTAAGTGCATGATAAACAAATAAGAAAAAGCATGGAATAAATATATAACAATTAAATGTATTATAAGTAGTCCAGCATAAAGTGTATTTGGTAAAGTGCCAAAACAACTGTAAATGTTGATGAAATAACATCCTAATGCAATTCATTTTAAGTTGTATCAGTCATGGTAGCTGCTACACATGTAGGTCAAGATTTTTGCCACTTCTTAACATTTCAGGAAATCTGTGCAAGTTTGCCTAGACCTGGATCAGTTCTGCTGAATGTTTTATCCCTCTTCCAAGCAGTGTCCAATCATATCCTCCAGTCTGGCATTTTTCCAGCACTGCACACAGTCCGGCAACTTTCTGCAACAAAATAGGAAGGAATAACTCTTCCTAATACTATATGTGAACTTTTAAATAGCCAAACAGAAATGACACCCCTTATAAAATACATTGTTTTCACTTCAAAAATGTTGACTATTAAAATAGGAAAATGGGGAGACACATATTTTTCATGGGTTTATAAGCTCCAGCCAGCTTAGATCCAAGCTGTACAATCTGTGTTTAGCTATTGTTGCATTGTTCTCTCATGGCAGAAAAAGAAAGCCAGTTTAACAGTTAATAGGTGGGCTGGATAATTCTTTTTACAGTCTCACATTGTTGCAAGTGACCTGCAGACAATTTTCAGGAATTTATCAACCTCACTATGTCAATCTGCACCTGATATCTCCTGGAACTGAACTGAGTTTACTATATGATAGTAGCTCAATTGATACTTGCAGGCATGCCATTACTAACACATGGTGCTAAGCCAGTGAAACGAATGGTGTTTCAAATAAATACTTTTGGATTTATAAAATAAAAGTATTTTTTTAAGAAATGAAACACTAATAAATATGTCCCACTATAATTACCTAATCTGGAAGTATAAAAGAATGGTGTGGTGTGGTTTCCTACTAGGATGCAACAAGGCTATCACAACATTATTACTAAACTTAGTAGCTTTTATGTTACATGCTATACAGTACAGATTAATATTTTTAGAAATAGACTTTGATGGCAGATAAGGACCGCTTGGCCCAACCAGTCTGCTCATGTCCCTACCTATTGGATAGGTTGCAGATCCTAGTTAACCAACAGCCTACTTCTTCCTACCCACCACTAGAATTGCCTTAAGTCTGTCCCATGATATAAAACAAACACAAAAAAAACCTGAAAACATTTCTAAACATAAATGCTCATAATGTACAGTGAATTCACGCATCGTCAAATAAAAGTTTGAGCTTGCTTCTAATGCTTTTCTTTTTTATACTGAGCTCATACCCAGTTGTGCGAAAGGCTCAGGGTCCCTTCCCCTCAGACCAGCACAGACAGACAGCTCCTTACACCTCACAGCTTTCTCACTCTCTTTGCCAAAGACAGTGCCGTCCATGGATGCTCCATAATCTCCCCACTCAGACCACTGTCACAGTCTTTCCAGTTAGTGTATGCCAGCTCGCTCTCCCTCTGTTCTCCATTATTTACTGATGCACTAGCACACCTCTGACTTGCTCTCCTCTCCTCTCCTATGCTCCTCTATTTCTGTAGGAATCCACAGGACTTCTTACAGCCCCTACACCAGACAGACAGGAAATCTCCAGAAATTGCTCTTGCTCCCCAGTCATCAAACACAGATCCTTCTTAGTCCATGACTTTTGTACTCTAGGGAAATGGGTGGTTGCATTCTCTAAGTCCGATAACTCCAATGGCGGGATGCCCTTCCTATCTTTTTCTTATTCCTACTGAAATCTGTTACTCAAACAGTATCTTCCTATACTATATTTTACCTTTTTCCATCCCTGGCATAGGTTGACCACCTTCATCAGTCTTTCCTATCTCTCACTAAATCTTTTTTCCTACTGCCTCTATTTCTAGTTTCTATATATCCATCTGTCACCAAGAACTCCCCAAAATAATGCATCAGGCTAAGGCCAGCTGGCAGGAATGAAATAAGGTGCACTTATGGCATTTAATGCCAAAAGATATAAAGTACCTTTAAGTATATATGGTCCTGATTGAATAAAGTGCTGTAGATTAGCAAGGCTGCTCACATCACAATCAGTTGACAGGCTGACGGGCTAATGGCTAATGGCTGCAGGATGTTGTAACACCTGTTGAGCGTTTTTGCTTTGCAATTGTCACTCAGAAGGTGTTCTGTGGTGTTTTGTGAGTAGAGCGCTTAGAGCTCTAACTTTTGACAAATTGCATTTCTCTGGGGCTCTGAAAAAGGAAATATATTCTTAATCGCAACACGCCCTTTGTCAAGAGTTAGTGGAGAATTCCTGTTGAAGATCGCAATGGATTCAAAAAACATGAAGGACATTAAAAAACGCAAAGACAGGAGTGCCTCATCCTCGAGCGAGATGTCCTTTATTCATGGTGGCCCCCTGGACAAATGGTTTAAAGTTGGTTCTCCTAGTCCGATTGAGGTGAGGGAGCAGGAGGCAGGAGTAGATGTGCCTGTGTCTCCCCAGTCAGATTTAGTAACAAAACAAGGACCAAGTCTGCAAATAAAGCACCAGATAGTTTTGAAGGAAAATTCCCCTTATACAGATAGTAGGGGTCTCATGGATGTTACAGGTACTTCTGCAAATGCAAGTGTGAATGTAAGTGTGAGTACAGACCCTAACAAGCTGAAACTTGGCCAGGTCCAGAGAATGGAACACAATCCCGGAGGTATGTTAAAATCTCAACTAGGTACCGGTGAACATTCAGAAGCCCTGTTCATGACTACAGAAAAAATTATTTGAAAGGCCCGAATGGACTGAGCAAGAACAGAAGCAAGGTAAGGGGGGTAGGTCACAGAGTACTGGTAGCACTCAAGAGGTACAAATTACTAAGTCACTAAGCAGTATTGAATCATGGATGGCTAAGATGGATTCAAAGTTTATTAACATAGAGATGGCACTACAAAACCCGTGCACATCAAAACAACTAATACAGAGGTGGTGCTGAAAGAAATAAAAGAAGACAATTTACAGCTGCATAAGAGAACAGACAAACATGAACAAGAAGTTAAAACAATTTCAGCTAACACATCAGTTTCAATACTAGCACAAGCTACACTTAATAAAAAGATTGAAGCCCTGGAAAATGCAAACCGATAATGGAATTTGAGAATACTGGGTATTCCTAACACCAGGGATAGTGAGTATCCAGAAATGAGGGGGATGAAAAGGGAAATTTTAATGAAAACTTTTCAACTACCAGAAGACAATCCCCCCATAATAACAAAAACTTATAGAATAACTTCCAGAAGGAATCCTATTGATACCAAAGCTCAAATCCTTACCCAGTTTGCGTCTGAGACAGAGACTCTATTTTGAAATTGGCCAGCTTAAGGAAGCATTGGAATTCAGAGGAGTAAGATTCTCTATATTCCCAGACTTTGCTTATGAGACTCAGCAGCGGAGACGGCATTTTTTGAACTCAAAACAAGAAATGTTGGACCTAGGTGTAACATTTTCTCTTCAGGCCCCAGCTAAAGTTAAAATTGTTTATCAAGGCAAACATTCTCTCTTTTATGACCCTGATCAAGCTACCCAATTTTTAAGGTCCAGACAGGAAGAAAATCCCTAGCAAGCTACAGAGTATGGCTTAGATTTGGACAGGGAATCAGACCTAGAGTCTGACTCAGAACTTGTTGCTGCAGTAACAGAAGTTGAAAACACTTTATTGGATTTTTAGAATGGAATGGGAATAAATAATCAGTTTGCTTAAAATTTTGGCTTAAAACTATGTAAACTATGCGAACATTTTTTTTTCGTGTTTTGGAATTAATCTGGAAGGAATTATTTGTTACATGATTTAATTCCTAACTGATATTACTATTAATTATTTCTATGAAAAAAGATATAGACAATTTTTGTATATAATTTTCCATAAATATTTTAGATATGTTGCAGACATGGACCTGGAAACTTTAGGTAAACTTATTTTTGTAACCAACATGTCAGTTAGCAGCCCTACATGGTTGTCACATCGTAGTCTTTTTCTTTATTTTGTTATATTCTTTTGTTGGAATGAGAAAAACAAAGAAATAAAAATGATTATATAATAAAAAAGTGCATTTTTCTGAAATAAAGTGTATGGAGTGCATGTTGTACCATATTATGAATTTAAAGTGCTGCAGTGCTTAAGTAAGTTAATGATTATGCCATTTTTATGTATATGATGCAGGAATGTTTAGAAATATTTAAAATGGCAGTTAAATACAAAATAATGCCCACTCTCTGATAAGTGGAATATGAGTATAATGGAGCAGCATTACATCTCTCTTGTTTAAATTATTTTGCTGCTGCTCCATTGTTAAGTAGAATGTCATGCCAAAGAAATCATGCATTGAAGCAGGAACTATTTGAACTGAGCAGCAAACTTCCACTTCTACTTATGCTGCTGCTCAGTATCTGTGTAAATAATTACTGATGCTCCTGTATTATTAGGACTTCTGACTCCTTGCTTTGTATAAATTTATTTATTTATTAAATTTGGATGACTGGGTAGGCCCACTGAGCCCCGAAGGTCCCTGTTTCAGGGACGACCCAGGATACAGTACAGTAACAGATAATCAGTACAACAGGTTACAGAGAGAGAGAGCGTGGTTGCTTACCAGGTTACAGTAAAGGCAGTAAAACAGCAAAACAATTTAGACATACTAGCAGTGATTGTTTAAGACAAGGCCAAGCCTTGTAGTCTATTGGATGACATAGGGAGAGGGTAGGCATTGTTTGTTGGACAGGGGGAGACTATCCTATGCCTTGACAGTGACAAGTGCTGGTCACAATCATGTGGGCCTTGAGCCTTGTGTGAAAGCCTGGTAGAGAGGGGGCTTCCTGTACTGAAGGTGAAAGATTATTCCACAGGTAAGGGGCAGTAAAATATGCTGTAGAATTGTGCTAGCTAGCCATGGAAGAGTCCGAGGCATGTATGCAGCCAGTCCAGGCTGCTAGAGAGCCAGGCTTCCATGGAGTGGCAAACTTTCACTTTCAGTCACCCTACTTCCCCAAGTGTACAGTGCACTCTGAAAAGCTACTGCTTGTGAATAAAAAGGGGCAAGGCTGTCTCTAGACCTTAAAAGCTACAACCCAGGATCAAAAGAAATAAAAAGGGGCTTAACATGTCTATGCAGATCCCCACAGCAGAGCAGCTAGATAGTAATTGTCTAGCAGTCTGCCACTCTGCTACAACATGGTAAACAAATGATTTAAAGGAACAGGAACATCCTTATGTATGTGTAAATGCTATACAGTTGAAGTAGCCCTCAGAATAAGGAGAGGGCTACAAGATAAACTAAACACAATAAAGAAATTAAACAAATTAAAGAATGAAGAGACACTGCAGGTCCTAAAGGATCCCCATCATATATAGAGCCCTGATATAAATTAAAGGGCTAGAGTCTATATAATATAACAATATAGCACATGCGTAAATGGAATAAATGTTTGCACTGTTTGCCTATATAGAAAATAGGTGCTGACCTGTTAGCAAAGCAAGACCTCAGGAAAGGGGATTTCCTATAGAGGGGCTTCCCATAAGTAAAACCACATTATGTAATAGAGAAGGTGTTTCCCTATTTAGGGATCATTCTAGAACTAAGTGGATGTTATGGGAGGGACTTGCTCATAAGTGGGAGGGCTATATAAGCCCTCCTCAATCATCAAGAGTCAGATTAGCTGCATAGCCAGTCTCACTTACCTGAAGGAAGGTAAGCTGAAGGACCTGTGCCTGACAAGAATTTATCTCTAACAGCAGGAAAGCTGATGGATTGTTTTCGGATACCTGATGTAAGAAGAAATAGCGTTGAGCTAGTGTTTATTTTCTTGTTCTGTTTGAACTGTTTTATTTCTATTTATTTTTTGTATAAAATAAAACACACTACGGGTATGTTGTACCCTATTACTGTGTCCAGTGTTATCTTTATACCCATGTACCTGTGACATATGGTGTCAGAGTGGGATACTGGAAGTCCAAGCTGCAGAATGGATTCCAGTAGGTCAGATACCAGGGTAACCCACGGCATGGTGGTACATTTTTGTCATCATGATGACGACACCTGTACAATCTGCTCTGACCAGAGTGTTGGTTGAGCTGACAGGTGAGCAGGAGAGGCATGTGAAGTCTGTGAAATTCAGTATGTGAATTAATTCATGGATTTCATGCAATTCACTGAGCAGCTCCACAAAATTCACAGCTGTGAATTTCACAGATTTTAATGTAGAGCACGAATTTCACACACAAACTTCACACTCTTCCTGCAAATTTTGTGCTTTGTGTTAAAAAAAATGAATTCCTCTGATAATTTTGCACAATTCACACATATTGAAGTTTTGGGGTGCTCCAAAAACTCCACGAATTCTGCAAAGTGTGAACTTTCAGCAATTCACGTGCACTTTGTGGGCAACGTTTTACTTTGCAACACCACTAGTGAGCAGTTGCTCTCAGGCCTTGAGTTTGAGAGGAAACCAAGGGCCAAGCTGGAGCATCAATCAACAGACTTCTTCGATGAGAAATCATCAAAAAGGAAGAAGAAAGACTGGAGAAAGTGAGAGTAGCGGAATCACCAGAAGACATGAACAAGCTATTGAAGTGGCTTGTAAGGAGACGAATAGAGATGGAGCAGCTTCAGGAGAAGGACAGCCAGGAGTGAGAGAGGGAAAGAAGATGGCAAGATGAGTGTTGGGCGGTCACACTGAGGGCCCTACAGATCATTGGGACCAGTGAGTCTAGCGAAGGTATGCATGCCCTCCCTAAAGACATCAAATTTACCAAGATGTCAGCTACAGATGACATTGAGGCATACCTAACCACCTTTGAAAGAGTAGCAATGGTGTGTGGGTGGCCTCCAGAGCAGTGGGTGGTCAGGTTGGCTCCCTATTTAGTGGGTCTCGCACAACTGACTTGCAGCCACATGGACCATTGAAGCACTGAGAAATATGATCTTGTCAAAAGGGAGATTTGAAGCACTCTGATATTAATACTGAGACTTTTCAGCAGCATTTCCGCTTCTTGAAACACCAAGGGAACAATACTCCCTGAGTGACGTATACATGTCTGAACGAGCTTTGTAACAAATGGCTGTAACAAGAACGGCAGACACTGTTAGATATAATTGAAGCTGTAGTCATGGAACAGTTTCTTCACATTCTATCTGCAGAAGTTCAGATTTGGGTGAGGGAACACCATCCAGGAACAGCAGAAGTTGCAATCACCCTTGCGGAGGACTTTCTGTAGGCCTGGCAACCAACGGGGAAGGGATACTGGACAATGGACTCAACCATCACCTCCACCCAGCAACTGGTAAGACCAACTTTTTTTACCTATCATGTCCCTCTGGGAAAAATGCAGGTAGGCAAGAAAGCAGAGGGGGTAGCCATATAATCCAGACATTATCTGTAGATACTGCAATGGTAAAGGTCATATTGAACAGTTCTATTACAAGAAAAAGAGCGAGACTACCCATCTGACCCTTCTTAATTGGGATAATTTTCAACTACAGTCACCATCAGAGAGAAGAAAATGATTGGTTTTATTGACACTGGCAGTCGACAGACATTAGTACACCCAGATGTACTAGAAAAGGCCCCATTTTCTGATGTCTACACTGGTGTCTTCTATGTGCATTAGGACACTCATCAGTATCCCACCACCAAGGTGATGTTAAACATTGATGGGCAGGAAGCAGAAATGGTGGTTGGAATAGTACTAAAGCTGCCAGTCCCTGTTGTTATTGGGCAAGACTTTGCCCATTTTTCAGCATTGTTGACCCCTAAAAATGTGACAGCCATTACCACCTGGTCACAGACCAAGGCAAAAACCCTTGAAATACATTTCTTTTTGAGGGGGATATATTTGATACACCAAGTGCCCACAGGAGATTGAAGGGAGAAAAGAAAAAAGTGCAGAAGATTTTGAGAGATAAAAATGGACTAGCTAATGACACTGTAGATAAACTGTTTGCTAAATGTGATATTGCCCAGGAACAACATAAGGATGGCATATTAGCAGTTTTATTTTCAACAGCTGTACCAGCAGAAACCACCAGGGGCCCCTGTGTTTAAATGTAACAATCAAATACTGTATCGGATATATAATAACCCCCGTACAGGTCAAACTGTTAAACAGCTAGTAGTCCCTTAACAGTTTAGGAACCAAATTTTGTATTTAGGCCATGACTTACCATGGGCAGGTCATGAAGGTAGGGGATAAAACCCTGGCCAGGCAATTACAATGTTTTTACTGACCAAGTAACCATGAGCAAGTGGGGGAACACTGCAGAGCCTCCTCCAGAATGTCAGAAGGTGGCCTAGGTAACCCAAAAGGATGTAGTGCCCCTGCCACCCTTGTCCATAGTTAGCACACCCTTCGAAAGGATGGCAATGGACACTGTTGACCACTTACAGAGTAGTGCCCAAGAATACAAATACATATTAGTCATCTGTGACTATGTAACAAAATAATCCAAGGCCATACCATTGCATGCAGACACTATTCCCTGAATAGCACAGGAGCTAATTAAGGTTTTCAACCATCTAGGGATACTTAAGGATATATTGACTGACCAAGGCAATAGCTTTCAGGCTACATTAGTTAAAGAACTGTACCATTAGTTGGGGGTAGTGGCCATAAGAACTATGCTCTACCACCCACAAACAGATGGATTGGTTGAATGTTTCAACCAAATACTGAAATGTATGTTAAAGAAATTTGTACAATAACGAGAGAAAGGATTGGGATAGGTACCTCCCCCCTCTTGTTTTCTTATAGAGAGGTACCACAAGCAACTACAGGGTACTTCTCTTTTTCCCTACTGTATGGAAGGAATCTCTGATGGCCACTGGATGTGGTAAAAGAGTTTTGGGAAGAGGGAACCAATGTGGGACAAGCCAACATCACTGGTTATATGGTTCAGCTTTGCAAGAGGTTGATACATTACACAAAAAGGGCACATAAAAATAGTATTGTGTATCAGGAGAAGCAGAAGACCTACTATAATCAGAAGAATAAGCCCAAAGAGTTGCAGGCAGGAGGGAAAGGTCTGTTACTCCTCACCACCCAGAATAAGCTACTAATGAAGTGGCAAGGGCCATACACAATCTTCAGACAAACAGAACCAGTAACATTTGAAGTGGAGACTCCAGATAAAACCCAGGGAGAAAGTCTTACCATGCAAATCTTTTAAAGAAATGGGTAGAGAAAAAGGAAGCCTTCGGCGACTAGGTACTTACTCCCAGAGAGGGACATGTCTGAGTTGGAGAAGGCATATCAAAGATTAAAGGAAAAGAACAACCTCTCTAACATAAAAAACAACCCTGAGTGAGATACACAGCAGAAAGAGGGCATACACCAGCTGTTAAAAACCTTTGCATTCATGTTTACAAGTGTTCCGGGAAAGGCAATTGGGGTACAACATTATATTAGAACTGATTCAAGACCCATCAGGCAGAAACCCTATAGGCTTTAGGAAAAAGTCAGAGAAGGAGTGAAACAGGAGATAAGAGAAATTCAAGAAACTTGGCATAATCGAACCATCCACTAGTGCTTGGTTATCTCCCATTATAGTGGTGGTCCCTAAAATGGAGGGTGGCTTCAGTCTGTACCTAGACTTCAGGAAGGTCAATAATGTATCACACTTTGATGAATACCACATGCATAGGGTAGATGATATAATAGGCAACATCAGCAATGCTAGATACATTAGCACACTGGATCTAACTAAAGGATACTGGCAAATTCTCTTCTCCCGAGTCTAGAGAGAAAACAGCATTCAGCACGTATGCCACTTGGATTATATCAGTTCACTACCATGCCCTTTGGCCTACAGGGCGCACCTGTAACACTACAGAGACTTATAGATCATATCGTGACCCCACACACTGCCTACTGTGCAGCCTAGCTGGACGACATTGTTGTCTATAGTCCAGATTGGTCAACGCGCATCACACAGTTGACTGCAGTGTTGTGTTCCATCCAGAAAGCTGGACTCACTATAAACCCAGAAAAATGAACACTGGCTATGTCAGAAACTAGATACCTTGGATTTTGTTTGGGTAATGGGTGTGTACAGCTAGAAATAGAGACAGTAGAGGCAGTAGCTAACAGTCCTGTGCCAAAGACCAAAAAACATATCAAGTCATTCCTAGGCCTAGCTGGATATTATCACCTGTTTATAGCTAATTTTACATCTATAGCCACACTATTAACAGACCTGACAAGGAAAAGGTGTAGTAACCTAGTAAAATGGAGTCCTGTGTGTGATAAGGCCTTTAGAGCTATAAAGGCATCCTTGTGTGTCTCACCTGTACTGAAGTGACCTGATTTTAATCTCCCTTTCGAAGTGCACATGGATGCTTCTGAGACAAGAATACGCGCAGTCCTGAGTCAGACTATTCAAGGATAGGAGCACCCTATCATATCAGCAGGAACTGCACGATAGGGAGCAAATGTATACCACAATCAAAAAAGTATACCTAGCCATTAAGTGGGCAATTGAAGCTTTGCGCTTTTATTTGTGGGGTGCAGAGTTTACTTTCCTTACAGATCGTAATCCACTGGTGTGGATAAATCAAATAAAAGATCAAAATGCTTGCATCATGCGGTGGTGCATGACATTGCAACCTTATCGTTTTATGTTAAAACATAGGTCAGGAAGTCAACACAAAAATGCAGATTTTTTGTCATGACATGGGGCAGATATAGTAAAGGAGAATGAAACATGAGTATGCTTTTATATATTAAATTGTTATAATAATGTACTATGATGGTTAATAGTGCAATGTGTTTTAAACCCCAGGTTAATGAAGTAATTACAGTGCATACAGTAAAGACTGTACTGTAATTTGGTTATTGTTTAAAGGTACCCTGGGGTGGAGCTTCTAAAGTGTTGGTGTGCGGAAGCTCCAACCCAAAATCCCATCAGTATGGAATATACATACATTCTGGGATTTTGCTGCTAAAACCAGTTGTTGTAAGAGTTACTGTTTTTTTCTTAAAGAGGGAAGAATGTGGCAGAACTGCATTTGCCAGTCCGATAACCCCAGTCAAGGGAGGCCTTTACTATCTTCTTCTTTTTCCTACTGAAATCTGTTGCACAACAGTATCTTCCTATACTATACTTTGCCCTTTTCTGCCCCTGGCATAGGTTGACTACTTATGTAAGCCTTTCTATCACTAAATCTTTTTTCCTACTGCCTTTATTTCTAATTTCTATAAATCCATCTCTCACCAAGAACTCCGCAAAATAATGCATCAGGCTAAGGCCAGCTGGCAGGAATGAAATAAGGTGCATTTATGGCATTTAATACCAAAAGATATAAAGTGCCTTTAAGTATATGAGGTCCTGGTTGAATAAAGTGCATTTTTTGAAATAAAGTGTATGGAGTGCATTTTGTGCCATATTATGAGTTTAAAGTGCTCTAGTGCTTAATTAAGTTAATGCTTAAGCCATTTTTATGTATATAATGCAGGAATGTTTAAAAATGTTTAAAATGGCAGTTAAATACAAAATAATAGCTGGAATATAAGTATAATGCAGCGGCATTATGTCTCCCCTGTTTAAATTATTTTGCTGCTGCTCCATTGTTATGTAGAATGTTATGCCAAAGAAATCCTGCATTGAAGCAGGAACTGTTTGAACCAAGCGGCAAATGTTTATTTCTACTTTTGTTGCTGCTCGATATCTGTTTAAATAATTACTGATGCCCCTGTATTATTAGGACTCCAGGCTGCTTGCTTTGTACAAATTTATTTATTTATTTATTTATTAAATTTTGATGACCGGGTAGGCCCACTGAGCCCCGAAGGTCCCTGTTTCAAGGGGCGACCCAGGATACAGTAGAGTAACAGATAATCAGGTACAACAGGTTACAGAGAGAGTGCGGATACTTACCAGGTTACAGCAAAGGCAGTAAAACAGCAAAACAATTTAGACATACTAGCAGTGATTGTTTAAGACAAGGCCAAGCCTTGTAGTCTATTGGATGACATAGAGAGAGGGTAGGCATTGTTTTTTGGGCATGGGGAGACTATCCTATGCCTTGACAGTGACAAGTGCTGGTCTCAATCATGTGGGCCTTGAGCAATGTGCGAATGTTTGCTAGAGAGGGGGCTTTCTGTACTGAAGGTGAAAGATTATTCCACAGGTAGGGGGCTGTAAAATATGCCGTATAATTGTGCCAGCTAGCTGTGGAGGAGTCCGAGGCATGTGCGTAGCCAGTCCAGGCTGCCTGAGAGGCAGGCTTTCATGAAGCGGCAAACTTTCACTTTCAGCCGTTCTGCTTCCCAGAATGTACAGTGCACTCTGAAAAGGGAGTGCTTGTGAATAAAAAGTGACTAGGCTCTCCCTAGACCTTAAAAGCTACAGCCCAGGACAAAAAGAAATAAAAAGGGTCTTACCAAGTCTATTCAGAGCCCCATAGCAGAGTGGCTAGATAGTGATTATCTAGCAGTCTGCCGCTCTGCTACAACATAGAAAACAAATGATTTACAGGGACAGGGATGTTCCTATGTATGTGGAAATGCTACACAGTTGAAGTAGCCCTCAGAATAAGGAGAGGGCTCAAGATAAATTAAACACAATAAAGAAATTAAACATATTAAAGAATAAAGAGGCACTACAGATCTCTAAAGGAGCCCCATTATGTATAGAGCCCTGAGATATAAATTAAAGGGCTAGTGTCTATATACTATAACAATACATCACACGTATAAATGAAAAAAAATGTTTGCACTGTTTGCTTATATAACAAATAGGTGCTGACCAGTTAACAAGACCTCAGGAAAGGGGATTTCTTATAGAGGTACTTCCCATAAGTAAAACCTGATTATGTTATAGAGGAGGTGTTTCCCTGTTTAGGGACCATTCTAGAAATAATTGGATGTCATGGGAGGGACTTGCCCATAAGTGAGACTGGCTATACAGCTAATCTGACTCTTGGAGTTTGAGGAGGGCTTATATAGCCATAAGCCCCTCCTCAAACTCCAAGAGTCAGATTAGCTGCATAGCCAGTCTCACTTACCTGAAGGAAGGTAAGGAGAAGGACCTATGTCTGAACAGGAATTTATCTATAATAGCAGGAAAGCTGATGAAATGTTTTGAGATAACTGATATGAAGTGAAATAGCCTTGAGCTAGCTGGCCTGCTGGTGCAGCGGTTGGATTTCTGCTTGCAACGTTGATGACCCAGGTTCAGGAACAGACCCAGGAGTCAGAGGGCTGGCCATGGGGAGAAGTACTAAGCATCCTAGGGGCTGCTCTCCTTCTCCAGAGGGAGGGAGGGGAAGAGTATCCAGCACATCGCGGACTCTTAGCAGAGGATGGAGGTACCACCATGACCAGCACCAGTACATTCGGGAGGTGGGGCAGATGCTGGATGACTTTGCACATCCCAGCCCCCAGGGATCAAGCACTTGAAGAAAAGGTGCCCTTCTGGCATGACGACCTTCTCCGCTCTGCAGTGCTCTGCCTCTGACGTCTGCCAAGGTGGGTCTTGCTCCCGTGTCCCTGGCCTGGTGGGGAAGCCTGGGCTTTGTCAGCAGTGTCCATTGGGGGAGCTCCCAGGTGGCCCCCCCAGGAGGGGCAAGCCTGGTCTTGGCGGTGGTGGGTGGGGAGGGTCCGAGCTAAGGGGGTGCCAGAACAAAAAAATGAAAAAACCTTGAGCTATTGTTTATTTTCTTGTTCTGTTTGTACAGTTTTTTTCTGTTTATTTTTTTTGTCTACTTTTGTATGAAACAAAACACACTGCAGGTGTGTTGTACCCTATTACTGTGTCCAGTGTTATGTCTATACCCACTTACTGTACCTGCAACAATCTGGCATTGGAATTCTGGCAGGAAGTTTCATGTGGTCAGGCATCTGAGACTGAAGATGAGAGAACAGTAATATCATAAATATGACCTAGTCATATTTATGTGTGGGACCATCAGTCTGAATGATCCAGTGGAGCACAACTATCTAGAACAGGACTTGCAAGAAAGCTGTGAGTGCTAATAAGAGGGGACAATGCCTTTGACACATTTCAGATGAAGTGCAATTCCATTCTGTAAACCAGTTAAAGCCACTTTAATGCACTGTAGATCTTACAATGATATACTGTACAGTATGTCAAAAGGGCAGTAAAGTATCAGCCTGGCTAGCCTGTTGTAAAGCACATCTAATTTAGCCAATCAGGACTTGAAGGCACTATGCAGGAAGATGTGAATGTAGTTAATTTATTTAGTTAACAAATTGGAAAGACCTTTGAACCAAGGACTCTTTTACAGATGTTCCACGTCAAGTCACAAGAATAACAAATTACAATAGTTTCAGTAAGTAGTACAACACGAGGAAAGTAATTACATAAACAAAAGAATAATATGGCAAGATAAATATTGTGTCAAGTGCATCCAGTGGCCTTGTCTGAAGAGGCGTGGAAGAGATTACAAGGAGAGAAGGAGGAGGGCAAATTGGGAGGGGGGGTTGACGGAGCAAAATAATAGCAAGGAGGGAGCTGCCACAATGTGGCTTATGTAGGAAAAGACCACGGGGGTTAAAGGGAGAGAACAAGGTGAGGAAACAGAGGGGAGGTAGGGATGGGGGGAGTGGGAGTGGAGGGGTAGAGGAAGGTGGGGTGAGGTAGGATGAAAAGAGGGCAGGGATGAGGACGAGAAAGGGATGAAGGATGGAAGTGCTGTATGTAGAATTGCACAGCAACAAGGTAGGAGAAAGAAAGGATTATCACACTGACTGAAATAGTTTCTCTAAGCAGTTCTGGAGCAGCAAGGATTTGATTCTGAAGAGGAAGCCAATCTTTAGGTCTAGTCTTTTGACAAATTTGTAGATGTGGGTGTTCTCTGTGAGGAGTAAGTCATCCCAGAAACCCAAATATTTCTATTCACTAACCATTTTCACAGTGAATTTATATTTGGTAGCAATGACCAGAGGGGCAGGGCAGGAGTAGCTCTTAAGTCTGGTGGTGGTCCAGACTCAAATACATCAGCTTTGGTCTTTCTCACATTTAAAGACAGTTTTGAGCTAAGGAAAAGGGCTTACAAGTCATGACATATGCTTTGGAGAGTGGTTTGCACAGCAGAGATGTTGGTCCCCGAGGCATAGAGCATGGTATGATATGCACACTGCTAATAGTTCACTCCTCCAACACGCTGACCCAAGTCTTGTATGTAACCAGTCTCTCACCTCTTCCAAACTCAAAGCAGGTTACTAGGGAGTGTTTGAATGTTTAAGCCTGTCCCTAAGAGTGGCTTTCTGAACTTTCAGGCACTGAACATGTACTCACTGGAGACCAGATTGGGGGGGGGGCATGTGACAGAGACCTTCAACTTCCTGAAGGGACTAAACAAGGTGAAGTGTATGGAACTATTTAGCATGAGTATAGAGTCAAGGACTTGAGGTCATGAGTGCAAACTGGCAAGGGGAAGGTTTAAGAGGGATGTGAGGAACTTTCATGTTACAGAATGGGTGGTGGAGCTGCAGATCAGTCTAAAGGAGGTGGTGGCATATGCCAAGACCATGCATGGTTTCAAGCATGGCTGGGACAGAGTGAAGGGTTCGGTGGTTGCTCTAGTCAATAGCAGGAGGGAGGGGAGAAGAGTGGACCAGGAAGGATAAAACTCTACATGGACAATAGGTTCTAGGGCAGATAGGAAACTCTGGGCAGGCTAGAGGGACCTTTAGTCTTTTTCTGCCATTATTGTCTATTTTTCCTATGGTACATCAATTAATAGATGGAGTGTATGGAGTTGGTGATCTGTGCTTCCTGGCTCAGCCAGCTAGGATCCCAGGCTTATATATTCATGGCATTGTCCTCCTCTTTTGCTATGAAAAGGAAAACCTAGCTGACATCTCAGACTACAGGTTGGCCTGGGATGGCACCTTTTTGAGTAGCAGAAAGGACAAACTGAGAAAGAGAGAGAGAGAGAGAGAGGCCAAGAGGAAGCTGTGTCTCTCTTCTTACCCCTCCTTGGGTGGGGAGGGGCCCTACAGAGACAAGAAGCAAGAAGGAGAACAAAAGCAACCTTCCCCTAGTGGGCAGAACACCTACCAACCAGTTAGAGAGAAGGGAGTAGTGTCATGCTTCTTCTCAAAGGAGATCATGGGGGGCCCATGGAGATCCACTTCCATAAAGAAAATGTAAGGGAGAGAGCAATGTTGGAGTACATCTCTGTTGAATGCTGTACAAGGTGAATGGGTACCCGAGTATGTAAGTAGCCTTTTGGTAAATGGTAAAATGATAAATGGCATTGGTAAATGGTACTTGTATTCCCTAGGATATGAAGCCTGCCAAGTGTCAATGGGCCCCATGTACTGAAGGGTGGGTTATACCACCTGTGGATCATACCCTGCCTGCATACCTATGCAGCCCCAGACAGGTGCATGGTGCGCGGTATGCACGATGGCTGGCACCCAGGGGGCACCTGTCCATGGACATGCCCCCTCAGTGTGCAGGGTTGTGTGGACGGTCAGGGTCAGAGTCACAGACCCAGGTGGTCATCCAATTGGATGCCCATACTGGGTCCCAGAGTGTATCCCTTGCACTCATGCAGCGGGCATACAGAGTAGGGGCCAGCCGTGTAAAGCAACACCAAATGGACATCCTCCAGGCACTCATGTGTGCTGCTGCCCAAACCCTCTTCTGCAGTCTAGTGGGTTGTGGAAGCATGGATGTCCTTTTCCCAGTGCCACCATGCTTGGTGACTGGAGAACATGGGGGTGCATACCCGGGTTACACCTGGTCTCAGATGGCATACCCAGCACCACCCTGTGCTCGGCACTACGCGGCTTCGTGAATGTCACATAGTGCAGGCACACTCCCAACATGCCCCCAGCAGAGAGTGTCACCCATTGGGCTAGGGCAGCATGTATGTAAGTGTCCTGCATGCCCTTAGTGAATGCTGCCGGGGGTCCAAGGGACCCCTGCTCCATGGCGTTCAAACATACTGTTGCCTATGTGCCTCGGATACGTGGTGCATAGGAAACTATTTCAGTCATAAATAGGGCCCAATGTTAGTAAGTTCCACATCAGTTAGGTCAGGCAAAGGAGCTTGTTGCTTCTTTGGTGTTGCTTGGACCCATCAGTGTAATGCCATGGGGAGGCATACACAACTGGACTAACTGTATTCCCAATTTAGAAAGTGTACCATCATTTGGTTGCTGGACTATTTAAGATGCACCCACCTGCTGCTTATGTTATGCATAGGCATGTTGTACCCGCAGGATAGGGTGTCTCCCTGCCTGGGGAGAGTTCCAATGCATACCTGTCATGTGGGAATACCCAAGAGACACCATAATGGGTGATAGGTTTTGAAGAAAGTTGACCATCTGTGCAGCATTGCCCATTCATTCCTAGGGCAATGGTTGAGTTTAACATCCAAAGTTTGTTTTGTGGGGGTGATTGCTGAGGGTGATACTCTTTGAAGCAGTTTACTACCTTGAACAGCTAACAAATGTGAACCTGTCTGATTCTAGCTCTGAGTATGGACCTTGCTTTGTTAGTAGTCTCATGTTAATGGTGCCCCTGTGTGTGTTAGTTGTCCTTGGTCCTCATCGGCCCAGATTCATGGTGGTACAGTGAGATAGAAGTACTGGTTTCTTGATGTAGGCACTGGTTCCTCCCTGATTCGTAATGTCACCATATACCCCTAGACAAAGCAAGGGGACAGGGAAGCTTACCTTTACTGTATGTATAAAGAGAACAGTAAGGGGTCAAATAATGAGTCTTGTGGTACAAATCTAATTACGTGGAATAAGTCAGACTTGGTGCCATGCATCCTGTCGCTGTATTTGTAGTTAGTTGGGTAACTGTCAAAGCAACTGGCTACCTCTGAGGTAATGTGCAGCTTAGGCAGTCTGGTCACTAGTATTCTGTGGTTCACTGTGTCAAATATTTTCAGCAGGTCAATGAAGATGGCAGCAACACATTTTCCTTGGGCTATGGCCAAACAGATGTTATCGAGTATGCTGGTTGCATCGGTAACTACTGTTGCCAGTGCTAAAACCTGACTGGTATTCATTGAGCACCAAGGTTTTGTTCAGGAATTTAATACTTTTATTGTGTAGTATGCATGCAAGTACTGTACTTTGGATACCACAGGCAGGAGGGAGATAGATTGATGTTGCTTAGGCTGTCCAGGTGTCCCTATTTATGGCAGGTACCACACTGGCAATTTTCCAGCTCAAAAGAACAAAAGATAGCTTTAGGAAATGATTAAGGGGGTAGGCCAGAGGCCTGAAAATTTCTGGGGCAGCAAGTTTTCTGCAATTTGGTGCCTAGACCATCTGGACCACTGCCTTTCCTGTCTTATAATTGGAGCAGTTGGGTGAGGACACCTGAGAGCTCAATTCTAGGGAACAAGAAGGGGAGTCCTCTGGTTGCTTGGGCAGCTTGGGTAGAGGGTATCGGTGAGTTGGTATGGATGCTCTGGTTATCGGGTGGAGCTCCTTTGGTTTTAAGGATGTCTCCAATAAGAGCATTTGCAGCAGTGATGAAGTGAGTGTTTATGCAACACATTGTCAAATGTAAATCTGGCAAATTAGGTCTTTCATGGAGCTCTTAAATGTTTATTTTGACTTTCCTGCTCAGGTTAGAATGCTGTAAAACTGCATTGTGTAGTCATCAGGTATTGTTGCAGCAGTGTTCCCAGTGGATAAGTACAGCTCCATGACCTATTTAACCTAGTATGTTATTTCGTTTGCAACAGATCTATCAAGATAAATGTTTAGCTGGTCAGTAAATATGTCATCACCAAAAATAACACCATTTATTAGATAAAAGTTATTCTCACTGATGTTGTAAGAAAACAGTCTTGGTCTCTTCTCTGCTACCAATAGGAGAGATTTTTAAATTACCATTCATGGTGCACAGTTGTGTATACTTCAATTTCCTTGACTACATTATTCATTTACTAGACTGTACTTCACATAGTCTAAAATCATTCAAAATCAGTTGACATTTAATAAAATCATCACTGCAAAACATTTAAACAGAGCAATGACATTAAACAATGTTGCATACTAGTACATTAAAAGTTGTGACAGAATCCCCACTCAGTCTCTTCAGATTCAGTCCTTCACTTTGACAATAATCTCTTATATTTAGAAGGACTGAGGTAAATTCTCTGTAAAGCAGTGTTACTGTGGCTTTTAAATTAGCCCCCAAACTGTTTCAGTAAGGTTTTTACTATACCACACTCCTTTGGGATTACCGAAGAAATTCTGTGTAAAGACATTGCAGCTTGATGTAGCTAGAGGGCCCCCTTTGAGTCAGTAGGATGATGATGTTGTGAGGAGAAGTGATGATTTCTTCAGATTTGCAGCTTTTCTTCTTCTGTGAGGAAAACTGGTTACACAGGATTATCAGGCACTTAAAGCAACAGGATTTCTATTCTTTACCCTGTTCTCACTTACTGCCCTATCTGACCCTACTGTGGCATACAGGTGATCCCCTATTCCTAAACTATATTTAAACTAAACTGGTTCTATCAGGCTTTTTCTTCTTCACAAGGCCTCTTCAGACAGACAGACACCCCTTGGCATGGGCACCTTCCTTCTTGGTCACTCTCCCTGCTCAGACTGACTGCACACTGGCTGTGCAGTTCTTTTTATAGCCCAAATTTCATTAGCTTATTTAAATTTGTGGTCACTGAGTGGACATTGACCAGTCCAGCAGCTCAGCACCAATCAAATTTCTCTGTGCATATGCCACAATGGAATTCTCAGTTGTGAAGCTCAACTGCCCCTCTGAATATTCTAAGGCTTCCCTTGTTTTTTATAACTTTTGGTTATTTTAAAATACATTTTCTTTGTCACATAAACATTTAATTAATTTATTTATTTATTTGCTTTTGTTAACCAGGTTAGCACATTAGACAGCATGTACCTATCTTCAGGTGCGACCCGGGAGGTTACAGAGTACATAGGAGACACAATACAGGGACAAGGTACAATCAGGCCCACGTGCAAGTGGGTGGAACAGCAATAAGGTACCATGTCATTACATAGTAAGGTAAGGTATACGGCAAGCAAGATATAAAATCGGCAGTAGTGACGTGGGTAAGCACCAGGAAAACATAGCAAGGTAAGGTATACAGCAAACAAGATAAAAAAACTGGGTAACCAGGGTAACATAGTAAGGTAAGGTATACAGCAAACAGGTTATAAATTGGCAGTAGCGGGGAGGGTGAGCACCAGGAAACACCCATGGCAGGAAGTACAACAAAATACATGACCTTTCGAGGATGCCTATCTTTAGAGAGAAACGCTACCCACCAAGAGCAGCTAGGGGTGGGAAGTGCTAGCCAGGGTCTTAAGCACTATTTCAATATAATGGCTGGACAGCTGACTTCCCAAACTTTCTGCTGAATTTTTTCCGTACACAGTAGTCCCTGGAAAGCTGAGTTGCTAAGACTACTGTTCTTTTATAATTAAAGTAATAAAATAATCACTTTTTAACACCTTCCTATTTTTTCAGTCAAAACAGTTATTTCCCTTTAAATGTGCTTAGTTCAACAGTTTGTTTCTCTGTCAGACATTAAATATTCATTTTCCCATGCTAAGCCCCACCTCCAGTGTGACTGCTTGTATGGATTAGCTTCATCCAGGACCCACTGTCCCTATTGCGGTTAGCGACTTCTACATTTCATATGTTAGACATGTGAAACTATTTTTCACCTGTGTAGGACACTCTAAGGAATATGTGTGCCTAGTGTGGTTTAATTCTGTAAGAAATTGGCTTGGCAACTCGATTCTGAATGTGACAATAGTGTTGCAGCATGACTGACTTTAATTCTGTTAGTGTCTACTTTCAAGTGCTCCGTTTTTACTTCTGTGCACTTTTGCAACTTTAAAGTACTATTGTACTGTGGCCAGCACTCCTCCAGCCCCACATGCCTTTTTATCTATCTATTTATTTATTTGCATGTGTTTTCCATGTGTGTGAAGGCTTGAGTCCCTGTGCCACAATCACACCCTCGAATGCACAAAATGGCTCCTGCTGTGAGCTCTAAGTACAATGTGTGCACTCCTTTATTGTGTCTGGGCTTCCAGAGCCCTGATTACCAGACTGTGCTCCCCTGGTATTTTTTATTTATTTATTTACCAGGAGCCAGTCCCTAGATATCATTCCCTGTCACTTTTCACCTGCCAGCTAAAGAAAAGCAATAATTTCATCTGGTTGATCCTGTCTCGAGAGGAGTGTATCGTGTGACTGCCTCTCAGTACTGTGTGTAGCAGAAGAGTCATCTAGGCCAAACCCTAGCTTCTGTATGGCTGTCAAGTGAGGCGGCTTCCCTAGAGAGACCCACGGATTCCATTACTGAGCACCTAGTGCTCTCACAGTGGGACCAGATCTTAGTCACTCAATTTCCCCTCTCACTCATGCTTTTGGTGCCTATAGTGCCCGCAGCTGCCACTCTGCTTCTCTAAACTTAACCACAGAACAGCTATTGCTGCAGGAGCACTAGCATATTAAATAATTACTTTAACTATAAAAATCTCCACAGGCAACTCAGGCAGTCTGAATTCTACACTGGGCTACTAGCACTTGTATAACTAGCAAGGGCACTCAGTTAATAGCCCACTGGCTACCAATATTACATTTTAACTATTTTACCATTAAATACTATATTTTACCACAAAAATGATGCAAATCACAACTATATGTAAAATTGCATGTGTGTGAGAAAACAGCTGCATCAGGAGTCCTTTCCACTTCCCTCCTGTGCTGCATTCCACTGTCTTTAATTAATGATATGCTCACTGTGTGTTTTATAATCAAACTTATTTAAACCTCCCAATCTCTACTGTGGTTTAATTATGAACACTGAATCTAGTCTTTTTATCACTGCAGAGGCTACCCCATATTTCTCTGGCAGCTCCTACCTATGATAGGTCTCGAACCTGCAGCCTTGACTATTTATTTTGTAAATACAGTAAAACTGTCCTATTCATTTGGTGGAACAGGCTATCTAGGCTGTTATACAGTGGTAATACCATCTACCTCCTCCTGATAATGATACCTATCCCTGTGCATGCCAGCATCCCACTGGCCCTGCCTACTGCCTTGTCACACTGCCATGTGACTCTGAGGTCATCAGACAAAATAACTCCAAGGTCTCCTTCCTACTTAGTGACCAACAGAGCCCCCCCACCCCACTTTATACTCAGATCCTGGGTTACTGTGCCTAAGAGCATGATTTTGCACTTTTTGGCATTGAATCCAGTTGCCATATCTTTGACCATGCCTCAAGTTTTCTAAGGTCACTACTCATTCTCTCCACCCCTTCTGAGTATCCACCTTATTAGAGATCTTGGTAGCATGTGCAAAAAGGCATTCCTTCCCTTCCAGGTCTTCTGTGATGTTACTTATGAAGGCATTGAAGACGCTAAGTTCCAGTACTGAGCCTTGCGGCATCCTGGTGGTCACTCTCCCTTCATTAGAGTCAGCGCCACATAGCAACACCCACTGTCTGCTATACATTAATCACTTTTTTTCTACACAGTTCACCACTTGGGATCCTATCCCTAGACTGTCCAATTTCTTTATCAGTCTTCTATGCTGTACAGTGTTGAAGTCCTTGTCCACTGCCCCACCCTGATCTATTTTCCTGGCTACCCAGTCAAAGAAATTATTAGAATTCTATGGCATGACCTCCCCTCTCGAATCCATGCTGCCTTGAGTTTTGCAACCTGTAGATTCAGGATATTCCAGTAGCCTTTCTTTTAACAGCCTATCTGTTGTTTCTTCTCTTCCTTGCCTGTGTAAATACCGCCCCCCAGGTCACACTTGGAAACAAGCCTCTGCTCAGTGTGCCTTTTCAGATTAACACATTTTAAATAAATAAATAAACGGAGTTTCCTTTCAGTTCTGGACATCTCAAGCATGAAATCAGCTTGCACCAGGGGTGTGGAGAATGTTAGAGAGCTATAGCATTGCCACAGTGGTGGCCTTCGACTCTCTGGTGCCTTATCATGTTTACCCCTTGACATTCTGCCCCAGATCACCATGGTTTCATGCTGATCTGATATGGCTGAAGACTAAGGGGTAGAGGTTGCAGCATTCTTGATAGAGGTCTGGCTCTGTGGAGGACTGACTGGTTCTGTATATTCACTATGGTGAATATCAGTGGGCTGCCACAATGAAAAAGAGAGCATTTCTGTCATGTGTGATAGCTAAAGGTAAATATTGACCAACTCAGTTTTTTAACACTGAAGGCAGATTGTTAAATCCTTGCTGTCTGTGATTGGGAAGAGTATTTATCCACAGAAAAATGCAATGAGTTTGATCTATTTTTGCGTAGTTAGGTCTCCTTAGGTGCCCAGTCATGGGCTGCAGTGTTCAAGAGGTGAGGGACCTGAGCACTCTGTCTCCCTGGGAGGAACTTGACTCAGTCCCGCTTGAGGAGGTCTCTGAAGTGGTCTTGGGGATGCACTCTACATACTGTATTTTGGACCCAGGGCCTACCAGCTTTCTCGTAAGTTGCTGGCCAACCCTTGTGGCAATCATTGCTGAGATAGCCAGGTGTTCACTTTGTAAGGGTGTGTTCCCCAATGAACTAAAGAGGGCAGTGGTAAAACCCCTTCTGAAGAAGCCATCTCTGGATCCTGATAATCTGGCAAATTACAGGCCTGTTTTGCACCGCCCAATTTTAGGGAAGGTTATTGAGAAGCTAGTGGCGGCACAGCTGCAGCACTGCTTTAACTGTTTTGAGATCCATGAGCTATTTCAGTCTGGGTTTAGACCTCAGTATAGTAGGAGTCTTCTGTAGTCATGGTGTTCGATGATTGTTCTCTGGGCTAGAGAAAGCAGCCATTGTTCCATATTGGTACTGCTGGATGTGTCCTCAACATTTGACACATTAGACCAGGAAGTGCTATTTAACCAGCTGAGACAAGGCAGGACTCTCGGGTATTAGAGATACAGTGGTTTGAGTCCTTCTTATCAGGTAGAATATAAAAGGTGGCTTAGGGCTGAAACATCCTTAACCATTAGCACTTCCCCTTATTTGTCATCCTGCCGAGGATTTGCACTAGTGTCTTATCTAAATTCTCCCCCTGTGCTGGAGGCCTGTATACCACCTCAGTGTGAATAGTGGCCCCTTCACCTGTCTTTAGGGTGACCCACAGCACCTCCAGCACTTCCCTTGTCTCTAGATCCCTTTCACTTCCTTAGCCTTGTTACCCTCTCTCACATACAGAACAACCCCTCCTCCACTCCTCCCTCTCTTATGTATTCTGAACTGATAATAGCCTGGTATGGCCATATTCCAATCATGATTGTCACTGCACCATGACTCCGTTATGGCCCCTAGGTCCACGTCTGCCTCCACCATGATATCCTCCCTGTCCAGAATTTTATTTCCTAGACTTTTTGAGCTGGCAGACATGGCTCTCCAAACCTTCCTCCCTCCCTGCCTGCAACCCCTCTTTCCTCTTCCCTTTCTGCCTGTGATGCCCTGCAAGACTCCCCCAATCTCCTCTTCCATTGTTGTTGCCTCTGTTCCCTGCCTTCTCTACATCTCTCTGTCTGTATCTTTTATTCTTACCCCCCATTGTCTGCCATGCTGTCTACCACCCTTTCATCCTATGTCATTGCCTTGGGAGCTTTTTCTACCTGGGCTATCATTTCCTATTGCTTTAATCTGTGTGGGGGGCAATTAATGCCTCCCTTGTTAATACAGCCTCCCTCTCAGCTGGTTTAAATGCTCATCCAAGTAACATTTAATCCTCCTATTGATTACTGAGTTCCCCTTCCTAGAAGGATGCAGGCCATCACCTCTGTATAGACCCATTTCATTCCAGGCTGGCCACCAGTCCCAAATGAAGCCAAATCCCTCATCTAGGCACCATGTGTTCAACCAGGTGCTGAAGTTCTTGGAGTGGAATTCCCTAGCCTACCCTCGGCCATACACATGTAATAACTTGGCAAATGACACCATTCATGTAACTTGTTTAAGGCCTTTCCCCAGTTCTCTGAACTGTCCCTGCACAACTCCTACTAATTCCTCACTGAGTCATTAGTCCCTAGGAGAACAATAACATCCACTCCCTCCTGTGCCCTGTCAGACTAGCGATCCTTAGAAATACTCTTCATCCTTCTGAACTGAAGCACCAGAAGATCACCTTATCTCACTCTCCTCTCTCCTTCCTGCTTGATGTCAATACCCCTCATGATCAAGGCCCCCACCAGAAGCTGCTTTCTCTTCTGCTGGGGTCCTCTTCCACCCAGCCTGGGGTTTCCACTTCCGATGTCCCCCACATCCTCCCTTGCCACCATTTCAAGTGTCTGATCCCAGCTGTCCCATTTTGCCAGAATAGTGAAGAAATTTCATACTGGAATAGTCTGAGGACTGTATACCCCATCTTCCACTCACACCCTCTCGGAGCTCACTAAAGTCCAACTGTCCCTCCTCTGTCTAGGCATCCTTTGAGGCAAGTGCAACATACTAGGTGACCTCTGGGAGGGACAAGAGGATGCCTGGATCCCTGGCAGCTCAGCTTGGAGTCCAGCCATAACTGACCTCAGCTCAGAGAAGTGTGCATATGGGCCCACACCATGTTCTCCAGAATGTGACCCAGAAGTCTTCAGATCCACTCCAATTACACTGCACCAATCCCATAATTGATTGCCTATTTGCCCTTTTAAACCACTGAACCTAACCTATCCCCTTTTTAACCACTTAACCCTACTTGATTGCCTTTTTTATCTGTAAACCTGCTTGCATTTTGTACGACAGATCCTAACCTGAACCTTCCTGCTTCCTTCCTATACCAATTGTTTTACTTCCCTTCCTTATACTTGTGGTACAAAAGCATTCTGACATTACTACTGTAGTACATCAGCATCTGGACGTTTATGGATTTCCATACACAATAACACTGAACCATATAAAATGTTCTGAAATATACCTCATACTGTCATTATTCTTCTTCTAGTCTGCAGCTTGTTGCCAGAAACTTTACATGCTCAGCTGCTGAAACTGGTCCCCTAAGGACCTTCTTGAAAAACAGGCATTAAACCTCAAGCTGTGTGGAATTTTCAAATTCCACTTCCTCCAGAATTCCCTAATTCTATGGATTTCTCTCAGAAGCAAAATTCTGAAATTCTAAAAGCAGAATGTTAACAGCAAAATTATATTCCACAGTTAATGTAAAACCACAAATTAATTTTCTGCAAACTGCGGAATACTGTTCTGCGGATTACGTTATCCATAGAAAGGCTTTTCAGATATCTGCAGAACTATAAAATACATTTCAAAAAGCATAAAATCCAGTAGCAGAATTCTGCTTTCCACACAGCTCCAGTTACACCCAAATGTAGATATCTTGTGTGTGAAATATCAAAATACGTAACTAGAATTCTTGCTAAATACACATAGGTTAGCCAGCCCATCATAGCAGCAACAGGAATGTTGCCTATGATGATGCTGACAACCTAGATTGATAATGATCTTAGGTCCTTGGGGTCCAGCCTGGGGAGAAGGATCAAGCTTCTCAATGGGAACTCTCCTGAGGACAGAGAAGTTGGCCAACTCCAGTCTCATTACTGGGTGACCACTAGTGGCAGTTCTGCTTGGGAGGGAGGACATTCACTGACTCTGTACGGTAGCACCTTGCAGCATGTGCATGTATGTGATGGAGTTCTCCTCATTTGCATCTTAGGGAGGGGAAATTTATGGTGGAACCACCACTGACTAGCAGGAGGAAACCTGATATATTCGGACCATGCATAGCCTCCTTTACCCCTCAACTAGCCAGTGTTCTGAGGGGGGACCCATTTCTCCTTGGTGCCACCACAAGGAAAGAAGTAAGCTGCAGAAGTTGGATAATGGTTGCAAGTAGAGGTAATGGGGCTGGATAGTTGCAAAGGTAAGATTTGTGCCAGCCAAGTGAGGGAAGGTAAAACTGCAGATTCAAAAAAATTACACAGACTGTTAAATCAACCTTCATAGGTTTCAATAGGATTTTTTCATTGAGGTAAGAAACCTGGACTAAAAGGGGAGATTCCCATTAAAGAAATGATTTCTTTTTCTTTTTTGGTTAGGTCTTCCATTGCATACTGAACACATTGGTTTCTTAAGTTTATTTAGTAATGCCAGTACTGTATGTTGTATGTTGGAGTTTAGTTCTTAGCAGTAGCAGCATGTTATTAGACAGTGTTTGTTTTTCATTAATGGTTATTGTGTGAAAGATTAAATTAGCCTTCGCTAAGAATCTGGAACTTATCATACAGCAGACTCATATAGTGAGTCATTCTCTTGCACTTTGAAATGTCCTTTATATCCTGCCATGTGGCAGTATTTATTGAGTCATTTTCAATTCTAGTGGAAATTTAAAGTGCCCCTTTTATTAAAAACAGTTACCCATAAAATACTGAGGTAAATATATTAAATATTAAGTTAAGAATCCAACCATTACAGGGTCTATTGCTCTCTGGCACCGAGTCGAGGATTTGCTAAGTTTTTTTGTTGTTGTTATAAAATGAAAAAGTGTACTGAAGAGAACTTATTTTTAAAATAATAAGGCTAAAGAATAGCTTTAAAAACATGGAATGTTTTTGGCTTTCTGTCATACTCGTGCAATTTAGAATTTAGAAAAACCTAGGAAACCCCATAAAAAGAGATTGTTTTTCTGGGTCTTGTTTATAGAAAATGGCAGCAGGCCATCATGAGCTGGGGATCACCTCATATCAGAAATGTGGTTTTTCGCTTGAAATACTGAAAAGGTACAACAGCATCCACCAGGCTCAAGAAAAGGATCCTGCAGATTTCTGCAGGAAACAATGCAATTCAAAGGCAGTTATTCCCTTTCATCATGCATTAATCTGTGTCATTTTTACCACTGCACTTGATCCTAGCAGACACCATTGTAAATAAGAAGCTGCAGTTTAGCAGTGTTAATGCATTTTTCATATATCAGGGAACTGTTTATACAATATTAATATATTATGCAGACCTTGTATATTGTTATATATATTCACTAAAAATATCTCCAACCTCTTAATCTGGTTTAATTTATCTGTATCTGCCCCACTCCCCTGGGACATGGCTGAAAATAAGCAGACTTGTCTAACCCTCTTTTCCTTGTTAATAAAAACTAAAAAAAAATATATAGGTATAATAAAAATGGATAAGTGTGGTGCATATACCAGGATCTATACCATCATGGGAGCTAGTGAGGCAATAAAGGCCATAAGGCCAAAGGGATTATTTATTTAATGGCATTCATTTGAATGATCACTTATTTTATACCTGTATATGACTTTCATGAGCAGCCATTTTCCTCTTCAGAGCACTGTGAGGTTCCTTCACTTTGTACAGTAGCAAGCAGGGAGCACTCAGATACCATCAGTGCACACAGTAAACAAAGTGTACTGTCAGAAAATGACAAACTGTGCACTTGAAAGTGACATAAAACCATTAACGGAGTTTATTTGGCATGAGTGTACCTGTACCTAGCTGTGGCTCACTTCTGCACTACGTGGCACTGGATAAAATCCTTTTCTTTTTCACAACATTTAAGGGCAGCTTAAGACTTCTTCCAGGTGTGATTGCTTTAATGTGCCTGATTTTTTGTTTGTTGATGGTTCCTTCTGTTTGTCCCCATGTGTTTTCTGTAGTATAGTGGGCTTTTGATTTGTCTTTTTTTGTCCTGTTTGGTTTTTCATAGTCTACTGGCTCCTTATTTGAGGGGGAATGTCTGGGGGTTCTCCCTTCTTTATTTTGGAAATGACATATGGATTGTGTGTTTGGGAATTGCACAGTACTGTGGCAGTTCACTGATGGTGTGTCAGTTTTAAGGTCAGGAGTGGTCATATAAGTGACTCTTGGATGGAGTAAGTGTAAGCAGCAGAATGTTGTGGATAACATGGGGGGGACACAGCATCTATAGCATGGAGGCCCTGCACTGGAGCATCATGGAAGGCATGGCTTGTTGTAAGTTCTGGGGAGCATCAAGGATATCCATGTTCAGTGAGAAACTGGCATTTTATTCCCTGGTTTAGGTGCTAACAATTATTTTTTGTTTTGTTTTGTTTGCATACTAATACTAGAGAGCAATGGTCTCCAGGATAATAAACAGTACAGGTTTGCCACAGGGAGATCTTGTCAGACTTATCTGATCATCTTCTTTAATGGGGTGCCAAGGGAACTGGATAGTGGCCATGCCAGGAATCTACTCTACTATGACTTCAGCAAGGCTTTCAATTTGGTGCCTCACAGACACCTGCTGAAGAAGACAGAAGAACTGGGTACAGCCTGGGTTGTAGTAAGATAGGTGGGCAACTGGTCAAAGGGGGGGCAACAGATGGTTTTGGTTAATGTGGTCAAGTCAGAAGAAATGGAGGTCATGAGTGGGGCACCACAGATATCTGACCTGGGCCTGATCCTCTTCAATATGTGCATCAATGACATTGGAGGAGGAAACCAGGCATGTTGTGTCTCTGCAGAGGACACTAAGCTATTTGGAAGGGTGGATAGTAATGAGGGAATCAGGGAAATGCAGAGTGACTTGCAAAAACTATAGAGGTGGTCTAAAATTTGGCAATTGATATTCAACATCAAGACTACCAGTGATATCATGAACTGATTAGGAGGTTGAGTGCATGATTCCTAGCCCACCTCTCGATAAACATCACCATAAGTTATAAATTTAAACTTACAGACTCAGAATGTCTAAGTATTTTCCAAGAGTGCACAGTGCACAAAAGTGAAGCAAGAATCTCAGCCCTGAGATCTGGATGTGGATGGCTGGCAGTCCTAAAGTGCAGACCCAGCAGCAGCCCTTCCCTGATTGGCTCATGGGAAGATAGATATGATACCTATTGAAAAACAGAATGCTTGACCCATAGCAGGTATGCAATGCTTTATTTTATTTATTTAAATCTCATAATTACAATAACCTTTGAGTCAGAGATTCATTTACAAAGGTTCCACATCAGAGAGTACTCAAATGGTCCAATATTAAAAATACACAAAATATATTACATGAAAGGTTTTAGGCAAAAGAATACAAACATGAGAGTAAGGATGAACATATAGAGTGTGAAAATGAATGACAGTAAAAATACAGACATCAGCAGGAAACACAGAAGCACACTATTTTTACAAGTGGAGAAAATTTGAGGAAAACACATGAATTTCAAAAGGGATTTTGTTAAAATAACAGGTTAAGGAATAATAATGGTATAAAAACAATACATTAGCAGGAAAATAACAGAATATCAGGGTACCAGGTTGAGTAGGGGAAATATGTGGTGAGGAGAAACCATCTGAGTTAACATAGTCAGCATAAGTAAGTTGAGAGGAGATTGGGGGATGGAGGACTAGGCACCAGCCCAGGCTAGGGACAGTCACAGCTGTTGATATCAAGTAGATGCTGTCAGAGTTTAGACTGAAAAGGACCTAGCTTGGGTTCTTTCAGGACATCAAAAGGGAGACCATTTAGCCAAACAGGTAGATATTATTAGAAGAAATTAGAGGACGTCCGATGATGTCACTGTGCTTGATGGCCGACTTGTGGTAGAGCTCTTCGCACTAGACCAACCAAACCTTTTAAATCAGCCTAATTGCTCAAAAAAATGATACCAAATGGCATCCAGAGCTAATGGAGGGAGCAAATACAGCAAAACTCAAGGGAAAATGCACCTGAAACAAGGTGATGGAGGTGGATCCCCCCCGGCAGCAGGAACCAGGCCGCAACGTATCTCCACTCAGAGCTGGGGCACAGGACAGCAACATGGACCAGGAGACTGAACGTCTCTCGAGATCGAGATATGAAACACTGGCAAAATAAAAGCCTTTAGAGCTGAAAACAATCATGAATTCAGCAGCTTACATACAAGGCTAATGGATGTAGAGGCTAAGATTGAGACAGCAGAGAACAGAATAGCGGAGGTAGAGGATGACACCATTAACCTACATACAGCAGTCAATTTCCTGTTTAAAACCAAGGAGACTGTGCAACAGAAACTAATCAATATGGAGGCCAAGGCATGGAGAGATAATATTAGAATTTATGGTCTCCCCGAGGGCTCTCAAACCGAACTTATGGACAAGTTTCCGGAGGACTCGCCCTGTGATGTTCTTGCTCTCCCACATGATTTCCAATTTAAAATTGAAAGAACTCGTCATCTTCTGACGCGATTGCAAGACCATGCTCCATTGTGTTTAAACTCTTGAGTTACAAAGATAAAGAGAGACTACTACGTCTTGCCTGGTCTAAGCAAATTGTGAAATACAATGCATGCCGCTTAATCTTTAATAATGACTATTCCCCAGAGATAGCGAACAAGAGAGCAGCCTACTCACCTATTTTATGGGTACTGAAGCAGCATAAAGTTAAGTTCCAAACCCCATATCCTGCCCGCATCAAAGTTTTTTCGGGATGCTGGAGTTACAGTATATGAGACCCCACCTTGAGATTTATGGGGTACTACAAAAGAAGGGATGGAATTCCGAAATGGACTGGCTGACAGAATACTGCCCAGGTGCACCAAGAGAAGAATGGTGTACAATAAGCAAGAATTCCACTCGACCAGCAGCTCAGAAAACAATGGCTGATGTCAAGCGCCTACTCGACCGACTGGGTTAGCAAAACCACAACCCGAACAGAGAAAATAAACCAGAAACCACCTGAAGCCCTGGTGAGCAACTCTGACTTTAGTATTGGCAGCTACCTTTTAGTGGCGCACACAGGTGAGATGTCTTGCTCATCTCTGAATGCAACACACGCCTGCATCAGTTCTTTTTCTGCCATACACATGCTGCGTGGGTGAAAGTCCCATTTGTTCCCTTTGAATGTTGTGATTCCTCTGGCTACATCCAATTAAAATCAGGAACACTAATGTTTAATGACAGGGATGTCTGTCTCACTAGATGGGGCTAGGATCTGGGTGCAAGACACATCGAGGACGACAAAGCTGAAATCTAGTATGCCTCACTGTCCTAGGATAATTTACAAGATGAGACTCTCATTTATTGTTGTACCCATTGTTTATGCCTAATTCTGTAAGCGATTCTCTTCAGTTGATGACTATGGGAAAATCTCAGGGGATTTGAGACTGATTGCGGAAAGGGGAAGGATCAGCCTTTTCATGAATGTCTTTATAATTCATGCTTACCGAGTTTCAAGTAATAGTTAGTTTAAAAATTGTGGGAGAATGAGGACCATATGTTTTGACCATAATACTGTGAGTTTGCCATCGGGGTGATGTTAACTCTTTTCTGTTTTTGCTTTCTTGGCCCAATTCTTTATTGGACTGTGGAGGGCCTGGCTCACCATGCAGCCATCCTACCTCCAGCTCGAATGGAGGCAGACCTGCATTCCAGCTTCTCCACTCGAGCTCACATGGGACTTTTTGCAATGATCCCCCACTATGAGAGTCACTGTACACATAGTTGTCATTTATCTGGGGGGAGGGAAAAACATTAGTGCAAAGTTTTGGTTATAAATAAGTTAGCACCAGGTTGGGGAGGGAACTGTTCAGGTTATGGTAGTAATAGTCACATTGGAATAAAGTTGCTTGTTATATACTGTTTATCTTTCTGTCACTGTACAGCCCACACTTCTTATAATGGGCACATCAGTGCAATCAGATTCTGACCATTATATTGGATGGGTGCTGTAACCATTTTCTATGTTTTTTCTATTTTTTTTTACACCATACAGAGACACGGAGCAATAGCGCAAACCCCTGTCCTAAAAATGCAACTCACAATTCTGCCTCACACACAGCTATGATTTAGCTAAAATATCTGCTCCCTTCCAATCCTCAAAACAATGATATCCCCTAACTCTGTTGTTTGCAAGGTCCAGGGTTGATGACTCATTCCTGGAACAACTTTGTTCAGAGCGCTGTGGTACAGTAACTGGAGCAGTAGGGCAAACCTGTGATGGAGCAGTTCTCAACAAGAGGGAATTCTGGGTATGACACTGGCAAAGCTGACAATGACCGGGACCTGTCTACTCCCTTTCAGTCCTACATATACTGTTAGCTTCTGCCATTAGGTTCCCTATAAACAGCACCAAATTGCTATTAATCTTCTGGCCAAACTGCCCAAAACAGAAGGCGGGCATAGAATGTTAAAAGCAGCATTTTTAACATTATCACCTATGGAATGGGAAAGTGAAGAGCATAATTTGCCCACAATAACCAACTGCCCATTAAAACTGTGGGTGCTATAAGTGGTGGGGACTGTAATAGGAATTCATACAGGGAATTTTCTCTGTTTTTGTCAACAAATGGGGATCCAGATTTTAAGAATGTTGTTTTGGGGGCATCGCAGCTCTTATTCTTTTTCACAGTGAGGCTTGAAGGGGAACTTAGAAAGATTAGCTGTGTAGGCTTAATAATAGACTGAGCGACACATGGCAACATGAATGGATAGGACACATAAAATTAAAGTGGTGTCACAAAATGTTAACAGCCTAAATAACCCTATAAAGAGATACAGGGTAGTCACCTGTTTAAAAAAGCAACATCCTGAGATCCTACTCTTCCAGGAAACCCATTTAAGCACGAATGAACATTTTAAACTAACTGAATTTGGCTTCTGAGAAGTAGTTTCTTCATCATATAAGGGGGGCAAGAGGAGAGGAGTTGCGATCCTGTTTCCTAAGAGCTCCCAGTTTAAGTTGACCTCTTCATATTCGGATCTGGAAGGCCGCTTGGTGGTTGTTAATGGAGAGCTTGAGGGCAACCTGATCACTTTGGCCTCTCCATATATACCACCTGGATCAAAGGCCCCAGTGGTTAGAACCTTACTCCATAAAATAATGGAATATCACAGGGGAATGCTTATAGTGGGCTGGGACCATAACCAAACATAAAATATAAAGGACACGACCAAACCTACAATTCACAGGAAAACACTAGCTCAGAAGGTTGCCTAGGTTACTTCCAAGCTCTTAATTGGGTAGACTCCTGGAAACATCTGAATCCTACCAGAAGGGAATACACACACTACTCAGCTCCTCATCTCATCTATACTAGAATAGATTACATGATGGTCTCTAAGGAGCATTTATATCTGATAGACAAATGTCAGCAACCTCCATTGGTCTTGTCAGACCATTCCCAACTTACTCTGCTTTTTAAATGGCCTACAGAGAAGGGGTGGATAAGCTGGAGATTTAACAATTTTCTTTTGAATTCAAAAGAATTCACAGAAATGGTAGAGCTTAGAATATCCCAGATCTTAGGGGAAAACCGAGCCCCTGAGATTTCTGCTGCCACACTGTGGGACACCTTAAAGGTTGTCCAATGAGGAGATATTATAAAATTTGCTGCTAATCATAAAAAACAGCAAAAAACAAAGGTTAGAAGAACTGCAACAACAATATAAAACATTACAGGAGCAGCATGCTGAGGGAGATGGGGCAGTGTACTCTCTGTTGCAAATTACAAAACAGCTGATTCAATATCTAATGGATGTTCACGCGGAACAATCCCTGCAATATTTAAAACAGAGATATTATGAGACAGGGCCTCATGTAACATGTTTATTAGTTCATAGATGTCAACAGAAAACCTCTAAGGCCTCCATCGTACAGATCCAGGACCCCATTACAAAAAAATGGCCAGGTCACCCTTACATACAGCCCAAGTTTTTGAGCAGTTTTACCAAAAACTTTATACCCCAGAGAGTCCCCTGAACCAGGGGCAATCTCAACATATCTCTCTCAGTTGGGACTACATTCCCTAACAGAAAAATCTAGGCAGAAAATAAATCAGCCCATCATGCCCACTGAGTTGCACCAGGCTATCTCTAATCTAAACTCTAATAAAAGCCCTGGACTGGACAGATTGACTGGGGAATTCTTTAAGGCATTCAGAGACTACCTGGCTACCACACTGCTGGACATATGTCCCCATGTGCAGGATGGGGAACCTATCCCACCACCTGAAACTATGCCACTATAGCCAGCATACCCAAACCAGGGAGGGATGCCACTCATTGTGCAGCTTACAGACACATCTCAATTCTAAACATAGATTACAAGCTATTTGCCGCAATAATAGCCAAGAGACTGGAGACTGTCCTGCCCTCCCTGATCAACTTGGATCAAACTGGGTTTGTCCCAGGACATGAGACTCAGGACAACATTAAAAGATCTCTTCATGTCCTATGCCACTCTGCATGGTCGGAGGTACCTTTCTTGATGTTAAGTCTGGATGCCAAGAAGGCCTTCAACTGGGTGGCATGGCCATTTCTTATACAGGTCCTTCATAAATTGAATTTCTCTGACACATTCATTAAGATTATCCAGAGTATTTACACACAACCTGCAGCTTATATTAAAATAAGTGGTAAAGTCTCCACCCCATCCCTTTAAAATGGGGCATGAGACAGTGCTGCCCCATGTCCCCTTTACTATTTACCCTATATCTGGAGCCTCAGGCACAGGCCCTAAGGCAGAAACCAGAGATCAGGGGATTTCATGAGATGGGGGGGCCATAAGCTGGCACTTTATGCCGATGATCTTTTGATATACTTAACAGACCCAGAACAGTCATTCGATCCCCTTTGGCAGGCTCTGCAGGAGTTCAGCACTCTGGCAGGATATAGGGTCAACTCCGTGAAAACAGAAGTGCTTCAGTTGAACTACCATCCCTCAGTTGTCACCATGACTAAATATCCCTTCAGATGGAACTTACAATCCTTGAAATATCTAGGAGTCAGATTCGGACCTGAGCCACTTTCCATCTTAGATATAAATTATAGCTCACTCTTAGACAATCAATCAATCAAATCTTTATTTAACCAGGCAAACATCATTGAGCAAGCTCATTTGCAAGATGGATCTGATTAAGTCCAGATTATATTACAAAACAAGCATTAATATTTACAGCGGGAGTAAAAACAAAGTGGAAGTGCAAATCAGGAAACACATGTACATAACTTAACTATTGATTCTAGAGCATCAATAAGACCAGTGAGCAGTGGGAACAGGTAAATCCATAGAAATACAGAGATGGATATTGATACAGTAATTTTCATTGGAGGAAAAAGGACAGGCTAGAGCCAGGCATTGCTATATAGACAGACAGACAGATAGACAGACAGAAGTAAGTGATACAGCTTTTTCTTGACCAGTTCACAAAAGAGTAAAGCAGGTGTAGTTATGCTGGGAGGAAGCAGGACACAGGCAGCCTACTAGGCACTAACACCACATCCCCAGGGAGTGCTTACATTGGGGCTATGCGCAGCTGTACCGAGGCATACTGGAGGAAGCTGTGAGCAAGGTACTGGGCATGGGCAGAACTGCACCTACCGCATATTTAATCCAGGGCTAGGTGCTATCACTAGCTGTCCAGGTTCAACATATCTTCGGGCCATGGGAAGGTCACAGGAAAGGGATGGAATGGATACGCTGAAGCTCCTGTGGTCAGTCATGGTCAATAATTAAAAAGGGGGCTTAATCACTCATACTTCTGATAAAAGCACTTTAGCCGTGTGGAAGGATTACATGAGTCAAGGATGAGGCGGTTACAGCTGTATTAGCGGAGTACGGCAGACTGTTCGATTTTTTTGCCAGCATTGGAAGGATCACCAAAGAGAACTGCAGGAGCCAATCATGAGCATAGGCTGGAAGGTGCTTGCAATCCAATTGGTTGGCAACCTTAGCAGTAATTTGCTGGAGAAGAGACTGGGCTAGTGGTCTCGGAAGGCAGCCTGCAAAGGTGCAACCACCCAGGGGTATTGATTTTATGCTTTCGGTTCAGATGTCTCAGAAAGACTTACCTGTAATACGCAAGAGGGGTACAGAGACTGGAAGTAATAAATACATATGGATTAATAAAACATGCACAAAATTACCTGGGGTATGGCCGGTCATATTTAAGGCCAAACACTGCGGAGCAAGCTAACAGTAGTTAATGATTAGGAGCCGAGGTGACAGTTGCAGCGTTCATACACCTTAGGTATATAGTGCCTTGAAAGCATTACGGAGGTAACTTTGTTACAATAGTTTTTGCATTTTATTCTACAGGGTCATCAATGAGAAGCTAAAGGCTATTCTGCAATAGTGAGTGTAAGCTTTAGAGATGCATAGAGATATATATGATGAACTCCTTAGGCCGTACAGTCCCAGCTAACTTATCGGAAGACATTCAGTAATGTAATGTGGGAGCCTTTTTAAGATAGTTCTGTAGGTCCAAAGGACTGCATTTCTTTCATGCCCAAATGTAAGTGATGACCATCCTACAGCTTTGTACAATAGGCAGTGATGGGTAGAGAGGGGAAGACTGGTAGTGTACCTGATGGCTCTGTGAAACAGTGTGTCCAGCTTGATAAGTGAGGCTTTAGGACAGTGGCTTAATAGAAAATCACCATAGTCGATTAATTCTGCAGAATAGACCTAATCTCTGCCTTAGCTTCTTAGCCAGATCTTTAACATGCTCAGAGAATGTGAGGTTCTGATCTAGTCACACTCCTAAGTATTTAAACTTGAGGATAAAATCCAATTTCTCTCCTAGAATTGTGGTGATCAGAAGCAGTGTTCCAGAGCTGGCAGGATTAGTCATATGACTATAAGGTGTGAACAACATTGCCTTTGTCTTTTTCACATTTAAGAGAAGCTTTTTATGGAGTAGCTGAGTCTGGAGCAGATCAAATTCTTCCAGTAGGTCTGCACAGGCAGCTTCGGCAGTCGGACGACTTATGTAAACCACTGTGTTGTCAGCAAACAGATGTATTTTTGTCTTGTGGATGCCCACATCAATGTTATTGATATAGATTCCGAAGAGCAACAGACCAAGAATGGATCCTGGTGGCACTCCCCTGAGCAGAGGTTTGAGACGGGAGAGCTCACCCTCAGCTTTGATTTGTTGCTGCCGTCCTACCAGGTACACCTTAAACCAGTGCAAGCATGCTGGGTCAAGACCGATACTCTTCAGTGTGGAGATTAGCAGGTTATGGGCCACAGTATCAAAAGCCTTGCTAAGGTCTAGGTATAATGCACAGACAAAGTTTCTGCTGTCAAGGTCACTGTACCAGTCGTTAGTTACTTTGGCAAGGACCAAGATAGTGTTATGCTTAAACTTAAAACCCAACTGCATGGGGTTTAGTAAGTTGATAATTTCCAGATATGCTTTAAGTTGATTGCAGACAACTTTTTCCAGGAGCTTAGGCAAGATTGGCAGTAAGAAGATTGGTCTACAGTTATTTAGGTTGCTGGTATCCCCAGATTTGAACAATGAGATAACATGGGCAGTTTTCCAAATGATGGGTAGGGACCCTGAGGACAATGATAAATTAAATAGATGTGTGATAGAGACAGCAAGGACATGATATGCAATTTTTATAAAGTAGGGATCCAAAGAGTCAGATCCGGCACTCTTTTTCACATGCAACTGAAGTATCAGATCTTCAACCTCCTTTAATAGTGCAGGTTGGAAAGAGAAGCCAGGAACCCGACAATGGTGTTCACACAAGGGACATTTAGTTTAGAGTGGGCCAGGGCTGCAGGGGAATTGTCAAAGGCCAGTCCAGCTGTGACAAAGTGATTGTTGAAAGCTTCTAAGATCCCCTGTTTATCACATATAGTTTTCCCTTCAGATAAGATTTTTGGTGGCAAGGAGTTACCTGGTGTATGACTGGACATATCCTTAATTGTCTTCCAGAATTTAGAGGAGCACTTTGCAGTAGCATCCAACTCCTTAAGGTAGAATGATGCTTTGGTGTCTGATAATTTTCGTGCATGCGTTACATGCCTTCCTAAACTGGCACCAGTCTGAGACCAGTTTCATCTGTCGTGCCTTTTTCCATAACTTGTCCGTGCATAGCAGGGTGGTTTTTGAACCAGCGACAAGTTTTGATTTTACTCTGAATTTTACCATCAGGGCTTGTGTGTCTAGGGCTCCTATTAGAATCTCATTAAAGATATCGTAAGCTGTGTTGACCTCAGTGGCTAGGTGGAAGTCTTGTCAGCATGGTGAATGTCCCAGTTTATAGGCTGCCACATCAAAGTTACACTGTGTCCTTTTAGTGATGAATTTAGTTGAAGGGCCTATGTGATGTAGTGACCTGACTTCGGCAATAAAGCAATGGTCACTGACATTGGCAAAGAAAGTACCAGTATGTGTGTAAAGGTGCGGCTTACCAACTAATATGACACCCAACAATGAGCTATTACACAGGTTCTTTCTATTAGGACATGTATGTTCTTGAATTAACTGTGCTAACCCACGAGTGTCATGAAAGGTGTTTAGGGGTGAAGCAGCCTTAGAGAGCCAGCCAAAGTTACTGTCCCCAAGTATGATAGTTTCGAGATTCTCTTTCTGAATGATGTTACCAAGGTGAGATATTAGTAGAGTTCCCACAGATGGGGGTCTATAGAAACTGACCACTCCAATGGCCAGAGAAGAGGATAATTCAATCAGAGCTTGAATCCATGCAGGACATTGCAAATCTTTCCTTAACATATATAGCCACTCCACCTCCAATAGTGGTTCTATCAGTTCTGAATAGCTGGTAGGATGGGATTCTAATCTCACTGTCCTGGGAAACTGGCCTGAGCCAGGCTTCAGAAATTACCAGGACATCAGGTTGAGTATGGCTGATCCACGCCTCAACCATAGTGAACTTTTTTAGGACGCTGCAGACATTGACATGCCAGAAGCTCATTCCTTTGATGGTGGCCATATCCAATGGAGAAGTGAGGGGAGAGATGGGGCCAGGGTTTAGTTTAATGTTACCCGAGCATATCAGTAAAAGAAGTGGCATCTTCATTAAGGCAGCTAACGTTAGTTTGAGAAGCTGGGCTCTGGTACGCTTAAGATTCTTAACATGATGTGTGTGCCTATCACCACCCCCTAGGGTGTACTGCCCTAGTGCTAGGTGAAGCAACACCATGACCGAGATGTATAGAGGGTGACTGATACCGTATGGAACAGAAGGACTAACTTGAGGAGGCTGCTCAGTACGGGTACTGACACGATAGATTTCCAGGTTGTGCTCTGACAGTAGTACTAACTGCATGGCACATAAATAACTGGTGGGTAGATCAGTGTATGGGGAACACATTTTTGAGGGGTCAGACTCTGCATGCACAGGCTTCTGAGGATAAATTGCCACCTGTACAAAACAGAGGATGATCAATGACGATATTAGTGAGGAACCCTTCATAAGGGTGTTATCCAGGCCCCTCATTCTGTACAGAATAGGAGGAATTTACACTACAGATTAGGGCAAGGGAGTCTCAAGAGAAGGCATCTGTGATTTCAGCCAGCCAACTTAGGTGTGTTCCTAAATAGACAACCAAAGAATTGGAGAGGACGATGAGGCCCTTCGCAGGTGTGTTTTTAGAAGTGGTGGGGAAATGGTGTATTTAATAACTGGAGGGACGGGATCGGGTGGGTGGGCACAAATTAGTGACTTTGCCAAACCTTTCAGCTTGTGGAGTAGGGGTTTGAGGTCTCGGATTGGGGCTATGGAAACACCAGCCACCTGGTATCTGAGAGCCTGCACCTGTGGGGTAGGGAGCCCTTGGAGAGCTGGAACTCGGCTGGGGAGAGAGAGGGAGAAGCACACGTTTAAGAGCTGGCCATGGACAAAAGATTATCTGCACTAGCAAGACAGCCAAATTTGCAGGACAAAGGGATGCGTATTCCCTTGGTGCCTAAAGTCTGGCACACATACAAGTTTCAGAGAGGAGCTGAATCACTTAAATCTTAGCCCTTTACACTCTAAACATTGGTAAAAATTAAGTTTTAAACAACAGGAATCAAGTAAATATAGCTTTTTTAGGAGAAAAGTTCAGTGAGCAAGTCCAATTTTGGCAGGATTTTGAAGAGAAAACAGAAACAGACTGCAGGAGCCAATCGGAGACCAGTGCCCGAGAGCACTCACTTTCTGACTGGTTAGTGGCTTTTGCCATACCTTATAGCTTGTGGAGTCCGGGCATGAGGTCTCAGGTGGTGGCTGTGGAAGCACCAGCTGCCTAGTGTCCAAGAGCCTGTGCCTGTGGGGCAGAGAGCCCTTGGAGAGCTGGAACTCAGCTTTCAGCTTGTGGAGTCTGGGCTTGAGGCCTAGGGCAGTGGCTGTGGAAGTGCTGGCCGCCCGGTGTCCGAGACCCTGTGCCTGTGGAGCAGGGAGCCCTTGGAGAGCTGGAATTCTGGACAAACTTGGGAAGGATCTAGAGGAGTGGGCTTTGGTACCAATTCCCTTGATGCAGAGGGTTGAGGCAGTGAAGATGGTTTTCTTGCCATGTTTCCTTTACCTTGCTCAAACTCTACCTCTAGAGATACCTGAAGAGTACTTCTGCAGGTTAAACCATAGGATGTATGGCTTCCTATGGGGCCCGAGCAGATCTTGAACCTTCTTTTCACTTCTCCAGCTCCCAAAGTCACAAGGTGACTTTGCTCTCCCACACTTAGAAGCGTATTATTTTGCAGCCCAGCTCAGAACAATTGTGCACTGGGTGAGCCCTAAATATACGGCCAAATGGAAAACAACAAAGAAGCAGGAGGCAGATTTGCATCACCTGACCAGGATATTGTTCGCTCAGGATGGAATGGGCAAGATTCAGGAACTCTTAAACCCTTACATTCAGTTCACCCAAAAGTGTAGGTAAAATGTAGAGAGAGACAGGAGGCTAATTACCTGGAAGGCACTCTTACAGTCAGTCCCATACACACAGGATTTTGTTCCTGCTTTGACAGACATGGGCTTTCACAGGTGGGAAAGATTGGGCTTGCACCTGATTTCACATTTTTTAAAGGAGGGGAGACTGCTGCCACTGACTGAACTTCAGGAACTATATGGAAACCCTATTAGAGATAAGTTCAGATATTTACAGGTATGTAATTACAGTAGTTGCCACAGACATTGCCAGCTATTTCCAGATATTTTGTGAAATTTCTGAAGAGTTTCTCTCTGCTGCCCCTACTGTGGTAATGCAGAAAGCAGGAGATTTGTCTAGAAATTTCATAAAAATTTTGGGAAATAGCCGGCAATGTCTATGGCTACTACTGCACATTAGATCTACTTCTGGAGATCTCTGGACCTCTAACCCACCTCCGCAGATAGTTAACACAGTCAGACATTACAGAAAACAGAGTTTCTCTGTTTCACACCATTTCAGAACTGTATGGGGTCCTCCTTTCAGTACACGGCAAATCCTTGAGAATCATCAAGGCAGCCTGGGAGAGGGACCTTGGCATTGACATGGATCAGCAAACCTGGGAAAACCATCTCTCCAGACTTCATTCAGGGACCTCAGCGATTTCATGGAAGGAATTTTCCTGGAAGATTACTACCAGATTTTTTTTTAACCCCCATGATACAAGCAAAATACCAATCCATGAGATCCCCTACTTGCTGGAGAGGTTGCGGACATGCCCTTGCCACACTGGCACACATTCTATGGGGGTGCCCTAAACTAGCACCCTTTTATGAAGACCTGCAAGGGGCACTCTCAGTGATATTTACTCCAGATGTTCAGCTGTCCCCTTTGCTGTTCTTTTGTAGTGATTTTACCCAGGACTGCAGGTATCCCCATACTAATAAACTGTTACGAATATGCCTTTTGGCTGAAAACAAAACTATAACCAAAAATTGGCTAAACCAGAATCCTATCCTGCTCAAACAATGGCAAGATATTATTTATGACTGATATATATAGAATGGAGTCAATCACAGCTCTCGTTACCAAAAGACCACAGGTATTTGAACTGATCTGGCAGAGATGGGTTCTCTATATAGCCCCATTAAGGCCAGAGTTTGTACAATGAATGCCTTTCCCCGATTTTCAACATAACACTGCAGAACACCCTGAATTAAATTTGTTTTAACTAGAATCGTCCAGGAGGTTGTGCTACCCAATGGATAGCAAATGAATCATAGCAATATAAATAATTTGTCTTATTTTTAATTAGCACCTGATATCCTAGATTAGTATCCTTTGACAGCAATGGATTTATGAATGTCTAGTCACTAAATACCTGTACTGAATTATCTGTAATGTTTGTAAAGCTTGGAATGTAGAATGTATTGTATATATGTTTTTATTCCCTGTAATGTAATGAAAAAAAAATCAAAATAAACGAAGTTGAAAAAAAAAAGAAATTAGAGACTCAAAGGAGGAAAATAAAAAAGAATTCTAGAAGATTCCCCCAGAGCTCACTAGGGTGGAGGGTAGAGTGGAGGCCATGGAGGAGAGGGTCACGCTGGTGGACGATGGGGCTTTACACTTGGGAGAGCTGGTCAAGCCCATTTTGACACAAACTGTTGCCTTCTAAGAAAAGTGCTTAAACCTTGAAAGTAGATTGAGGTGGGATAACATCCATATACAGTATATGGCCTGCCTGAAGGGTCAGAAACAGGATGAATGGTTGACTTTTTATTTGACCTCATTCACAATGTCCTTGAATTGCTTGCAGACTACAAATTTAATAATGAACATGCACATTGAGCCCTTCAACCTAAGTCCTCTGATCCACACACAAGACTGAAGTCAGTAATCTTAAAATTTAACAGTTATAGGGCTAAGGAGGATTTATAGTACTTTACCAGACCTATCAAAAAAAATAGAGGTCAAGTACCTAGCAGTTAGAGTTTTGTTCAACAAGAACTAACCCCTGGAAATTCAAAAGCAAAGCATGGCATATAGGGATGCAATTAATGTGCTTCAGGAGAAGCAATTGCATTTTCATACTCCATTCATGGAAAACTGATTATTTTTGGGGAGGATGGCGTCATCACCTACCAGAACCCTGAGGTTGCATGGAAGGCATTGTCAGCAAAGGGCATTCTTCTACCTGCATCACAGGCAGGCTCTACTTCAAATCCTGAGGCACTATCAATAGATTTGTAGCTGGTGAAGAACCAAAGAGCTTGTATTAATGGCCCTTTGGCAGCACCTGGTGCCATATAACATATTTATCAGATGTGACAGGGTCCCCAGGAGAAGAGAGACAGAGCCTTATAAGTGGATTTGGACACTTGATAAGTGACATGTAAGTACTTTCTGTTTACATTGACTCTTACATCTTGTGCAGAGTCTAGTGTCATCTTTATTTATTTTGTAAGACTCTAACCCAATTCCCCTATCATCTTGATTAAAACTTTCTGGTTTTGGGCTCAGTTATTACAATTGTCCAGGTTGTTCAGACAGTAATACTGGCTAGGGGGATGAATAAGATCTTGTTCTTTTCATTATTGGGACTGGACCGTGTACCCAAATGTAAATGTAATATACTATGGTCCTTGCCTGCTTAGGGTTGGTGTTGTTGGTGGTGGTGGGGTGGTGACTCACGCAGTAGTGGTTAGATTTTTGCACAGCACATTTACTTAGCAGTGTGGCCCACCTTGCACCCATAATATAAATAAGAAACACCAGGATGGATCTTGTTCCACAAAACTTCCAGAATATCCAAGTACAAACATGGAGAAACTGACTCAATTGACAGAAGATTTATTAAGTATTTTTACTTCTTTTTTTTACTCCTGGCCCCGTTGGAACCTTTCTACACCCCACCCTCCTCATCACATATTGCAGCTGTTCCAGAAGGGGTAGTCCGGATGTAACCCTGCACCGGATGGGCCCCCCTCCTCTGAGGGGGGAGGCACCAGGGGGGCAGCCAATGCACTCAATTGAGCCCTCTTTGGAAGCTGCTGAGATGGGGATTAATGGCTAGGGCTCCTTGGCTACAACAGGAACCAGCAGCCATCATCTAGCTGGCAGGGGATCAACTCATTTTTCCCCCAGTTTCTTTCCCTGGGGTGTGGTGTGTCACTGACATCTAGGCTAGTGCCGATGTCCACCACGCCCCCTTCAAACTTCTGTCTTCTGTGCTCCCAGCCTCCGCCAGGATTCAGCATGCAGTGAGACACCGTACCACCCTCCTCCCAGGAGAAAGCAAGCAGTTGGCGGACACTCAAGCTTTGTCCTCCCGGACGTCTCTCCAGTGACCTGGGTCCATTCCTGAACCCAGGTCACCGGTGTCGCAGACAGAAATCCAACTACTGCGCCAATGGTCCAGCAAGTATTTTTAGTTCTACATGTCTTCTTATGGAGACATACCAATTCTGATCAATATTTTGTAGACTATGGACTACTTCTTAAGGATTTATAGATTATAACATAATCTTCTCACAATAGGTTTTATAGATTATAATTATAACATACTTAAACTTCTCACAATCTTTTCTCAATGAAGTATCAGGATCTAGAGACTATAACATAATTAAACTTCTTCTCCCAGTCTCTTCTCCATGACGTACCATCCCTCACCTCATACATATTTCATATCAAATGCATTCTCTTACAGTTAGTAAATATAAAATCCCCACAATATAAATTACAAGCAATACATTATAGTGTGTAACTGGGTCTCCTTCACTCCAAACTGATTGCTAACACTTCTGTGACCTTGGCTGTTACAACCATTAAGACAAAAGAGACAACAAAGCATAGAGATGTTAGAGACTCTGACATCTATTTATGGAGGTGAGAAGATATTGTTTCAGAAAAAAATAACGACTAAGTAGATGTAAGGTATATTTGTATGTGTATTTATTTAAATTTTAATGGTTATATTTAAAGGTCACAGAAGTGCTAGAAATCAATTTGGAGAGAAAAAGAACAGTTACACACTAAAGTGGGAACTTGATTACTTGTAGACGAATGAAAAATTGATTTACAGATAACTATATGAATTATTGTGTACAACATAGAATGTGTTGCTTGTAAAGTATATTACATACTAACATACTAAAATGCCAGCAGAATAGGCCTAACGGTCTTTCGTGTCTGCTCATTTGGTCAGCCTCCACCCTGGGTGCTGACCTTGCTGTCCCCCTCGCCTTCTCTGGCTTCTCCCTTCCCAGTTCCGGATATTCTTGCTGCATTGGATTTTGCTTCCAGAACCGTTCCTGTACCTGTCCCACCCCTCTTGATCCCTCCACTGTCTCTGCCTCCACCAGCCCCCTAGGCAGTGCATTCCATGGCTCCACCACCCTCTCAGTGAAGCAGCACCTCCTCCTTTCTTCCTGAATCTCCCCCTCCAGCTTCCACCCATGCCCTCTAGTGGCCCCTCCTCCTTCCTTCAAAGCACCCTGACTGTTCCTCCCTATTTACCCTCTTCATGTACCTGAAGACCTCTATCATGTCCCCCGGTCCCTTCTCTTCCAATGTGTATCATTTAGCTCTTCGAGCCTCTCCTCATAGGTCCTGTCCCCAAGCCCCAAATCATTTTGGTTGCCTCCTCTGGACCCTCTCCAGGAGGTTAATGTCCCTCTTAAGTGTGGCCTCCAAAACTGCATGCAGTACTCAAGGTGCGGCCTCACCAAGCAGTTATACAGAGGGAGTATCACTTCCTCCTTCTGGAGGTGATCCCCAAGCGATGCATCCCAGCATCCTGTTGGCCTTGGCTGCTGCCCTCCCACAAGTCTCAGAGTTGTTCATCTTGACATCCACCGCCACCCCAGGTCCCTCTCAGCCATCGAGACTTGTAGCATTTCCCCAGGGTGTATACTTGGCCGGGTTTCTGGCCCCAGGTGGAGTACCTTGCATTTCCCTGCATTGAACCTCAGCTTCCACTTTCTAGACCATCTTTCCAGAGCCTCCAGGTCCCCTGTAGGCCACCCTCCCTCCTCCCCATCCACCACCGCCCCAGTTTCGAGTCATCCGCAAAGAGACTCATCTCACTCCTGATTTCTGTCCTTATGTCAGAGACATAGGTGTTGAACAGAAGGGGACCAAGGACTGAGCCCTGTGGGACCCCACTAATGACCCTCCTTGGGGATGAGACTATCCCGTCAACTACAACCCTCTGGGTCCAGTCCTGGAGCCAATTGCCTATCCATCTGATCATCTGGTTCCTCACTCCCATTTCTCCCAGCTTATCCAACAGGCCCATGTGAGGAACAGAGTCAAATGCCTTACTGAAGTCTAGAAAGAGGACGTCCACTGGTCTACCCAGGTCCAAGGCACTAGTCACCCAGTCATAGAACTCCACCAGGTTTGTCTGACACGATTTCCATGGGATGAATCCATGCTGTCTATCGTCCAGGCACCCTGACTTATCCAGGTCCCCCCCAACCCTCTCCTTGACAATGCCCTCCATCACCTTGCCCACCACCGATGTCAGACTGACAGGCCTGTAGTTCCCTGCCACCTCCCTTGATCCCCCTTGTGGATAGGCACTATATGCGCCACCTTCCAGTCCTGGGGCACCCACCCTGTCCTCAGAGAGATGGTGAAAAAGCTCCGCCAGGGGTTTCGCCAGGACATCAGCAGTTCCTTCAGCACTCTGGGACGAATTTATCCAGCCCCGTGCTTTCTGTCTTAAGGGAGCTGAGGGCTTCCTCACTCTCTCTGCTGTGATTTCCACTTCCGTGCACCTCTTCTCCTGCTTAGCCTCCCCCACCTGCCAGTGATGCCTCCCTCCCGAGACCTGCCGATTGGTAAGGGTCCCCCCCTCCTCAGTATCTCTGTCTCCTCCCATGTATGATGCAGCACCCCCATTCTCATTGGTGAAAACTGAGGTGAAGTACTCATTTAGTACCTCAGCCTGCTCCCCCGGGTCTTGTGCCCATCTCTCCCCTGATTTAATCCTGCTAATCTGCCCCTTCACCCTTCATTTTTCCCCAATGTATCTAAAGAACCCCTTGTTCCCGCTCCTAATTTCCCTGGCCAGGTTCTGCTCCTTCCTTGCCTTAGCCGCCCTCACCACCCTAGTGGCCCTTCTAGCCATCAGCCCGTGCTCCCCTCTATCCCTTTCACTCCTTGAGCGCTTGAATTGCTTATAGGCTGCCTTCTTTCCCCGCACCACCTCCTGGACCTCCCTGGTCCACCAGCAGGGTTTTTGGGCCCTACCGCATTTTCGTCTTACTCTTGCACAGGTGCTGGTAGCATCCTGCGCCCCTCTCCTGATGATTTCCCACCTACTATCAGCGTCCATGTCTGACCCAATCCCATCCAAATGCTCCTTAAGGATCCTTCCCATTCCCTTAAAATCTGCCCCCCGAAGTCGGTTACTCTGTCTTTGTGCAGCCTTCTACCCCTCCTAGGTCCAGGCAGAACCAGACCGTGGCACATTGAGGGGATTTTAAATTTACTAACTGTAAGAGAATTTATTTATGCATGTGAAATAATGTTGGTGAAGAGTAATACTTCATTGAGAAAAGATTGTGAGAAGTTTATGTTACAATCAATTAGATCATGAAGAAGTAGTCAGAAGACTACCATTGATTAGAATTGGTGTGCTTTTATAAGAAGTTATGTAGAAATAAAATACTTAAATCTACCAGTAAGTAGATCAGATTCACAATGTTTGTGCTTAGATTTTTACTGCACCATTTGGCTTCTTGCCTTCTGGGTTCTCAGTGGGCTGGGCTATCTGGATTTCAGCATAGCTTTTTATCCTCAGTGCCCAATATTGATCATCTCAGAGCTTTTCTGCCAGGGGAGGGGAAGGGGTGTTTCTAGGCTTGGAGGAGGGGTTTGAGGCATCCACTGCTGTATATCTGAGGGAGCGGGTAATGGGCCTGCTGAATGGGTAGCCTTACTGGTGGCTATGTACCACCCTTGGGTTGGTTGGTGGTTTAGGTCTTTTTAATATCTTTCCTATTACAATATTCATGTAGCTGTGCCACATTGCCCTGATCCCCCTGCCTTGCATGGGCCTCACCCCTGTTGTAGTACTCCATGTGGGTGCCATTGGCACACTCACTGGCTTAGGGGACCCAGGGTAAATAGGGTTTTACCTATTTTTATGGTGAATATTCTGTTTGTATAGTTGATTGCTAGGATGGTCATTGTTCCTACCCTCAATCTAGTTGGGCCTTTCAGTTTGACAATCTCTTAATTTGTTGGGACTGGTTTTAAGTTGCAGTGTTGCTAAATTTGTGAATACTTCTTATTATATTATGAGTGGGGAGGGATGAAGGACTTGCTTGGGATGATTACTCAGCCTTACTGGTCTGGGCAAGTATTTTGATGTATGCTCTACTATTGTGGGAGCCTACTATGTTACTAATGGGTTCATGGAAAGAGTCTTTCAGAGAGAGAGGACTCCACCCCCTTTCTATCCTCACCCTGGATAGTGTTTCACTTCCCGAGGGACATGGGGAGGGACAAGATGCCGGTTATGTCAGACCTCCTACCTTAGTTTTACAAAGTTTGGTAGGGGTTGCCCATTTGGCACCCAGTTTTCTTGATATGGTTCTGGTTAACTTATTCTTGACCAATTAGAGAGGCTCTGCTTGCTATTATTACATAGAGAATAATAGCTGGGTAGGGGGTTATAATGAGAATTTTACCCCGTGTGGAATGCCACATAATCCCCAAAAGCAAATTTGAGTTTTAAATACCTACTTAGTCTTTATTTTATATAATTGCTGGGGAGTCTTTTTTCACCACAGCATTTATATAAAATAGAACCATATTCTTGTGGTCAATGGCTGGTGAGACATTTTTTTTGCTTTTTAAATTTGTTAGGCTCATTTGCCCAGGCACTCTAAGTAGTTGTTGGGAGGAAAGTTGGCAGTCTGTTTTGTTTATTAAAAAACAGAAAAACTACTTACCACTGAGATGGATTGGTAGTTTTGTGCTCAGCGTGACTTCAGGGAGACGGACAGCTAGCATATGAGCAGAGCGCGGGAAACCCGGCACCTGTTTGCTGTAATAAGCAGTTTGTTATAACAGCAAATAATAACCAGGATTCCCTATGGTAAAAACATGCACCAGTTATTATAACATTTGAATGGTTTGAGATGGAGGTCCATAGCTGGGGTTCCAAGTTTTAAAAGTGCTTTCCCTGATTATGGTTAATGTTCCCAGTCAGATTAATCAAAGACTATGCCTTCAGATAATGGGTGGGAGCAGTCAGTCATGCCCCCTGCCTGAGCTATTTACAGTGGTTGTTACAGAAAAATTGTCAGTACCGTGGTAATTCCCCCTACTGTGGAAAAAATTACAGCGATTTAACGTGGTACTGCAGTAAAAACGTCAATATTATTCAATGGGATTTTACTGCGGTACCACGTTAAATCATGATAATTTTTACTGCGGTACCGCGAGAATGTCCATGGTACCGTCATCTAGTCTGTAACAACCACTGTAAGTCAGCTCCTTCCAGTCTCACTCAGTAGTACTGTTTCTTTGCTGAAGCTGGAGGCTGTGCCCCTTTTTCTCCCATTGTTTGTCTCCCATTTTCCCTTTGTGATTTTGAAATTTCTGCTTAGTTTGTGTCTCTCCAGCTTTCTAGGTGTGTATTTTGCTTTCTACCTTGCTGGCTACAGTTTGTGCTTCTCTCAGTCACCTGTTCCTGCTGCACACCTGTTCTCATGCACCTTGTGTTTCTTTCTGTTTTGGTTCTTTTTGGGCCTTCTAGTTTTTACAACATCCTGCCTTCATCATTTACATTTGACTTGTGCTATTCAGGCTCCTAGTTTGCTGTTTTTTTCCATGCCTTTAGGAATCTCTCAGCTGGACTACAATCCTTATATGTTTACACCTGGTTCCTAGCCAGGCAGCCACTCCCTTCTGGGTGCTGTTGTTGTTCACGTCCACAACTACTGCTTCCTAGTTTTTGGCTCCCATATGCTCCTGCTTTCCCTAGTAGTTTCACTTGTTGATTCTATTGCCTCAGCCTACACTAACTTGCAATGCATTAGCAACTAACAACAACCTTCCTTATGGAACTGGTTGGCATGCATTCATCATTCAGACCAAGCTTGTATCATTCACTCTCATTCAATGACCTGTCATTTGATGTCTCAATCAGCCATTCAGCCGCACCTGTGTTTCATTTCTTCTATGTGCTCATGGCTGTCATACTTTGCCATCAACCTCCTACTACTCCTGCATTCAGATGCATGCCAGCCACAATCATATAATTAAAAACTGTGCTATTTATATGAGAACTGCTGTCTAAAATGTGTAATATGTCACTATGTGTGTTTGAAGTCTATAAATATGTTTCATTGTATGTCCTTTCTGTGTCAAGGTACCTTTGTAAATGAGCCCCTGACTCAAAGGTTGTAAATCTGATTATACAAAATAAATGGCTTCCTGGGCTTCTGCCCTTTAAGCTGATGGTCTCACTCTGCTGCCTTGAAGTCCATATCTTGAGAGTGGGTCTCTTGACTCTGGTGGGGTCCTTCTCTTTCTGCCCTTTGGGTGAGAATGTCCAGTGCTCTGGGGGAAGATTTAGCAATGCAGATCAACTTGATGGCACCTCTTGATGTAGCATTTAAGGCTTCAGCTGCTGGAGGGTGTGGCCTATAAGTCCATGGGGGCTTCTTTAGCTGTGCAGATCATGTCAGCAGCACCTTTGAAAGCTATTCCTCTTATAGCCACCTTTAGGTTCACCTGATCTCCACCTCCTTCTCTTTTTCTGCCCCTCATGGGTGAAGATCATACAACTCCAAGTCCTGGCCCTCAAGGGCCCAACTCCTATGCCTTACCCCTCAAGGGTTCAGCTTCCTCTGTAGGACTCCCCTCATAGAGGCCAGGTGAGTGCCTTTCAGTGGTTGTTGCTCTGCTCCTCTGGCCTTGGAAGGGTTGCCTCTTTCACAGGAAAACTCCTTTAGCTGTAGAGATCTGCTTGTGGCACCCTCATGGTTTTCCTGTCAGAGGGATAGAGTGACAGCTCTTCTTCTAAAAATATTTCTCCTGAATTGGGTCTCTAAATTGCAGTAGTTAGGCTGATATGGTGGTATAGAGGGCTGAAGTGCTATGCACCTTACCTCTGCTATGCCAGCAACCTGCATTCAGGAATGACTTCTGGCTGCTGGAGGTTGGCCAGGGAAGGAGATAATCAAGCATCTGTAGGACTGCTCTCCTCAGGAGGGGAAGGAAGATGTCTCACTCCTTGACTGACATCTAGTGGAGTCTGGATGGCAGTTCCAGAGTTGAGCACCATAGAAGGGACATTGCAGTTCTGTAGCATGCACATGCATCCATGGGCATACACATACGTGCCACAGAGACTAGGGGATATAGTGAAAAAATGGAAAATGGGAATGTGCCGGCTTTTTGAAGCCCTGCCTGCCTCTGTTCCTGCATTGCCACCCAATGACCACACCCAGTTCTAGATGTGAGTCCCTGGGTGGGTGAAGGATGTCACTCCCCTTCCCAGCCCTGCTATGGGGGGAATCCATGGGGGAATTCTCAGGTGTAGTGTGTCAGGGGGGTGGATGCCAGATGGGGATTGCAGGAATAGGACTGATAGCCTGCCAGAACAAACTTATGAGGAGAAAAAGCTATATGGAAAAAAAATTGCAGTAGCTGAGACAATACTAATTTATCCAAAGCCTGGAGGGAAGGCAACCATGGCATTGGATCCCCAGAGGTTCCCCCTCATATGGGTTTTTCCTCTCCTCTCCTCCCCTCTCCTCTCCTCTCCTCTCCTCTCTTCTGTGACAAATGTTATAAAAGTTAGGTAGTCTCTGCAGTGGGTTGTCCATGATGTAGTTCATGTATATTAGCATGATGTTTTCCCACCTGGATTTCCACTGTGAGTTGAGGTTACATGGTGGCCCTCCTTCCATTGTCATTCCCTGTATCCTTATGGAAGTCATGCCTCTTGTGCTATCAGTTCTGATATTTGTCTATCATTGCTCAATTCAGTCTCTGTCTGTTTCCAGTTATGACTAGTTGCCACCAGTCTGTCCTCACTCAGGCTCTGTGGTCACTACTTGCTGCTCAGTACTTTTTGGGGCTCCTTCCTAAGGTACCTTTAGCCTAAATTAATTATGTCTCCACAGCACCTCTAAGAGGGGAACCCTTCTGAAGAAGGTTCCTTTGTCTTCATTGTATCCCAACAGAGAGGTAATCCCCCATGGAACAGAGAGTGAGAACGGCCAAAGTATTCACCTATGACAATCAACAACACATTCATTCAAATACCTTCAGACTATTAACAAAGTTGCACAAGCATAACTCCTCACTTAGTTGCATAAGGGATCGATCATGCCACGGTGACATTCTCCACAGTGACATCCCCCATAGCGTTGGAAGCATGCTGACATCCCTAATACTGACACTTCTCAAATCTGACCAGCAGCACAATGACACTGACCACTACACCAGAATGTAGCAATGGGGGGCTGTGCCCATGCAGCCCCCTACTTTTGATATCTAACTCCATGCCGCACAGACAGTGGAGTTAGGTACCTGCTCCCCTGGCTGCGAATTACATCAACTGTGTAATCCCTGTCTCTGAAATATCCTTCACCATCAAGGTTTCGCTTTGAGGGTGTCACTGTCCCATTGGTATATGGTTGCTTAAGCACATTGAATGTCATTTAATGTGCATGGCTTAGTGCTGTGCAGAATGGAGAACTCCACCAGTGAAATGAACGCAGAATGACAATTCTGCCAGCAGAATTTCTACTGGAATTTCACTGCTTCTTCTTCAGAATTCCACCTGCTGTGATCTGTGGAAATGCTGTATACTCTCCAGAACAGCATTTTTTCCTTATAAAATTATTCCACAACCATTTCCACTGAAAATACTAAGATCTGCAGAATAAAATTCTGCAGAACAGCATTTCTTACACATAAAATCATTCAGCAACCATTTCTGTAGAAAATATTGAGATCTGTGGAATTTGTTCTTGAAAAATTAATTCAGCATTTTTCTGCTGTGGAATTCCATCATTCTGTTTCCTGGAAAATGTGATGGAATTTAGGTGGAATTAAGAAAATTCCATGAAATTTAGCTCTGACGGAATTTGAATGTTCCACACAGCACTAGCATGGCTTGTCTAATCCATTTAAACATAGTAAACTCCTTTCATTTAAAAGCAAAAAACAAAAACAAAAGATCACTTTATACTCCTTTCACAGGAGGAACATGAAAAAATATGGTACCGGACTATGGAGGCCTCCTCATACAAACCTTTACAGAGGAGATGCACGGTGGTTCTGGTGCCAAGTCAGGTTCCATTTAAGCTTCAGAATCAGAAAGTGGGTAATGAGAGTTGACATGCTCTCCTAAAAGGTATACCTAATGACTTAGTCCTTATTTTGACCTCTGTCTTTGCCCCCCCAGGCAGATGACACTTTATTCCATAGTTTTTCTCTTGACTTTAGCAGAATGTGGCGAAGGTACCCTGATTTGTTGGTGGGGGGGATTCAGTCTCACATTGGTCCCTCACATGGATTCTACTTCTAACATTCCTAAGTGGGAATATCAAGTGGTGAAGGTGTTTCAGAAACCGTTGCAGAACATAGGTTATTTAGGGAGCTGATGCCAATTGCATGCTCAAGAAAGGGATTACACATACTAGTTGGGATCCTACCAGATTTATTCTTATCTAGATTACTTTCAGGTCCAGAAGGAACTGGGAGAACAAGTTGTGGAGTGCTGGATTGTAGATCTTGGCCTTTCTCATCATGCTCCTATTTTCCTGAAGCTACAGCTGGGAATGATGAAGCAGTCAAACCTTCTGGCACCTTAATGTATTCCACTTACAGGATGAGTAGATCTAGAAATCTATACCAGAGAAGGAAGACAATGGATTTGCTGGAAGGCTTACATATGCCTCTCCCAGCCTTGTTGTTTAAACCTGAAGCTTTATTTCAGCTCCCTAAAAATATTCTCAGTGGCATGCATACAGTGTTGGTGGAATGGCATTGGGGCACAAAATGGAGACCCACTGTGAGGTCCCTCTGGAAATATTCCTGGTGAGCATGGGATGAGACCTTTCTTATGACTGCTATTGACCCTTGGTTTAGGACACAAGCATGGGGAGGCCTCCATTCATACTGGCAACTCCTAAAAGACAACAATATAAAAACATATGAAGAGTGTCCATTCTACAGCTAGATCATAGGGAAAGTCAGGGTCAGGAAGCTTCTGGCACCTGTATACCTTTTGTAGACGTCTAGGGCCAGAAATTCAAAACTTAGATGTTTGCCCATGCTAACCAGGTTTTGTGCCTGATTTGTGGGTGGGGTCTATTTTCAGACAGCTCCACAGTTCAGGAAAAAGCTGGTACTGCCTAATTGCTATGTTACCACTGTGCCCATGCAAATGAGAGGGTATATTGAGAGGTTTACACAGGTGGTAAATGCCTCCTGAATGGAAGCAAGTTACTGCCTTTGCAGACCCGAAATTAATAGGGTGCAAGGTCCTGGTAGCAGGCAAAGGTAGTGCAGGTGTCTTCCCCCCACCCCCAACATCAGCCCATTGCAAATTTGCATGCCCTAGTGTCAAGTGGCACCTATCTCAGCCGAGATCCCATATTCCTAACATCTAGCAACTTGCCTTCATGACCTACATTTGGGAAACCACCCTGGCAATTCCCTTCCCAGCACAGCTCGGTTGGTAGCAAATCTTCCTCTGGACCAGAAATTCATGGGTTCCAGCCCCATACTGAAATTTGGTTCATACCTAAAGTGCTGGCACCTGAGTGCAGTGTGTTGTGCTGTTGGGGTATGCCATCCTTCAGATGAAACATTAAACTGAGGTCCTTACTGCCCATTCAGGTGTTGTTCCTAGTGGGTGTCCAGGTGGAGGTAAAAGAACCCAAGGCACTCTTCATACAGAGTTGGGGAGTTTATTAAGAAAGAAAATCAAACACAATCATAATACAACAAATATAACAATCAAGTTACATTATGAAAGGGAAAAATGAAAATGCTAACTGATTGAACAAATGAAATAACTATCAGTGTAATATTCAAATGGTATCACAAAAGCAATTTAAGTTACAGCAGCATCTGTGTTTGTGTTCCAAGGCATATTTATCCAATGTCCATTTAGTACCTGCAGAGAAACATGTTCAGCTTCTGCAAAATAAATGGATTTCAGTTAATCTGAAATCTGTTTAAAAAAAAAACAATAGGTGTATGTTTCTGTTGTAAAGAAAAACAAAAACATCTGTTATTCCAAATGTACCATTTGATCACAAAAAACAATACATTCAAAGTTCTGGTGTTCCATTTCTGCCACAGTGGAGTATAGTGTCCATACATTAAAACTTCATACTTAATCATTGAAAACTGGGGTTCCGGGGTGTGGCTTGGCTCTGGATGCAATGGCTGCCTAAAACGAACGCTCGCTATAACCCTGGGTAACTTCCGAGTTTTTCATCTCCAAAAACCTGCCGATTGATCAGAGACAACCAGGAAAACATGGCTAAACACACCGGGAATCGAAAGAGACACCTTGACCATCGATAACTCCTCTATAGATTTTACATCGGCGTAATACTATGGCACAGCATAAAAAATCAGAGGCCTTGACAGAGTCAGTAGCATTACAGACTACCGAAATATTTCAGCACTACTCAAGCAAATGGCAGAAGTTACTCTCGCATCTAATAAGACTACACTAGCTATTCAACAGCTTGAGGCACGTATAAACCGCACGGAGCAAAAATCAGTTCAAAACTCTATGGAAATAGAGAAACTCACCGCCATAATCAGGGATCAAAGCAGAGTGATACAGCAACTACAAAGCAAATCAGACGACATGGAGAACAGAAGCCATCGGAACAACCTCCGGTTCCTCGGCTTTTCCTGAGGGTGTGGAACGCGGCAATCCTTTAGACTTTCTACATGATGTTTTGCCGGATCTGTTGAAGTGTGAGATTCCACCTGGGTTTACAATAGAACGAGCCCATATAACATTCAGCCCAACTCTGAAGGGTGGGGAAAGTCCGAGGGTCATCATGACTCGCATCTTGAACTTTGCAGACAAGGAGTGGATCACTGTAAGGGCATGAGAGCTTGGAGGTCTGTTCTGGCAAGGCCACAAAATCCTAATCTTTCAGGACTACTCTAGGAAACTGGCTGCCAGACGGAAAGAATATTCAGAGGCCAGGAAATTGATGCACTCACTTAAAATTAAGTTTTCACTGCGTTACCCAGCAACTATGCTGCTAGAGGTGAATGGCTCTCACATAACCTTTGACACACCAGGCAGCCTAATGCAGTACCTTCAGTCCAACTGGCCTCCCCAACCTCCATCAGAGTGAAACAAAAATCATCAGACAGAAACAGAACAAAGCTGGCAGAGCAGGATGGCTAACACTTGCAAAATCACCGCGACCCCCCCCCAACTTCCAATTTCATGGCTAACCAACCATCCCTTCCAGTTAGAACTTGCAAGCGGCAGCAATCTGGAAGTCATCCGAGACAAGAACACCCACATGACAGAAACGAAGGTGCACCCTGATCTCCATCAAACAACCCAGAGGATCTGGTAACACGATTTTCCATGCCAAACCGCTTTGCAGTCTTAGCCCCTGAGGAGCTGGATGAAATTGCAGCTGACTCTTGTATCTAATCAAAGGAGGAAACGGCTCAGGAAAATGCTAAATCTGAACCCTCAACTCAAACTCAGGATACAGTTTCATCGCCCAAACAATCTCCAGCTGTGACGGATGTGGCACCACATCTTTCATCTTCATCTGCTGCAACCCCGGCTGAAGAATGGTCTCTGCATGCCCCCTCAGATGCAGAGCTCCTGCAGGTGGATTATTACCGAGCATGGACTTAGATAAGTGCTCTTGTTCTTTTTTCTCTTTACTGTACTTCAACATTCAACTTGGCAGCGACTTTTGGAGGGTGGTCTGCAACTGAAAGCAATGCCTGGACTTGATGCTGGACCTCTTTCCTTTCTCTTTCTCAGTATTGCAGACCATGTATCCCAGTCCCTGCCTAGGCAGGACATAATAATGTAGTAAAAAATGGTTTAAAGGGAAGGGGATAATCTCGAGAGCACAGGCACTGTATTTAGACTCAAACTAGGGGGTGTTGTCATAATGTCTCAGTGCTCAGTTGCATGATTTAGCAATCTTAAAGGGAACCCCGGGCCCTGTGTATGTACGTTGCTATCCCCTTCGAGGTTAAAAGGACATTTCAAGAATTTAATAGGCCAGGCTAGTTACCCAGCAAAGGCTATGCATCCTTCAGGGCAATAACCTTCCTATACTTTATCAGAATTATTTAGTAACCCCATGGTCAATTCTGGTTCCAGTATAATGTTTAGGTTTGATGGCATAAGGTCATGAAGCTTACCAAGCAAGTGACTCCATGCTCATACCACCCCCGGGGAAATGCATTCTGTTTTGTTCATTTTTCCCCCTTGCCCTGAGCTAGCCTTGTGAATGGGATTATAGTCTACTCCCCCATAGTCTGGTAGGTGGGTGGGCCAATAAGGTCCCTGACCTTGGGCCCTTAATGCCCACTCATATTACCATGCAAAGTTGAGTATTTTTTGTATATAGTTCAGGCACTTTGTGCCTCTGTGTATCACTGCTGTCTCTTCTATTTTTGTAAATATTATCCGCGGATTGCATGCTGTACAATGTATATATATATGTATGTCTGACTGGCCAACCATCACCTCTGGCAGTATGAGCCTAGGAACAATGGTTGACTCATTACACTATCATTCTCCTGACAATTCCCTCTTATATAAGGTCATTTCAGTTATCATATCTCACCTTTGGTCTGACCATGGATGAAATCACCTTGACATGGAATGTCAGGGGTTTGAATTCTCCCTCCAAACGGAAACAAGTTTTAACCCATCTAAAGTGGACTAAAGCCCAGGTGGCTCTTTTGCAAGAGACTAAACTAACCAAGCAGGATCACAGATATTTGGTGAAGGAATGGGTAGGATCAGAAATTCATGCCAGTGCTACTACAAAAAAGAGAGGTGTAGTCATCTTATTGCACAAATCACTCCCTTGGTCCATTCTGCAGAGTAAAGCCGACCCTCAGGGAAGATGGGTGATTGCTTTAGTGGATACCCCACATGGGCAGCTACTAATTGCTAATATATATGCACCAAACAAAGATAACCCAGCCTTTTCCCTAGAACTCAGTTCTAAACTGGGCATGATGCTGAAACCAGATATACCAATTCTAGTGGGGGGGATTTAAACTTAATGCTTTGCCCTGCATTAGATAGAAGTGGACATGGGAGAGAGTATTATACTCGAGGAGCACAGGCCATACTTAATCTTCGTTCCGAATACCATCTGGTGGACATCTGGCGATTAGTCAACCCCTCAGATAGGGACTACACTTTTCATTCTGAGGTGCATGGCTCCTCCAGCAGACTTGACTTTTGGCTAATCTCCCAGTCTCTGAAGAAACTTGTTTTAGTTACCAATATCCTGCCCACAGTTATCTCAGATCATGCACCGGTGCAGTTGACACTAAAATGGGGAACATTTACACCACCGTCAACAGTCTGGAGACTGGACCATCTCCTTATGCACGATCCAAAATTTAGGGAATGGGCCAAAACACAAACTCAACTTTTCCTGCAAGAGAACCCCATGTCGGAGACTTCTGCCCCCACCATGTGGGAAGCATATAAAGCCACCATGCAGGGTAAAATTATTGGATATGCCTCCCATAGAAGGAGGTGTAAAGAAAAGGAAATTACCTTCCTCAAAAATGAACTTGTCAAAGCTGAACGGGAGCATAAGGCCTTAACCCACCCGACACCCCACTCAGTATCCGGTAGGAAAGTTTTACAGCTCTGTATTAAACTGAATGAACTACTATCCCAGAAGGCTGATCTAGCACTCCTTAGGATACGTCGCACATACTGGGAAGGGGGGGACAAAAGTGGGAAAGTTTTAGCATATCAACTCCGAAAGCAACAAGCCCATTGCTATATAGCGGGTTTGAGAAACCCCAATAAGGTTCAAACTAGCTCCCAAAGGGTAAATGAAATTATGGCATTATTTTACTCACAACTTTACACCTCCTCTAGACCTAAAAACATCTCTGCAACTCAGGCATTCCTTCAATCTATTAAACTACCGAAACTATCCCCCCTCCCATATAGATACCCTTGAAGCCCCCCTCACAACACAAGAAGTTAATGTGGCTTTGATGGCTCTCAAATCAGGAAAAGTACCAGGTGGCGATGGGTACCTTGTAGAGTTCCTTCAGCTAATGTCTCCCATGATCTCCCCTCTGTTATGTCAGGTCTTTAAGGAGGTGGAAGATAAGGGCATCCTACCTCAAACCCTAAGAGAGGCCACTATAATTGTCCTCCCTAAAAAGGGGAAAGCTCCTGAAGATCCCGTTAGCTACTGCCCTATTTCCCTGATCAATGCTGACAGTAAGGTACATGCTAGGGTGTGGGCAAACAGACTCAACCCTATACTTCCCTTTCTGATACACCCATCCCAAGTAGGATTTGTGAAAGGTAGATACAGTTCAGACCACTTGCGGACTCTTCTCAATCTCATTCACAGAGCCAAATCCGCTCCGACCCCCGCAGCTGCATTGGCCATTGACTCTGAGAAGGCATTCGACTCTGTGGAATGGGACTACCTTCACACTGTCCTTCAGCATATCAGATTTGGCCCTCATTTTCAAGCTGCTATAACAGCTCTCTATACAGCCCCCCTTGCTAAGGTACTCACCAACTCTGTATTATTTAACCCATTCCAACTTCATAGAGGCACTAGACAGGGCTGCCCTTTGTCCCTGCTGCTGTTTCTTCTAGTGGTGGAACCTATGGTGGCTGCAATCCAACAACATCCTCTTCTTGCTGGAATTACTGTGGACCAGATGCAACCCACCACTCTTATGTATGCTGATGACTTGCTGGTTATACTGGGAGATGCCCCTAAGGCCATTCGACTGCTTCTTAGCCTTCTAGAAATCTTTACACATATCTCTGGACTCAAAATTAATCAGGCAAAAACAGAGATCCTGCCACTTAACTCTAAATGTCTCCCCCATACCATGTCCCACTTTGGCCTTAAATGGGCACAACACACCATTACATATTTGGGAATTAAAGTGGTGCTGATATTGGGAAGTGGTGGGACTACAATCTAGGCCCCTTATTATCTAGCTGCAGATCTGATCTGGACCACTGGTCTCATCTTAACCTTACGCTAGTCGGGAAAATATTGGCTTTTAAAATGTCAATCGTGCCTAAAATCCTTTATGTATTATCCCACATTCCCTTATTTCTACCTATGGTATGGATTAAAAAACTTGAAAAAATCATTGGCTATTTCCTATGGGGTAATACTAAACCCCATTTTGGCAAAAATTTATTAAGAGCGCATTGGAAATATGGCGGATGGGGTCTCCCATGGATAGAGGGCTATCAAGTTGCATTTCAATCTACACAGACCTTGAAATGGTTTAACCCACAGTCTGAAGAGTTACCCAAATGGCTAATAACTGAACAAGGCCTTAGTGGATCCCCTGTTGCAGCTACACTACTGTGGCCTGGATCCCCTAAGGAACTTTTGTCGCATCCCACCATAGGCCCCTCTATTCAATATTGGTGAATCCTTCATAAAAAATTAAATGTGGCATCCCTTCCCATACTATATACTCCCCTGTGGTCTAACCCTAATGTCTCCATAGGGAACAAATCTGTGTTATGGCCTACTTGGCAGGGGAAAGGGATTTTAATTGTAAAGGACCTATTGGTCAAGGTCTCTTTGGTGATAGATACATTTCAATGACTCCAAAACAAATGGAAATTACAAAGCTCTGAATTCTGGAGGTAATTACAGATCAGAGATGCCCTGAAACAAAAACTGCAACAGTCAGACACTTCTAAAGACCTCTCACCACCAGTGCACTCATGGCTTGCTTTACAGAAGGGAACAGCAGGTGCAATGTATGCCCTAATTAGAGATACTTTGCCTAACTCAAATCAATCTTCAAGGTATAAGTGGGAGAAGGCCTTAAAAATGCCACTGACCAAAACCCAGTGGAATCAATGCTGGAGGATAGGGCATAAAGTGTTTACGGGTGCTAGAAGCAGACTGATTCATAATAAAATAATGCACTCTTGGTATAGAACTCCTGTAATGCTAAAAAAAATGAAAGTGTTCCCTCATGATAAATGCTGGAGATGCCTAGCACATGAAGGAGACCTCTATCGCATTCTATGGCTCTGCCCCCTGATCACAGGCATTTGGAAATCTGCCCTTAATGCTGCAAATCTAGTCCTACAATGTAATATCCCTTTTCGCCCCTCCCTTATGCTGCTGGGTCTTAAATCTGAAGCTCCTAATCTCAACTCCCATGCATTTAGATGGCTGATGCTCCTCAGCATGCAGGTGAAGCGTTCTATCCTTAAAAACGGGAGATCCTCTATTATACCTAACATAACGGAGATCCTATCTGCCCTTACATATACTGTATATCCGAATTAGATAGACGCTCTCACCTGATGACAGGGCGAATGCTTCTTTACCGTTGTTGCTGGGCTCCATACATGGCATATCTGGCCTCCAGAGCAGCTGTTGGTTGACTTGGTGCATTGTGGTATTACACAGCTCTATTTTCCAATAAGATGTATAATGAATTGGGACCATGTAACGTAGCCTTTCTTTTTGCTCCCTACTATTGTCAGCATGCACTTTGTATCGCTTACTTAATGAAGAAGGACACTGTAAATAGTTGTTATTGTTACTACACACTGTTATAGTTAGGCTATTTGTACATTTTCCTTATACTTTATGTCTAATATATAGGAGGCAAGACTGGGAGATGTACACTGTATCCTCCTGCATCAGGAATTATTTTAATCACCCTTCGTTACTTTGTGGCACCATACCTATTTATCTTTCAGATGTTCCCTTAGATTTGGCCATAAGAAGGTACGGCTACCATAATACATGAAGCCTTGTCTTACTCTGCAGTAATGCCTCCTCGTGGTTCCGGATTCACTGACAAGAACTAAGGTAGGTGGCCTTAGACATAATAGGTTCCTTATACTCTCCCTTTAGAACTACGATGTAATTCAAACAATTCCTCATACGCCACAACATGCTGTTATGTTGCCTACAGCCAAGATTAATGCTGTTCTGTGTGTTCTGTTTGTTTTTTCTGTTAACAAAATAATAAAAACTTCTAACGAAAAAAAAGAAAACTGGGGTTCCAACCAATATTGAAACAGAAGTGCCCAAAACGTCGAGATTATAAGAGCCAGAGAAATATAAATGATCTATTGATTAAATTTTTTGGAAACATTATTCTCTAGTGCAATACCTGTCTAAAAATTGTTTATGTTTATTGTTAGTTCTGACACTGATTTTTTCAAGGCAATTCAGCCAATGCAGATACCACATTTTAGCAGGAATTCTTGGTTCCATTCATAGTGCTAACAGTGACGATTGTAAAGGGGCAGGGCATAAGGTAAAGGTCACTTCTTCTGAAAAATGAGTGTGCATAATATTAGAATATAGTTGGTTTCTGGAGGTGGATATGAGTTGAAGGCTATGGATATTCCAGGTCTTAAGTTTAACAAATATTTCTCTAAGGTAAGGTGGTGTTGCTCCTGCAGGTCTAATATATCTTAAAGTCCCAGTGTCCCATGTCTGAAACCATTTTGCAATACCAGCATAAAAGAAAGAACTCCAACCTTTGTCTGTATTAAGATATTCTTTAAATTTGAGTTAAGGTAAATACAAAATAGAAAACCACTGGGTTCACCATATTCAAACCGCCTTGTTTTATAGGCAAGTATGTAATGTTCCTTTTCAAGGTGTTCAACCTGCTGCCCCATACAGCTTAAAAAATATTCTATAAAGAGGTCTCAAGATGCTTAGGGGAAGACAGACATGGCTAAGGAATTGGAACTGAGAAATCAAAATTGTTTTTATTACAAATATTCTTTTTCTTACTTAATTTCTATCTGTTCCAATTTGTGACTATGCTTTTGCTTTGCTCCAGTTTAAGTTCCCAATTCATACAATCTAAAGGGCCGTTACCAAAGTGTAACCACAAAATTTTAATGGGACCATTTGTGATGGTAATACCAGCTATTGACTGTAGGGGCTGCATGGGTCCCAAGTGTAATCCAACACATTTATTTAGGTTGAGGGAAGTCCCAGTGGTTAACCCAATTTGCAAGCAAATCTGCAGAGCATTATCAGCTGAAGGATCATCCTGTACTAAAAGACATAAATCATCTTCATAAGTGATGCACTTAAAAGGTATAATACCATCAGGGTCTTGTGAGGGGTTTTAGTAAAACTGAGGTGTTTAAAGCTCTCAATAATGGGTTTATACAAAACACATAAAGGAGGGGGCTGAGGGGGCAACCCTTTCATACCCCTCTCTTAATGGGAATTAATGGCCCACATCTGCCATTCACTAATGAACACTGTGGCAGTCCTATATAAGCATTGTATCCAGGAAATAAAAGTTTGGAGAATGCTATATCATTTGAGAACTGTTCATAAATATAGATGATTAATAAAATCAAAGGCTTTTCTTTGATCTAAGGAAACTTAAAGGCTAATAAGGCTTTTCTGATTACCTCTTGCAACCATTTCTCTAAGAAGACTAAAATGATCCATGATGGATCTGCCAGGAAAGGAACAAGTTTGGGCAGGAGAGATAAGAAATGTGGCTAACTGATGTAATCTGTTATTAAGTATCATTGCCAATATCTTAAAATCTATATTTAAAATACATATATGTCTCCAGTTGCAAAGTAACCTTCTATCTTCCTTTTAAATCAATATATTTGTACTCCTTCAGTCATACTAAGAGGGGGTTAGGCCATAGCAAACATGTGGGTAAAGACCTAAGCTAATTCCACTGAAATTTCAGAACCAAGAAAGTTATACCCCTCACTGGTTAACCCATCCTTTCCAGGGGTTTTGCCATTTTTTAGGAGTTTTAAAACAGTCTGGATTTCTTCAGCCTTGACATCTTGTACTAGATGGAGTTTTAAATCAGAAAAATGATGAGGGGGCTCAATATTTTCCAGAAAATTATGGATGTCAGTAAGATCAACTGCATTGTTTGAGAAAGAATCCATGGTATAAGTATTAATTATTTGTTTGATTTTATCAGGGTTGGAATGACTTATATTATCTGAGTGTTAAAGACATGTGATTTGTTTTTGGTGTGAGTGAGAATGAAAACTATAATAAGGACACAAGATATGAAATGTCCATTGCATACCAAACTGTTGTTGTTGTTGTTTTACATATTCAGCTTTCTTAAGGTGAAAGTGTACATTTCTTGTTTTATTTGATGAATTTGGCTAGAATAGTCATGAGAGGATTTTTGTGATAGGGAAATCAGTTTTTGGAGTTGTTTTCTGTTATGTAGACATTGAAATTATTCAGTGTTTCTATTGCTTTTTTTAATTGTTTTAGAAGTAGGACTAAAACCCTTTTAGCATCCTCCCACCACTGTGTGGGATTATCATACAGGAAAAATACTGATCTTCTGGCTTGAATAAAATAAAGTATGTTTGGGGAAACTGAAGGATTTTGAAGTAACGAAGAATTAAATTTCCAGAAACCAGGACCATTTGTTGTAAGGCATCCAATACAAAGTTCCAGCATTTTATGGTCTGAAAATGCAACCACCCTGGTATTTATACTGTTTATATGTAATATTTTTGATATAAAAAAGAAATCAATTCTGGTAGCTAGACTACCCTTGTAAAAAGTAGTAGCAGAATGACAAATAGTAGAGATGTGGGCATCTACTACATCAACAGTTTTGATAATATTAAAGACACAGGCCATGTCACAGAATACTTTCTTTTATTTTAGTCTCATGCCCTCTGTTTTTGTACAGTCAAGCCACAGTTAAAATCTCCTCCAAGAATGACAGTCTGAGCCAAAAAAAGATAAGGTTCAACTGTTTTAAATAAGTCTACTCATTCTGCTTTGTTCTGCATCACATATACATTAATTAATCTAACACATTTTGAGAAATGGTATCTAAAGTTAGAACTCTACCAAGAACCAAATCAATCAGTTCTATAATATGGATATATACAGAGGCAATCAATATACCAACACCTGAACATTTCTCAGGTCCAATATATCAATACGTAGGTCTAGCACATCAGGTATTGGGTGCTGCATACAATTCTTAAATAGTATGTAGTCTGGTGTCTTGTATGAAATATATTCCAGTAATGTTGGACAGTAAAGAAGAAAACACTGCAGTTTGTTTCCTATGACCTTATATACTTGTAACCCCCTACCAAATTGGGGGCTTACCCTACCCAGCAGCTCCTGTTCCTGCTCTCCTTCAGGTACCTCCAGTTTGCCCACATATACTGTACATATATTTTTATTCTGTTCCCCAGTCCTGGCCCAAGCCTCTGGTGCCCCAGTGTTAGCCCAGTGTAAAATCAATCCTTGCAGGGCTCTGAAGTCCAGACTGTGATCGCCCGCACTGCCAAAGCACTCCAATGCAGAAGGGGTTGCATTGGCACCAGCAGCACTTTTGATTTAGTGACCACTTGCATTGCGGCCACACTGAGAAGTGTTCCATTGACCCAGGATCTCCATCAGATAAGTGGGACCAGGTGACCAAGGACAGGACCCAGAGCAGTGGCTACTTTCAATATTTAAAGGGATCCACAAGTTGTTCATGATCTGGGCTCATGAATATTAATGAGCCAGACCTCCGATCAGTATAAATATTCACGAGGGTCTGTTCTGCCCTCAGGGAAGCTTGTTCTTGGCTGCTGCTGATGGGGGAAAAGAAATGTTTAAATAATACCTGCTGTAAGAATGGGGACAAATGCTTACAGGGGAAAAGCATTTACAAATAAATAAATGCTCAACTTCAGACTGCACCAGTAATGTTTAGGACTCAGAAAGACAGCCTGTCCACTGCTGCAAGGCATAATTAAATATTGGCAGTAGTGACATGAAAAAGGACTGAGAAATTTAATGAATCAGTGCAGTGACAGCAAGTATACAACTAGGGCTACTGAACTGTGAGGCATTTGGACAAATATTTACTTCATTCTGGCTGCACCAGGACATTGATTTTGGACTGTCACTGATCTGATTAAGGGACTGTGTGTTTTCAGCAGCCATTGCAAGCAACCACAGCCAATCAGAAAGCTAGAATATTTAAGCCATTATTTGTGGGACTTTAGGTAAAGCTGATGGAAAACTTCCAAGTACTCATGGGGAACTGCAGGGACTAATTTCAGGTGCCAAAACAGCAAACCAACTGTGCATCGAGTAAGGTTCATGCATAATTCATTTTTTTGACTGACGGGACCTCCAGTCAATCTGATGCCATGTACCCAAAAGCTTCAGCCAATCAGGAGCCTCAGGGGAACCCTATAAGAGCCTGTGTTTTCCAGCATTTTGCCAGATTTGAGTGGGAACCCCCATGGGGTGGGGTCCATGGCCAACAGCCCTGCATCTGATCCTGGAGATCCAGCTAATCCTCTCCATCCAGGAGGGGGTATTTGCTTTCTTAGCAGTAAAAGTTAAAGTTATTTAGTTTTTGTATTACCTACTAGCCTGGGGGTTGCCATAATGTCCCCCAGGTGCTAGCTTTCCCTTACAGGTTGGGGAAAGATGCGAACCTGCAACCTGATAACATCAAGTCAGTTGTGAGAGAGCCAATTTGAACCTCAGTTGTGAGAGGACTGAAAAATTCAGGAACCTTCATCGCAGAGCTCTACCGTGAGGAGTCTCAGTGAGTACACTTGTACAATCCGATGGGTATCACATCATAACGGTGATTGCAATTGAGTGACTTGCATATAAGCAACTCAATTACAGCACTTGTTATGTGGACTACTGTTTACTGTCAGCGATCATGGCGAGAGGTAGAATGGGAGGGTGACAGGAAGGATGGGAGGGACAGCGGAAGATAAGGAGGGAGGGTATATTGGCAGTTGTGTGGCAGAACGCTGCCAAGCTGGTGCCATGGAGTGGTGAGGATGGCAGGCTACAGTGGGAAGGGTACAGGGCTCAGGGCTGGGGAGGGATGCTATTTTTTATTGCCACTCTTGCTCCGAAAAGCACATTTTTTCCCCCCAAGGTTTTCCCCCTCCCTGACATGCACCTCCCCGGAGTTAGTAATCTTTTAGTGTGGGGGGTGCAAGGGGCACAGCCCCCTGTATGGGTCATGTGAGGGGTGCAGACCCCTGCAGAAAAGACCTGTTTACTGTCACTGTTTTTTCATTGCTGGAGTGCACATTGCCTTTTTTTTTTCCAGCGATGTGCACTCACTGTAATGGCAATCATGTAATAGCGATCAGCGGAGATCATGGAATAGCAATCGCCATTATGACTTAGAACCTCCCCCAGTGCAAAAAAGAAAATCTTGCTGAATTGGTGTAGCCTTGCTCAGGTGACTGTTCAATTTAAGATCATTCTAGAGTCTGCACCCTGCAACTGCTGTGCATAATCTCAGCACAGTGAGGGTAGGGTTTTATTGTGAACTTTTGCTGACCCTGACTGTTCTGGAGAGTACCCATAGTGAGCCCAGAACACAGTAGAAATGTATTGATATGTGATATCTGCTGGAGCCTACAGGACTGGAAGAGGAGCACTCAGTAAGGGGTTCATCCTGACTTTGCCTGGGAGGTCCAGTATTGTGCTAACTATCTGGTCAAGATGTCCTGGGGAGGATCCATGTCATAATGGCAATTGCAGAATAGTGATCGCCGTTACGGTGAGTGTAAATTGCCAAAAATGAATTTCGGCGATGCACACTCGCATTGAGGAGAAAAATGGCACCCGAGATCTATGGGTTTTATTTTTAATGTGGGAGGGGCTGTACCACCTGCACTCCCCTACATATGGATTCTCAACTCCTGGAGGTGCATGTCAGGGTGGGGGAAGTGAAACACTTAAAAAATTTGAAAGCCGCCTGCTGGCAAAAAATAAACAACATGATGCACCAGACCCAAACCCTGCACCTCCCAGCCAACCACGCTCCCCACCACACTAGCGGACCAGCTGGGAAGCTGCCCTCCACACCCCCTCCCACATACCATCCCTCCCCTGCCTCTCCCCCCTCATGCATGTGCATGCATACTTCCAATCACAGTATTTCACCCACCCTAGTATCCAGTTGCCCCCCCACTAGGTAGCCATGAACACAGGTGCCATAACTGAGGTGCCATTTTTGAAGGTGCCCAATTTTGGTAGCCTTGTTCACTGGATACTGTGGAGCTGCAAGCCACAGCCACAAGCCATGAAAAGGACTAAGACCCCAAATGTAAAAATTGGATTTTGTATAACTTGGAAATTGCAGTTTTCTACTCTGTAACCTGGAAATGACAGTTTTTCACTAAGTAATCGAACCAGGGCAGCCCTCTGGTCCCCTGGCAGAAGATGCTATCCCTTCTTCAATTGTGCAAACTATTTTCTAGAATATAAATGTTCTGGATATTCAGAATAGGATCAAAAGGTGTGACCGACTGGTTATATCCAACCAAATGTTTTGTGTATAACTACAACATGCAGGGCAACCCCTACGTACCACAAAGGGTCTGAAATTGTTGGTTTAATTGCTTTCAAGTGAAATACTAATTCTCTTCTTTACATCAAGTTGACCAACATACAGCTGCACCATGTACCAGGCCTGCAACCATCAAGGGACTTTGTTAACTGGGCACCCAGGGTAAAGTGTATGAGATTGCTGAGTTTCATACTAAGTCTGGGGATCTGGTACCAGCGGGGGGTAACAATAATGATATGTTTTCCATCTGATTATGATGAGGTTTAGATAGCTAGGACTCTAGATATCGTATGCTGGAAAAAAGTGATTGTTTTCTGATTATAAATGATATCTGCCCAGCTGGCGGATTTCACCAGCACCAAATCCAATCAAACTAATCAACTGTGAGTATGTAAATAATATTAAGCACTGCACAACCTCTATTCCTCCTGTTTCCCCGTTCCTAATCCAGAGGCCCCCAAATAAATATTGTTGTTACTGTTTTGCAATTCTGTTTCATGAACATATTATTAGAGAGAGAGAGAGAGGTCTTTAATTACAGAAATATCTGAAATGTGGGGAAATGCTACTGGGTCATGTGCTGAGGTGGCAAATAGTTACAGCTGGTGGCATGACATCCCAGGGGGTTGTACCAGGTAATAGCTAACCCACTTAAGGTTAAACTCTGGGTGGAGGCACTGCACATTATGTAACAGCATGGAAAAATCCAGTTTAATGTAAGTTTTGGGGACCCAGTCCCCTCAACCTTGTTTAGGCCTGCAAGGCAGTGGTAGTAGCCCTTGGAGTAGCACCGCCTAGGGGTTACATACTGTTCACATGTAAATACCGTATGTTAAGTGAAAAAGGCATAAGAAAAAAAAGTAAGAAAAGTTCCTACCAGATTGGGGGGCAGGAATTTTTCTTTTTAGTTTTCTTTGTACCAGATTTAGATTTTAGTTTAACCCTTGGTTTGTTTTTGGTTTTACTAGCTGGGGTAGCGAGATTGGAAGGGGCGTGCCCCTCCAGATCAGATACTGGGTCACATAAAGAAGACTTCATAGAGGATGTGTCAGATTCCATATCTGACTCACTAGAGCAGGACAGAGAGCTGTACCAGTTAAGGCAGAAGGAATCAGGGAAGGAAGTCAGAATAGCAAAGGCCCAAACTGAGGAAAAGATAGCCAACTCAGTTAAGAAGGGGGATAAAACCTTTTATAGGTACATCAGCGAGCACAGAAAGAGAAAGGGAGGGATAGTGAGGCTGAATAGAATGAACGGTGGGTGGGCAGAGGGGGACAGTGAAAAAGCAGGGATACTGAATGATTATTTCTACTCAGTATTCACAAAAGAGGAGGGGGAAGTGCCTAATCCAATTAACAGAAGCACTCTTGATAGGGGGGTCGATCCCAGTCCTTTCACAGAAGAAAGGGTTCTGCAAGAACTCCTAAAACTGAAGGTGGACAAAGCAATGGGTCCTGATGGAATTCACCCTAGAATTCTAAAAGGATTAAGGGAGGAACTAGTGAAACCACTGGCTACTCTTTTTAATAAATCATGGGAGGATGGTGTGGTACCCAAGGACTGGAGGAATCTGGATGTGATTCCCCTTCACAAAAATGTGACCAAGACAGAGGCAGGAAACTACAGACCTGTCAGTCTGACCTCTGTGGTAGGTAAAGTGATGGAGTCACTTCTGAAGGAAAGAATAGTTGAGTACCTAGAGGCCAGTGGAGCACAGGACCCAAGGCAGCATGGGTTCACAGCGGAAGGTCATGTCAGACGAATCTAATAGATTTCTTTGACTGGGTGACCAAAGTAGTAGACCAGGGAGGGCGTTGGACATGGCCTACCTAGACTTTAGCAAGGCATTTGACACAGTCCCACACAAAAGATTAATAGTCAAATTAACCAGCCTGGAAGTGGGTCCCAGAGTGGTAGCCTGGGTAAAGCATTGGCTGCACAACAGGACACAGAAAGTAATTGTAAATAGAGTCTACTCTGAAGAAAGAGGGGTTACTAGTGGGGTACCGCAGAGTTCAGTATTAGGTCCAGTCCTTTTTAATGTCTTCATCAGTGACATTGCAGAGGGACTGGAAGGAAAGTATGCCTTTTTGCAGATGACACAAAGATCTGAAACAGGGTTGATACACAAGGAGGCATGGAAAGGATGAAAAGGACTTGGCAAGGTTGGAGGAATGGTCAGAAGTATGGCAGCTAGGATTCAATGCAAAGAAGTGCAACAATGCACCTGGAAACAAGAACCCAGGGAAGAATAGACAATGGGTGGGGAGGTAGTAACAACAACAAAAAGGAAAGGACCTGGGGTAATCATATCAGATGACCTTAAGGTTAGCAAGCAATGTGAGAAGACAGTAAGGAGGGCTGGGGGTATACTGGGATGTATAGGGAGAGGCATCAGCAGCAGAAAACAGGAAGTTGTTATCCCTCTGTACAGACAGTTGGTGAGACCCCATCTGGAGTACTGTGTCCAGTTCTGGAGACCCCATCTCCGCAAGGACATAGACAGGATAGAGGTAGTCCAGAGGAGGGCAACTCAAATGGTGCAGGGTCTGCAAGAGAAGCTGTATGAGGAGAGACTAAAGGAGATTAATATGTTAATCAGTCAGCCTCACCTCGGTAGTGGGGAAGATCATGGAAGCACTACTGAAGGAGAGATTGGTGGAACATCTGGTTGTCAATGGACTACAGGACCCAAGGCAGCATGGTTTCACCAGGGGGAGGTCATGTCAGACCAACCTCGTTGAATTTTTTGACTGGGTGACTAGGGAGGTGGATCAGGGGAGGGCAGTGGACATGGCCTATCTGGACTTCAGCAAGGCCTTTGACACTGTGCCACATAGAAGATTATTACACAAACTGGGGAATATGGGTGTTGTCAGGACAGTAGTGTGGTGGGTAGGTAACTGGCTGGGTGGCAGGACACAGAGGGTGGTGGTAAATGGCTGTCACTCCACAGAGGGAAGAGTGACCAGTGGGGTACCACAGGGATCAGTGCTGTGACCGGTCCTATTCAACATCTTCATCAGTGACATTGCACAGGATCTAGAAGGCAGAATTTCACTGTTCGCTGATGACATAAAGCTCTGTAACAGAGTAGACACACCAGAGGGTGTAGACAGAATGAGAAGCGACCTGCAGAAACTTGAAGAATGGTCAGGGTTTGGCAGTTGAAATTCAATGCAAAAGTACAAGATAATGCATATGGGGCACAAAAACCCTGGCACAATATATCAGTTAGGGGTGAGGATATAGCATGCACCAAGCAGGAAAGGGATCTTGGGGTTGTCATCTCGATGACCTCAAAGTAGGGAAACAGTGTGACAAGGCAGCAGGTAAAGCAAATAGGATGCTGGGATGTATAGGCAGGGGCATCACCAGCAGGAAAAGGAGGTCATAATTCCGCTATACAAGACACTAGTGAGGCCCCACCTGGAGTACAGTGTACAGTTCTGGAGACCATACTACGTAAGGACATAGACAGGGTAGAGAAGGTTCAGAGGAGGGCAACAAAGATGGTGCATGGATTGCATCACAAGTCCTATGAAGACAGGTTGAAGGAACTTAACATGTACTCCTGGAGGAGAGGAGGGAGAGGGGATATGATAGAGACATACAAGTATCTTACAGGGAGGAACAGGGTGCAGGAAAACACTATTTTAAGCAAAAAGATGTTCCAGGACTAGAGGGCATGGGATGAAGTTGGAGGAGGGCGATTCAGAGGAAACATGAGAAAGAATTTCTTCACAGAACAGGTGGTGGACAAGTGGAACACCCTGCCAGAGGAAGTGGTGGGGGCTGAAACAATCACGGATTTAAGAATGCATGGGATAGACATAAAGGAATTCTAGAGGACAGGGTGAAGAACAGACTTCTAGGATAACAAACTGAACTTACAAGCTCAAATGGGCAGACTGGGTGGGCCATAGGCCCTTATCTGCTGACACTGTCTATGTATTTATGTATCTGTTTACCCTTGAGGAAAGACAGGAGAGGGCGGACATGATAGAAACTTTTAAGTACCTCAGTGGAATCAACAAAGTCAAGAGGGTAGCATCTTTCAGAAAAGAGACTTGCAAGAACAAGGGGACACAATTTAAAGATAGAAGAAGGGCAGTTCAGGGCAATGTGAGGAAGCATTATTTCACAGAGAGGGTAGTGGATGCATGGACAGCCTTCCTGAGGAGGTTGTGGGGTCTAAAACTGTGGGGAATTCAAGAATGCATGGGACAGACATAAGGCAATTCTTTTGGGGGGTAGGAAGAAATAGGCTGTTGGTTAACTAGGATCTGCGGCCTATCCTTTAGGTAGGGAAATGGGCAGACTAGATGGGCCAAGCGGTCCTTATCTGCCATCAAAGTCTATGTTTCTATGTAGAGATTTCAGGTAAAGATTGAAACCTGTTAGCGAGGGAAATATCTGTCTTCTTGGCCAATTTTGGAGCAGGTGTTGCCCAGTTCTGTCACCTTCTATTAAGCATACCTTTCTGTTCATCAGGCACGGGGGGGGGGGTGGCATGTCAACTGGGTTTGTCAGAGTGGATGTAGATGGAACAGCAACTGGTATTTCTGCCGAAGTATCCTCTGGGGCACTGTCAGGAGAAGGGGAAGGGGTAGAGGCAGGAACAAAAGTAATAGGAACTTGGGAAGGAGTAGTAGTCAAAGGAGCAGGGGCAGATCTAGGAGCAGGAACTGCACAGCAGTTGTTGTCTCTGGGCAGTTGCAATTAGGAGGCATAGTTCTTCACTGTCATTTTGATCTTCCTTATTGTGGGCAGCCCATGAGCAACTCTGGTAAGTATGACCCTTATTGTCATGTAAGTTGTACAAAAGTTTATCAAGACATTGTCTACTGGTATGGCCCAATCCATTTCACAGATTGCATCTTACTTTGTCTCATATGCTACTAATGTGACCTGTGGACCCATACTTATAGCAGGCCTTAGGCTGACCTGCATAGAACAATACCCCCCCCCCCGTCTCTCCCCACAAAAAAACAATTAGGCAGGTGTTGTAGTCCTGTATTGGTAGATTGAAACATAGAAACATAGGCTTTGATGACAGATAAGGACCGCTTGGCCCACCTACTCTGTCCATTTTCCTACCTAGAGGATATGCTGCAGATCCTATTTAACCAACAGCCTATTTCTTCCTACTCCGCACAAAAATTGCCTTATGACTGTTCCATGTATTCTTCAATTCTCCCACAGTTTTAGACCCCACAACCTTCTCAGGAAGGCTGTTCCATGCGTCCACCACCCTTTCTGTGAAAAAATGCTTCCTCACATTGCCCGAGAGCCGTCCCCTCTCTATCTTCAAATTGTGTCCCCTTGTTCTTGCACATCTCTTTTTCAGAAAGATGCCACCCTCTTGGACTTTGTTGATTCCACTGAGGTACTTAAACATTTCTATCATGCCCCCCCACTCCTTTCTTCAAGGGAATACATATTAAGCTCCTTTAGTCTCTCCTCATATGGCTTCTCTTGCAGACCCTGCACCATTTTAGTTGCACTCCTCTGAACTGCCTCCATCCTGTCTATGTCCTTGCAGAGATAGGTTCTCCAGAACTGGATGCAGTACTCCAGATGGGGTCTTACCAACTGTCTGTACACGGGGATAACAACTTCCTGTTTTCTGCTGGTGATGCCTCTCCCTATATATCCCAGTATCCCCCCAGCCCTGCCTACTGCCTTCTCACATTGCTTGTCAACCTTAAGGTCATCTGATATGATTATCCCCAGGTCCCTTTCCATTTTTGTTGTTGTCACTACCTCCACCCCATTATCTAATCTTCCCCTAGGTTTTTGTTTCCCAGGTGCATTATTTTGCACTTCTTTGCATTGAATCCAAGCTGCCATACTTCTGACCATTCCTCCAACCTTGCCAAGTCCCTTCTCATCCTTTCCACTCCTCCTTGTGTATCAACCCTGTTGCAGATCTTTGTGTCATCTGCGAAGAGGCATACTTTTCCTTCCAGTCCATCTACAATGTCACTTGTAAAGATATTAAAAAGGACTGGACCCAGTACTGAACCCTGCGGTACGCCACTAGTAACCCCTCTTTCTTCAGAGTGGACTCCATTTACAATTACCTTCTGTGTTCTGTTGTCCAGCCAATGTTTTACCTAGGCTACCACCCTGGGACCACTCCCAGGCTGGTTAATTTGACTATTAATCTTTTGTGTGGCACTGTGCCAAATGCCTTGCTAAAGTCTAGGTAGGCCATGTCCACAGCCACTCCCTGGTCTACTACTTTGGTCACCCAGTCAACTAAATCAATTAGATTCATCTGACATGATCTTCCTGCTGTGAACCCTTGCTGCCTTGGATCCTGTGCCCCACTGGCCTCTAGGTACTCAATAATTCTTTCCTTCAGAAGTGATTCCATCACTTTCCCTACCACAGAGGTCAAACTGACAGGTCTGTAGTTTCCTACCTCTGTCTTGGTCCCACTTTTGTGAAGGAGAATCCAATCTTCCTTCCTCCCTCCAGTCCTCAGGTACCACACCATCCTCCCATGATTTGTTAAAAAGGGTAGTCAGTGGTATCACTAGTTCTCTGCTTAATTCTTTTAGAATTCTTGGGTGAATTCCTTCTGGCCCCATTGCTTTGTCCACCTTCAGTTTTAGGAGTTCTTTCAGAACCCTTTCTTCTGTGAAAGGACTGGGATCGACCCGCCATCCAGAGTGCTTCTGTTAATTGGATTAGGCACCTTCCCCACCTCCTCTTTTGTGAATACTGAACAGAAGTATTTGTTCAGTATCCCTGCTTTTTCACTGTCCCTCTCTGCCCACCCACCGTTCATTCTGTTCAGCCTCACTATCCCTCCCTTTGTCATTCTATGCTCCCTGACATACCTATAAAAGGTTTTATCCCCCATCTTAACTGAGTTGGCTATTTTTTCCTCAGTTTGGGCCTTTGCTATTCTGACTACCCTCTCTGTTTCCTTCTGCCTTAACTGGTACCGTTCTCTGTCCTGCTCCTTCTGCGTTTCCTTATACTTCCTAAATGCTACCTTTTTCTCCCTAACCTTCACCACCACCTCTTTTGAGAACCATAGTGGCTTTTTCTTTCATTTTTATTTGTTTATTTACTTCACACAAAGGTTTGTTGCCTCTGTGATGGCAGTTTTGATGTTTCCCCATTGTTGCTCCACCCTCCTTCTAGCCTGTTTGCTAGTGCTTTTCTAAGGCACTCTCCCATCTTGCCAAAGTCGGCCCTCCTGAAGTCCAGAACCCTAACTTTTGTATGGCTTGACTCTGTAGCTGAGTTTATCATGAACCACACTGTTTGGTGGTCATTAGTTTCCCAATGGCTACCCACTTCTAGATCTGAGGTCCTCTCACTGTCCCCATTTGAGAGTATGAGGTCTAAGATTGCTCCCTTACGAGTAGGTTCCAAAACTAGCTGTCTAAGACATGCCACCTGAAGGGCATCGATAATGGCCCTGCTTTTGGATGTGGCTGCAGCAAAGGTGCTCCAGTTAACATCTGGCATATTAAGGTCCCCCATCAATAGTATCGCCCCTTTTTCTGCCATCCTTAGTGTGCCTTCTATCATATCTTCCTCCATTTCCTCCCCCTGACATGGGGGTCTCTATACAACCCCTGTGTGGATTGTGGTGCCATTTCCAGTCTCTAAGGTGACCCACAGTGCCTCCTCTCCTCCCTGTTTACTCTTTTATTCAGTTGCTTTTATCCCTTTCCTTACATAGAGCGCTACTCCTCCCCCCCTTCTCTCCTCTCTGTCTCTCCTATAGGTTGTGTACCCTGGTATGTTAACATCCCAGTCATGGTTCTCTGTGTACCATGTTTCTGTGACTGCTACAAAATGTAGGCATCCCTCTTCCATCAAGACCACCAGTTCAGGGAGCTTGTTGCCCAGACTACGGGCATTGGTATTCATTACCTTCCATATCTTGATGGCCTTACCCCTTTTTGCCCCATCTCTGTCCTTATTGCATTTGTCACTTTCTCCATTTACCCCTGTGCTTCTCCCTATTGACATCTCCATGTTGCTGTCCACCTCACTTAGTACCCTGAATTTTTTTGGGGGGGCTAGGATTTCCCTGCTTCTCTCCAGTGCCTCCCCCTTGGCTTTTTAAATGCTTTCCAATGAAGCATTAGGATCCTGATTCCCCTCCTGGACAAATGCAGACCATCATGCCAGTATAGGCCTGCATCCCTCCAGGTGGACCCCCAGTCCCCAGTGAAGCCAAATCCATGAACTCTGCACCAGTTTTTCAACCACTGATTGAATCCCATGGTGTGGAGCACCCTAGCCTAACCTGTGCCATAGACAGGCAGCACCTCTGAGAAGGTTACCGCACATGCTATTTGTCTAAGGCCCCTTCCCATCTCCACAAATGCTTCTTGCACTGCTCTGATCCCTTTCTTAGCCAGGTCATTTGTCCCTAGGTGGACAATGACTTCCAGCTCCCTCTCCAGTGCAGCTGCTCCCGCGATCCTAAGGATTTGCTCTCTGTCCCTCCAAACCATGGTGCCAGGCAGGCACCTTACCTCACTCTCCCCTTCCTCCCCCAGTTCTACCTTCCTAACAATGGAGTCCCCCACCAGGAGTTATTTCCTACCCCGTGGGGTCCCATGCCACCCTCCTGTGGGTCTCCTTTGTGGAGGTTCTCAGCACCCTCCTTGGTCTCCACTGTGGGTGCATCCATAGAGGAACCACACTTTTCCAGAATGGCATAGAAATTGTGGAGAGGTACAACTGGAGGTATGCATCTCCATTCCACCACCCTCACCCTCTCTGAGCCCACTGTGGTCCAACCACTCCTCTCTCTTGGCAACTTCTGAGGCAACAGTGGTCCCTGGGTGGGAGAGGAGGTCCCACAAATCCTGGTCAACTCAGCCTGGAGATGAGCAACCACCTTCCTCAGCCCAGAGAAGTGCCTGCAGATGGGACAACACTGCATCCTACAGAACATCTGCCAGAAGACTGCTGCTCAACAGCCACTGCACTGCACTGCATCACTCCCATCATGTCTTATTTCTGGACCCCTAACTGTTGTTTGGAATACTTACTCTTCCCTCTGTTGTTTATTTTTTTTTCTCTCCCTACTTACTTACTGTCTCTGTGCACTTTTAGCTCCTGATCTTCCTGTTCTGAGACAAGAAGTTCCTATATTTCTCAGTAGTCTCCTTACTTGCTCAGAGTCAGACCTCCAGCAGCTGGGGGGGGGGAACAGAGAGCTACTCTTATCCTTCTAGGATGGTGAGTCTTTGGTGGCTCTGTGACCATTCACTTCCTACTCCCACACAGGAAGCTCCTGTTGTCAGTCAAATCCTGTACCTATAAAAGTAGAACTGTCTTTGGGTGAGGGGGGGTGGATGGGAGGGAAGGAGGGCAATATAGTCCCAGTAGAGAAGTTTAGTTATACCAGCAGCTCCTTCCTCCTTTGTGCTTAATTCTCCAGCCTCCTATCCACAAACATTCACTATTGAAAATGACATCTGGATCCTCTTGAACAGTGAATCTTTGTTTAAGCCAATAGAGCAGGTCAGACATGCTGACACCTTCATTGTGAAATAATACTGTCACAGTTTTCAAAGCCAGTTTGGTGAGGGGAATAACCTCAAATGGGGCCCATAAGGGGGTATGTTTCAAGTCATTGTAACGATTCCAAAAGCATTCCAAGCCCAAGTAGTTTTAAAACTAAAGTCAAAGGTATGCTCTCCAGACACATAGAACATAGAAACATAGAAGTTGATGGCTGGTAAGGACCGCAAGGCCCATCCAGTCTGCCCATTTCTTTATTCTACCTTATGAATGTGCAATCGGCATTTACTCGGTCATTGGCCTATCTATTCATACTTATCTGTATTGCTCTCTGATGCCTATCCCATGCCTGTTTGAAGCCCTGCATTGTACTCATATCCACCACTTCCTGAGATAGGCCATTCCATGCATCCACCACCCTTTCTCTGAAAAAAAACTTCCTCACATTACCCCTTAATTGGCCTCCCTCTAATCTCATGCTGTGTCCTCTTGTCCTGCTACTATGAATGAGAGTATATATTTCAGTTGCAAAAAAGTTTAGTGATTCTTTTAGCAAAGTCTTTCCCATATACAAACAGTCTGGTGGAAGTTCCAAATCTGCTTTATATTGGAGCCGGACAGCATGATCTTTCTTGGCAGGTGCAACTGGCAAATGAAATAAAGACACATATGGTCTTGTATTGTTTCTATTAATAACATTAAGAGGAGTGTTTAGGGTATTATCAGAGGGTTGATATTGTGCAGGTAGTGCTTGTTGTTGTTGTTATAAGTCATTAATAGCTGACAAATTCAAGGCATGATTCTGTGCCAGGTAAAGATCAGGAGTTAAATACCAAGGGGGATTTTGCACAGACTCATGTGTATCAGGTATAGTAGCAGTGACAACAGACTCAGCAAGTTCAATTCATTTGAGGGGTTACCTTGTGCTGGAAAATCAGTTTGTGAAGGCATTCATATAGGTGCAGGTCCCAAAGTGCAGCCTTTGTTATCTGGTGTTCTTTCACAACTGGCTGCTAACAGCAATGATTCCAACAACCATTTGGGCATAGCAGTAGGCATCAGTAAGTACAATTCCTGGCAAAGCTCCCAACTTGTTTTCATCAGCAGAAGTTTCTTCAGAGGATTCTGGTAAAGATGGCATCTCTGTAGAAGGAATATAAGCATCTGGAGTTTCAGACTATAAAGAGCTGTCAGTGGTTCCTTCTTTTGACGTTGCTACGTCAGCGGCTCTCAGGCTCAGCTGAACATCAATAGTTAATGATGAAACTGAATGAAGTGGAATAATGACAGGGTCTTTGTCAGTAACAATCATGGAACAGAGGTTTGCTAGTTTCTCCATTAGATGTAGCTGGAGCTGTTCAACTCACTTTTCTTCTGCTACAAGTCAACGGTATTCCAGATTGTTTGAGAGAAAGTCAGGCACATCCATGACAGCTTTACAAGAGGCATCAATTTCCATTTCTTTAAGTACAGCTTTATTGATTTGCAATACGTTAGCAGGGTCAGTCTCTAATACTACAGAGGCAGGGCAGGAGACCTGCTCCCCAGCCTCCTGCACATCCACCTTCTCTGGCGACTCACCTAGAGTGACCATTGTAATGAATGGCCAGTGGTTCCCCCTACTGATGAGAGTAGGGGACATTCCCCAGTGTCCTGGCCAACATTCCCCTTCCCATGACACCAGTTCATACAACTGTCCAAGGCTGTGTGTGGGTGTTGATGTGCAAAAAGGATGCCACTAGATGTTCAGTCACTTCACTACCAGTCTAGCATTGCTTATAAAGTGCTTTGGGATACAATGTATATGAAAAATTGTATTTAAATGCTGATTCTTGTTCTTCCCTCTGTCGGTGGTACTGCTTGGATTCAATACAGTGACTAGCATAGCCCTCCTCTCACCACTTTGTCCAGCCACCATATGCAATGACAGGGAGTGTGCATATTGTCTATAGTTTGATACTGTAGACAGTACCTGCACTCCCTGCCATTGCATATAATGGCCAGCTGAGGTGATGAGTGGAGGGCTGTGCAGGTTGCAATATCAGACTGGTGCAGCACAAGTGAAGAGGGAAGTGGGTGGCAGGGTGGTTAACTAACTGCAGGTGGTGTGGGGAGGTGCTAGATGTCAGGGAATAGAAGGTTATGGGTGCACAAGGGCAGGGGTGCCACTAGACAACAGGGAATAACTATACTATTATGGAGACAGGAATCAGAGAGTTGGGGTGCCACTAGGCACCAGGGAATAACTATATTGTTTGTTTGCTTATTTGTTTATTAGCTTTAGGGGTATGTATGTTGGAAAGGATATATTTCCCTTTTCAGGTACGACCCAACATAAAAATACAAACATTCAATAACATCAAATAACAATAACAAGTACAAAAAATAGGAATTACAAAATTTCACGCCACATATAATACATATACAGTAATACACATATAATGCAAATGAGCTGCATGCTTACACCCTTGACCAAATTAGCAATTGCCTGAGGTATTCTGCTCCCAACTCTTACTTATGGTGCCTCTATTCTTCCCTCTGCCCATAAAACCTCCCTACTAAAATGGGAAGTAACTTATAACAATATATGTCAATTTGCCTCCTCGTCGACTCGACTCAAACATCACTGCCTTCTTTATAAGGATCTGAACTGGCTCTCACCCTCTGCCAGTAGACAATACTACCTTGGATCACTAATGGACTTGATTATCTGGGGAAAAAAACCATCCCAGCTGGTGACATTGTTGGTCCCTCAACCATCCTTCCATGGCCTGTGATCAGCTGACAAATCCTTGCTCTATGTTCCGAGATGTCAGACGACTAAAGGCACAGGGGCCTTCCAATTCTCTGGTCCCAGGCTATGGAATGCTCTTCCACTCAACCGACGGCTGTCTCAGTCTCACTTTGGATTTAAAAGTGAATAACATTGTTATGTATCCTTAGCTGATGCTTGTACATGATTTGACTCAACCTGAAGCTCCTGAGACTTACCAGTAATGTCACCCCTGCTCTAATCCAGCTCCAAGACTGTCTCCTCTTCCCCTTCCCATATTTTTCCTTCTCTTTGTAAATAACTTCTTGACTACTAGCTCTTTTCCTTCTCGAACCTTGTTGCTGACCATCCACTGTTGTTTTGCCAGTTACCACCCCTGACCTTCCTTCTGTCAGTCTTTCTTCTTATGTTTGAACATTCCTCACATTTCTCTCTATATAACCTTACTATCTTATTAACCCTTTCACTCCACAGGTCGGGTCCATGGTTTCTGCACTTATTATATATCTTACTGCCATTATCTGTTTAATGCTTGCCATTATTTTTTGTTGTTTCTACCCATTGTATTTTTGTAGCACTGCTGTACTGTTCCTCTATTTGTATTACTGTACCCATGTTGCTGTTGCTCAGCTGTTCTCCTTTTGTTGTACTCTCCCAGATCATGCCTGAAAATAGTCATTTTATGGCTAGTGCACCTACCCGATTAACAAAAACTAAATAAATAAATAAAAATAAAATAAATAAAATCAGTTAAAACAATGACAGATAATATCTGAAAGTGCAGAAATAAAGATCTAGAAAAGAGACCATAGGTTCCCAATCTTTTATTACCCATTGGTACCTCATTCCATAAATTTGGAGCTACATATGAATAGGACCGTTGCCCACACATTAATCACTTTAAAGGTAACTTGCTCCCTGTCTACCGTGGTTCTAGACAGAGAGTTTAAGCCATACCTTTTTAATGAGCTAAAAAGATTCACAGGAACACCAGATTATAATACCTTAAATGTAAATCTGGTAAATATAAAATTTTTAAATTCAAATGAACAGGCAGCCATCCCATTTCTTGAAAAACAATACAGTGATGTGCTTTTCTTGCTGCAGAAAGTACAAATTTTCCTATAAGTTGTAACAAAACAGACGTTTTATGAATAATATAACTAGATGCATTGTCTGTAGTAATAGAAGCATAATTCACTATAGGGAATAAACATTGTTTTGTTATGGCCATTCTAGTCTCAGAAGTCAAAAATAACTTTAGTCTATACAATGCACCAACCCTGCTATGTATCTTGGAAGTCATCTTACCTAAGTAAGGCTCATAACTTAATGTAGGATTCTTTAGGACACTTGAATATGAGAAGTTATCAACATTTTCATATGATGAACCATCAAACGCAACAACTTGAAGACTCCTTCCCTGTCCCTTAGCTTAGCTGATGTTCCAAAGACCATGGTTTTTGTTTTAACTTTATTTAGTATTAGTCTAGTGAAAGTCAGCCATTGTTGTATATTATTCATTTCAACCGTTAAGATTTAATTTAATTAATGTATCATAGATGCATAGAATAAATCACTGCATCATCTGCATATAAAGTGATACAACCCTATCTAATACAGTAGAAATGTTGTCAAAAAACATGGAAAACAAAATGGGACCTAATGTGGAGCCCTGAGGGACTCCATACTTAACATATGCTTTCTCAGACGTACTTCCATGAAACCTAACCTTTTGATACCTATCAGTTAAGTAATCAGTAAACCAATTTAGTGCTGATTTCCCAAAGCCCAAAGTACCTAAGCTACCAATAAGCAGCCTATGATCTACCAAATGAAACACCTTGGTCAAGTCCATGATTGCGGCACCAGTTAAGCCACCTCTCTCCATTCCTTCTAGGACCATGCTCGTGAAGTCGACCGAGGCAGTTTCTGTCCCAAAGGCTTTCCTAAATCCATGCTGTCTCTGAGATAACAAGCCATATTCATCTACATAAGTTATAAGATGCTTATAAACTAACTTTTTTTGCACTTTTGCTAAGGCAGAGAATAAAGATATCTGCCTATAGTTTGCAAAATCTTGAACTGACCCTGACTTAAAAACTGGAACTACAACAGAACACTTCAACAAATCTGGGACTTGGCCTGTCATGAAGGATATGTCCATGAAAATGCTAACTGGGTAAGCTAATATAGAAGCAGCATTTCTAAGAAAATTAGGTGGAAGTCCATCTTACTCTGCTGAACTATCCAGTTTTATTTACTGTAATAGTTTCTTTACTTCAAATAGTGCAGTAACCTTTAATACAATTTAAGCCTCTGATCTAGACAGGTCATATCAAAACTATTAACTGGTTCATTTACTCTACCTCTCCAAAAAACATATCCAAATCTGTCAATGTTTTATTAAATATGGCAGCTATTTGTTGTAATCAGGTAATTAATTCTTCGACTATCTTCATAACAGGTTCTAGATCATTTTTAGGATTAATTAAATTATTAACAGAGCTCCAAAATTTCCTATTACCTGCCAATCCATTTATTTGTTTTTGTGTGAAGAAATGTCTTTTTGCCAACTTAATTTGGATTTTACACTTATTTCTCAAAAAGTGATACATTTGGTAAGTAGTAGTAGTTTCATCTATTTTATACTTTTTTCACATTTTATCACATTTTTGCATTAATTTTAACACCAAGGAAGTAAGCCATCTAGTTTTTTACCTGTCACTCTTCTTCTCACATAGGGAGCACATTTTTCTAACACAGAAAACAATTCAATAGAAAAGAATCCAAATCAAAATTGACATCAGGGACAGAGAACAAATACTATATGTCCAATCAATTTTGTTTAACTCATCACAGGATTTGCTAAGATCAAAACCTGAAAAATCTCTTACCAACTTAACTAATGGCTTAGGTGTTTTTATTGAACAATGTTTCCAAAGACAAAACACTGGGTGGTGATCACTTAATACATCAGCTACTACCCCACATTTTAGAATATGATTAGGCATATTTGTCAATATCCAATAGAGTACTGTATGTCTACCAGATTTCAAGTTTAATCAAGCAGGTAATGTAATTAATTGTTCAAAATACACAGGGGCTAATAATCTCACTAAATTCTGAAATCTCAGAGCCTACCTAATTAAAATTAAAATCTCCCAATATTAAGCATTCCTTTAAGAGCCTAGTATTTAATTTAGCTACCAGTTTCTGTAGCCCTTCCTTACTTGTCCTTGGAGGTAAATAAGTACAACAAATAGTTAGCTTTTTTATGGATCCCAGTACAACCTGAATTACCAGATGTTCACCGTATATTATAGTACCCTTAAAAACATCCAGTTTGGTTAACACTAAATGGTCCTTAACATAAAACATAACCCCTCCTGCCTTTCCTTTCACGCCATCCTTTCTAAAAAATCTTATAACCTGGATCTGCAATTTCAGCATTAGTAATATGAGGGTTAAGCCAAGTCTCTGTAATGGCTGAAACATCTGGGCCATAAACAGTGATTCATACCTCAATTTCATGAAATTTTGAGGAGAGACTTTTTGCATTAAAATGCATTATCCTTAGCCCAACATTATAACTTTTGAAAAAATCAACAGCAGCAACATCATTTTCTTTAGGACTAGGATTTATTTCAATATCCCCTGCAAGCAATAATATTAAACAACTACAGACAGAGACCCTAATTATCAGCTGTAAAACCCACCCTCTTTTTCTTAGACAACTCATTACCAACATTATATCCCTGCTGTTTAAAAACAGTACCTAAATTATACTCACACACTGAAACAGTTTCTGGTGCTTTGCTGAGCATCTGCCTTCCAAAACAAGCTGAACCAGGATCTTGTTGCATATTATTATGTGGATGGAGATCAGAGGGTGGGAGTGCCACTAGTCAGCAGGGAATAACTACAGGGATGGAGATTTGAGGGCAGGGAGTGCCACTAGACACCAAGGAGGTCATGTACCTTGTGAGAATGGGTGTTTGGGGAGGGGGGAGTGCTTGTCACCCTTATTGATATGGCAGATGGCCTCTGTGGGGGCACAACCTTCAGCCACTTCATGTGCAAATATGCTCATAATGAGTATGCAAATGACCCCTTAGCACTGTGGATGCCCAATGGGCTCATTTCCATGTTGCCAGCTGAATGTCCCACTGGTAGCATCAGGTGTTAGCAGGTCTAGGGCATTGTTCTCTGCCTGACTCTATGGGCTGGATACAGTCCAAATCTCTGTCAGGACAGTGCTACTTGATATTGTTCTGTGACAATATGCCCCTATATTTAGTTGGATAGTGCTGTCCAACTGAATATAGCATCCTCCTTCTCTTGAGCAAGGGCAAGTACAGTGCAAACCTTTTCCCTCCACTTTTGCCCATTTTCCAATACCAGGCCTCTGGAGTTCTTCCTATGAGAAAGAAGATGTTATGCTCCTATAGACTAATTACAGTAGAGCTATGGAGCTGACTACAGGCATCCTTAAACATCGATGGGAAAATGATCTGAATATACACTGTGGTGATAATCAATAGGTGCAAACGTGAGAGATGGTGAGGTGCACTTCTTCTTCACTGAGGTGAATGGAATTTGTCGTTAAGCTCTGGATAAAGTATTTTTTAGCCCCCCAACAACAGGTTAAGTGGGATCCTAAAATATGATCATGTTGTTAACATAGATGTGGGGCTGTAACTGTGGCACAGGCACATGTCTTCTGGCATTGTTCTAAATTGCAGGGCTTTTGGGCAGTGGTACAAAGACAAGTGGTAATAATACTGAGTATTACAAAACCACGAGATAGTGGGCATTTGTTGCTGGGCATTAAACCCATGTCTTTAAAATTAAGGGAATCCATGTATTTATGAACTCTCATGACTCCAGCAGTGGCCATGGCTATTAACAGGCAATGGCTTCAGGCTGATCCCCCAGGTATACAGTAATGGTTTGAAATCATGAACCAGATACATACAGTGGAAAGATTGACATTTACTGTGCAGGGCAGATTATCAGTATTTTATTAATAGGTGGACCAGATGGGGCATGCATTTTTGGGAAGAATCTCAAAATCCAGAGAATGACTGACTCGAGGTGACAGGCAGGAATTATATGACAAGCTCGTTATTAATTACAGGTTATCTAGTAGAGAGAATTAAGATGCTAGAGCTTGCTTTCTCATTTGGGGCTCTATCCCAGCATATTATTCTCAGTGATATAATCATTTTATTTGGTTCTTATTAGCGTTTGTAGTTTCTGTAGATATTTGTTTTTTTTTTCAAGTGACTGCATGCATTGATCTGTTTTCATAACACTTGGATATTGATTGTATACTTTGTTTGTACATTACCATGGTGTGTTCAATAAACAAATATCTAAAAAAAAGAAATTCATTGCCGAAAAGTACATGGTGATGCACCTTGGTAACGAGAACCCCAGGACTAAGTACTAGATGGATGGTGTAAGACCTAGCACTACAGCTGAGGAATGAGCCCTATGTGTTATCATCAGTGACACTGTCAAACAATCAAGCCAGTAAAATAAGGACTGTAGTAAGGCAAATAGGAATCTGGGATGTATTGAGAGAGGTATTGACAACAGAAGGAAAGCGGTAATATTACCCTTTTATAGATCTTTGCTGATGCTGCACCTGCAGTATTGTACCTAGTTTTGGAGTCCTCACCTCAAGAAGAATAAGAACAGGCTGGAGACAGTACACTGAAGGGTGACAGAGATGGTTCAGGGCCAGCAGAGCAGGTCTTAAGAGGGCACTAAACATGTACTTGCTGGAGACCAGAAGGGAGAGGGGAGATATGATAGAGACCTTCAAGTTCCTGAAAGGAATAAACAAAATGAACTGTGCAGAATTATTCAACAGGAGTAATAATTCAAAGTCACAAAGGTACAAGTGGGAAATGACAGGAGCTAAGATTCAGGAGAGACATGATGAAGTATTATTTTACAGAAAGAGTATTGAAACACTCAAACAGTTTATCAGCCAAGGTGGTGGCACAAAAACCATTAATGGTTTCAAGCATTATTGGGATGGAATGAGGGGTATAGTGGTTACTTGGGGAGCCAGATACTGGGAGGGGAATCGGGGGTGGATGGGAAGGGCTAGGATGCTGGACAGGCAATAGGCCCTGGGGTTGTATAGAGAAACATGGGCTGACAGGATGAACCACTGGTCTTGTTCTTCTGTCATTGCCTATGTTTCTAAGTTTCTAGTCTTTTTTTGCAGGGTGTAATTTGCAAGGTTCAAGTACCGGACAGGGTTTTTGATGACTCTTTTGCAGGTTGAGGCACTGATGGAGGATGTTTTAATTATTGAATTTAGTAGGTAATTAGTTGTAGTCAGTGTGGTCTGATAGGGATGCATGTAACGTAGGTGTATGTAGTTTTAATTAGTGTAGGTATGTACTTTTGTTTTAGTAGTGTAGGTATATACTTTTAATGAAAATGTAGCTGTAGGTATACAGGAAAATGAGTGATTGCCTTTTGTATGGAGAAAATGTCCTATCCATGTTAAAAATGATTGATCGATAGATAGATAGATGGATAGATAGATAGATAGATAGATAGATAGATAGATAGATAGGCAGACAGACAGACAGACAGACAGACAGCCATAAGGCATATGCCATGGCATGACTGGAAACATAAGTGATATTTTTCCAAATGCAGTTTGACCTTATGGTGTCGTGAGTGGCAGAGCCATGAGTGATGTCATAAGGCCAGACCATATAAGAGGGAAATATCACTGATACTTCCTATCATGCCATGGCATATTTCATTTATGTAATGCCTGTTTAATGTTTGTTTGTTTTTTTTGGTGTGGTTTTGAATGTGTTTTTTCTTTATACAGTAAAGTGGATTTTCTGGTGTGTGGTGTGTGGTCTATTTCTATGCCACCCTTGGAGTCGGTACATGCTAACTAGTGTCAGTATGTCCCTCCATTTTGTGAGCAGCATTTCACTGGCTTATATTGTACATACGTGTGTGTGTGTGTCTGTGTGCAGAACAGTTTTGTGAAAATGGCTGCGGGAGCCAGGTTGCAATGTCACAGATTTATCATTGTATTCTTTTTTTCAAATTAAATCAATTATAAGTGCATTATCTGGTTGATCCTGCTTTTTAGAAGGGTTGTATCTGGTTGATCCTGCTTTTCTTGTCTGCAGCAGTATTGAGTAGTGAGGGCTACAGTCTGGAGGAGCAGTTGGTTGTGGTCCTTTCTGCCTAGTGTAGGAGCTTAGTGCTGGCTACTGGACATACTGAGAGCCATTCAAAGGTAGGCTTCTTGGTAGTCAGGGCTGGGAAGGGAGGTATTGCTGTAGTGCTGTGTTGCCTGGAAATATCTGAGGGCATTTTGTTGAAAAAGTTGTTTTGGGGGTGTTTTTACATTGTACGAACATAAGAAATTGCTAGCAGATACAGGCCATATGGTCTATCTAATCTGCTCGAGTGTGCAGTAAAATATAAAAAAAAAGAGTGAACCTCTTAGTGTAAATGGCAGTTTCACACTGGAGAGGTTCCAAGTTGGAACCAGGCTGCAGGTGAACTCAGAGCTTTATTGAGACAGTGAGGTGTGCTTAAGTGCAGTTTGTGTCAATGGTGTGGTTAACTGCAGTATCTGCCTGTGGTGGACCTATTGTGTGGATACATGAACTACAGTGAGGATAAATTTAATATTCTCACTGTAGATCTGACCATACTGACAATATTAATAATATGTTCCATTTTGTATCCTCACAGGCATTACATAATCATATTTATACAACAGGGGTGAGAGCAGTTTGTGTTAGATAAATCTCTGTATTCTCAACCAAGTTATTTAGTTGTTTAACCAGGCCCTCAGATATTTCCAGGCAACACAGCACTACAGCAATACCTCCCTTCCCAGCCCTGCAGTTGAATAAATTGTAGCTGACATAACCACAGTGTTAATTTATTTTATTTACACACACTGTGCATACATCATCCCAAGATATTATCACTGTAGTTACATAGCAGTAGCAAACCACAATATACCTAAGTGCCAGATTTACTTTTTTTTCCACCATTTGCACAGAAAATGACAGCCATGACATACTCCTGCAATGCCATGGACTTTTCATTCTGACCAGCAAACTGCTTCCTATATGCAGACACACTGAACACCGTGTTGAGCTGCTGCAAAACAACAGAGAAAGATTGTTTACATTTCAAGTAATGGATTGTCTGAGAGATATTCTGAAGCTATCAAAATCTAAGCCTCTAAAGACAGAGTGAACAAACTAACACTGAAAAAGCAAATGAAACCTGTCAACATCGAGGAAGAAATCATAGAAATCTGCACACATCGTACTCTGACTTGGAGTAGTTTAAAAAATATCACAACTCCAGCACAGATATCTCCACAAGAGAACCAACACTTTAACAGCACTTGACATATTTTTTTTTTCTGAAATGTTGACAATTACCTTTTTTTGCCTGATAAATGAGGTGTCATTCCAGAAGTGAAAGTATTTTTGCCAAGCAAAACTAAGGAACATGGAGCTGTGGTGAAACAAATCATAATGGACTGTGAAATAAACTGTGAAAGTACTATAACAACCCACAATAAAGTAAAAAAAAGTGAAACAAAAACACACAAATGAAAATATCAAACTATATCCTGTTTCCCACCAACCCTCTTTACCAGCTGACATGTCAAAAGTCCTGCCCACTCACACACAACAGACAATCACATATCACCCTCACACAGTAACTGACCAATCACGAAGCACAAACATCAGAAAGAACCAATCACAGAACAGACCTTGAACCCATTCATATTGTTTACCAATTGGAAACACAAGGAGCATCCCATTCACAAAAAAAAAAACAACTCTACAGGCTAAGAAGCAGGCATACATGTAGCAGAGGTATACCATTCAGCCACAAAAAAAAACCCTCTCACAAACATCAGACAAAATACATGACATGAGGACTTCTACTGTATAAATTGGACACATGATGGTCAGGAGTACGACATGGAAAATATCTACACTCGTGATCAGTGACCTTGTGAACCATCACTTGTGGCTCCACCACTCATGAGGTATCTTGAGGTCACGGTTCACTCTAGCAGATATTTTCCATATCACAATCCTGCCCATCATGTATCATATATATATATATATATATATATATATATATATTATATATATATATATACACATCTTATTCTGGTGTGGTAGCAACAGAATAGTTAGGGCTGAGTGCAAACTTCTATGTAAAACCCAAATGTCTGAATCATTATAACTTTGGAACCATTAAATGGATTTGCACGGAATTTAGCAATCATATCTCTAGTGGTAGTTCCCTCGATGAGCCAAATTTCATGTGAATCTGTTCTCTGACTTTTGAGCTACAGAGTGTCAAAAAATCCTAAATGTATGTTTTTTTTTTGCTGTTTCTTTGTCTACCTGTATCTCAGAAATGGCTTTAGACTGTGGTCTGAAATTTTCAGGGTAGAAAGCATTTGCCTCATAAATGTGCCATTTGAAGGTTTGGTGAAAAAATATTAAATTATTCAAAAGTTATTACATTTTTAATTGTCCCATTACTTCAATAGGAAAAGTTAGATGTTCTGCATGAAAATACTTTTGTTTTCACAGACAGATATGTTGTTTTCACAGGCAGGGTCACATAGTGTCACAGGGAGGCTGGTGTATTTTCCCAGAGCTTTGTTGTGTTTGCAGGAAGGTGCTTTTGTTCGTGCAGAGAAGTATTTTGTTTTCGCAAGTGGGGTTGCATTGTGTCACAGGGAGACTGGTGTATTTTTGTAGATGTTTCTAATGTCCATCATCTTGTTTTGCTGTTAGCGAGAGTTACAAAATAAACAAAATATGTAAAAATTAAAGTAATGGAAAAAAACACACCAGAACTTAGCTTAATGGGAGCCGTTTAGCCACATTCCTATGTTTGTTTTTAAATACTGTGGCCAGAAACACCTTTTCCAGACTCCTAAAATCTCGGGTGCCGAAGTTAGTGAGAGAACCACTTCTGTCACATTCTCTCTAAGAAAACAGTGGTATTTTCTTGACTTTGTTGCTGCAGCTGGAACTGCTACTGCTAGCTGCACTGCTGCTGTTTCTATTGTGTGTACTGCCACCCCCAGGAGCCTGTGCAAAAATACAAGCTCCGTGCAACACTGTATGACAGTGTGCACAAATCTTCTATTGTTGCGGCACCAACTTTTTGAACCTTTATAACTTTGAAACCATTCATCGGATGTACACGAAATGTGGCATGCATAATCTCTAGTGGTAGGTCGCTTGATGAGTTAAATTTTGTGTAAATCTGTTTTCTGGGTTTTGAGATACAGAATGTAAAAAAATTCTAAATTTATGTGTTTCCCCAGTGTGTACTGGTGCCCCCCAGGAGCCTGTGCAAAAATATAAGCTCCCTGTGCCACTGAATGACAGTGTCCACAAATTTTCTATTGTGGCACCCCCCCCCCGTTATGTTTCCCTGGTGTCTAGTAGCACCCCCACCCTCTGATTGTTGTTAATATTTTACTTTTCATAAAATAATGTTATAATATATTATAAATAATATGACAGCAGGATGCCCACCCACAGTGTCAGATGTCCCTCCTCCTCCTCCTCCCTGCAGTCTTTTTGTTATTATTTAATTGCCTACATTGGGGGGTCCAATCCTTGTGTTGGCACTGGAAGACCCCCTTCCCAACAGCATGGAACACTGGGGAGCCCACTCCCAATGTTGTTAAATAATTATATGTTTACTGTAAAGAAGAAAACTGTCCCCCAATGTCTATTTTATGTCCCTAAAAAAAGGGAAATGGTTCCTCATCATCCCCACCATCCTGCATCCCAACCCTCCCACTGAGCACCCACCACCCCACCCCACCCTTAACCTATTCTTACCTCTGGAGGTCATCTGCTGTTGTCTTCTGTGGACTGGGACATGTCTGCCCTCTTCAAAGCCAAACTGCAAACTGAAGAATCAAGGTAAATGCTGTATAATGTAGTTTAATGGTGTTTTGAAGTAATGTTGATATCTTTGCCATTTTTAGGTAGTTTTTCACCAAATTTTCAACATGGGCTTTTTGGGACCCCGACTCATGAACACTGTCACTGTCATTTCATTAATCAGGTCTGGAAGGTGAATTCATGGTCACTGCACAAAATGACCTTTCTGGACCAATTAATGATATCACAGTGCCAATGTTCAGGAGAAGGGGGATCCCAAAAAGCAAATATTGAATATTTTGTGAAAAACTTTCTAAAAATAGTTGAGTTTATTGTATTACTTTGGTAATTTTTTATATTTTGACTCCAAATTTTCAAAATAGCCATTTTTCCCCACCACCTCATGAACTGTACAGCTATCATTTTTCACATCCTGCCTGAAACATGTTTTTGCACCTGTGGCACAGAATGGCATTTTAGCACAGATTTCAAAATGTTCACCTATGGGGTTTATGAGGTGAGTCCATAAGAAGACTACGTTCAAAATTTGGGGTTAAAATATGAAAAATGCATTAAGTTATGACGGTAGTACCCTATATGGGTGAGTATTATTGAGCAATACAATATGAGTGACTCAGTAATACCGCTCATTTTTAGGGTGAATGTTCTAGCAGAGCAAAGGATCATGTATAGTGAGTATAGCAGTGAACTGCATTCACTATGACAGGATGTAGGAAGGTGTGCGTCTGAACCCTACTGAGTTGGCCATTTGGCGTAGTGGCTAGAGCCACCATCTACAGAGCCAGCAGATCTGAGTTCAGGTCCTACAGTAGAAAGTAAAATGTTCTTTTTTTTTTTAAGTCCATGCCCTCAGAGTTGATTAAATAATTTTTGGGGGCTGCAGGGGGTGTAAAGGAGTTATGTGATTTTTTTTTTTGTGTTGCCAAGGACCATCACTGTTTGTGGTGGTATGTGTTTGTTTCCATTGTCCTTTTGATTTGGGCCATATTTGCAGTGCTCTTTGTGTGTGGTGCAATTACGGACTTGCTGTTATCACATAATTCCAGTTATGACCATTCATAGCAACCTTGGTACACCCGCTCGTAACTTCAGAAATTTTAAATATTTTGACCCCATATTTTCAACATTGTCTTATTACGAGACCTCATGTATGTCACAGCTGTCTTTTTTCAAATCCTATTCAAATTATGTTTTCTCACCTGTGGCATGGAATGGCATTGCAGTTGCACAGAATTACGTTCTGATGGGGATTTGAACATTTTCTCTACCAGTTACATGTGCTGGGATAATAAGATGGCTATGCTAGAAATTTGGACATGCATCTTCAGAAAGATGGCTGTGCAGGGTCCAAAGGACCCTACACACCAGCAAAATCATGAGGCATGGGAGCACAGGGGTCCTCCCACTGTGACATAAGGACAGTTATGGAGGGTCGGAGTACAGGGCATGAATGGCTCTGCATGCCCACAGGCAAATAAGGCTACAAGTGAACTATCTGAAAATGTAAGGAAATTCATTGCAAAGAACTTTGTTAATGCATCAATTAGGGTTGTTACTAAAGTGACAAAAGTAGGGAAATATGGTGCTAGGCTTTCCAAACCTAGTGCCCCACTCCCAACCTGCAGACACCGACAGGAGTTTGGAGGGGGTGACTTGTGGTTGTCAGCCCTAACGCTCTCCCAATTTTGCTATACTGTACCCATTTCATCCCATCTGTCCTCTCCTTGGACCTTTTCATGGTGGAGAGGCTTGTGTGTTCCAATGACCCTCAGGGCTATGTCGTCCAGAGTCTCGTACTCCTGACAGGGTCATCCGGGGTGAACAGGCCTGAGGCAAGGTCCCAGACTAATTGCAGTCCAACCTCCAAAGTCCTCAACAGTGGATCAGGCAGAAGAAGATGTTAGGATCTCAATGACTGTGAAGGCGGATGAAGGCTGCAACAAGATGGGGATTACCAGTTGTCTTGGACTCTCCTTGCCACTGGGCACTAGATCTCCTGTTTGTCAAGTCTGTGTGGTTGCTGTAGGCACACCAGCTTCCCCACACTAAAAGAAGTCATGTGCAGGCTTCCAACATGGGAAACAACATCCCTGCAAACAGCCTTCCAAGCCCTGTGATGACAGACTAGTGGTGACAGGGACAGGACCGGTGAATCCAACAGTCTCTAGCCATGAATCTGCATGTAGGCAATGGTAATTTAATGGTTGTCTGGCACCTGGACTGGGACAATGGTTCAATTTGACAGCTGCTACTGTGACTGAGCAGTCCTCTTTAGAATTCCCTCTGCTCACCTCACATGGGGAAGGGGCTAGAAAAGGTGCCCTAAACATAGACTGTCTCACCTTCTCCTGGCTGGATAGCCACATCCAGTGGGGTCACTCTCTCTGCTGTCAGAATAAGAAACAGACAATGATTTTTGCGACATGGAACATTTGGACTCTGATGGATAACCAATATAGCTGATGACCAGAAGGAAGAACTGCTATTATCGTCAGGGAACTTGCAAGATGTAACATCGATATTACTACACTAAGTGAGACAACACGACCAGATGAAGGCCAGTTGAGAGAAGAGGGTGGAGGTTTCACCTTCTTCTGGAAAGGGAAGCCTGCTGAAGACAGATGCATTTGGCCTTGCCATGAAGAACAAGCTCATAAACCAGCTTACAGAGCTCCCAACTGATATCAATTAACGCCTCATAACCCTTTGTCTTAAGCTCAGCAACAATCAGCATGCCACTGTCATCAGTGCATATGCCCCAACACTTAATGCTGATGAGAACGTCAAGGAACAGTTCAACTCCAACCTTGTCAGAGTCCTGACCAACACCCATAAGGAAGACAAGATCATTCTCCTTGGAGACTTCAACGCCAGAGTCAGGCATGATTCAGATCTCTGGAATGGTATCATCAGGAAGGAGGGGATAGGAAAGACAAGCTCCAATGACATCCTACTCCTGAACAAATGTGCAGAGCATGGCCTGGTCATCATGAACATCATCTTCAGACAGAGTGACAAGTATAAGACTACATGGAGACACCCTCGATCCAAGCACTGGCACCTCCTTGTCTATGTCATTTTCATAACCTGTGATTGAAAGGATGTCTACATCATGAGGGCCATGCGAGGAGGTGATGACTGCTGGGCAGACCATCGTCTTGTCAGATCTGTCATGAACATCTGGCTCACTCAAAAACATCGAAGGCAGCCAAAATCAATGCAAAGGAAATTCAACACCAAGTCCCTTCCAGACCCAGTGGTACAAGAGGACTTCCAGCAATGTCTCCAAGCAAGGCTCTCTGCCATGCCCGCAGCTGATGATAACAATGAGAGATACTGGAAGGAGTTCAAGACTGCCATCCACACAGCATGTGCTGAATCTATTGGCTGTGTCACCTGGCATCACCAGGACTGGTTTGATGAAAATGATACCGAGATTCAAAACCTGTTCAACTGGAAAAGAAGAGCTCACTGCACATAGCAAGATGACATCTCATGCCAGCAAAAGAAAGAGTCATACCAGCAGCTCAAGGCAGAAGCTCAAAGAAAGATCTGAGACATCAAAAGCAAATGGTGGCAAGACAAGGACAAGGGGAGATCACGTGGTGCAGAGCATGAACTAGCTGCTCCATTTTCATGCTCCGTTAACCCAGCTTTAAAATCTCATCTTTTTGGGTCCCTATCACTTGTGCTATTACCGGATCATTCAGTTTGGCTTAAGGAATCACGGCAGGTGCGAAATCTCCAGCATGGATACTGAAACGAAGGAAGCTTTACCTCGACATACCCCGCCGACTACCCCTGAAAAGGCCGCAAAGAAATCAAGGGCCTCGGTACACTTTCATACCTGCGTGTACAGGCCCGGGTGAGTCAGATTTGGAACCGCTACCTTGGCTGGCTTTTGAGAGAATTTCAGCCTTTATAGGATGACATCGGGAGTTAGCAGGTGAGGTTAGGAATATATCCTGCTACTATAGATGAGCTAAATCGCCGTACAGCCGACAATGAAGCTCGAATTTGTTCTATTGAACATAGAAAAGAAAAGCTGGTCCCAGAATTAGCAGGAATGAGACAGAGGATCGCAAAATTGGAAAATAAAGTTAAAAATTTAGAGGGGCAATCGCGTAGGAACAATGTTGTTATCCTTGGTCTCCCTGAGAGGGAGGAGGGAGTCGATCCTATTAAATTTGCTTGTCATTTGATGGAAAAAATAGCTGGCCCCTCTCCCTTTGGTGCTGCCTATACCATTGAAAGAGCTCACCGGGCTTTAAGAGCATTACCTGCCTCGGGAGCCCCCCCACGGACATTTATTATGAGGTTTCTCAACTATTTAGAACGCCAGCATTTTCTCCTGAAGGTTAAGGAGCTGAAAGAAATCTCTTGGGAAGGCACTTCTTTGAGGGTGGTTCAAGATTTGCCATACTCGATCCGGCAAAAGAGAGCTATGTTCCACCCCATCATTAAGAAGCTTATTGCTGCCAATATCAGATTCAGAATGGGTTATCCTGCACGTTTTCAAATTCTGGTGGCTGGGACCTGGCGTAATTTTGAGAATTATGAATTGGCCATTACAGACTTGAAAGCATTCTTCCCTGATCTTTTTAAGGAGCCCTGAGACTCGTCCTTTGTACCTTTGTGACTCCTTTCTTTACCTGGCCTTGTTCTTCGTTGGCTGTATCATTGATGTCTGGATTTGGCTGCATATCTGATTGACTCTGAGTTGGACATTATCCTGCTAATGTTAACTTAGCCTCCTGTCTAGTTTATTCTTGTGGAGGGGGTTTTGGATCGGTTTGTCTTGTTAATCTTTTCCCAATAACTTCTTCTGTTACCTCCCCTTCCCCCTCCCTCCCTTTTTTTTTTTTTTTTTTTTGAGGCTGTTTGTGGATATAATAGACGTTGGTGGTCCTATATTCACCTAGTTCAACTGCCTCAGTTGGGGCATTTGGGATGGTCAAATATTTTTTGACAATTTGCCTTTGATATAAATTAATATGGTGTTTTCGTATAGGTTGTTATTATGGTTAAAGATGGTCCACCTTTTTTACAACTCCATCTTGCAGGCTAGCCTTTATTTTGTTTACTTTATATAGTGAAGGTAAAGGTTTCACATTTTTATATATTATACCTTTTTCTTTTTTAAGGTATATTATTGGACCATTCCCACATCAGCCATGATATTTGGCCTTATCTTGTACTTTAATAACATGTTAATAGTTTGCACATCTATCTCGTTTAACTGTATTTCTATCGATAGGGGTTTAGTAGATAATATCCTGTCTAGATTGTTAGTTTTGGGACCAATTATTAGTCTTTTGGGTTGCTGGGTGGGCAGGGTAGAGGCAGAGAGCTGTTTTGAGCTGTAACCATGTTCTATGGTAGATTGGGAGGGTTGTGGGTGGAGGGGATATAGGGGTCGGGGTTTCTCTTTCGTTACCTGGGGGTTTTGCATTATTTTTTTGAGGGGTTTGTTATAGGGGTTTGCACAGCACACCTATCTTTAGTTTTAGATAGATGTATGGGCGTGGTGGACTTGTGTTATTTTGTAGATATTAAAGTTTTGAATGGCTAGAGAGCTAAATATTGTGAGCTGGAATGTACATGGGATTCGCCATAAGTTGAAGCAGTACAAGGTTCTAAACATCTATCCCATGTGAAGGCTGATATTATTTTTACAGGAGACTCATTTATTAGATGCTGAGTCTATTCAGCTGCTAAGGCTTCAGATAGGGCAAGTCTTCGCTTCTGAAGGTAATTCTCAAAGTAGAGGAGTTATGATTATGTTTGGAGATCTGTACCATTTAACCCAATTCAAATATTTAAGGATAGTTTAGGAGATACATTTTTGTTAGAGGTACTTTACATACTATAGAGGTTATCCTGGGCTCGTGTATGGTCCCAATAATGATTCCCAGGATTCTTTGTTCAGATGGTGGATTTACTTGCCCCTTATTCTAATTTCACTTATTGTGATGGTGGAGACCTAAATCTGGTAATGGACTCTTCTTTAGATAAGTCAGGTCTGATTAGGAAAGGATTATCTCCGGCACAAAGGGCCTTAAGAGAAATGATTGATCATTTGGGTTTATGTGATGTCTGGAGGATTTTACATCCTAATGATTGGAAGTATACCTTTATTTCCCAGGCTCACAATACTTTTTCCAGAATTGACTATGTCTTCATTTCTAATATTCTTTTACCTGGGGTTTTAAATACTGATATACTTCCTGGGCCTCCTTCTGATCATTCTATGGTAACTTGTCTTATTACTTTTTCATCTCTGCCCAAGCCTGGGAATAGATGGAAACTTAATAACCGGTTGTTAAAGGACCCGAATCTGGTTAAGTATATCTCTTCTCAGATATCAGAATTTTTCTCGTTTAATTATAACTCTACTAATCATCCAGACATGGAGTGGGGTGCATTCAAAGCCTTTATACTGGGTGTTCTGATTGGGATTGCTTCTAAAAGGAAGAAAGAAAAGCAGTAACTTATGTCAGATTTGCTTAATCAGATTTGTGTGAAAGAAGCTGGGCTTTCGGTTTCTTCTGCGGAGGACTATAGACAGGAATTAGTTAGATTAAAGGATTCATATCTCAGGATTCTAGGAGAACAAGCAGAATGGGCGATCATCAAAACCGGGCCAGTATATACTGATCAGGGAGAAAAGGCTGGTCGTTTATTAGCTAGAAGGGTCAAGCTTTTAGAGTCTTCTAGGCTGGTTCCAGTTATTCACTCACTAGATGATGGCTCACTTAAGACGTCCCCAAAAGACATTTTGGGGGAATTTCATAAATACTTTAAGGAGATTTATGCTCCTATGGAAAATCCTCCATCATTAGACAAGATAGACACCTTTTTAAATGGGTTAAATCTTACCTCTTTAGACCAGTCCCAACAGGCCTTACTCACGGTTCCCATCACGGAGCAAGAAATTATTCAGGTTATTAATTCTCTTCCCTCCGATAAAACACCAGGCCCCCGATGGTTTTTCGGCCAACTTTTACAAAACTTTTAGTAAGGAATTAGTTCCATTTTTGTTGAGACTGTTTAACTGCATTCTGGAGGGGATGGTTACAGACTTTTCTCTTTTTGAAGCTCTAATTGTTCTCCTGCCAAAACCGGGCAAGTCTCATGATTTGGTTTCTAATTACCGGCCTATTTCACTTTTGAATCAAGATATTAAAATTCTTACTAAATTATTGGCAGATCGTATTAGTGGGGTCCTTCTGGGTTTAATTGGGCCTGAACAAGTCAGATTTATGAAAGGAAGGTCTTCGACTGATCACTTAAGGCTACTGGCGCACGTCTTCTCGGCCTCTGGGGATTCGGACTACCCGATGGTGTTGGTTTCCCTAGATGCCGAGAAGGCCTTTGATAGGGTGTATTGGAAATATTTGTTCAGGGTCATGGAAACATTCAGTTTCCCTCAACCATTTAGTTCATGGATAAATGCCATCTATAATTTTCCAACTGCAAGAATTCATTGTAATGGGGTAACCTCATCTCCTTTCAAACTTTTTGTTGGTACCAGACAGGGGTTGTCCACTCTCCCTGTTACTTTTTAATTTATATATTGAACCCCTCATAAGGCGGATAAAGATAGAACAGTGAATTCAGGGTGTTCAGGTCTGGGAACACACTCTGAAAGTCATGGCGTATGCAGATGACCTGTTATTGCAGATTTCTTATCCGTCTACCTCTATCCCGCCTTTACTCAAAATAATCGATAACTTCGCCTCCATTGCTAATTATGGGCTTAACATGGGTAAATCTGTGGTATTCCCTTTAAATTATAGAGCACATGCTCATGATATTACCTCCTTCGGCTTGGTGTGGAGTCCAGAGACTTTTAGGTATTTGGGTCTTACCTTATCCAGATCGACTTCTCGTCTAGTTCAGTATAACCTTGACTCGGTGTTACAATCTATTCAAGTTGATCTGAAAAGGTGGGCAATGCTTTCTTTGTCTATTTGGGGTAGAATTAACTTAGTAAAGATGAATGTCTTTCCTCGTTTATTCTACCCTTTGAATATGTTAAATGTTTGGCTCCCGCTTAAATGGTTTAAGAAAGTTCATGGTATAATTTCTGCTTTTATCTGGAACTATAAGAAGCCTAGATTGGCTTACTATAAATTAACCACTTCTAAGTTATTCAGTGGCTTGCGACTCCCCCATTTTGGTATGTACTATTGGGCCAGTCATGCTAGTAAATACCTTCGATGGCTTGCAATAAATGACGCTTCCCAAAGTAATATTTATATACCCTTGTGGTTAAATTTAGAGATTTCCCGGATAAGGATTCTGGACTTAAGCCTCGGTACTGTTGTACTGTTTTGAAAAGCTCTTCCCTTTCCTTGCACAACTCCCTATTGAAATTTCCCTTAAAGTTCATGTGCAACTATGCGCTTTTCTAAAATATTCCCATACTCTAGATCCCGCTCAGCCCTTAATGTGCAACCCTAATTTTTTAATAGAGGGGAAATTTATTAAACCTACTTGGTTACCGTTACTGGACAAAGTACTGGTTAAGGACTTGTATATGCCAGAAGGGAAATTACTCTCCTCAGTCGAAATATTGAATAAATTTCAAATTCCTCAAGCTATGATATTTAAAGTTTTTCAACTTCAGCACTTACTTGCCAGTAAATTTAGCTTTCCTCCCTCTAACAGGATAGTTTCTGATTTTTGTGATATTTTAGAACCTTTGGTAGGTAAGGCCCATGCAGTTTCTGCCATTTATAATACTTTTTTGTCTTGGATTCATCCTCAGATTTTCGCTCCAAGGCAATATTGGGCCCGGCTGTTTCCATTATATAATTTCAATTGGGCAGGTATATGGAAATCCTGTCATAGATTTTTGTTGCAAGATAGACTTAAACTATTGCAATTTAAGCTGTTGCATAATATTTATTACTCTCCTGTAAAATTAGTTAACCTCGGTATGATTACATCTTCTAGTTGTTTCAGATGTCAGGATAAGGATGGGGACTTACTTCATATTTTTTGGCTCTGTCCTAAAATAGTTGTTTTGTGGGATACCATTAAAGAAAGGTTGGACCCTTATTTGGGGTTGACCAATCTGTTTACTCCAGAGATTTGCATTTTGGGAGACATGACCACTATTGATGTTCGAATTAGGAAATATCATATAAGTTTGATCTCTGCTTCTGTTAAAGTAGTGGTTCTGAAACATTGGAAAGACACCCAATTGATCTCGTATGGCAAATGGTTTCAGGAACTCCTGGCTAGTCTTAGAACAGAAAGGACTATCGCAAGTCTTCAAAATAATTTGTCCAAATTTGATCGTAGTTGGGGCCCATTATATTCCTGTTATGCTGTATCGGATTGTATTATTTCTCGGTAATATATTTTATGTTTTATATTTGGTGTGCTGTGCAAAGGGGTTAGTAGGTCGGGGGGTGTTGGGGTTGGGGGATTGCATCCAGTAGGCTCTTTTACTGTTTTCTGATTATAATCTTGTTATGGCTGGATGTACTTTTTGAAATCTTAATAAAGGTTGAATTGCAAAAAAAAAAAAAGACAAGGACAAGGAGATCCAGCTCTATATTGACAAACATGACATGTGGAGTTTCTTCCAGGCAACACGGGCCATTCATGGTTGAAGCTCCCATAGTCTCACTCCCCTCCAATCTCAAGATGGCTTGACACTCCTAAAGGGAAATGAAGGCATTCAAGCTAAATGGAAGGAGCATTTTGAGACACTTCTGAACCACGAGTCATCTGTGACAGATGTCACTATCAATTCTGTCCCTCAACATCCTGACAGAGAATCTCTCACCAACCCTCCTACGAAGAAGTAAGCCATCTAGCTGGTCAAAAACAACAAAGCTGTGGGACCAGATGGCATACCGGCTGAAGTCTACAAGGCTGGGAGCGAGGAACTGGTACTAAAGCTCCATGAACTCATTCTCTGAATTTGGAACAATGAGGAGATTCCAGAGGACTAGAGGAATGCCAACATTGTTACCATCTTCAGGAAGGGAGACAAGTCGGTGTGTGGAAATTATCGAGGCATTGCTTTACTCTCCACTGTAGGGAAAATCCTAGCCCGTATTCTTCTAAACCATCTTCTTCCCATCTCTGAAAAAGTCCTGCTGGAATCTCAGTGTGGATTCAGACCATGTTGCAGGACAACTGACATGATCTTCACTGCCAGGCAGATCCAAGAAAAGTGTTGGGAGCAACATCAGGACTTGCACATGGCTTTAAACGACCTGACAAAGGCCTTTGACTCCATCAATCGGGAAGCCTTGTGGAAGGTGCTGGCCAGATTTGGCTGCCCTACAAAATTCATTAAGGTCCTGAGGCTTCTGCATGACCAGATGACTGCCAGTGTTCTCCATAATGGTTCAAAGACAGACCCATTCATCATCCAAACTGGGATCAAGCAAGGGTGTGCCATCACTCCAACCTTGTTCTCTATCTTCCTAGCAGTCATCCTAGTCCTCACCAAGGGCAGCCTTCCCACTGGAATTGACATTAAATATAGAATGGATGGATGGCTCTTTAATCTTGAACATCTCCGTTCTAAGACCAAAGTTTACAAGGCATCCATCATTGACCTCCAGTACGCTGATGACTGTGCCATCCTTGCACACACCAGGAGCAACCTCCAGTCTGTGCTAGATCTCTTAGTGGAAGCTTACCAAAGTCTGGGACTCTCACTTAACATCAAGAAGACCAAGGTGCTCTATCAGCCTGCTCAAGGCCTTGTAAATGACCCTCCACAATTCACCATCAAGGGACAGACCCTGGAGACAGTTAAGCACTTCCCTTACCTCAGTAGCCACTTCTCCCTAGCAGCAGACATCAACGATGAGATTCAGCACAGGATCCATTGTGCTAGTACCTCATTTGGGAAACTGCTTTGGCGCATCTTCACTGACCGTGACATACATAAGGACACCAAGATCCAGGTATACAATTTGGTTATCATCCCTACTCTTCTTTATGGATGTGAAACTTGGGTGACTTACTGACATCATCAAAAGAGCCTGGAGAGGTACCACCAACGATGTCTCAAGAAAATCCTCCACATCAAGTGGGAAGACCAAAACACTAACGTCAGTGTTCTTGCTGCTGCCAATGTCACCAGCACTGAGGCAGTGATCCTCAGACATCAATTCCAGTGGACTGGACACTGTGTACAGACACCGACTCTCAACTCCCCAAATAAATTTTATACTCCCAGCTCAGTCACTGCCAGAGATCCCAAGGTGGTCAGCGGAAATGCTACAAAGATACACTGAAGGCATATCTCAAGAAAACAGATATGGACATCATGAGCTGGGAGAAGCTGGCCACCAGCCAATCTCAATGGTGCCAGAACCTCCATCAAGTGGGGGCCTGCTTCAAAGAGAAAAGTCTTGCCCTCAAAGCCAAAAAGAGAGAGCGTAGGAAGGAAAGGGAAAGAAACTCCAGCCAGCAGGCAGCTCTCCCACATGAAAACATCTGCAATTTCTGTGAAAAAATCTGTGGCTCTAGGACTGGATTATTGAGCCATCTCAGGACCCATCAGTGAACCATGGTAGAGATCATCCTCAAATCGAGGGATCACTGACGATGACCCATCTCAGGTTATTTACTTATGGAATGGGGTGAGCGTTAAGGCCGATGACCACAAGGCACCCCTGACACCTGTTGGTGTCTGCAGGGTGGGGACGGGGCCTTAGGGTTGAAAATCTTAATGACATAATTCTCTACTTTTGTTGCTTTACTAACAACCCTAACTGAT